>CM002496.2:13420147-14637647 GCA_000573905.2 Oryza punctata
GTCAGCGAAAATTGAGTTTTTTGCTAGCGGTGGGTAAAGAGCACCGCCAGCGAAAACCGATTCCACGGCATTAAAATTTCCCCACCGCCCTCCACATCACACCACCCACACCACCCACGGCATTAAAACCGATTCCTCTCCTCTCCCTCCTCCCTCCTCCTTCAACTTCCACCTCCACCACGCCACACTGTCTGTCGCTATGATGATGGCGATGGAAGACGGGCGGCAATAGATCTGGCTGCGGGAGGAGACGAGGCGATGGCGACGGTGATGAAAACTCGTGGCTTCCTTACTCCTCTCCCCTCCCTATCCTAGATCTGGCCGGTAGGGATCGATGACACCGGCGGCTGCGGCGGCAACAAAGGGAGCAGCGGCGCCGACTTCCCTACTCCTCTCCCCTCCCTCTCACAAATCTGGCCGGTGGGGATCAACGAGGCCGGCGGCAACAGAGGGAGCAGCGGTGCTGGCTTCCCTACTCCTCTTCCCTCCCTCTCCCAGATCTGGTTGGCGGGATCGGGGAGGTCAGCGGCAACAGAGGGAGCAACGGCGCCAGCTTCCCTACTACTCTCCCCTCCCTCTCCCAGATCTGGCCAGCGGGGATCGGGGAGGCTGGCGGTTGCGGCGGCAACAGAGGGAGGAAGTCGCCGACGGCGGTAGCAACAAAGGGGATGACAACAACGGTCCCAGCTTCCCAGATCTGATGGCGGACAGTCCAAACTCGGCGATGGTACTGCAGCAAGGCCGGGAGGACGATGGCTACCACGGTGAGGGCGGAATGGTGACTGCTACCGCGGGGAGGTGGATCCGCTGTCATCGGGCTCAAGACTTCAACAATGACTTTTGTGATTTGGGATTAGGAATTTTGGGTTTTTTTTGCAGGAATGTGAAATGTGGATTTGGGATTTTGGAGGAGATTTTGAAATGGGAACATGATTTTGTATATTTTTGGTGTAACTTTTTTGCCTTGAAAATTTTATCGCAGGCGGCGACGGTGTAGGGGATGGATCCAGCGGCTAGGGTTGCATATCCGATTTTTATTTTTTTTTCGCTGGTGGGTCTCTTTTTTTGCCGCTAGCGAAACCAGATTTTTGCTGGCGGCCGCCCCACCACCAATGAAAATGAGCTACCGCCAGCGAAAATTGATTTTCGCTAGTGGTGGGTTGACCGCCAGTGTAAGTGCATTATTTTCACTGGCCTTTTATCGCTGGCGGCACCTCTGGCCGCCACGAAAACCCATTTTGACCACCAGTGAAAACCCTTTTTCTAATAGTGAAACATCAAATATATATAGATGTGAGTTTGTGTACATGTGTTGTGTATTAATTGGACCATGTAATTGGCTGACCGGTATGTGAACCAGAAAAATATAGCTTTCAGTCATCTGCGGTGTCTCCCTCGTTCGATTGAGATAGAAGGATCAGAAGTCATCTTCAATCGTTTGGATGAGAGAGTGGTGATGATGGACAGAGGAGTCACTGGCAGTGGGTTGGCGTGGCACGCATGCAAGGCGGCAGTGTTGCTGCCTTAGTTTGGGAGAGGAGAAGAGGTGGTGGGCCGGCATTGCGTGTGTGCGTGAGATGGGAGGGGGGGATGGCGGCAAATCTAATGGTGTGAGCTGCAAGGAAACTCACTGGAATTGAGGAAGACGGGCAGCAACGGCGAAGGATGAGGAGGGAGGGAGGAAGATGGTGGGGAAGACGCGATCAGGCATAAATCTTACAGCAATATAAATCGTTCAACTGTGACTTTGCAATGAAGGAATTCCGGAGGAATTTTGAAAGATTGGATTCCTATAAAAAAAATTCTACATGGTCATTTGGAATGAAGGAATGGTTATCCTAAATTTCTAAGGAATGCCTCAAATCATAGGAGGATTTGTCCACATGAGGCTCAAGCCTCTTGGAAAAATTCTTTTGTGTTCATCTCTCTATTCTGGTCCCTGTGTTTCTTATGCATTTCATCCAAACAGTTATTCTTATCGTCTATCCATGGAGTTTGAGATGTCAAGGCACTCGAATTCTATGTTTTTTCTATTCCTATATTATAAAAATCTTGTGTTTCAAATAAAGGAGCCCTTGGATTTAACCCTAGAATAGGCAACTGACAAACCACAACTCCTATCGGGTACATATGCATGCAAGCTATATATGCAATAGGAGAGAAGATTTAATGCTAGCCATATGTTATCTATTTGGCTATTCAATTCAAGGTTTCACTGATCTCAAATAAACTGTGGGTTAATTTACTTCTATCTTAAATAAATAATATAGCATTATACACCAAAATTTAATAACTTAGGAAATGCAAATATATGCATGAAAATTGAAATTATTCAGAATCTTATATACACACATCAGTTTGATGTATATAAAATTCTGAATAATTTCTATGAATACATATATAACTAGAAAAAATACATCTACAAAAATCCGGAATTTTCTTAGTGGTCAGTTGATTTCTTTGGCGGTCATAAAATCGCCGCCATGTTTACTCCTTTTATGGTCAACTGCATGGGTGAACATATTGGAGACCGTCTTGGTACTGAACAAGAAACTGAGTTGAGTATTTCTATGATAGTAACAGCAAGAATTTGTAAACTTTATTTATCGTAATTTTGCACACATGTAGGACAAAGACAAGAGGGAAAAATGTTAATTAATCCAGCTTTACATGTGCCTTCAAGGAGGACAAATTAACGAAGCACTGTAACATAATTGAAAAGAGTGGTGGGTAAAAAGAGTGATGGTTAATTAGCTCCAGTATCACCCTAGATGACATGTATATAATATGACTTATAAGCGATAATCGGCTCTTGAACTTGCTGTGAACATGCACAAGAATGTGAAAAAACAATAATATGTTCAATACGACGTATTGCGTACCACCGGACCACCACACAATATATATATATACACACACGTGTATATAATACACATGTGTGTATATATACACGTGTGTGTATATATATATACATATACATGTACATGTAGGGAGATTAAAGAAGAATGGTTTGCTAAAAACATGACGTCCCATTTTTTACTTAAATACAATCATTTTTCCCTATGTAATTACTCTCTCTTATATATATATAAGTATCATTTTATCTCTTATAACTCCTCTTCCAAATAAACGATAAATTATTTTTAATTCTCTTCTAGTATATGTATTAGAAAAATAATAATGTAAATATTAAAACTTACAATGTACTTATATACAATTCACTACTACAAAATCATTTTTTCATACCATCACCCTATTTTTTTTCTCTAACGGTTATACGTGGAAACCACCAGCGAAAATGGATCTTCGCTGGTGGCAAGGTTAAGAGGGCCGCCAGCAAAGATGTACACCTTTTCACTGGTGACCCTCTTAAACGTCTGCCAGCGAAAAACCAATTTTCACTGGTGGCCCGATTTTCGCTGGCGACTACTAAAGTGCACCACTAGCGAAAATCTTGCCACACATTAAAAATGCCACCCCACCACCACCAACTCCTCCTCCAGATCCACCGCGCACTTCCCTCTCCTTGTCTTCTCCTCCTCACCGGCGGCGGCAGCTTGCGCAAGCGGATCAGCTGGCACCGCGCGGAGGACACCGCAGGGCCACGACGAGAGCGGATCGGCTGGCGCCAGGCCACGGTGAGGGCAGATCCACCGCCGCCACAGGGCCACGGGGAGGACGTCGTGGGGCCACTGGGAGGGCGGATCCGCCGCTGCCGAGCCACGGGGAGGGCGGATCCACCGCTGAGACATGAGGAGGGCGGATCCACCGCCACCTAGCCGCGGGGAGGACGGATCCGCCTCCGCCGGGTCGCCTGAGGCACGGATCCGGCCGCTAGAGGTGCGCGGGCGGCGGGGGGCAGCGACCAAGACCTCCTCCACCCGCTCCCTCTCCCCCGCTCCTCCCTCCTCCCCTTCCCCCGCTGCCACCACCCCATCTTCCTCTCTCAGATCCGACGCACGCACTACACTGGCCAAGGTCACCTGTGACGGGTCCAAACCCTCACATTTGACGGCTTTGGGCAGGGTCAGTGATCAGTGGTCACTGGTGAGTCCAGTCACCTTTGACGGGTGGTCGGCCGTCACAGGTGACACCCACCTCTGACGGGCAAGTTAATAGAAGGCCATCAGAGGTGTTGGTCTCCGCTAACCTAGGGCCAGTTGGGACCCGTCCAGGTGACTCACCTCTGACGGCCCTTTAAATAAAGGTCGTCAGAGGTGATGGTCTCCGTAGATAGAAGCTGTCACAGGTGATCTACCTCTGACGGCTCCGAATGTAAAGGCCCGTCACAGGTAGGTCACCTCTGACAGGCCTTTATTTGCGAGTCCGTCACAGGTGAGGTTACCTGTGACGGATTTTGGTTCCGACCCGTCAGTGATGAGTTAATTCCAGAAAAAAAAATAAATCCTAAATATTAGCTAGCCTCAGGATTTGCTAGCCATGCCCTCTGAAAAACAGAAATATCACAGATATATTCTAGTCACCCCCCTAATATAACATCACAGATCCATCTCAAACATCACAGATCCCCAACATCACAGATATGATCCCCAACATCACAGATCCATCTCAAGAATTGACATCATTCACATATGCAGTTGAAATGCCACAATTTTGCTTCAAGCCACAATTTTGCACATATGAAAGTAAATTACATTGCACTCCATAATAAAAACAACTTTTTTTACATCACAATAAATTATCTAGCCAAGTTCATGAGTCTATTTGACGTGAAAACGTCCTTTCTTGTTCATTATTTCTGCAAGAATGAAGGCGCACACTTCGCCTCTGATAGCGGGGGGGGTTGATGGGTGAGATCTTGAAGCCAGCTCTACCTTTCTGTTTAATATATCAGAGGTTAGCACGTTTAGAATAGCAATATTGGAATTGAAATGAGCTTATTCGCCATTAGTAACAACCTCAGGGTCGAAATCTTTCACCTCTCTTATAAATGTTGACATGTTGTGGCACACGTGGAAACCACACTGGTCTCCGATCTGTTGTGCGCATGCAAACTTGGTGTCACGATAGAGTTCGTCCTTGCCCTCCTTATGCCTACCACCCTTTTCCACATATGGGCCCCAAGCTTCATTTAAGGCCTTGGTGATTTCAGTGAAATCATAATCTTTCGTCTTATTGGAGTTAAGGTAGTAAACCCTACTCCACTTTGGTACGACGACTAAGAGAATCCAATGTTGCCTGCGCGGTGGCTATGTAGCGTTAGTAATAAGAACCTTAACTTCAAAAACAATATGCACGAAGGGTATTGTCCTCTTACTCCTGGTTGTGTGCGCACATGATGTACTCATTGTCTTGGTGGGCCCATAAACACCGGTTGACATAGTCAACCACATCAGTGAAGCTCTGTCGTAAATTAACCTCGTTCACCATGAATGGATCAAGGAACCCAACCTGATTACCAAGGCGACGACTCTCGATCCAACACAACCTTAAAACATTTACGTATTAGAACTAATTTAATTAGGAGATATAGTCCAATCATATCACAAGTATAGAAGGTCTGCACTTACAAGGAGTAGCATTTTAGAAGTCATGTGTCCAACTTCCGGATCCTGAAAAGGTCAAAGAGGTCATCAAACCCTATAGTTACATAGGCAGGCAATGATAGGAACGGCTGGTGGTCGTGATGTCCAACTATAGATGACTCCCTCATTTTCCGCTTGGCATTGCTTAGCTCCATGTATTGCTTATGTAGCTCTCGTCAAGCAATACCTATCACGGCTAAAACATTGTCCTCCACCAATGGCATGCCTAGCTCAAATTGGGCCGGCGCGCTCACGACCTTCCCCGCTTTTCTCTCCGGCATCGACGTGGCAGCCTTGCCCCTTTTTGGCACCGGCGCCAACTCCCCGGCCTTCCCCTTGCCCCGTTCACGCTTCTGGCCCTTGACAACTGGTGGGGAGCTATCGGCCTTTCTTGTGGTCTTTATTGGAGCTAAGCTTTGAGCTATATCTGCCAAGTCCATATCAGCTCCATCAGAAGAATGAGGTACTGACAATGCCAGTCCACAGGGAGCCTCAATTGATAGCTTAGATTTGGGAGGTGTAAGCTCCATCGGTCGACTTGGACGAGGAGTCATCTTCACAACTATGTCTTCTTTGGGCCACTGTATGAACGTCTTGCGCGCATCGCCCAAAGTCATGATTTCATCATTGGGGGCACGGGCAGCGGATAGCCTGACCAGGTGTCCTTTACTGTATCGATGGACACCTTGGCATACCCAGCTAGCAGGTCTGCACCGTGGACCTTATCCGTAATCGAGAGTTTGAAAGCCATACCCTCAGCGACTTCGGGAGTGAAAGTTGGGTGGACCCTCGCCAGTAGGACACACTGTGCTACGCCCTACAGATGTAAAAGTTTGAATTTAATATTGGAACGTGTAAAGGTTTTTGATTAGATACGGATCGGATAACATCAATTACCTCTATGTGGTCCACTGCAGCTAGTGGTGCGACCGGGAGACCAGGGGCCGGCACCTCTGCGGATGCACAACTACTCCTACGCTGTGACGGACTCGTGTCGTGTTGTGCACGAGGAGTTGGATGCACAGCATGTGTTGTGCCTCGGGGTATATTCATGTCGGCGAGGACCTTGTTAACCCTTTCTTCCACCCTAGCGTCCATGCTAGCCTTTAGTTCTTGAATGACCTCTACCTTAAGCTCGGCCTTCAAACGAGCGTCCCTCTCTTCCTTGGAGACTTTCCATTTCCTGTATTGAGAGCTGTACTGCGGCAGTCCATGCTTCCAGGGCACATCGCTGCCAATTCCTCGAGTCCGGCCCGGATGTTCTTTGTTTCCGAGCATCTTTGTGAGGATGTCATCTTCGCGCCTCTTCGGCGCAGACTCCACCTCGCTTTGTGAAGCTTGTTCAGCAACCAACCCCAACTATAAAAAACAAGAGTCGTTTATACAAACTTCTTCTTCATACGAACGGTAATTAGTAAGGTCAAGTAGTGAACTTACTTACCAGTTCCTGATAGACGACGGCATCACTTTTGTTCTCAAATGTGACAGAGCCGTCCGGGTTGACCTTACCCCTTGCACGCGCCCAGTTGCGAGCTCTATGTTCAGGGATGTCCGAAAACAGGGCAGGGACATTCGCTGCTGCATCCTCTTGGGCCCATATTGCCTCTTTCTCGATGTACCCTGCGGTGCCCAGCCGATGCGGGTGCTCATTCCGCTGTTGCAGTAGGCGATGTGCCTCGCTTGATTCCCTACACTCTTGGGTGTTCTTCAGAGAGCAGAATTCCTCCCACACCGCTTCGGTTATTTGAGGGTATTCATCGAACGGCTTATGATTGCCGGGCGGGTTGACAAACTCGGTGAAGAGCTTCGACTTCCAATTCTTCCAAGTTTTGCCCATCTTATGGAATGCCTTCCGCTTGAGCCTATCCTTTGTTTCTGCCGGAAATGTGAACCATTTCTCCATCACCGCCCAAGCTCGCTCCTTCTCGGCTTCTGTGACCTTGCCGATATCTTTATGGAGGATCCCGAAATTCTCACGTGCCGCCAGCCCGCAGCAGTTAGACCATCTTCCAATGATAGTCCTCGGTGCCGTGGGCCTACCACTAGCGTCAACCTCTCTGATAACTTGCACTATGGTCGGCCATATATTTTGTGTCCGGGGGTTTCTACTCGACCTACTCGCACTTGTCCCACCCGACATCGACGCATGTTCTTGCTGGGGCGATTCTGCAGCACACACAGAAGACAACATATGCTAAGGGGTGCTAGCTAAAATTCACCAGTTCATGTAGTGAAAATTTATCCTATAAATTACCATGACTTGCGGGTTGTTGGACCGCCGTTGTCGAGGGATGACCTTCGGCAACTGTCTCCGTGGCTGGGTTTGCTTCTTCCTGTATCCTCGCACGTGTCGGGGAAGACGGGTTTGCGCCGGGCGTTGTCATGTTCTAATTTTTCCGGAAAAGCTTATAAATTTCCTATCATTATACTAATTAGCACTATATACATGTAATACGGGGTATACTATGAAAGATATGGCCTCAGTTTTGCTCAAAAATTATGCATCAATTACTATCATTTGCATGAATGGAAAAAAGAGGAAATCAGCTACTAGGAGGAAAAAGCAACCCAAAGTCAACCCAGAAAAAAGAACAAGTTTAGATAATCTGTTCTTATGCACAAAAAAAAGAACAAGTGTAGATAATCTGTTCTTATGCATAAATAAAGAACATGTCTAGATAATCTGTTCTTATGCACAAAAATAAGAACAAGTCTAGATAACCTGTTCTTATGCACAAAAAAAAGAACAAGTTTAGATAATCTGTTCTTATGAAAAAAAAAGAACAAGTCTAGATAATCTGTTCTTATGCACAGAAAAAGAACAAGTGTAGATAATCTGTTCTTATGCATAAAAAAAAGAACAAGTCTAGATAATCTGTTCTTATGCACAAAAAAAAGAACAAGTGTAGATAACATGTTCTTATGCATAAAAAAAGAACAAGTGTAGATAATCTGTTCTTATGCATAAAAAAAAGAACAAGTCTAGATAATCTGTTCTTATGCATAAAAAAAGAACAAGTCTAGACAGAATGTTATTGAGCAATCATCACTGGCCATTTAGCAATAATCCATCACTGAACAAGGGCATAGGGGCAGTAGCAGCATCAATTCATCATCTTAATTTCTCTAATAGCAAAATTCATCCTAAATTCCTCCTAAAATCATCTAAACATAGAAAAAAAAGGAGGAAGGGGGCAGCAGGGGCATATATTTCACATCTCCAACATATACATATATCGAAAATTCATCCTAAAATCATCTAATACCAAAAGAATCCTAAAATCATATATCCAAAATTCATCCTAAAATCATATATCCAAAATCATCCTAAAATCATATATCCTAATTTCACATCTATTTCACATCTATATATCATCCTAAATTCATCCTAAAATCATCTTAATTTCTCTAATAGCAACATTCATCCTAAAATCATCTAAACATAGAAAAAAAAGGAGGAAGGTGGCGTACTTGGAGAAGAGGGCGAGGAGGTAGGGGGTGGCGGCGCAGGTCGTCGGTGCGGGCGGCGCAGGTCTTCGACATCCTAGCGCACTAGCTTAGCTTGTTCATTATTCACAAACATTCTCTTCACGCGCTCCGCAATTGGGAGATACCACACCACCTTTGCGGGGCCTCCCCTCTTTGACTTACTTCCTTCACCTTCACTCTTTGCTTGTTTGTATCTAGATACCCCACAGACAGGGCAGACATCCAAGTCAGCGTATTCCTTGTAATACAAAATGCAGTCGTTCGGACAAGCATGAATTCTTCTAACCTCCAGGCCCAACGGACATAATACTTGCTTCGCTTCATATGTCGTCTGCGGTAAATTGTTCCCCTCTGGCTGCAGGTCCTTTAACAGCTCAAGAAGTTCTGTATAACTCTTGTCCGACCAGTCATTACTAGCCTTAAGCTTCATGAGTTCCAACACGCATGACAACTTGCTATGCTTCAACTTGCATCCGTCATACAAGGGCATCTGACAATCTTCCACCAACTTACTAAACTTCTCAAAATCTATATAGTTGTCCTCTGCGTCTTCAATGTCATGCAACATTGTAGATAGACATTGAGTATCCAAATCTATGGTCTCTCCACCTAACGGAGAAGGTACGAACATGCCTTCTCGAGCTGCGGCGGTGTTCTCTACATCGTGATCCAACACTTCTTCAGCTGCGACATCAGGCGCCTCTTGCTCTCCATGCTTGGTCCAGCAGGTATATTTCTTCGTGAATCCATTCGTTATCAAATGAGAATGCACTTCTGAGCTATCACGAATCATCTTTTCATTCTTACAGTCCCTACATGGACACAATATGTACATGCTCATCCTACTTTTTCTGTCATTCTCCGCAAATGTGACAAATTCAGTGACCCCCTCTCTATACTCTGTGGACGAACGATGAACATGATACATCCAACTACGATCCATCTGAAATCAACAACATAGGAAGAAAAATATATGATGTCGATATATATTGAGAATAAGGGCAAGAATAATGTGTTTTTTACCTTGAATTTTAGCAAAAAAATCGCCCCCTTGCCCTCCCAACTGATTTCTGAACAGTAAATGGTCGGGTTAGAAAGTAGTTGGCGGTTTGGGGGTATTTATAGACCCAACACACCTCAAACGGGTTAGGTAAAAAAAGCCCGTCAAAGGTATTGGTCATACCTTTGACGGGCCTCAACTGAGTTGCCCATCACAGGTAGATCGATACTTGTGACGGACCGGGAGAAAAACCCGTCACAGGTGACGCTAATCACCTGTGATGGGTTGTAATGAAAGGACCCGTCACAGGTGAGGTCATACCAATGACGGGTTGGATGAAAAACCCGTCACTGACTCACCTGTGACAGCTTAGTCTTGCGGCCCGTCACAGGTGAGGTGATACCTGTGACGGGCCGCGGCCAGATGCCTCACCGATGACGGCATCCCGTATGACCCGTCAAAGGTGACGGCTATCAGTGATCATTTGCTTTGCCCGTCACTGGTATCTCGTCAGAGGTGTGAGGATCTGGCGTAGTGACGAGGAGCGGTGGAGGCTGCGACGGAGCTCGATAGCGGTGGCGGTGGCGAGACCGATGGCGGTGATGGTGGAGGGGTCGGATCCATCGGCGGTGATGGTGGATGGCCACTTCAAGGACAATGACGGCGGCGGCTGCGGTGACGATGGCCAGGCTCCACCCCCTCCCCTCCCCCAGATCTGGCGGCTCGGGGGTGGTGGGGCGCGGCCAGCGCATTCGGAGGCGGAACGGCGGATTTGTTTTCTCCAAAATCAATTTTTCCTAGTGGTCGGCAACGGATTTACAATTTTTTTCGGCTCGAAAATCATTTTCACTAGCGGTTGGCATAACTTAACCGCTTGTGAAAATTGATTTCACAAGCGGTAAAGTTCCGCTAGTGAAGATTGTTCATTTTCACTAGTCTTTGCTTGCTGGCGGCTGTTAGTGCCACCAGCGAAAATCAATTTTTGCCACCAGGAAAAACTCTTTTTCTAATAGTGTAAAAAAGATTTATTACTTCTTTAAAATGTGACACAATAAATATAGTAAAAAAAGAAAGCTTCACGTTAGCAGTTGTGTGTATTATTTATGCATTATTTGGAGGCAAATTAGAAGTTCTCTTTTTTGTGTGTGTGTCTTTGTTTATCAGTGGTACATCTACAGTTGTGGAGTATATATGTCAGTACGTACTTTCATGCATGTTCCTACTATAGCTAGCTAGGTATCTCTTGAACTGCAGCAAACGTACGTACGTACGAATATACATGCATGGAGGGAGACACATGAGTGTGTACAGTAATACAGGGTAGAAGAGAGAGAGAAAACTCATAAAAAGGTCGATGACGAAACATGGAAAAAGGAAAGAGAAAAGCATATATACCTGTACATGCATGCATGAAAATGGAAATGGAAGGAAGTTCAAATCTAATCAACACAAGAGGAAAAAATAACAAATAAGATATATTACTGATACTCAGGTTTATTTTTGTAAGACGCACATGTGCTCATATATATAAACATGTGTACATATTAGACCGTGTATCTGAAGATTCACAAAGTTAACATAAATATCTCGTTGTTACCGTTAAAATAATAATTTGCTATAAAAACAAAGTACCTGTACCAATACAAAGGACTTGAACATGTGCATGCAGTCAGGTTTCACCATCGAAAGCTAACCAGTTAAGCTATATACGCGCTTTATACTCATACTAATTTTTGTTGCAAAGTGTACGTTAAGTTTGAGTTCGCATATTTATGGATTTATATATCTCGTATATTGATTTATCTTATTAGGTTTTAGCAATTTCTATATCCTTTTGAAAAAAGGGGATATACTCTATAAACAAAAACATTTCCTATATGTAAATGCTCTCTTCGTCGCACATAAGAAACCAACCTCCAATCGGAAACCAAACTTTTCGCTAGCCACAGTAGTTGTTTTCTCATTTCCCGTAGAGTACATACATTTATACCCCTACATGTGTATGATGATCTAGAGAGAGAAGGATGAGTATATATATATACGCGTAGGTAGGTCATCGGGAATCGTGCGAGCAAGGGTGGGGCCCAAGGCTGAGAGACGAGACCCGGGGGGGACAGGCAGGTGGGCCCCACGCCATTGCCATGCGAAGGGCATGCAGGTGGTCCCATGCATGCATGCAAAATGCGAACGCGATGTCCCCTCCCTGCCCCAATGCCTCCAACGCCTATAGCTACCTCCTGCGATGCTAGCTTATTAGCTGCTGCTGCTGCATGCTACAGTGCTAGCTCATCTCCCTTTCGCAGCAGCAGCTACGTGTGTAGCGCCTCCGTCCATCCATCCGATCCATCTATCCATCACACTCGTCCATCCATGTCCTATGTACTCCCTCCCAGTACCACCCCCCATCTCTCTCTCGATCGTATCGTGTCGTGTCAATTGAGCTTTGCATTGGTCAATGTATACGTACGCATAGCATATACTAGTATACATATATACTCCAATTTTATAATCTAGTATCCGATGAGACATTTCCTATTACTACGAATTTAGATGGAGATTCTATCCAGATTCGTAATATTACTAGGATGTGTGTAATTCGATGTACTAGATTACTATATTTTGTGATGGAAGTAAGTATATATATATAGATGTACGTACTATCTTTTGTGTACTTAGCACATATACTAGATTCGTTCCCGAATATAAGCAGTCCTACTATTCAAATTTTATACGCAATATAAGTATTTTTGTGACACTGGTTCCATTACAGTATTTTTGAGCCCATCAGGGGTGCTTAGTAAGGGAATCCAAGAAATTAAAAAGATTCAAAATTTAATCAATGAGGTGAATGAAAGAGAATCTTTCCCTTTATATCCTTAATCTTTCTTAAACAACCTAAAAATCGTCTATTTTGAACTGTCTTTTGACAATTGGTCCTTCCCCATTCACGATGAACTTATATATCGTCATAGAATGTAGCTATGTATGGTTTTACAAAATTTGGCATCTAAATTGTCTATTTTGCGTTGACTTGACACCAAATTAGCAAGAATTAAATGTAAATTATAGCTACCATGTAAGTTAAATATATATTTAGATGTACAATGTAAAAAGTATAACACCATTATAATATTGCCCTAAAATTGGGGTGGTAGTTGGATTGAACTGGTTTTAACAGTTGAGGGGAGTGCATAAAATGTCTGGTTTGTAGCTAAGGATGATTTACAGACTCAAAGAAGGGTAAAATAGACTTTGGTCCTGCTTGAGGGGGCTTCTAGCTGTAATAACTTCTCTCACAGAAGCTCCAGTTCTTTTAAACAGTTCAGATTCTAAGAATTTGTAGCTATAGAATTCAGAAAATAAACTATAACCAAAAGTTAAGGTTTTTCAACTTCTTCATATTTTCAGAAGCTGATTACCTAACAGTTGTTTCTTAAAATCTTAAGCTCCCCGAAGAAGGCGTTTAAATGCAAAAAAAAAGGTAGCATAATGCAAACTAGACACAACACATATTCTTGTAACTTGCATTAACCCACCACATGATTGTTAGGGTATGCACGTACCTACATAAAAATGTCATTGCACGTGCAAGCTTCCCCCTACACTACACATATATACCCCCACCCTACCAATCATTCACTATACCTATATAATTTCTCTCTCCTCTCTCTAGCTATATATATCACACCTCTACCATGTCCATGGACACCCCATCCACAGACATTCATCACCAAACAACCAACATACTACATATCACCTAGAGTACATCAAGCAAGGCCCCTCCATCTCCTCTTCCAACATACTTGTTTGCTCCCCTCCTCTCTCTCTCTCTCTCTCTACCTCACTCATCTTAGAGAGAGAAAGAGAGAAGAGAGAGTGAAGCTGTATACATAGCAGCTATCTTGGTGTAGCTAGAGAGAGAGAATCTAGAGAGGGGATCAAGAATGCATAGCAGCAGCTACAGAGCCATGCATCCTCACCTGTACCAGAGCCACCACCACCAACACGTTGCTCCTCCGACCAAGCATGGCGGCGCCGGCGGCGAGGAGGACGACCAGTCCATGCTTCTCCTCTCGCTCTGGCCTCCCGGCCATGGCCACAGCCACAGCCACCACCATGGCGCAGTCTCGTCGGCGTGCTCATCTTCGTCCATCTCCGCCGCCGCCGCTTCTCACTCTGGTGGTGGTGGTGGCCATGGCGCCGCCGCCGCCGCGTCGTCATGGTTCCACCCGAGCCACTACCATGGCGGTGGCGGAGGTGATGCAGGGTTCTTGTTCCAGGAGCAGGAGACGAACGTGAGCATATCGCTGTCCATAGCCCCTCCGTGCGGCGGCGGCGGTGGTGGCAACGCGGCGGCGATGGTGGCGACAGGGAGCTTCGCCGCCAGCTCGCCGTTGCCGCAGCAGCAGCAGCCGATGACGTCGTCGTTGCCGTCGGCGGTGGTGGCCACGCCACCGGGCGGCGGGCAGGTGCCCAGCCAGTACTGGATCCCCTCCGCCGCCGAGATCCTCGTCGGCTCCACCCAGTTCTCCTGCGTCGTCTGCAACAAGACCTTCAACCGCTTCAACAACATGCAGGTACGTACGTACTAGCAGCTTCTTCAATCGCCATGGACGCCGACGAGAATCGCTCATATTCTTGATCGATGCGCAGATGCACATGTGGGGGCACGGGTCGCAGTACAGGAAAGGGTCGGAGTCGCTGCGCGGCGCGATCACGGTGGCCGCCGGGACGGCGCCGCCGGCGTCGCTGATGCGGCTGCCGTGCTACTGCTGCGCGGAGGGATGCCGGAACAACATCGAGCACCCGCGCGCGAGGCCGCTCAAGGACTTCCGGACGCTGCAGACGCACTACCGGCGGAAGCACGGCGCCCGGCCGTACGCTTGCCGGCGGTGCGGCAAGCGGTTCGCCGTGCGCGGCGACTGGCGCACCCACGAGAAGAACTGCGGCAAGCTGTGGTTCTGCGTGTGCGGCTCCGACTTCAAGCACAAGCGCTCGCTCAAGGACCACGTCCGCTCCTTCGGCGGCGGACACGCCCCGCACATCGTCGAGTCCTCCTCCGTCGCCGCCGGCGCCGGCGCCGCCGACGACGACGACGATGACTACGACGACGACGACGACAACGTCGTCTCGCACACCCAGTACTCCTCCCGCGCACACGACGACGCCGACATGGTCGTCGTCTAGCTTAGCTAGCTATATACTTGCTTAATTTTGTGCTTATTACTTTCGATCGAGTTAGTTTGTTGTTGTTGTTGGGTGTCATGGTGAGTGTGCGTACGTGTCGAGGAAGATGACCATACAGTCTAGTTCTAGGTATAGCTACTAGGCAGGCATGGGTGTACGGCCAGGGAGAGGGAGTTGGTTCTTGATGAAGTAGCAGAGCTAGGGTTAGAGAGAGAGAGAGAGAGACAGAGATGTGTACGGTTGTTGTCATGGTCATTTCTTGTACCTGTCAGTTTGGTCTTTATCTGCGTCCAAAGCTCTACCACTGTTTCATTGTGTCTCGTGCTCTCTCTCTCTCTCTCTAGCCATGCTTGCTTCCTTCTTCTCCTTCCTTGTCAAAGACACCTCAAGATCAGCGAAAAAGCTACACCCAGAGAGAGAGACACACACATACGTCCATCTTAAAATAAACCAACCTAAATTATCCAGACTCATTATACTAGGTAATATCACTAACGGTAATATCACTAACATTAAAAGTCCATTTATTTTAGTACTACATATACTATTACATGATATATACATGTAGAGAGAGAATGAGGCAGAAAGAGATTGAGATATGTTGATGTGGTGGATGCAGCATATATATCACATATGGATGGAAAGAAGGAAGAGAATTTAGAAGAGAGTGATATGCTTGTGTTTTGTGGTTTGCTGGGGTGGCGACTTGTCATGTCGACTGGAGGGTGTGTCTCCAGTCCGTTTTGGTGTTTCGGTCACAGGTCCTTTTTCCAGCTTGTCTATTCGCACGTATTTGTGCAACGTATCTCTCGGTCGACTACTAGTACTACTGATACTGATAAATCATATATGCAAGATCCAAGGCAAGATGTGGTAACAAAGAATCTCCTCTCTCTTTCTCTCGATCGACCAGAATGTGTTGTCATGTATACATACCTGATTGGGACTACTGACCATATGACTTCAGTGAGAAAATTTTGATCATGATATTCTTTTTACATATTTTAGAATGTTGGGTCACAATCCAATGGGGTGCAATATTCTTATACTCCTAATTCCTATACATCTACTACATCTTCTAGCTCAGATAACACGGGATGAAAACGGTATGGAAATTTTTCCAAACGTATTGATATATACCCTTTTTTGCAAAAAAAAAAATGTATAGAAAAGGAGGCAATATGTATATATCTAGGTGTGTAGCAAACACACATATATAAAAATTGCAAAATTGATATATGAGTATACACTAACTAATGCAACTCACATTTTCCGGTAGCTAGCTAGTCTTGCGGAATATGTACACACATATATGTGAGAATACAGATGCAAGATGCAGAGAGATGCTGGATGCATATGCTTGTTTGTGTTAGTACTTGTACGCGTATATATATGTGTGTGTGTGAGAGAGAGCGATCGATCGAGAGATGCACATTTATGCAAGAGAGGCATATATGGGAGAGGGAGGTGCACACAATATTGCATGGCATGGGATCAGATGGAGAGTTGGAAGGAGCCAAAGTCGTGAGTTAGATAGCCAGCTTTTAGCTGTGGCACTCACTTGGCGCCTTCTCACTCCTCTCTCTCTCTCATCTTTCACACACACATAGAAGAAGGCAGAGTGAGAGAGAGAGAGCTGGAAATAGGTAGCTAGGCGTTCGTCACGGCCTCCCATTCCCCTCCTTTCTTTACCCAGCCAGCCACAGCCTTTCCTTCCCCCCCTTTACTTGCTTTTTTTTTTCTGCCAAAGCTAGCTATACACTCCCTAGCTCAGTATTGCTGCAGCTGCTGCTCGCTCATCTACAATCTCTCTCTCTGTGTAGAGATGGAGAGATGCAGATGCACATGGAGATAGCTGCAGATGAATGGGTGTGTCTGGTTGCTGCTGCTGCATGCTCAGTTCATCAGCCAGCAGCAGCCAGTTACTCTGCTTTGCAAGCCGTGTGTGTATGTGAGATAGTGAGAGAGGCTACTAGCTCGTTCAAAGTTGAAATGAGCAGGCATGCAGATGCAGCCATGAGCTAGTAGGTGAAGTAGTAGAATGCATGCCTAGCTCGCCATGCCATGCTGCATGCGATGGTCGTCGTTGTCATGGCCTCTGCACCGTAGCAGGAGGCTGCAGGCAGCCAGTACGTGCATCTGCGTTCGTGCATGGGAGGCGACGACGAGGAGGAGGTGCGTACGTGGCGGCGAGTGATTGGGCGGCGGCGGGGGAGGGGGGGCGTCGGCCGGCCGGCGACCGGCCGGCCTCAAAGTGAGCGCCGGCGCCTCGCACGCTCCGCAGCGAATCATGCTCTCTGCGTGCCTGTACATGTTCCTCGATCTCTATACTTCCCTTGCTTCCTTCCTTCCTTCCATGGTTCCATGTCGTGTCGTCAATTCCATGCAACAATGATTT
Source organism: Oryza punctata (assembly GCA_000573905.2). Taxonomy (NCBI): domain Eukaryota; kingdom Viridiplantae; phylum Streptophyta; class Magnoliopsida; order Poales; family Poaceae; genus Oryza; species Oryza punctata. The sequence continues at coordinate 13,437,768 of CM002496.2, forward strand.
CACTGCCATTGCCGGGTTGAATCAATGCATATCATGGGATGGGACGGATTAATTGCTAACCAAACCTACACCTACCTGCTTGCTATACCTTGCATGCGTAAATATATAACTCCATTTCTGTATATTGATCGATTGGTATGTACTTCCTTCGTCCCAAAAAAATCTAATACGAGATATGATATATCCTAATACTATAAATCTGATACGGGATATGTTCTCTACCCGAATTCGTAATACTAGACTTTGTTACATCTCACACTAGGTTGTTTTTGATGAGATAAAAGAAGTATACATTTTCTTCGTAAATGCAGATTGACCACATCTCATGCGGCATTTCAAGTTTTGGCGTATCTTTCTTCTTATTTTTGATAGTTCTTACTCCTATTTTTCTATGTCTTGTTTGTATGATATCCAAATAGTTATAAATTCTATTAAAAAATAACAAGATATATTAATATACAATATATCACTTCACAAATATACATGTTAAAATTCAACTTGCACAACTTGCAACAGGAAAGAACAAAACAAACTCTAGTTAATGTATATTCACAGTCAAATATATTAATTAAATTTCTTTCGTAATTTGTAGGAGTTAAATTTGATATTGCGTGCTTATGAGGTGATCAATTTATCACAAATTTATCAACGTTATTAAATTTTTTCATAACCATGTAAATTAAGAAAAAAAATTGTCAACTCGAGAATTGTTCCCAATGCATGGGTGCAGCCCAGACGTACGTACGTACGAGGGAGCCAATATATAGGAGGCGCCCTCACTTACGGGATATATGTGATGATGCTACAGTAATACACGTTGTGTGTGCATTGTCTGTCGTTCGACCCATCACACATCCATGCACGCAGGCATGTATATATATCCATCTCCATCACATAGGACATGTACACGTACGACTCAATATTGCAAAACTCACTGTTGATGCATTGCAACCCAACGTACACTAGGCACACGTACGCACAGAAACACACACACATATACATGTATATATACTCTTCTTCTCGATCGGTGAAAGGTTAAACATGCATGCTTCCATAGAATGTACAGTGTGATGAACTGTTGCTTGCATGCATGACACTGCAGCAAGAGCTAGCTAGCATATATATATATCTTCGTGTACAATGCCTGCACCTGCACTTGTTGTTGCGCATCGTCGCTGCACGTTTTCTTCATCGGTCGGATCGGATGCATCGTACCCAGTGCACGTTTGCCGGCCGGTCGCTTTATGCATGCACACATTGGCACATGCATAGACATATAAAATATACATACATACATATACATATATATATATATATATGTGTGTGTGTATGTATGTATACACGGTCGATGTAGCTAGCATGCATGCATGCATGCTGCAGAAGGAAGCTAGTAGCTTGTTACTAAGTAGATGATACTTAATTCCATCGATATGCATGCATGCATACAGCTATAGTATATAGCTAGCTCGACATATATCGGCACGTATACGTACATGTAGGATACTAGGAGTAGGGGTATATGTGCATTGTATGTGTGTATATATATATACAAGAGAACTGATCATAGACATGAATGGACCATGTACAGTGCAACTATATATCTCTGTACATGTTCCTACCTATCACATCGATCCTATGTAGTAGCAGTATACATGGAGTATGTAGGGAGTAGATTTTGGATATCCTCTCGTATACTTTTTTTTTTTCAAATTCGATATAAATAATTGTGAAAAATTATTAAAAAAATTGACAATGCTGAGTATTGTAATATCTTTCTGTACACCAAAAATCAAATTCAAATTTGAATTACACATCAAGAAATAAAAAAGACAAATTCAGATATAAACAGTATGCTACTATTCATACGTTGAATTTGTCATTTTTTATATCTCGACGTGTGAGTTGAGTTTAGATCTAAGATTTTATGAAGTTGTTTAGATATGTTGTATGAGTGTTGTCAATATTTGGGTATTTTTTATAACCGTTTGAATGATGTTTTAAGTAAATGAGAGGATAATCTCTCTCGGGATAAAATAGTTTACCGAGTATGTGTCTCTCTCACTGTTACTACTACCTCTCTCTTGTTCTACTTCTCACTTTCTCTGTCACTAGCTACTGTGTAGACGTCTGGTACAGTGTGTATGTGATTGATTGGTACAGTGTGTGAGAGCGAGAGAGAGGGGACTAGTCTGTGAGTAACGTGTGCAGCGTAGTCATGTCACCGGTGCGTGGGCCCACCTGCCATGCATTTCGAACCCAAAACTGTCACTGTCCTGTAGTGTAGAAAGAAGTGTATATATATGCAAATCACACTAGCTAGTTACACTGATGGTGGAGCTAGGACAACAATAATAGAATAATGCTCCATTAATCACCTAGCTATATCCTCTTTTGCAATGTAGTAATGTTTAGTATAATTTAGACCTCTGGCTATATATAATATATATGTATCAGTTAATATCTAAGGCACAACCAACAAGCCATCTCATCTATATCTAAGTTATACAATATATATACCTGTGGAAAAAAAACCTAGTATTCATATATATCGAATGTCTAATATTTATCTTTCTCCAAAGGAGAAGATTAAAAAGTGGATACATTCCATACACCTAGCTCATCGTTTTCATGCTAACATTGAAGTGGCAGGTAAAACACAAAAAGCTAGTATATAGCTAGCTAGCTAGGAGGTTGATCTTATCATGAAACCAAGGTGGTTCCCATGTTTGCATATAGGTTAGCATTTAGATATATGTTGTCCTTGTTGTGCAAAAGGCCTCAGCAGCTCATGGCTCATGTACATGGTTTCTTTTTCAGTTTGGACCGGTGGGCCCACGGGTCAGGCTGACATGGGTAGCAGCCAGGGCACCATTTCTGGAGAAGAACAAGCACAAGAGTCTGGTTGCATGGATGCAAAGCTCCAAGCTCTATATATGCATGGCCATGCAGCTGATGCTGATGCAGATAACCAGCAGACACACACACACACAGAGAGAAAGAAAGAAAGAAAGAGAGAAAGAGAGAGACCATGCAGAGGCCGGCATGGCAGAGGCTTGCATGCATTGGCACTGTACGTCCAGCTTCTTTAAACCGCAGATAGCCTGTCTGCACTGCATTGCATGGTCCCTATGGCTGCTGCCAAGGCAACAGAGATAACTCTAGAGGATCGACCTATAGCTCCTCTGAATCCATATGCATCGCATGTAGTAGGAGTTATGCATTTAATAACAAGAGTATGTGTGTCTTGAGCTCTCTGGTTTTTGGACTTGGACATGCATATGCTCTCTCTCTCTCTCTCTCTCCTGCCTCTAGTCATCTCTCTCTCCCCCCAAGTTTGCCTTTTTCTCTCTCTTGTCTCTTTTACTTTTCTTTTCTTTCTTTTTTTCCCTTGTGTGAAACTTATGTTTTACCTCAGTAATTTCTATCTATGATGGGTTATATTTTTTTTTCTTTTGATGCAAATTGATATACACGTACAGTAGATGCTAGTACATATAGTACATCAAAAGAATTCAGACAATATTGCATGATATGTAGTTTGGTAAACTTATGCATAGTAGTAAGTATTTTATGACAATTCCAATAGCATACTGTTTTGTGTGAGAAAACTAAATACTTTTTGAGCTGAAATTGTGACTTCGGCATGCAGAGATGAAAAATCCTAATGGAAGTAGAAATAGCTAGGCAAATAGCACCTTATTGATTCTTTGTAATAACAATGTGATATAATAAAACTTTCATGTTTACAAAACTACTACCTCTGTTGGTTTTATAAGGTGCTTTTTTTAAATTTTTACTAGTCCTTAATTAATTAATTTTACTCTGATAATTGATTTCTCATGAATATATTATAATAACTACACAAAAACCAATATTGTGTGTGGAAGGACTTAATTTGAAATGTGAATATTTAATATATTTTTATGTACTGAATGTACTTGTAGTTTGACTAATTGTCAATCAAAACTACGAAGTTTTACTTTTAGGATTAAATCAAAACACAATCTTATAAAATCAACATCTGACCTAGGTACCTCTAAATTTCCGGCTGGGCCCACGCGCGTCAATCATTGCTTTGGAAGGGTACAATAATGCATAGCATTCCAATTAAGTATGCATGACATGTATATATGGGAACAACTGGAGATACAATTGAGGAGACAATCCTATGTATTATATACTCCCTCCATCTCAAAATATAACAATTTTTAGGATTTAAAATTTATCCCAAAATATAACAATTTCTTCACCAACCTTTTCTTCCCAACCAATCACAACCCTCCACCATTCAATTTTCTCACCTACCTCCACTTCTCAACCAATCATAATTTTCTCTTATTTAATTTTACCTAATTTCTTAATACCCGTGTCTAACCCTAAAAATCTTTATATTATGGGACGGAGGGAGTATGTAGTATTAGATTCTGCTTAGTTAGATGTGTTTTCTATTTTCCTTAATTAGGCGTCTCTTGGAGGTGAGACTTTTAGCTAGCTAGGCATCTCCTGGAAGCATCTCGGGTCCAGGCAAAGTTTTTGAAGATTTTACTTCGCCTCCAAAAGGGAAAAAAAGTTCTATATTCTATTCAGAGTTTTCTTACCTATAGTTGTTAGACCTAGTTGTGAAAGTTATGTGCATTGAGGCATCTCGTGGGTGTGCTCTGATGATAGAACACCCGGTACCTTAGACAGGAGGTTTTGGCCCAAAGACTAGGGGGTTTGAACCAATCTGATCTGTTGTCTGAAGTTCTTTTAGGAATTTAAAGAATCATATTTACCCCCTCTAGTCGATATTATGATCCTTTCAGCCTGGATATGTCAGTCCCGAATTACTATTATCAAGAAATGGACCTATGAAACTTGCAGACCTAATTAGACACTATTACATGATTGTGGATATATTAAACAATAATCTATATTGTCAGAATTTCTATGCCGTTTTAAAGAAAAAACGGCATGTCTATTGTCTTGCACCTGTAGATAGAGGAGGCAGGAAGAGAGGATGGAGGGAGATAACAGACATGGGGTTGGGAGGGAGCGGCTGCAGTTGTAGATGACTCGTGGACGAGACAAGTGTGGGGAGAGAGAGAGAGAGAGGGGTTTAAGGTTATAGATACAACACGAATCTTGAAGCTAGTGATCCTGACCACTGAAAAAAAAAGACTTCCGTTTTCCAAATTTTGACTTGACTCACCAATAGGCAATGCAAGCCCCTAACTATTTGGATCACATGAAAAGAAAAGGAAACAGAGACATGAATAGACCACTCAATGCACTTTTGAATACCTATAATAAGTATTAATTCTTCACCAGAACATGAAAAAAAGTGATTGTCAAAAATCTATCTACTACATCCGTCCCGAATTAATAATCGCTTTGATTTTTTTCTTGCAAAGTTTGACCATTCGTCTTATTTGAAAAATTAATACAAATATAAAAAAAAGTTAGACTTAAATTACTTTTGATAATAAAGCAAGTCACAAACAAAATATATAATAGTTCTATAATTTTTTTAATAAGACGAATGATTAAAGTTTACAAACGAAAACTTAAAGCGACAAGTATTTTGGCACAGAGGTAGTATCTTCTAGATGCGCTTCATAAAGTAAATGTAATAAGAAAATATGGAGCTACATCTCATTATATTCAATAGGCCATCTCTGGACGAACTTGAAAGAAGTCGAAAGAATAAAGTAGTAGACTAGAAAGCAAGTAATTGTATCAGGGCTAGTTTACTACAGACATTGTGTATGTTAGCTTTAAGCAGATGATACGAACAAAAGTAGAGATATATAGTCATCACCTCTACTATAAAACTTGCTCTCATGTACATATGTGCACGGATGCCGATCGTCCAGCCTGAAACGCTGCGTGAGTGCACGCATGTGCCTGCCTGCACTTAACTTTGTACTCAGTTAATTTAGCTATCTAGCTAGCCTCGACATTAACGTATATGTACGTACGTGCCTAGCTTTTGCATGCATTGCTGATCGATCGATCGATGGATCGATTGACGCTGCTAATTTTGAGCCGAAAGCTAGGTAGCAGAGATGATGATCATGATGATAGCAAACAATATTTTGCTTGAAAAAGTGGCGAGAGGTGCTCGTAGAAAAGGCCGACAAGGTTCATCATTCTGATGAAAGTTCACGGCAGCTATTGTCGTCGTCGTCGCTGCTGCAAATGGAGACTTTAGTTTGCGATTTCAGAGCCATGTAAAGGCACTTGTAACTGTGTGCTTTTCATGCTTTGCATCGGTAATGTAAACACACACACTGCCTCATTTTAATCTTTTTTCGCGCGGCCTATCCATGGGGATCGAGCAGCTGTGACGACATCGATCGATACGCATGTGTATGTGTATTAATTTCATTAACGTACCTTCTAAAACTTTACTTTGGTATAAATACATAGATATCTAGTCAGAGATAATAGCGAAGATTATGATAATCTTGTTTGGTGCAATTGCTTCTAGATGCTTCGGATAGCTCAGTTCTTTTCAGATTATTCACCAGATTATTGAAAGTCCGCTCCATGGTTTAAGAAATACATTTTCTTAAAAACTTTCTTCAACTACATTATTATTAATTAAGACCACTTGATTTAATTTAAGCTATTTGTTAAGTTTATTTTTTAAAATATTTAATTCATTTCTATAATTAAGTAGATAATTTGTGGTAGCAATCCACCCAATAGCTTAAATTAAAATGAGGTTTAATTACTAAAAGCAATTATAGATGCATGAGACTGCAAATGATTGTTTTTTAAAAAATATATAAGGGATATGGATTTTCATCTCTTGAAGGATATCCCCTCGTTGTTTGCATGTGATCTAAATAGTTATCAAAAAATTTGAAAAAAATTAACAACATAAATTAATATGAAATATATCACTCCACAACACAAGCAAAACCAAATTCGACTTTTACAAGCTGCAACAAAAAGAACAAATTAAATTGAAAATAGTAATCTTACATTCGCATCTATATTTATTATTTTTGTTACAAGTTGTAGAAATTGAATTTTAACTTGCATTGCATGTTTATGGAGTGATATATTTTATATTAATCTATCTTGCTATTTTTGAAAAAAAATAACTATTTAGATGACATGCACAAAACGAGAGAATATCCCCTTGAAGATGAAATCACCTTCCCATATATAAGTGAAAGATATATATATATATATATATATATATATATATATATATATATATATATATATGTGTGTGTGTGTGTGTGTATATATATATGTATATATGTATATACGTATGTATGTATGTATGGCCATTGAATAACTCAATAATATGTACATTTTTGTCTAGTATATTTGACCTACCGAATTAATCTGTACATGTTTGTATATGCACACTACTCTACTCATGTTTTCTCTTAAAAAAAGTAAACAAAGATAGGAGGAAACATGCGTACACATGCATATAGGCTGCGTCGTGCAGTATACCATGTGCAAGTTCTCATCAGCATGCAGGCACGGCACAAATATCATATCATCTGGGCAAGTACATGTACAACAATTTATTAATTAACAGAGACCAGCTATATAGCTACCTATCTGTACGTGGCAACGTACGTGTAGCATGCAATGCAAGGTAAAACAGTAAATTAACTCACATAAGAAATAACACCTACACCCTTCGTTAATTTTTTTTTGAAGATATGAATCTAGAATAAATAAACAAATAAAAAGATTTTTAAGATAAATCTAGATATACCCTTATCAATATTCATCCCAAGAATATAACTTAGGGAGTAGCTAGCTAGCCGTTTGCAGCACGATCATAAGTTGCCAGAAGTCAGAAGAGCTGAGCATGATGGATGGATCGATTCGACCGATCATCGGTGTACGTTACTAAGGCTGTTTTTTTTAAGGTTGGGAACCTTTAATTTCCTCCGTGATACGTAAAACGAAATAACGGATTAACATATAATTAATTAAATAATAATTTTAAAAACTTAAAAATAGATTAATATGATTTTTTAAAAGCAACTATTTTTTTATAAAAAGCAAATCATGGTTTAGGTTTAGGGAATGAATGCGTGGAAAATAAAGGAGAAGTTAGAAAAGTGTAGTGTAGAAGACAACCTAACCTTTCAAACAACATATATATATATATATATATATATATATATATATATATATATATATATATATATATATATATATATATATATATATATGTGCACACACAAACCATGTATCTTTATTTTCCGATTAATTAAAGCAAACTTTTAGGCTTGGTTTGAATTGGAAAGGAGAAATTCAAGAGGAATTGAACTAAGGGTCACTTTGATTGGTCCGAATGAATGGTAGTTATCTAATTTAATTTGTGATGATATTTGAGGTACAAATCGAACTAAATTAACTATTACAAAGTTAATAAATATTTTTCAAAATGTGCCCTAAAAAGCTAGGCAAGAATCTTACGAATATTAGTAAGTGTGCCTACGATAATAATTAATTTGCAAGAGAAAAAGAACTAAGAGAAATCTTATATAACTCCTATAGAATTCTTGGGTTCATCCAAAATTAATCCCCTTAATTCATGTAATGAAATGTGCGGACATTTAAAGAAATTAATTAATTCGATCGTATGGTCGTGAGCAATATTGCCTCGCAGTATAGCTAGTAGCATATACATATGTTAATTTCTTTTGGTTTTTCAAGCGCGGTAAAAAAAGAGTCGACCTATCGCCGTAGAATTGTAGAGATGGACGGGAGATATACTACATAGGCAGGTACGGTGGGCCACCACATGCATGGCTTTAGAAGGATCCATCTCCATCGCCGGCCTCTTCCCTACCCTGTGGGCCCATCCCGACATCAATTGGCTTTGGGGCCCACTGGCCCACGCCACATAATGCCACCCCTACACACAGCACGCACTGTTCACTTCCCCTTTTTATCTTTTTCTTTGTTAAAATTAAATCTCTCTCTCTCTAGTTAATCTCTCCTTAATTTCACACATGGCTTACTTGTACACCTATAGTACATCTATGCTATACCTTCCTCTTACACCCCATTTTCTCGCAAAACTTTGTTTTTTAGAGAGAAAAATACTGTGGAATGTTCAGAGAGAGAGAGAGAGTGGTGGTCAGAGAGAGAGAGAGAGAGGAGATGGATGGATGCATATGTGTGTTTTGATGTTTTCAGATGTTGGTTTGGTGAAGGGAGAACATGGGGCTCAGATCATGCAGGGTGAGGCCATGAGTGTTTGTCTAACGTGTAGGAGCCTACCTACTTATCCTACTCAAAATATAGCCTAAATTGCTATAATATATGTATGTATGTATGTATAAAAGTTGTTACGTTTTAAGACGAAGGAAGTATCTACCGTAACATCCTAGCTAGCATACTTGCACAGAGCCAATCATATCTAATTTTACTTCCTCATCCCACTTCTAGCTACATACATATTGCTTGTTTCTGTGAGTCTGCCATCTTATATTTAGGATTAAAATTTGACCAATGATTTCCCATGGAATATTTCATTGATATAGCTATAAGCCAATATATACTTTGTGCACAAAAGTATAATAAAAATATGATTCTTTTTGGTATATATACTTCCTATAAAGTGAGTGTACTTGTATTTTTGACTAGCTATTTGTTGGTCAGATTTTACGATCAAAACAGGTATTATGAATGGAGGAAGTGCTATTGCAGAGGAAGAAAATTCAATATCTCTAGTATAGTATGTAAACACGCCAAATTATTTAAAATATTATGCTTGCTGTATAACTATTATTTATTTCTAAGAGATACTATTGAATTTCATATCCTTTAATCTGTAGCCTATTATAATATGACTCCACCGCAATGAATAATGTAGATACTAACATGGTAATTAGTAATTAATGATGGAGAGCGAACTCGGTAACTCCTTTTAGCCTGGTTAAAAGGAGCCACAGATTAAATTGGAGGTAGCAACTAGTTCTCTTATTAGTATCTTATTAGTAAGTTCACTCTTATATTTCTTGGTGGAGAGAGTACAATATCCTATTCTAAAGAGAAAAAATATTTTCTTGCTTGGTGTGTTATGTGTGCGACTTTTTTTTATAATTGAAAAAAGACTGAAACCCAGGAAAAAGGAACTACACAAAAAAAATTCAGATGGTTAAATGGACAAGGAGAGAGAAGAGGGCGCGTGAATCGACTCAGCGACCGCTCCTGTAAACATATCATCAGTTTTGTCTCACTGATATCTGCAGGTACTGTCAAAGGGAAATTTCTCTTCTTTTTTCCGTAGCAAAACTGATCTTGTTCATCGTTTTTTAGAATGTCGACGCAGGGGAGACAGGCCTGCCGTGCAACGGATGGTACAAAAAATGCATGCACAATTAAGGGCTCATTTGAAATAGAAACAATTAATAAAATTATCCAAATTTCTTATCAAACCACACAATTTATCCAGAAATGCTATGTAGCTAGAATTACTGACTGATTGCTGCATATGAGAATAGTTGCATTTCACACATGTGCATGGAGGGTTGCAGCAGATAAGAGATCGGCAAACTTAATTAGTAACCTAAATGGAAAAATTAACTAGTAGTAGTAACCCAAAAAAAGGCTCCAACGGCAGACAAAGACAAGCCAGTCACTGAAATTTGCATTGCTTGCTTAATGTGTCAGGCATGAATCTCCAGACAGGGAGCAGAGGATAACTGTTGTAGTCTATTTTGCGACAGATTATGCCAACGATGCAAACCATAATGCACTGCATTGGCAGGAGTGCATGCCACTTGCTTCGACAATTAGCAGCATCTTACATGTTCCAAGTCAAGTCCCAGGCTTAGCACAAGTAGGGTTCCAAGTCCTCGTTACAAATCTAAGAACAGATATAACGAAATATCTTATGGTTCAAGTAGCTCTCAGTACAAGCATGAGTACATGGTACAACAGCATTAAATAAACTAATGAACTATCACCTTGGCACGTTACAATAACGTTTGTGAACTCACCCAGTCAACAATTTTTACAAGCATCACAAGATGCACTTCGATTGATGCAAACCCGAAAAGAATTAACGAACATTCAACAATTGGAAAAGGCTTTTTACAGTTTAGGAGGACAGCACGCTCTGAAGAATTGATTTGTGGGTGGATGGTTGCAGCTAAGCACTTCCACATGATAAATCCCAACGGCAGAGTCATCCGATTGGCACAGTTGTGGTGACATCCTCGTATGAAGCTGTTCATACAGAGAAGCACAAGGAAACGGAAAGGATTAACTTCAAATATTTAGGAGTGTTAATTCACATGCTATTGCAGAATTAAGTTATATAGTTTGTCTAGGCACGCAAATGATACAGGAGACAATCTAACACAAATGTAAATGATATGAAACTGCCATGAATACTAAAGAAAAAACAGAAAGGAAATTTCAAATAACTCCAGAAATTAACCTTTAGAAAATGGAAGGGTACACAAACCACTGATGCAGAAAATAAACCCCTACCAGATGCTCTATCTGATGATGGTTAAGGTCAATATTCTGCTTAAGTACTACAGTAATACGTTCCTACTCCTAGCATAACCAACCTCAACAAATAATGTAAACAGAAAAATAAAATGCCTGGGAATGCAAATTATTTTTGCCAATACCTTCAGATCACTCACACTTCCTCAGGCCCATCTGGATCCTGAAAATAACATACAAGGTTTAGTTACTTTGCCAGAAGCAAATGATAAGGTTCGGTTATTTAAGTCAGGGTTCATAAACAGCAAGTTCAGGTAAACAGTCAGGAAACATCAAGTAAACTAGGCCCAAACTCAGATAGTGAGATTATTTACTTCTACACTGTCAGCTACAAGCCAAGGAATGATAGTGCAATAGATGCATCAAAGTTATTCCAAGAGCAATGGAGGATCAATCAACTGTTATCATATTTCAAGATGTGAGTTTTAGAGGAGGGTAAATTGTCTAATTGCCAAGGATTCCTGCATATTGTATTTGAGATATTGTACATGATATTGCTGCTAACAGAGGTATATACTAGTTCAGTTACAATTCCTTTTACAGTGAGAATAAGGAGTGCAGGTGCTCATAGGTTCACAAAAACATTTCCTAAGCTCTTGGTCCTCAACTAGAATCGTAATCAAGCACATTAAATCCTAAACATTATGCAAGTTAAACCTTCAACAAAAGGACATCTTAGACATAATCCTGCTAAGAGTCCAGATCAGGAGGTTATATGCAGCCCAATCAGTAAAAACAGAAAAGTTGGCGGTTGACACACTCAATGGGGAGCAAAGCGATGTTGCTGACAAGAAAAGATAAGTCCATCCGAACATGTCCTATAACGATGTGGAAAGCTACATTCAGCCAAAAGTTTTTATAAAATGTTGTTCTCCATTACACTTAATGCTACCATCAGGATACAGTAGTACTATTTTCCTTTTTTTTACATAAAAAAATCAAAGACGGCAATGCTAAACACTATTTTTTATACAAAGTAGAGAGACCTACTGAAATAATAAATATATTTATGATAAGATTGGATAATACAAAAGGTCTACATGCCGTAGAGGATAAAGTGGACAACATCATGGAAACTTCAGGCTATGGTTGCTAGAAATATAGAGAACTAGATGACAACCCGCATGTTGCCACGGTAGATCCAAATGTTAAATAAGAGAAATAGGACATATTTGTAACTTGGTTAATGCTAAGCACATCATACCGGTAAGAAGTCCCAATCTTCATCTGCCAAATCAAATTCTTCAATAGTTGCATCGGTAAACAACAACTACAACAATACAAAAGATATAAAATTGTTAATTTTCCTGAAATTACACACCCTATAAATGGCAAGCCATATGTTGACAAACTCACTGTATGTATTCCATTGCGCTCATTGAAGTCATATATACTTGCTGCGAGATACCTGAGCAATGAGATAAATAATCAAGTGGCTATAATGGATCTAATCTCAAAAAGGAAAAAAGAAAGAAAGGAAGGGAAATCAACTTTCTCAATCAGATATACTAAAACATCTTGAAAGTTAAAATAAACTGGCGCATCTACTCTCAATGGTTTTGTTAGATGAAGTCAAAACTAGTGATAAGTAACATAACCACTTGGAGCCAAAATGTTACTCATAGGCAGCCATGAAAAATTAACCCCATTTCCAACCTTAACACCGAGTTTGTCAATCCAGTAGAGAGCAGTGTTGGACAACTTATGACATTTTCCCAACTAGTATATGATAACTAGATAGGTAGATTCTCAGATTATAGGAAAAACTTAATACATCGTCTGATGGTTAGAAGAATCTACAGTTGCCAAAGCTTACATGCTGTGACGTCGATGCCACAAACGGACAATCTCCCCAATACAATTCTCCAAATATGTCTTTCTTTTCTTCCGGACATGCTGATCTTGTGACAGGTTTCCATTATGAAGTACAATTGAGTTGACAGGCTTTGTGATGCCAAGCATTTTTCGGCAGTTTGAAGATCCACAGTGACAATCTTGATCAGCTCCAAATTGGACAAACCTGTAGGTAAAGCTGAGAAATTAAATACCAGTAGTAGTTCCATATACAGAAAATGATGAATCATTATGCCTGAGTGAAATGAAAAGAAGTCAAGGATTGAACTAGAACAAAAATACTTGTAATCATAGGTCAGCTCCTCCCCTGTTTTTATGTCACGAAGTGCAAAAATTCCAACTCTGGTCTCTCCCTCAACAGTCCTGAAACAATATAAATACTAGTCATATATCAGGGTGATCTTAGAAGAACGGCATATATGAATGAACTGACAAAGAGTATAACTTACCATTTCTGCATCTCTGTGTTTGGCTCACAGCTATGATTTATGAAGCGCGACATGTTTCCTTTGTTGGTCGCGTCGATCACCATATTACTGCTGACCTCACAAAGATAGAAATTAGTGTCACCCTGCCTCTTCATTTTCCATAGTCTCTGCTCACATGTTCTGTCATCAATAACTACAATATGTTTGCAAGATATGCAGATATTAGGTTTTAGCTCCAAGTTATTGTATATTGTAACAGTTTGAAAAAGAGTTACTGGAGGATATGATAGCCCTCCAACCCAAAACAATCTGGATTCTGGACATTAGTTTGATTACCAATATGTTCAATGTGAGAACTCATATCAATAGATCGAATTATCAATCTATCTACCTATACTAATTGGACATTCCGAGGAAAATCTCACGTTAAGCACAGAGTAGTGGATAAAAATCTGGTCATTGATCTAGGTGGGCCAAACCAAGACGACTTAAATTAAAAGAAGAGTCCAAGTGAAGTTACAACTTGCTTTTTAGTAATTTCTAAATCCGTAACTAGATTAACAGGATACGAGGTCGAGATTCCAAGACAGATACAATATTTATGAATTCTGAGTTTTGGAATTACTAAATATAAAAAAACTCAAATTGCAACTACAAGACAAGTACAACCTTTTATATTAATTCCAAACTTAGAATTTGTTTCATCAAGAACAAATAAGATTAAAACTATGTACAAACAACAAATCTATACTCCCTCTGTCCCAAAACATAGCCCTTTGTAGTTCAAAGCTGAACTACGAAGGTAGCTATATTTTGGGACAGAGTACGACTTGCCAATATTGAATTTCGAATTCTGGAATTATTACATCACAAAAAACTCTAATTGAGACTTCAAACCAGTTATAGCTTTGTATGTAAAGCTTTTATTCATTACTTTCGAATTTCAGTACTAAAATTCATATCTTGCAAAAAATAATATTTAATCAAGGACAAACAAAAATTAAGAGTCCATGACAAGTAAATCACTGTATATATTAATTCTATTTTTTAATTATTAAAATGAAAAAATAGAGAGTAATAAAAGAAGTATTAGAGTGAATTATGTATATAATTTTGTATGGAAGTAATAACAAAGTTGAATTGTTTCATCCTTACGTACTTACAAATAAAGTTTACGCATGTGCACAGGATGTAGAAAGTCATACCTTCTCCAACATATTCTATTACAAATTCTCCTTTTTTTATATCTTCCTCAGCTACCACTCCATTGCCACATTTCTCTGTCTACAAGAAACTGTTAGTCATTTAGGATATAGATAAAAAGGGATAAATCTGTAGTAATAAATACTAAATACAGTATAGAAACATGGGAATGTAGACTTAGAATGTCAATTATGAGATCACAAAGTTATATTCTTAAGTACTCCCTCCATCCCATAATATAAGGCGCACACGCATTCCAAGATTCAATCTTTAAAACATTTGACCAACGCTTAGTATAATATGAAATGAATTCTATTTGTTAAAAATTATATCATTGGATTGACATTTAAATTTACTTTCATATGGTTATAATTTTGTTGCTACAAACCTTATAGTATATGAGAAATTATAAACTAAAGATTAGTTTTGGAGACTGTGCCAACTTTGACCGCGCCTTATATTATGGGATAGAGGGAGTATGTTACAAAAAAAAATCAACTATCAGAATCAATTTGCTTCTATTATCGCATTGTTAATACATAAGGGAATAATTTCCTCCAAACAATTTTAGTCTTCCGGTAGACAAGTATTTGATGGTAAAAGTACAACTTCTGTAACATTTGTAGATAATAAAGGAAGTTTTAAGATATAAAGGAATTTGGATGGCTATGGTACAGGATATGCTGACGACAGAATGCGCCTCTATATTAAGGCAATGTAGGAAGGTGTAGTAAAATTAGTTAATCACTAAGTATTGTACATAAACACAAGGCCAAACATACAGAAAATATAAAGGGAAATGGATATAATGTTTCTAAAATGTCTCTATTATTAAGCAAGTAAAAAGGCACTGTATTATGAGTTGTAAGGGATAGAAGATTTTAAATTGTGAAACAAGCAGGCCAGACAAATAAGGAACATGGGCAGCGGAGTGAAGAGCATTCCTGGCCACACTGACCTAGAACTATTGGGTAAGAAATAACCCATCCCTGTCCTGGTCAAACCCAAAGAAGTATAACAGTGGAATTCTCACAAGACACCAAGGAATCATGCTATACTAACTAGGAGAGCAGACAAACAGATTACATGGATGTTAAAATCATGAAAATCACCATTAAAATCAGGTTGGATTCCCCTTAGGGGGGCGTTTTAACTGGTTTGGTAGTTGAGGGGTGCAAAATAGACATTACTTAAGAAGGAATGCCCAAACAATGAGGTTTATTACCAATCGTATCGATATTATACCGAAAGTTCTGAAAGAAATTAATAATCTATTTTTTCTTCAAGCTACAGAGGAATGTCCCTTATTTTTGCAGGAAAGATTTGTCAGAATACTATCTGATTGAGATCTATCCTACCATAACTGGATTCAGAGTTTAAGTTTTTTTTCTCATTTATTTCATCTGGCTAACATTTCCTCTATCATTCTCAGTGTCCTATACTTCCATACTACTTTACAGTTTCCATGAGAAAAGCTGACATTTTTAACAAGTGTTCTATACTCCTATATTACTTTACATTTTTAACAAGGAACACATAGTTGAAAGACTACTTTTTTATAACATGCATTGCATCAAAACTTTATTAGCATCAGCTACAGCAATGACATATTGATCCTCAGTCGGCTTAGATGGTAATTTGCCAACTGAACAATTATAGAAACTTGATTCAATCATACCTTAATTAATTTGGTTTTCCTCAAAGTCCTATGCTGGAACGGTTTGTTATCACATTTATTCCCACATTTACAGGTTGACGAACAACAAGAGAACAACATCCTGCATCACAAAAATACAGTATTTTAGAATGCCTCAACACTCAATACCAATAAAGTTTACAGGTTATTCTAACAAGAATGGTTCTTACCATTTTATTAATGAGGTTAGGATCAAGACAAAAAAAAAAAGCACAGAATCAAACACTCTAGGTAGTATCTGTTAGGAATATAAAGTCCTTTACATATATGGGTTATTCCTTTACATGTTATAGGTTAGAGTCCTAACGCTATATGCACTCTTGTAATCCTATATATTGCCTCCTTGAGGCTATTATTGAATACGAGCTAAATTCATAACAGTATCATGGCTATATGATGGGTACAAGTTGGAGCAGAGAGGGGGAGAGTCTCTTACCCGCATTGGCAATCTTTGTCACAAGTTACGGATGATCCAGAAGAAGGGTTACAGGAACAAAAAATGCCATCATCCTCAATGCGTTTCCTAGTCATATAAGCATCTTAAATAGAATTAAGGACAACAGTAATGTTAAAAAAAAATTTAGACAAACAGAAATTTTACAGCAGCAAAAGGCAAGTCCTCTGTTTACATTGTGAAGTTAAGATGTTACAGCCGTGCGATTGTAAACAAGTAATTGGACAACTATGTTATAAAAATGAGATTCAACTGATTGGAATAATGAAGATACCATCTTAAGAAATTTTGAAATACAAACCCATGTCAAAACACATTGTTGAAGCCATTGTTAAATGCATCCCCGTGCCAAGACACATTATTGAAAAAACAAACCACTGAATTTCCTATGCTATATTATACTTTGTAGTCCACTAGGGTTTGGTTAAAGAAATAGAAATTTTCGGATATACAACCAATCTAGACTGCTACAGCAGAGACTGAGAAATATACACTCAACTTTGTAGAATGGTTGCTCCAAGAAATGAAATTTTAACCATTGCAAAAATAAACAAGGACGATGCAAATCATTGCTGTTCCGAGAAAGGAAACAGATTGAGTGCAATGGTGGGTAAGGATACTGCGCTTAATTGGCACATAGTAATTTGACTTCCATTCTTTCAATACAGGCGGCAGATCAAAGTCCACAGGAGCTTTTATCGCCTTGATCAATTGATCAAACACATTCTCATGTTTTTTCTGCAGCATAGAGACATGAAGATAAATAAGCATATAGAATTATGAGTTAACCAACAAAAATGAGGTAACAAGCATATAAAACAAAGATAGAGATAGTAACAGGATCAGTCTATTCAGATATGACATAGCCTCTTTCTCTCATGCATGCTTATGCAACCACGGAGAAATTAAAGGGTCGTACTAATGGGTGTAGAGTATTGGTTGTGCCATGTTATAATTTCATCGAATATAAAATACGTTTGGTCAATAAGAGTACAGTCATGTGTTCATTAATGAGGAGCTTTTCCACGGAGTACTGCATGTTACTCTGCAAACTAACCGAAATGAGCATCAGCATCCACATCAAGTGGCCCAATCCAACAGTCCTGGACCTCCTGGTCCTCACTTGTCGACAACATGTAAATCCCAACAAAGCTTCATTCCTTAGGCCCTCTTTGTTTAGGCTTAGGCTTTTAAGTCAGCTTTTTGGCTTATATGATTTATAAGCCGGTAGATTTGAAGTCTTAAGTTTAATGATGGAGTCATATCTCCACCTCACATAAGCCAAAAAGCTTCTCCAACCTGAATGGCTCATGGCTTAAAAAAGCAAACAAAAAAGTTGCTTGTTTGTTTAGGCCTAAACAAACAAGCAACTAATATAAGCTGGCTTATAAGCCTAAACAAAGAGGGCCTTAGGCTATCGTATCAATTCAAAATACTTGCCCCGTTTCCTACAGGTTACAGACCTAACAGGCTAACACCACATCGGTTATTAGCAGTGCGCGCCCGCCCACCCACCTGCGATTTCCACTATAGCCATCCAAGTAACTAAGTCTAGAGAACAACTCTACCCCGCAACAAAATAATTTATTTTTTAAAAAAAATAAATCGAATGAGAAAATACTCCTTGCAAGGGAGCAAACGATTGCATCTGATCTGAGACCCTGAACCCTTATTCTTATGCGTAACTACTCCTTGCTGCTTCTCTCGAAGCAGCGAATCACCACCCGGAAAAAAATTAAAATAAAAACGATAGATTCGTTTCCCTAGCGAAGAAGATTCGACGAACAAAAAAAATTGCAGGAAATTAAATTCCGTGGTTTCGGGCTTGTCGTGAAGATGGGGGGAAGAGGGGGTTACCCTGATTTTCGCCGGCCGTGGCATGGGGGCAGAGACAGGAAGGCAGAGGGGCCGCAGGCGGTGGCGGAGCGGCACGGGCGACCCGACGACGACGACGAGCTCGAGCCCTAGGTAGGTGAGGCTGCAATGGCGGAGGCGGAGAAGAAGCGGAGATCGCCGCCGGGAGGGAGGAGGCAAGAGACGACGGGAGGATTTGGGGGAGGTGTCCGTAGTGCCTTTTGCCTATCAAGGGAAGGAGGAGAGAAGAAGGCCCAGACCAACCCCAAATGTTTGGAGTAAGGCCCTAACCCCTGTGTCTCATTCAGGCCACCACGGCCCAATCCTTAAGCACCGAATCCAATCATGGCCCAACTTAGAACCCTTGGGCTGGCACGTACTCCCTCTATCAAAAGAAAAACCCAATTCTCGTGATGCATCTGGACATACATATATCTTGTTCAGATATATTCTCAAGATTGATTTTTTATAGAGAGAGTATATACTACTAAATCACTTCGACTCTATTTGGGTAGCTCGAAAACCTAAGAAACGACCGGTTAGAAGACAACTAGTGAGAATCTAAACAATATAGGTTTTCTGGCTTTTCATCTTCTGGATTCATACAACTACAGATTCTTAAATTTTGGGTTACAATCTAAAACAGTTGGAGGAGCTATGGACTTTGGTGGTTGCTGCGATTGTGAGAAGCTTCCCCAAACATGGCATTAGGTCTATTGGGCTCCGCACAATCCAAGTAAAAAAATATTAGTTAAGTAAAAAGGAAAAGAAGATCAATTTGTTAATCACCAACACATGTATATATCCATGCATATACTTCCTCCCTTAAAAAATACCTATACGGACTTTTAAAGTATATTGCATTTATACATATAAGCATAAAAATACGTCATGACAAGGTAGGCATTAAGAAGACGCTTCATCATTACGCAAGAGGGGTAATGTTGAGGCTGAAGTAGTGATGGTGGAGCAAGAGGATTCAACCTCTACAAAGAGGGGTCTGTCGAGGACCTCGAGGTCAAAGGCGATAATGGTGTAATAAGGGGAGATAATAATTGGCTCTTTGTTTTGAAGACCGAAAATATATACACATATGTAGTTGGATATTCGTTCAGTGTACCTAAATAGTCTTACAATACTTTACCAGGGTTATCGGAAAGGATCAAAATAGACCACTGTAGCCGATTACATTACAAAATATTCAAAAAAAAAAAGGTATACGCGAAAGTGGAAATGAAGCAGCGGCCGCGTTGTGCTTATCCACATGAGTCCATTGAAGAACCTAAGTCCCTGCTATATTCCTCGACCCTTCTTTCTTTCTCTCCAGTAGGTGCTCCTAAGAGTCACCAACAATCACTATGCATTGGGCCATAAAATAGATCTCCTGTAGTTTATGACAGCACAATTGTTATAAAGGGTTTGTCATGTCAGCACCTATCATATCACATTGTTATGGTATGTAGGTATTGATTGATTTATCGGTTCACTGCTGATAAGAATAGGGAAGAGATAAAATCATTGTGGTTATTTCTTCTTCTTCTTTACTGTTCGGCTCTTCTGTTCATGAAAAAAAAACACGTAGAGAAGCCTCACGAACCCCTTCCAGTATCTAGATCGATCGGGTGATTGGTCTTAGGGTTTAGAATTAGAGAGAGATCGAACGCCACTTCTGCCTCTCCTCCTCCTTTCTTTTATAGCGATATCGGTGGGGCTCGGGGGTTAATTTCCTGTTAGTTTAAAATTCTGTTTTGCACCGATCACACAAAACAAAACTTTATCTCTTTTTTTTCTTTCTTGATAAGGAGGACACCGGTGGTTTTATCTCTTCCCTATTCTTATTAAGTGAACTAATAAATCAACCAACATTCTCCCCTTCATTTTGGGACTAGCTGACGAGTCTACTAAATAAAATAGCTCATCTCTACGTGTTTTCTTTTCCTCAACAGGAGAGCCGAACAGTAAGTAAGGAAGGAAGAAAAGGAAGAAGAAGAAAAATCAAAGGTTGATTGTAGTGGCTTCATAATTCCGCATAATTCAGCAGAGGTGAATATGTTTAGATTAAAACCTTAAGTAATTAAGTAGATTAAACTCCAACAGTAGGATCCATATTATCATGTTGACCACATGACGTACGGCACCACAACAATAGGTTTATAATGTTTGATGTTGTAATAAACGCTACGACGAATACGACGAATACGAAATCGTTATAGCCGTTTGTGACAAACACCACTTTTTATCACAGGAGGTGATCCCTAATACAGAAATGATTTTTCTGAACAAGTACCCTACTAGGTTGCAGACAGGCTAAGTACCCTACTAGGTTGCAGACGGGCTATAAGTGTCCGCATCTGAAAAATCGACTCTCATTTTCGTATACGGCTCCTTAAGAAACCCGCACGCAAAAATCAATTTTTTCAAACGGACCACTTAAAACGTACGCACGTGAAAATAAGGGTATTTTCGCATGCGGGCATCTTAACTCATCCGCACACGAAAATACTCCTCCTATTCCCACTCCATTTTTTATTCTCCCCTCCCCCTTTCTCTCTTTCTCCCACCTCACTCTCTCCTCTCCTCTCCTTCCAGACCCCCACACCTCTCCTCTCTCTCTCCCAGCCTCACTCATCTCCTCTCCTCTTTTCCCCTCTCCTCCCTCCCGGTGACGACAACGGTGGCGGCGGGCGTAGGCGACGGCAGGCGAGGGCATGGTGGCCCCTCCGGCGGTGGACGCGCAGGATTCGGCGATGGCCTTCCCGATGGTGGCGTGCGTGACTACTCCTCTCCCTCTCCCTCCGGCTCCCCTCCCCTCCCCTTCCTTCCCTCCCCTCCCAGATTCGGTGGAGGGGAGGGGCGCCGACAGCGGTGCGGCCAGAGGGAAGGGTGGCGGCCATCGCCTGCCACCGCGGGGAGGACGGATCCGTCGCCTGCCACCAAGGGGAGGGTGGATGCGTCGCTGGCAACCGCGGGGACAACGACAATGGGCCTCGGGCAGGGTGGCGACAACAACGGCAGTGGCGGCGGCGGTCTCCCGGCAACGGCAGCGTCGGATCCGTCGCCGTCGGGCCTCGGGCGGCTGGATCCGTCACCGGCGACCATGGGGACGATGGCGGCGAGCCTCGGGCAGGACTGCGGTAGCAGCTGGATTAGGGTTATAGGGCTAGAGTTTTGATTTTCTTTTTCGTTTGTTACGATCTTTTATTTTCTCGTGCGGACGGCTTAAGCGTCTGCACGAAAAAAATTGGATTTTTGCGTGCGGGTGCGTCACCCGCATGAAAAAAAATCGTATTTTTGCAGACCCTTCGGTGCAAGCGGATGGGAGATCCGCACGTGAAAACCCATTTTTGACCGCACGGAAAAATCGTTTTGATAGTAGTGCTTAGATGGTCTTTCTGTGACGAGGATATTTCATTATAAGATCGTCAAAGACACTGACAGATTTTCGCATCCATATCCCAAATAATAATTGTAAATGAAAACAGGGAGTAAAATAATGAAGTAAACTAGCATGCTTTGGTACGTCAGATTTACTACGCAGTTAACATTAACATTGCACACCTGATTAAAGAGGGCACATACTCGTAATGCTGAAATTAATAGTCGTACAAGTCGAATCTACAAATGCATATCCAATATGCACTAATGCACATCTCGATAAACTTGAACAACCAAGGGTCTATTAGAACGCGATACGAAATTATTTCGGCGGAAATTTATGGATTTTTTCTTTCAATATATTTTTTTTGTGAATTTGGTAAAAGTTATTTAAATTTGATCAAATTTATTTCAAAAATTCAAATTATTTCTGACCGAAATTAACGAAATTTCAAAAATTTAGGTCATATGGGTACCCCAATAGAAATAGCGAAAACCAAAATTTGAAACCTGAAACAACCTGCATGCACGTATTGACATGTACATATAATTACTAGCAATTGCATATAGATATGATACGACGACTAGGACGAATTTCCAGCTGAAACTAAATTAACCACCTAATTAATGAACTAATAATACGGGTGTTCTGGATGATGCTGCCAATTATCGTCGTAGAGAGTCGCCGGAGGACGCGCCACCGGCGGTGACGGCGCCGGAGCCACCACCTCGTGCTCGTGGTTCTTGTGTGGCACGTAGTGATGACGAGGAGGCACCGCTCTTGCCGCCGCCGGATGCTTCTCCCCGTAGTCGCCGTACGGGACGCCCGCCGCCGCGAACTGATCATGAGTTGGTGGTGGCGGCGCCGGCGCCGGCGGCGGAGGCTTCTCACAGCAAGGCAGCGGCAGTGGCGGCTCCGGCGCAGGAGGAGGAGGAGGACGAGCTGCGGACGACCGGCGAGGCGGCGCCACGTGATGACGGCTGTCGTCGTTGTACGGCGCCGGCGGCACGGGTGGGTAGAAAGAGGGCGGTGGCTGCACTGATATGACCGGCATCGCCGGCGGCGGCTTGAGCGGTGGTTCATGTGGCGGCGGCGGCTTCAGGGGTGGGTCGTCATGTGGTTTGCTGCCGCCGGCGTGGTGAGGTGGTTCGTCTTTGGGGTGGCAGCAGAACAAGTTGCAGGAAGTGTTGTCGCAGGAGAGGTTAAGGGATGGGCATCCAGACATGCTTTGCTTACTTTGCTCGCTTCTCTATACCCCGGCCGGCTTAAGGACACTTGGGTTTGTTTATATACATATAGGAGTACATAGGAACTAGACGTTGCTCCATGGTTTGCTACGAAATACGTGGATGGATGTACGATAGATATTATAAAGAAATGGTGGATATATGTATATTGAAATATTGGATAAATGATGATGATTGGTATGTTTGCGTGTTGAGTTTGGTATACATGTTGTCAACTAGTGCTGATGTGTGTAATCTAGGTATCTAAACTCTTAAAATTTACTCTTAAAATATTGGATAAATGATGATGATTGGTATGTTTGCGTGTTGAGTTTTTAGATATAGCTAGCGGGGTTATAACTTATAGAGTGAAGTATACAGGTGGTCAACTAGTGCTGATGTGTGTAATTTAGGTATCTAAACTCTTAAAATATACTTTTAGGTTTAGATTTATCTTAGATGTTATATAAATTCAAACAGGTCTTAACCTACTCCATGCGCTGATGTGGTCGGTGACGCCTATGTAAAAATCGGTTACATAGAAAAAAATAAAATTAAAAACATATTTTTCTTGATGATACTACTTGACAAATGCCATTGTTTGTTGCTTGTCTTTTAAATCATCACGATAATTTCTCGTCAATTTGCTGTTTTAGCCACATTAAGCCTAAATGGCTATTGGAACTACACCACTCAGCATATGACACCTACTCGTTTTACGATAAATCGCTCATACCCAGCCTTAAGATAATCAAATTACCAGTCAACTTAATTCCTGGTTAGTTTTGTTTTGCATCATTACGGCAGCCAAACAACCACCCAAATTAAATTGAACAAGAGTCCCACTCCGATGCTCTACTGATTGTAGAAAACAATCTAAACCATTGATCTTATTTGATATAAGGATTCAGATTGTTTTCTACTACCACTACCTTAGCGGTAGTAGAAATGTGGACGAGTATTATTGTCTAAATAATGGTATAATTGTCATTTAGCAATGATAAACTTTTTTTCCTTCTTTTTTGATTTTTTGATCGAATATGAGCAATGCCAACATAATGGATAACCACATATCGATCTAGCCGGAAAAAAATATAAATGAAAAATTTACTCGTAATTATTGTATTAGTAAATTGCTAATTTACCCTTAATATTACTGGTAGTATAATACTATAAGTAGAGAGTACCGGAGTATCGCTCATCGAACAAATGCATGGTTAGTATAACAGGAGGGTGGAATAGCAATTCGATGAAAAATCACTACCAAATGAACTATTCTAAACTTACACTTTTGTACCTGCCGGCTGGCCAAACTTTAAGTATCTTTTCGTTGGTACCTTATAGCACATCAGTTGGTTAGATTGCAATCGATCAAAGGCTCCAATACATCTCAAGTTGTATAATCATATGATGATTAATCTTGGTGATAAATAATTATCGAATGTGAGTGTTTATGAAAATATGGTGGATTGTGTTTTCTATTGGTGAACAGTACGAGGTGGCACTGGGTGCCGGTCAGACCGGGTGGTGCACGCCGGTCAGGTCGGAGGTATGTGGTGACCGGGTGGCCCGACGGTTTAACCGAGTGATTTCAGGAGGGAGTCAGTTTCAGGTTGTTTTCGTGGAATTTCTTGATTACTTCATGTTTATGACTTATACTATTATGCTCTGATGTGAGTTAAGTTGGTGTAAACTTGTACTTGGATACGGAGTTTATTTGTTGTTCATGTGCAGGTGTTGCTTAGGAGAAGTTGAGGTCCAGACGGTCAAGAATATCATGCGGGATGCTCAGATTAGAGAACAATGCACGTGGAGGTGAAGGTTTCCATATGGCATACACATGGTGTTGCGTGCATATGGAAGCAGACTCAAATTTGGATTGGAGTTTAAGTTTGGGAAGATTGGAGTATTGGAGTTTGTAAAGTTTGTTTCTTGTACAGGAATGTTTCCTAGGGGATTAGGACTTCTTGTATGAGTTGGATTTGTGGTTAGGGGCAGCCATGTTGTGGGTACAAATATAGATAGAAGGTGTGGCCTTCCGGTATGTATCGATTTAGAGAGAGTTGAGTTGATAGAAAAGTTAGGGTTTCGAGTTTAGTTTGAGATTTTGGTGAGGACCGTTGTTGGTGCACTTTGTAAACACTCGACGGTTTGACCGACGGTAAAGCAGCGGTCTAACTAACAGCAAGACGGCGATCTAACCGATGGTGTGGAACCGGTCAGACCGGCGGTGACGAGCAGTAGCAAGCGAGGAGGCAGCAGTCCGACCGACCAATATATACACCGGTCAGACCGGCGGTAAGATTGCGGTCCGACCGGTGCACACATGGCGATCAGACCGGACCATGCCGACGTCTTCGTCAGTAACTTTTATTTCCGCTAAAAGTTTTTAATTTTTTGGTATCACAACCATTCAATCCCTCTTGGTTCTTGTGTTCGATCCTACACAAGTACCATAAAAGATCTCTTGGTTTTGGCTTTTAAGTACATACTGGACACATTGACGCACTCAAGCACACATACTATGCTCATGCCCACATCTGTACATCCTAGCACACATCAAATCCTTATATCTCAAGCTGGCAAGATTGCTGTCCGCTGACTGGTTGAGATGGTGCACAATTATATGTTGACACATGTACCTCTTTCTCTTCCCCAAGAGGCCAAGAGTGTGGCTGGACAATTATTTAGAAAAAGGAAATACTAAATCTAGAGAACTCTTTCACACAGTTCTAGAACTCCAGCATCTTCAAATCTGATCACATTTCAAATTATTTAGGAGTAAACAAGATAATATTTAGTCAAACTAAAGAAAAAAAGTTTCAAACACAACATTTATAGGGGTCATATTGACCAGATTAAATCAAAGGAGCTGGCAATCGGAAGAAGAATTGAGACAAGTAATGAGATTGAAAAGGAGCAATGGCGGTGGCGGCTACTGCAAGATTGGATCGAACAAGCGATGACGCTCACACTATAAATGGCTCTTCTGTGAGTATTGCAGTGCTATTGAAGACTTGTTGATCAATTGGACTCCACCATGGCAATGAACATCCTGCTTGTCAGGCTCACACCACCGCCACCCTCTCGCTGATCATACGTGCCCCATTTGCACCTATGCCGAACCTCCATGCCGCCACCTTTACCGTGGCCGATGCTGGAGTTCGGCTAGCCATCTCCATCTCCAGATCTATCGATCTTGCACCTTGCACCCCCGGAATCAATGCCCCAAGTAGCCGCCTGATCGATTTGGCAGGAACACCACTGCCACCAGATCGAATGGTCCTTTGTCTCCACATCCGTTTATCCACATGGATCTAGGCAATCAGATTGGGCAATCCAAGGTACCAAGTACCATCAGCCTTCTGGCGACATGAGAGGGGAAGGAGAGGGTGTCGCCGCCTCAGTGGTGAGGACAGAGAAGGAAAAAGGTGTTGTCAGCTGTGGACTGATTAAGGCACCAAGCATCCGACGAAACAACTTGAAAGTGTCAGTCGATTAGGGCAAACAAGCTCACTTGAATGTATAATCTTTTAGAAATGTTACGGAAATTGTATTATTGTTTTTGAAAAAATCTTTAAAAAAATAGCTTTTAAAGGGTGTAGAGTTTAAAGCATCCGACGTGTCAACCGACGTGTTTATTTTTTTAGTAAAAGATTAGAGAGCTAACCATTTCATATAGCTTAGTTTGATTAAATCCAGTCATTGACGTACATTGACGTACTACTTGACCTGAAATGCCAACCCAGTCAAGTTATGCTCAGTTCGCTTACATTGACGTACTACTTGACCTGAAATGCCAAAATATATATGGTCGGTTGGTGTCACTTTTGATGAAGGTATCAGATTCAGTCTCCCCACTCTTTCACCTGCAGGTTTGGCCAAATCATTCGATGTTTATCCAACCACGAAACCGTGTATATGTATCTACTACCATCATAATGTATAATATGAGGCATAAATTACACATGATTCTTGTAACTAATGATTTGTTCCATTAGAGATATTCCATTATATTGGTCAGTCTCAGTAAAAGGGAAGGTATAAGTTCCATGTACAAGTGTGGATGCTGCCAGTCTGCCACCAAGACTCTTGCTTGGTAATATTCTTCCCAAAAGAATGGGGTTGTAGAGTTTAGTTAAGTGATGCCTACCTTAGTTAATTATTTACGATGGGGAGACAAATATCCATATATTTATCCATATGATCTGATAAGCTAAATTAATAATATGTATTACTTCTCGTTTTCTCCTAGTCCTTTTGTTAGAAGGAGACATGATAATCTACGATTAATTAAAGATATGTGCAAATGACATCTTTAGAGAAGTCGGCTGAGGAGCCCACCGTTGGGCGGTTCTCTTTTCTGTTTCTTTTCTTCCCGATTAGCTCCTCAACAGTTTAATGTTGATCTTGTAAAGCTTGTAACATCCTTTCCAATCTTAACACAATTAGGGCGACTAGCTTGGGCCGTCCCGGCAAAAAGTTTATAAAGCACGGGCGTTTTAGAGTAGTTATGGGGAGAAAATTAAAAATATAGAAAGGATAGTGAACCTCTAAAATTTAAGGCAGAGAGATGAAGTCCATAGATAAAAGGATCATCGTGAATAATGATATTATATTTATAACCGGAACTCTAAAAACAGAGGTCGTCCAAAGATCACAACACATTACATCATGATTCTTGATAGTTCATAGTGTAGCAATAGAAAAAGGTAAACGAGCATATATAACCTAGTTGATAATAGGAGACAACAACTACACTAACTAATCTGTAAAACAGCAAAAGCAACACCTGACCAATATATATATGATCGAAATAAACACTAGTACTGTTAACAACAAAATTTGATAAGCCTCGAAGTTATCATCGACCTAGAGTCGGTATCGGTTTTAGTGTTTTGGAATCGGCGGATGGGCATTATCAATCGTCAACAGTTGTGTTCTTGATGGATTAGGTTAAGCAGATAGATCAATTAAAGGAAACTTATCCAGAAGAATCCGAGTTCAAGGAGAATGCGGCATGGTAAGTTATCTATTAATTAGGATATTATGTAATTTCTTTAGAAATATTTTTGGCAAGAATCCGCTTAGGGACTTGTTCGTAGGTTAAAGTAATATTAGGAAAATTCGAGTCGTGTCCGATATGGACTAATATCTACCTATGCGTATAAATATGTACACCCAGGGTCCCTGTAAATTATCTCTCGATCAATAAAACTACTCTCGGCGCATCGCCACCCTTTTTCTGAGATTTTTACTTTATCACCGGTGGAATTTGGCACCTGACGCGCGGCTGCATCGGCTTTTGATCTCCGGCGAAGGGGTAAGACCTACATGCCGCCGGGCCCTGGTGAATCTATCAGCTACACTGGTGTTGTTCAAGGCTGCATCGCTTCGATCTCTTGAATTGCTCTGGTTCGGTTGATATATTTACTTACCTCATATTTCAATTCTATTTTAATTGCATTGTGTTTAGAGATGCATCGGTTTAGTTGGGACTGTCTCGGTTAGGTCTGATCTTCTGTCTTAGTCGATATATCTCTACAATAACAATGTTGTTTTAAATAGATTTGTTATATCCATCACGTTAGACAGATCTATCGATTCATCAAGTATTAGATTATCATATACAATCTCGTGCTGCATCGGTTAGGTTCGACCTACTAGATTGTTGTTGATAATATAAATCTTGTTAAGTCGATAGGTTTATGCTAATGTTTTATCAGAGTGCTAGCCAATGAGTTATCATATACGTTATATAATCTAGATTGACAATATTTTCTACTTGCATGGTCCGATCTCCATCTAGGGTTTTATCGATATCGGCTAGATTACTTTGTTGGCTTAGATTATATAATGTATCCACCACCTTGAAAATCAATCAAAAGCTTGATTGTCTAGATATTATATTTCTTTTCTTACTTAGTGCTGCATCAGTTAAGTTTGATCTACTAAGTCGTGCTTAGAATCATAATCTCTAGCCTGCTTCTTGATTGCTAATAAGGTTTCATCGGGGTTTCAGCCGATGAGTTATCGGCTTACAGGGATTACTTACAAGTTGGATTAAGCTGATGACAACAAAGGTTTAACTGTTTATCTAATCATTTAGATTTAACAACATCGGACCTCCAGCCGATGAATGTTTTAACCTTTGGATCAATGTTTATTCTATCATATCATTTATCTGCATCGGTTGGAATCACTTCATCGGCTTGTCAGCCGATTGACTGTTTTATCTGCTGTTTACGTATCTTATCAGTTGCAGGATCAAACTGACTGGCACGCTCGCATCTCATCATTATTTTAGACCTGCACTGGAGCTAAGCAAATCTTCTAGGACGTCGTGTTTTTACGTCAACAACTACATAAACGATCTTTCTGGACGAGACTCTCGTTAGGTTGTAGACGAGTCATAACTGACTGCGTCTGCAGAAATCAACCTTCATTTTCGCATATGGCTACTTAAGAGGTCCGTATGCAAAAATTGATTTTCACAGGCGGACCTCTTAAAGAGCCGCATGCGAAAATAAGCCTATTTTTGCATGCGGTCCTCTTAAGGGGCCTCATGCGAAATTATATTTTTGCATGCGAGCCCTTAAGTGGTCCACATGCAAAAATATCTCTTTTTTTCAACCCTCCTCTCTCTTTCCCTCCTCACCACTTCAAAAAATTTTCACCGCTCTCCTCTCTCTCCCTCTCCAGATATTTCTCTCTCCTCTCCTCTCATTCTCCTGTCCTGAATCTCTCTCTCCCTCTGAGTGGGCGTCGGAAGGCAGCGAGCGGCAGCAGGCGGCTCGGCGACCTCGGGAAGCGCTGCTGCCGCGAACGAAGACGAGGAGACGCGCGACCGGGAGCAGCGCCTCCGCCAACAATGACGACAAGGAGGCCGCCAGGGGCCCTTGGCCGACCAACGGTGGGCGGCCTCGAGCGTGGTGGGCAATAGCGGGCGCATCCAACCAGTCAGTAGCAGGCTTCCTCAGGTGCGGTCGACGGTCGGCTTCCTCAGGTGTGGCTGACGGTGGGATTCCTTGGTGTGGATCTGGCGAAGGGCTTCCCCGGGTGCGGCTGACGATGGGCTTCCTCGGGCACGGCAGCCAACGCCGGGCTTTCTCGGTGTGGATCCGGCGCTGGCGGTCCGTCCCCGCGCCTATCCAGTGCCGGGGGCCCTCCCTCACACGGATCTAGCGGCGGCAGCCCATCCCCGCACGAATCCGGCACCGGTGTTCCGTCCCCGCATGGATCCGGCGCAGGGGGCCCTCCCTCGCTGATCCAGTGACGGCGACGAGCTAGGGTTCGCTGGGTATTTTTCGATTTTTATTTTTTTCATCGAATTTATTTTCCCATGCGGCTGGTATAGGGGACCGCATGTGAAAATAGGATTTTTGCATGTGGTTGCGCTGGCCACATGTAAAAATCTGATTTAAAATATGATTTTCACAGATCTTTTGGTGCATCCGGTTGGGATTGGCCGCATGCAAAATCACTTTTAACCGTTTGTAAAAATGATTTTTGTAGTAGTGAAAGACGCTAAAGAGTAGTGGAGATGGCAACAGACTTAGTGTGTAACAGTTATTGGTCATGGTAAATAAGTGAATAGAACAAGGTGTTTAATTACACCCTCTAGTGAAAAAATATTTGACGACATTAATTGAGACAATGAAACTAAGTTCTCCTAACATCAAATATTTATTTGACTGGACAGAGTATGCGTGAAGTTTTAATTAGATAATGGAGTATTTGTGAAGTGATAATAATGCTCCTAGGGTGAAGGGACCAAGAAGTAGCTAATTAACATATATAGCGAGGTGGAACTTCCGGGGGTAATGAGGAAAACTAAATACTGTACAATATGAGAAGGGTTTCAAAAGGTGGAAATGAAACCGAAAGTTTACCAAGGTCCATGTCATATGAAAAGCTACACCCAAATTCATGTACTAGTATATGCGTTGGTTATTGGCGGCCGGAGAGTGCCAAGGTCGTGCTGGCCTGGACCAAGTCATTTTTATGTTCAAAAGTAGATTGGGCAGGATTTGGGGGAAGACTTCAAAACAGCATATACATAGGCATGGCCCAACTATATTCTTTAGATTTAGATAAGATAGCATCAACTAATAATATATATACTTTGTACTTCTTGCAACATTTTTTACAGCTTAATTACATTTCCTTTTTCACCTTAAGGTACTCTCTAAATTTAGTACACAGGCATCAACTAATATAATTTCTTTTTGTAAAAAAACTTTTAGTACAAAATATTGGAACTAACAAAGAAGGTGAGTATACCTGATTATCTATCGTTATATATGTATGTTGTTGATTCCTTTGGAAAATATTTTCGTATATCAGTACATCACAAACCCAGTAGGATTATTAAGTACTGATTGAGTTTAGCATACATGCATTTGTTACATCAAAATAGTTGTGGAGTATATATTGTCATTTTCTAATATATATATATATATATATATGTATATATATATATAAAAGATATCTTTACCTTTGGTGAACAAGCGGATGGTTCTATAATATTCCTTGCTAGATTAATTTTGAAATATGTTCTTCTTCTTCAGTTGGGCTGCCCAAGAGTAGATTATCATGAGAGCATCTAATCCTCATTCCTCTTTTTAGGCTATATTGCTTTCAGGATATGTAACAAGCTAAAGAAAACAGTATTACCTAAAAAAGATAAAGAAAATAGTAGTGTATATATACTTTTTGGTCGCTTTGTCTTTGCCACACCTAAGTTGTTTGATAATTAAAGAAAATTTTGAATCCGTTGTGGACCTTATTCACGCATACCGATCGGTTGACTCCGTTCTTGATCTATATTGTACTGAACATAAGGATTAGCAGGATATATATGTTGTAGCTACTGGAGCCACACTTAATTGAATATCGAGGTTGCATTGTCTTCCCCCTTGAATGGCATGCTACTTAACTAATATGCTTAATTTTGTTTATAGCTTGATTTATTTTAGCTTCAGTACCTTATTTGTGATAACAAAATGTATATATGGTTATGTGTATTAATATTGTGGCAGAGCATTCACAAAAATTTAGGTCGGTCGTTGGCTGCTTGCCGCTGGGCAGGTTTTACCTTATCACGTGGTAACCGCGTAATAACCGTGGTTATCGCGCTTACCGCAGGGTACGATAACGGTTTACTGCATTATGGTTTAAATAAAATTCAAGCAAATTGAAAATTCCCAAAAAAAGAAAAGTTCGAAAAAAATCATGGATGTATTTCTTGATTTGTAGTGGCAAATGGTGAAGAAATTTTTTTAAATAGAATAAGATAATTTTAAATTTGAGGGAAAAACAAAAAAATAGTTTAGAAATTGGAAAAAGAAAAAATGTATTGGGTTTAATTTAAATACACTGTGAAAGATTGATGTTTGTTGAGATATGAAGATTTGTAGAGTAGGTGAAATATTGTTTACTAGTGATGCAGAAAATAACTTTGTAATTATTATGCTATGAAATATTGAATTGCTTCGAAGTCTATAATATAGAAAATGTCATACCAATTTTTTGTATTTTACACCTAAAAGTTAGATTTGTAAGTATCCTATATATTCTTCCAATTATCCCTAATTTCTACACACATTTAAGTGTTTTTTCGATTTTTTCTAGTGGCTTTTCAATTTCATGCGTACTGCTACACAAACAGCGATAATCGCGCGAATATCGCGGTTATCGTCAGAAAACACATGATAACCGCGTCAAAACCGCGAAACCACCGATTTTTTAATTCAAAATTTTGGAGATGAATTTTACACGGTTTGTAGCGGTTACCGCGCGGTTATCACGGTAACCTCCCTACTGTGGGGGTGGTAACCCCTCTCCCAAAACAGGTAACCCTGCCGCTGGGTACACGGCAGATGAGTGACAATACACGGTGAATGGGTGCTGCGTGACGCTCAGGCCGTCGCCAAGATTTTGAAGCCCTGTGTTAAAAGATAAAAATGAGGTCTTCTATTTAGAAATACTAAATAAAACAGAAGTAAGAAGAAAAAAAGGAAAAACTATACGGTGTCGACCTAAACTCACTTGTAGAAGGACTAAATTTCTACAAGGCCAATTTTTGTAGCCGTACTTGCTTGTTCCATGTCCACTAACCACGCTCTTGACGTTGTCCATTAGAAATCCCAATGTGAACTCATTCCAAGTAATGTTTTTTATTTGTGAGTCCTAAAAGACCCAAATAAGATACTGGGACTTCTTCTGATGAAGTGGGTGCTAATATTGTTCCTAGAAAAGTCAACATAAACATTTGAGATTTTCACATTTATAACTTATGGATTTTCATATTTTCTTAGGTGGAATCATAGCACCATTTTTTTTTTCAGATTTTCATTAAGTGGAACCATACCGCCATTTTTTTTTCAGATTTTCATTAGGTGGAATCATACCGCCATCCACCGCGGCCATTCTCGCCGCCGTCGCCACGAATCCAACCTTGATATGCTGCCTCTCTTTGGGCCGAATCCAACCGAAAGTCCTTTTTCCACCCTTGATCCGTCGATCTTTTTCCTTCCTCTCTCCCTCCTCCTCTTGGGCCAACTCCTCTCTGTCACAAAGTATGCTTCTACTCCCCCCTCGCACTCAGCCGCGGCCCAGCCAGCCCATGCCACCCCCACCGCACACGGTCATCATCTTTCCCAAGCACCGCCCGTTCCTCTCCTCCCGACCGACGAACCCTAGCGCCGCTGCCTCGCCGATCTCCCTCCCTGGGCATTTTCCCTCCGAATCAAATGCAAAAATTGGTACCTCTCATCCTCCTCATCAATTCCCCCATGTTTTCCTCTTTTAATTCGACGAATTCACTCTCCGGCGAAGGAGGAGTAGCGGCGGTGAGGCGAGGGGAAGAAGCGGGAGTGGAGGCGCGACGAGGAGAGGAAGGCAGCACGCGGTTGCAGGGAGGAGGAGTGGCGCGCGATGGATGGATGGAGGAGGAATCGGCAGAGTCACGTTTGTGGGTGGGATCTGTTCGTACTTTGGACTGGGCTGGATATGGGCTCCAAAATCTGTGGACGAAAATACCTCTAGCTTCTCAGCCACTGATGTGATTTAATTTTCGTGCAGTTTTTTTAGGAGTATCGAAGCTTAACTTTCATCTTCTTTATTGCAAAAAAAGGGGTGGTTTTCTGGTCGAGATCAACATGACTGGTTTGTAAATATGAGAAGTAATCGATGAAATTTTAGAAACTAGGAAGCTTGTTAGCTACAGCAACGTGTCTATATATCATGGCGATGCTCGATCTTATCAATATATATGCTTCGTTAGTTATTGGCACAAGCAGATAGACACAATATGCTCTAAATGGGACATGTTGCATTTGCACGTGTGATTTGCATCAGTGGTTCGTCTTAATCACTTTGTTCTTATTCATACATGGAAGAGAATCATGTCTCTTTAGAGTGACAGGTATTTGTCAAGTCCGATCCCCTAAACCGAATCCAATACTGCACGTAGCTATTGCAGCGTAGATCGAATCCACTAGTATTGTATTTGTAGACATGCAAGAGAAAGAATCATGCTAATTTTGTTGGAAGTAGTATCATTTAGTTCCAAGTCACTCGTTCTGTTAGTTTTCTTTCTTTTTTTCCTTTTTTCCCTGTCAAACTCTGATGGTACGTACGTAGAAGTAACTACTAGTCACAAAGAAATTCCAAAAAATATCATTGAAAAACAACCTATTTCACATTTTGCCATCGATGAACGTGAGTTCTAGCAAATACCACCGTACAACCCAGTTTTCCAAAAAAATTTATCATTGTTAGGATTTCATTTATGTAGGATCGAACATAAGTAACCAAGCCTACCAGAAGAAGGGTAAATGGTAGATTACGTCAGCAGAAGTTAAATAATCGAATCTTGATAGATCAAAACACACCCCAACATCAAAAACCAATGAAACACACGTCCGACGGTATTTCTGACCTATTAGGATCGGTTTGATCGAGGTCTGACCGGTCTGACCGTAGGTTACTAAGTGGTCTAACCGTCAGCCTCGTCAGCCTAAAAACAGGCTGACAAAACTTCTGTAAAAACTCGATTTCTCTTAAACCAACTGTTGGATCGACTTATAAATTTGACAGAATAAACTATATAAACCAATGAACAACTCCACCGAAGGGATATGCAAACTAATAAACGGTTTAAGAGAAAACACCCTCGAAAGCTAGCTGTCTAAGAATTTCAGTAAATCTGAACAAAACCTAAACTTAAGCAAATTCGAATCTAGCAATAACCAATCAACGAAACTTTCCAGATCTGGTCTATGATATACTAGAAAGGTTTTGGATGGATTAACTTGAACAAAATCGCAACAAAACAAATAATCACAAGTTAATACCAAAACCGAACAATATCGTAAAACTTACGAAACCGAAAAATATCGTCAATATCTTGATGATTGAATATGATCTTTATTACTCAAGTATATTATTCACAATGTGCAGGCACAACACCCCTCACAAGTTTCTCATGAAACCTTAATGCAATTTCTCAAATTTGGCTTACCCTCAAGGTAAGCCTCCCTCTCTATTTACATCGAAAACCTCCTACGCAAGATAGGACTAAAACTCCTATTCCCAATAGGACTCAATCCCTTATATTCCAAATCAAATTACAATTTCCAAATTGTAATTCTCTCAATCTCTATTAAACCAAATCCAGCCGCAGGCAATCTCAGCCTCCAGATCGGACTCCTCTTCATGCGCCGATCCTTGCCATCCTGCTGGTCTTGCTGCTGCTGCCCACCAAGCCCGACTTGGACTGCCATCCAACCGAGCCAACAGGCCAATGCCAACACACCTGCATGCATCACCATGCATGCACCGATACATATGCATACTGCACGCCACACGGACACAGTACACACACATATATGCAGCTACAGTACCACGTGTACTGTAGCACCATATACCCTTTCTCTAATTTCTCAACCAATTTCCTCCGCGAACACTGGCACTTGCACGCACACCTCGTGAAGTCCGTTACGAAGATCTCTCCCACACAGTGTCCATCCACTGTGTGCCATCTCGTATCCAACTTCGTCACCCGGCATTCTCGATCGTCTGGATCTCAACTCCTCTCTAAGTCTAGTCCCGATCTCACCGTTGACCGAAGTTGTCCTCCAAGAATCCTGGTTCTAGTCACTTTCTCACATGGTATCCTGACCACACTAGATCTCTGCTCCTCCCTGCGTATAGTCCCAGTCCTCACCATTGACCAAGGCTGATCTCAAGTCACCTGTACACAATCAGACAAAACGATCGTTTCTGAGCACATATATCACAACCTGACCCACATTAGTCACACGCACTCACACCAGCATCCACACCTATTATCAAACTAATATGTCGAATAAATCATTTGCAAAGCCAATTTGTTCATTAAAAAACAATGATTTCACAATTTATTCCTCACCGTTAAAATATGATGGGATTAATGGAATGAAATGGACGGAACCCCAATAACGATGATATTTTATGGACAAGTTGTGTTATGTGATAGTATTTTCTGTAAGTTACGTTTGTCGATGATATTCTTATAATATGGTGCTCGTTAATGGTATTCGTTGGAATATGAATCCAGCAGTTGGAGAGGAGATGGCGGACGTTGGGCTGGGTTCGGCAGGACTGGCTGGACAGATTTTGCTCATGAACTCTGAAAACAGGGGAGTTCAACACTTTGTTCAGTTCTTAAAAGCGGCTATACGAGGAAATGCACTCTGTATACAATTTCAGCAAACTAACTAGAATGACATTCGTACGTTTTACTGTAAGTTTGTAATTGATTATTCCGTTGCAGATTGAAAAAAATCATATCAAATTTGTTTGCCAACTATATTGCTCGCTGGGATGGTTCGAAGGTGAGAATTTGTTTTCGCCAGAACGGCACCAGCGTGCCGCTCATCATTTATTAAGCAAAGGGACCTTCGGTCCTGTTAATTTCATCGGATTATTCATTACAATATTTAAACGGATTGTTAGATTAAAAGGATAAATCAAATATTTTAAAAATAAACTTAAAAAGAGTTTAAAACAAGTGGTCTAAGCAATACACTATAAGACAGTTTCAGCAGAAACATATTATTCTAAATCGTAAAACAAATGATCTGTTTCAATAACCTTACGAATAATCTAAAAAGAAGACAACAAGATTGTCCCATGCTTTAAAACAATATGTTTCTTATGGAAATTTCTTCTAGTGTATTGTTTAGACCACCTGTTTTAAGCAACTTTTTTAGTTTGTTTTTAAAATATTTGATTTATCCTTTTAATCTAGTAGATAGATAATCCGCTGTAGGTATCAGGACGTTAGATTCTTAGGTTGACTCAACAAGTTTAGAGTGACGCAACCGCTTAACCAGTCAGTGGTTAGTTCACATGACACCATATTTTCAGCTCGGAATTGGACATAAATTCCCTCTTGTTTAAGATTATGGAAGAAGGCAAGAACTGAATTGAAGCAGGTGTGCTTTGGGCTGAGGTGTACTAGTACTCTCGTAATACACTCTAGTATTTCCTCCGTCTATAGATATAAGGTATTTTAGCTGTTTAATTACATATTTAAAATTCCTTAGACGGAGGCAGTAATAATTAGGGGTTGCTGTCAACGCCCTTCTTCCATTTTGCAGGCTCTTGTTTCATTTTTGAGCATTCCTCTCATTTTTTACCACTTTTCTTTCCGAGATGATTGAATATTGCACCTTAATTAATTCAACAAAATGCATGCTAATGCAATTTGAGAGAAAAACTGGATTGCTGATTACATACACGGTCCTTTTTGCCGTTGCAATATTGCACCTTGATAGCTAACATTTGTCTGTTGTTGAAAAATGGCTAGGAACGATTGATCCATGGTACTGATAATTAATTGGTAAGATTGTTCCAAACTTCTAATACAATCGTCTGGACATGTGTGCTAATGTAGTAGATAGTGTAGCTTTTCTACAAGAAGGATTAGGACGGTAAACGTGGACCGCTGCTTCGCCTGAAGGTCAGGCGAATCGGTCAGGCTAATGCTGTGGTAGGCGAGGGAGAACCCACTCAGGGTAGCAACCAAACAACTCACATACTACACTCAGGTCAGGGTGGTCTCTCTCGTGGTAGCAAACGAACAGGCCCATAGTTACATGAATAAATTTTATGTGAGCTGCCCTTTTATTTTATTTTTTGCAAAAAGATGAGTGCGTTTAGAGCAAACCAACGCGGAAAGATTTATAAGGTCTTTTTAGGCGCAGTTTCGAATTATTTTTGGAGCTGGTTATTACTAGCTCTACAAATTAATGGATTTAGATCTGCGATTACGTTGATAACATTTAGATAATTAATTTTATTCTCATTTAAAATAAAATTTTAATTTTTAAAGCACTTTAATTTTATATATGCCTCTAGTTTTCGCCCCTTAAGCTTGTGTTAGGAGGCACATTTCATGTGGTGTTGTGTGCGTAATGATGTATATGCGTGGGTATGTACCGTGTAAGTGAATTTTTTTTTCCCAAGATTCCTTATAATTAATTTCTACATCCCCTCGGAGAAAAAAGAGAGAGAGAGAGTGAGAGAGAAACTCTGATCTTTCATGGGCCAACTTACTTTGCTCCTTTCACGGCCCAATCTACCTGGGCTGCCAGTTTGCCAGCCGCCGCCGCCTCCTCCCATCCACACAACGCCGGCGGCGGCACCCCTCTCCCTACCCTATGCTGTTAGGCGATGCGCCAGCGCCGCCACCTCGTCCTACTCCTCGACCGACTCCCCCTCCGATGCCTGATCAACTTTGGAGTCGGCACTATCGATCTATGCCAGCGCCGTCCATATCCTCATCGAAGGAGGTACTAGCACCTGTTCTTGATTTGCGTTCTGTTCGTGTTGCTGTGGCCTGTGGAATCTGATGAAATGCTCTGTACCTCGATTAGTTTTTGATACTGCTATAACTTATATATCACTACTAATACTTTCTTGTTACTAGATGAGCTAGAGATTTGCTAATTCTAGGTAAGTTTTTTTTTTTCATGTCCTTGTTGATTGCACAAACTTGAGCACCAGGTGCTGAACGACAAATGGCTTGAATTTATAATGAGATACTGGAAAAGATTAAACAGAATCCTAGCTAATCATTCTCTCTTTATTAAGTACTGGTTCTATGCCCGCGCTTTATAACAGGGTTGGCAGGATTACGGACAATGGTTTATAGGATTCAATTTTATCTAGTCGGTTTTCTGGGTGGTTTTTTTAATTTTTTATGTGATGGGAGAAGTACGATGGTGGGGGAGAAGGAGGACGACTCCGCTTTTAGAGATAATAATGTAGCTAATTCTTATTTTCTCCTTAATTCTTGTTTGCGCCGCCCATCCTCATCGATGGAGGTACTGCACCTGTTCTTGATTTGTGTTCTGTTCGTGTTGCCGTGGCCTGTGGAATTTGATGAAATGCTGTGTATCTCGATTAGTATTCGATACTGCGTAACTTATATATTACTAATATTTTCATTTTACTAGATGAGCTAGATAGATTTGTTGATTCTAGGCAATTTTTTTTTTTTTGCATATCCTTGTTGATTGCACAGATTCGAGGTGTGGATTTTTTGTACACATGGGAAAAGCATCAGCAGTTGCATCACCAGTGGCTTGAATTTGTATCGAGATAGTGGAAAAGATTAGAAAGAACCCTAGCTAATAATTCTCTCTTTATCAATGATAATGTAGCTAATGCTTGTTTTCTCCTTAATTTTCAGTTACTCTTCTATCCTGGTCCTGAAATTGCCTACGTTCCTTTGAGTCTTGTGCACGAAATACCTATACAAAAATCTTGCCAGATTGAAGAAAGGGCAGCAGCATATATTCTTGGACACCAAGTGATGACAGGGGAGACAAGTTAGGAATCTGTTTTTTTCTCTCGTGTCTCAAGAAAGACATTGCTTCATGCGGATGCTGCTTGTGCTCCACTCTTAAGAGTATCAGAGCATATTAGTTAGCCAGTACCCACAACAGACTTATAAATCGTCTGATGAGGGGCTAGTTACCAAGCAATCCCACTTTACAATCCTTGATAGCCTGGAAGCTAGATCTAAGCAACACAAACATCACGATGGTCCTCGATGCATTTGCATCCTACCTTGGTGAATTACTTGCTGAGACTATGAAAGAGGAGGTCAGCATGGTGCTTGGTGTTTCTGAAGAAATCAGAAAACTGAATGACACTCTGACCAGACTCAAGAAGTTCCTATATGACGCAGAGAAGAAGCACATTGCCAGCAACTCTGAACAAGACTGGGTCAGGAAGCTGAAGGGTGTGATGTACGAGGCATCTGACATCACTGACCTTATTCAGATCAGGGCTGAGGACCGCCGCATGTTCAAGGAGACCTCATCAGGCTGCTTCAACTCCTTGCTGTTTTTCTTGCGGGATCCTCTTTTCGCTCACAGGATAGGAAGCCGAATCAAGTCACTTAACCAGAAGATGGAGGACATATGGAAGCAAGCTCTTCAACTAAACTTCATCATCAGCCCTATTGAAGAAAATGACAACAACAAGATCATCGACAAGACAGCACCAGGGTTTGTCCCCAGAGATGCTGTTGGAAAGAAGCTCGAGCAAGATACTAGGATGCTTGTAGAGGTGCTCACAAAAGATGAGAAGGCCAGTGGCAGAGGCGACAAAAGGAACAATGTTAACATAGTTGCTACTGGTTGTGGCAAAAGCAACAATGTTAACTTAGCTGCTAACAGTGGCGGTGAAAGCAACAGCGTTACTGTTGTCGCTATCCTAGGTGTAGGAGGGATTGGCAAGACTACCCTTGCTAAAAAGATCTTCAGTGATCGCATGGTCGAAGACTCGTTTATCACAAAGATATGGTTGAGTGTCACTAAGGATTTTAATGAAGTTGATCTTCTCAGAACTGCCATAACTGCTGCTGGCGGTGACCACGAAGGCAATCAAGAAAAGTCCCTGCTCGAGCCAATTTTATGCAAAACCCTGATGGGGAAGAAGTTCTTGCTGGTGATGGATGACATGTGGAATACAAAACCATGGGACAAGGTGCTTAAAGTTCCAGCCAATAATGCAGGTGCTCGTGGATCTCGGGTTCTGATCACCACAAGAAATGAAGGAATTGCTCGAGAGATGAATGCGGTGTACTTGCACCATGTCAGAAGATTGGAACCCCAAGATGCATGGGCCATGCTCAAGGAACAGGTTAGTCATCAAATAACAATCCCTGCTTGGCGTTATATATTTTACTCACTTTCTCAATTTGTTTAAACATAGCCTGATGCACGTCAAGCTAATTTAATTTCTATAATTTTCAAATTTTGGTTACTAGCAAAATTATATATGTTAATCCGAAATATATTTATTTAATTCATAATTTTGTTGGGCATGAATTCTCTCTTTAAATAGAAGTTCAGCAGTTATAATTCATATGTGCCATCCAATGTGGGATCAATTTTTTTCCAACTAATGCCTGAGCTATATAATTTTTGTATATCAGGTTAACTATTGAGTTTATATATTTCCTTATCATACTCAGGATAAGTTGATCCATTCATGATGACAACATAACCTGAAAGGATTTACAATTTTACATGTATTATTATACAACAAGAGCGTTTGATTCTATTTTGTTTTATAAAAATCGTAAATGAGAATAAATGATCAATTATGGATGTTATTTTGTTAACATTGTAGGTTTTATTTTTTTCCGCAGTTGGAGTTGAGCAAATCTGATGCTGAAGAACTCAGAGAAAGTGGGATAAAGATTGTAAAAAAATGTGATGGCCTGCCACTTGCAATCAAAGTAGTAGGAGGTGTGTTATGCAAGAGAAATAGAAAAAGAATTGATTGGGAAATGGTTTTAGACAGTCAGGTATGGTCAAAAATTGTACTGCCTGATGAATTAAACAAGGCAATATATTTGAGCTATGAAGATCTGCCTCCTAATCTGAAGCAGTGCTTTGTATATTACTCCCTGTTTCCTAAAGATGAAATTATTGGTCCAGATAAGGTTGTTGCCATGTGGACTGCTGAAGGATTTCTTGGAAATGATGGAAATTCAACGCAATTAGGAATATATTACTACAAGGAATTAATTATGAGAAATCTTTTAGAGCCTCATGACGACTACTATAATCAAGAATATTGCATCATGCACGATGTTGTCCGCTCATTTGCTCAGTATGTGGCTAGAGATGAAGCTTTAGTGGTGGAGGACACACAAAATTTGACAAACCTGACTTCATCAGAAATTTTCCGGCTATCTATATCAGCAAATGAAATAGAGTGGAGTAATTTACAGAAACAGCAGTCACTAAGAACACTGTTATTATTTGGAAATATAGAATTTAAACCTGGTGATTCCTTAAGTAACCTGCCATGCCTACGGACAATACACATAAGAGATGCACGATGTGCTAAATTGATTGGGTCATTGTGTCACCTCAAACACTTGAGATACTTGGAACTAGGGTACACAAACATCTCTGCATTGCCCCAGAACATTGGTAGGATGAAATTTCTAGAGCACATAGGTCTTCGAGGATGTCACAGTTTAGCAGAACTTCCTGGTAGTATTACAGAGCTGGCAAAGTTAAGGCACCTCAGTATTGATGAAACAAAGATTAATGCTATTCCACGAGGATTTAGAAGATTAAGAAATTTGGAGATGCTATGGGGGTTTCCAGTCCACATTATTATTGAAGACAATGGAGAGTACAGATGTAGTTTGGAAGAGTTAGGACCTCTTTCAAAACTCAGGAAGCTTAAATTGATTGGTCTGGAGAATGCACATTCTAGTTCTATGGCAACATTAGCTCAGATTGAAACCAAGCAAAATCTTATATGCCTTGAATTATGGTGCACAAGTAGAGTAACAGTGAATGGGAAGTTCAAAGATTTTGACATGGCTGATAAGGAACAAATTTTGGAAGTCTTTGACAAGCTTTGCCCTCCACCCTGCTTAGAGGAGCTTACTATCGCAGGATATTTTGGGGAGAAGCTCCCAAGTTGGCTGATGGCGCCAGCGAAATTCCTTCAGAACTCAAGTCATAAAAAAATCCTTCAGAACTTAAGACGGTTAGACCTTCAGGACATGGCTAACTGCACACATCTCCCTTCAGGTTTAGGTCAGCTCCCAGATTTGGACTGCCTAGTAGTCAACTGTGCACCAAAGATTGAGCAAGTTGGATATGATTTCTTCTTCCAAGGAGGACACAAGAAAAATGACCACAGGAGTCCCAGTCATGCTGTATATTTTCCCAAGTTACATGAATTATGTCTTCAAGGAATGATAAAATGGAAGGAGTGGACATGGGAGAAGCATGTGGAAGCCATGCCTATTTTGAGTGTGCTTAATATCAGAAATTGTAAGTTGCCCTGTCTTCCTCCTGGGCTTTCCTACCAGGCAAAGGCACTTAGAAGGTTATCCATAGCTAATGTTGAGCACCTAAATTCTGTTGAGAATTTCTGTTCAGTTGTTAAGCTTGATTCTTATGACAACCCTGATCTAGAGAGGATAGCCAACCTTCCCAACATGCAGAATCTAACCGTTGTCGGGTGCCCAAAATTGATGGCATTTCATAATGTGAAATCACTTCGGAGCATTCAACTGGGGATTCGTGATGTGGAAACACTCCCGGCATACTTGCGAGATACAAAATTGGAACAATTGGAGATTGCTTGTAGCTTAAAGCTGCTTAAATTGATGGCCAAGAAAGAGTCTTGGTCAGAATGGGAAAAGATCAGTAATATCATGCATGTTAAGGGATTTGCTAGTGAAAATGGCGGGAGATGGTATGTATCCTACACAAAATACCCCTTCTCCTTTGATACAAATATTCAAAATACCCTCGCACTTCCAGGTACAAGATTCTACAAGTTTTTGTTCATTTTTTCCTCTTTCATCTCCAGTTCTCCATAAAATCTAAATTGTTTATCTCCACTTTTGCTTATCTTTGCTTACTAGAG
The DNA here is from genome assembly GCA_000573905.2 of Oryza punctata. Taxonomy (NCBI): domain Eukaryota; kingdom Viridiplantae; phylum Streptophyta; class Magnoliopsida; order Poales; family Poaceae; genus Oryza; species Oryza punctata. The sequence continues at coordinate 13,482,322 of CM002496.2, forward strand.
GAAACGGGATACGAAGCTAATGTTGCAATGGAGAAGATATGAAGGATCATTGTTAATATAACTCTCACTATGCACTTCAAAAGGAAAAGTTAAGAATTGAACTGGCTCTTCCTGGCGGAATATAAAAACTGCAGCTATATCTACTCGGTACTCATATCATCCCTGTATAGTATTTATTCCAATGCTTTTACCATTGTTTAACAACCATTTTAGGCTCTCACACAATGTTCCACGTGCCTTATTTTTTCATGTGGCAGGAGAAACAGAGGTGGACATATATAGTAGATGCAACTCATTTTGCATGCGGTGGCGATAGGCGACGGCAGTGCGATGGGTGGTCAGACCGAAGCAAGGTCTTTCGAACGGTCAAACTGGCGCATCTACTCCGGTCACCGATCGTCATCGATTCGATGGTAAATTTTTAATTCCGCTAAAAGTTTTGGTTTTTGAGTACTTCAACTATTTACTCCCTTTGGTTAGCTTAGTTCTTGCTGTGTGCTTCAGTTATATGTGAGAAAAGAAGATGACCTGGATGCTTCTCTGCCTGCAATGATGCCTGATCACTCTGTTCCCTCCAATGGAATAAGCGAGAGGAAGAGTTTCAGAAGAGGTCTTACAAGGTCCTCTTCCAGCAGGCAGCAGGAATGCCTCATAACATCTCTCCACAATAACAAGAAGGACAAATAATTTCCTTGCGATCAAAGAAAGCCCACAATCTGGCACCACCACCACAGGGAGAAGATAAAAGTTTGCATCGAGAAGATGGTGACTTGTTGGAACTTCTCCCTACAAAGATTGCTTCCCACACAGAAGGAAGAGAGGGTAAGGGGGTGTTTAGATCCGGGGTAAAAAAAAATTTGGCGGGTCACATCGGATATACGGACACACATTTGAAGTATTAAACGTAGACTAATACCAAAACAAATTACAGAATCCGCTTGTAAACTGCGAGATGAATTTATTAAGCCTAATTAATCCGTCATTAGCAAACTGCGAGATGAATTTATTAAGCCTAATTAATCCGTCATTAGCAAATGTTTACTGTAGCAATACATTGTCAGATCATAATGAAATTAGGCTCAAAAGATTCGTCTCGTGATTTACACGCAAACTGTGCAATTGGTTTTTCTTCATCCATATTTAATGCTCCATGCATGTGTTTAAACGTTCGATGTGACGGGACAAAAAATTTTTTTGGGGTGGATCTAAACAGGCCCTAAGAATGTTGCACAGGGAGCAAGACTATCGTGTATAAACACTGTTCTTTTAACTTATTGCTAATTTTTTCATTTTTTATTTGTTCATATTATGTGACTAGTTGCGTTGACAACCATTGAGTGATATTTTCCGTGTTCCTTGGACTTATTTTGATTGTAAATGATTTGAGGTTCAGGGTATTGTTTTCTTGCCACTAGAACGGTAACCACCATCTCAATCGGGCGGTAGCCCCCATCTCAATCGGGCATGGCGTTCGTCACAACCTAGAGGTAACAGATGTGAAAAGTTATCTCAATCGGGTAAACGATCGTCACGGATGAAACTATCTTAATCGGGCCTTAATTAAAGTCTATCACCGATAGCTTTGACCCAGACGACCAGTCAAACTATAGCTCGTCACGGATGACCTATCTCAATCGGGTCTAAACTATAGCCCGTCACAGATGACCCTTATATGTGATATAAGGGTCATCTGTGACGGGCACAGATGAGTATAATCCCAAAAAAATAAAAAAAATAACAGATGAGTATAATCTCAAAAAATAAAAATAATAAATTTAGATGAGTATAATCCAAAAAATAAAATAAAAATTATTTTTTCGCTAGTCTCAAGTCTTTGTTAGCCATGTCTTTTTTGTCCTCACTCGTGTGCACCCGGGAACTTCCCGATCGATCACCCATCCCGAAATTGCTCCAGGCAAAGCACCTTTAACATGAAAATTCTTTGGAGATCGGTTTCCAGAAAAGTAGTTGTAACTTTTTGATATGAGTATTCTATTAATCCTATTAAGCCTTGGGCCAGAATGTCACACCCCAATATCCCCCATTCATATACATTCATTTACATACACAATCATCAATATATTTAATACAACCACATTCACATAACATCCATTTTGATCATATATTTCACATCCATTCACATATTTCACTAGCAAAACCAAGTTAATTGGATCAAATATATATATTTAGCAAGTATTATCATGAAGAGAAGATGAGTCATCGGTGATGAGCCCTACACTAATACCCGATTGAGATGACCTATCTCTATCGGGCATTAAATAATGTCTGTCACCGATGAGTATTTTTCCATTTTCCATATGAAATGTTTATATTCAATTTATGTGGTATTTTTAATTTTCAATTTATGAGAACTTTAAATTTAATTTTAGGCCGATTTTTGTGTGTCAAATGTAAAAATCACAAACAACAAAATTGTATAACTCATCGATATCTACAACTATTGTATTGGTCCCTTTGTACAAATAAGTTCATTTGAACAATTCAAATTTTGAATTTTCAAAATTTGACAACTTCGAACAAAAATTGGGGTTAATAAATGATTTCAAATGGAAAAGTCACCAAAACCAAAGTTGTAAAACTCATGGAACAACAAAATTTTTATTTTGGTCATTTCTCCATTTGACTCTATTTGAACAATTTGAAATTTGAAATTCAAAGTTTGAGAAATTCAAATAGAATTTTTTGTTAGTGAACGACTTCAACTGAAAAAGTCATCAGCAACAAAGTTGTATAACTCATCAAGATCTATAACTTTTATTTTGGTCATTTTTCATATAACATTTTTTGAACAGTGTGAATTTGAGTTTGAAAATATGACAACTTCAAATAACATTTTCAAATACTAAATGATTTCAACTGAAAAAGTTATCAACAACAAATTTGAATAACTCATCAAGATCTAAAACTTTTATTTTAATCATTTCTTCATCCGACAAAGTAATAGTAACATTGTTCACAAAATTGACGTATCTCTGGTTATATAAACTATAACACATATATGTAAAATTCGTGAACAATGATACTAACACTTTGTCGGATGAAGAAATGACAAAAATAAAAGTTTTAGATCTTGATGAGTTGTACAATTTTGTTGTTGATGACTTTTTCAATTGAAATCATTTAGTATTTGAAAATGTTGTTTGAAGTTGTCATATTTTCAAATTCAAATTCAAACTATTCAAAAAATGTTATATAGGAAAATGACCAAACTAAAAGTTATAGATTTTGATGAGTTATACAACTTTGTTGTTGACAATTTTTCCATTTGAAATCATATACTACCCGTAAAATTATTTTGACTCATAAAATGAATTATTATACTACAGTTAATTATTTTGCTATAGTTCAACTTACAAATATAAACATTTCATATGAAAAATGGAAAAATACTCATCGGTGATGGGCCTAGTTGTTATCTCAATCGGGCCTTAAGTTGGTGCCTGTCACGGATGATGGTCATCTGTGACGGGCCTAAACTATAGCCCGTCATAGATGACCCTTATCTGTGACGGGCCTGTGACGGGCTATAGTTTAGGCCCGTCACAGATAAGGGTCATCTATGACGGGCTGTAGTTAGATAAGGGTCATCTGTGATGGGCTATAGTTTAGACCCGTCACAGATAAGGGTCATCTGTGACGGGCCTAGTTGTTATCTCGATCGAGCCTCAAGTTGGTGCCCGTCACGGATGATGGTCATCTGTGACGGGTTCCAACTTGAGGCCCATTTGAGATATGGAAAGTTATCTTAATCGGGCCTAAACTACGGCCCGTCACTGATAGGTGTCATCCGTGACGGGTCTAAGTTTTATGCCCATCTAACATGCATGTCTGTGCGACCATATCTCAATCGGGTATTTTTTTGGCTCGATTGAGATGACTACCTTGTGACGGCCCGCTATTTCCAGGTATGTTAGAGGCTGTCACTGATGGAAGGATCTGTACTAGTGTGCTAGTGTAGCTCACTCGAGCCTTCTGTCTAAGGGTATGTACAACGCTAACATGTCAGCTGCTTGGAGATTTATCATATTTATTAGGTGATGATCTGATAGTTAGCATTATATCATTAATAATGCATATTAATATTGTATAGACTATTAATTTCTAGAGTCAAACTAATGATTGCAACTAATTGTTTTTTTTTCATGTTAACGTTGTCCATACCATCATAGAAAAGTATACAGATAGCAACCATCTAAACCATTATTTGTCCAGATACTCAAAAGTGCTTTCTTTTTGGTAGGATGCTTTGGAATTTGTTTAGCTTTCTTTTTTTTTTCATTTTTACAATCATGGGTAGTTTCTATTTTTTTTACTCGATGGTTAGTTTCTATTATGCAACCCCTCTTTGCTACGAAGTAGTCCAAAAGAGATTGTATAATCTATAAAGAAATGGAGACACAAGATATGATGGTGTGATTTCCTTTCATTTATTCTCATCATTCTCTAGTATAAAATCCTCCTCTCTGCTCCTCTATTTAGAACCATTCCCCTTATTCACCTTCCATATATCTAGTGATGGTCAGGGTGTGTTCTTCCCCCTACTTTCCTAACTCACAACTCTTTTTTCACGCGCACATTTTTTAAACTGCTAAACGGTGTGTTTTTATAACAAGTTTCTATCCGAAAGTTGCTTCAAAAAATTATATTAATCCATTTTTTTAAAAAATAAATCATATGTTAATGAGTTCCCAGTACAGCAAAACGAACACAGCGTTAGTGTATAACCTGGCATGGTCCTTCATGGATTGGCCGGTTTCCTAACAGTTTCTACATACTTTTTGCTCATGATACTTTGCCCTTGCAAATCTCTTTCTATGAGGTAACGAGATTCTATATATTGATGGGGGCAAATGTGATGGGGGAACTCATGCATATTCAAGAAAAAAATTTGATGGGGAAATATAAGTTTGGAAATGAGTCGCCAACATTTTCCATTTTATATATAGAAGTGCAATTGCAACCTAAGGATAGTTTGGTGCAGTTGCACCGAAAAACAATTTTATTCATGCATGGTTCGATTTAGAGATTTACGATAACAAACAAGGTTTATTGGAATTGTGCGCATGACAATGAAGAATCTGATACTCCATTTACGCATAGTCATCTGGATTCATGTATCTGTTCAAGTCGATCATATCTCTTTAGGGGAATCGATGATGTGAAGTCACGATATAAACTAGATTAAAGTACAAGGTTTTTTTTTTCATTTTCAATGTGTGCATGTTCTCGTTGAAATGCTTGAAAAACTCCAATTTCCTTTTCCCATATTTCAGTTGATATGCCCTGTCTTGACTGAGAAGCATGACTAGTCTAGAGTGGTGGCAAATACATGGCAATGATGGTGGAGCTGCTCCCCGTACTACCCATACTGGACTAGCAGTGTGAACCAACACTTACTCAAAAAGTTCTAAAAATCACATTAGTTCCTAAATTTTTGCGGTTATGAAGAGAAAATTCCGTTGCATTATATAATACTTCGGAATTGGGGGGCATGTGTTGACAATGAAATTTGGCAAGTTAGAAGATGCTGATGAATCGGAAACAAGATCCAATCCGAAGTGGAGTCGAAGATACGCGGGATTTTCGGAAACAGAGTGCGCATCGGCTGGAGTCTGTATCGGCTGGAAACCGAGTCCAATTTGGAGTAGCCGATAGAGTTGAGTCCGATTTGGAATAGACGATGTGGTCGTTATTGCATGTGAAATCAATATCGGATTCGACAGAGAGCTTACGATGGTATTGCCAGACAAGGATAGAGTCCAATATTGACAATTGTATCTATTAATTAAGAATATATGTAATTTTCTTATATATCGGTAAGAGTCTGCCTTAAGGACTTGTCCGTTAGATGGATTTGTATTAGGGTTCTAAGAGTCGTGTTCGTATGGGACAATGTTTGTATTTTCGGGTATAAATATAGACCCGAGGTCTTGTAAAGAAACAACACACGTTCAATCAATCTCGGCGCATCGTCAACCTTTTGTTTTCTACTTTCGACAAGTTTCATGCTTTCGAGTCGTGCTGCATCAGTTTGATCTTCGACGACAAGGTAGGTCTTGTTATGGCGGTTTGCATCATCGGAATTAGTGCTTACATCTTTATGACACTCTAATTCTGTTTTATGAATCTCCAAAGTTATCATATACATTATATAATTTAGGTTGACGATGCAATCTATCTGTATCGGCTGATCTCTATCTAGGGTTTCGTCAATAATAGATAAATTGACTTGTTGGTTTGAATTATATAATGTATCCACCATCCCGAAAAGGCAACCATCGGCTTGATTGTCTAGATATCATACTTCTCTTTATACTTAATGCTGCATTGGTTAAGTCCGACCTATTAAGTCATATTTAGAATCATGATCTCTAGTCTGCTTTATAGTTGTTAATAAGGATAGTATCGGGGTTTTAGCCGATTTTACCTGGTATAGATGTTTTACATAGTTTCTTGCTTTGTTTAATGTTCTATATCTGCCCCATATATCAGGATCTATCTAGTACAAATATATTGAGCTTGATACTAATCTAATTGGTTATAGTTGAATATATTTGTTTAACAGAGAATATCCTAGTATAAGGTCGTATCGGAGCTATAACCGATACATACTTAAATCTGGGTTTCGGCTTTAACATGAGTATGTATAATCGTTATTTCATGTTATTTTAGACTTGAGTAATTTATACTGTCTCGGTTCAGTCCGATCCATCCCAATTGCTTATCTCTAAAGTAATATTGATATATTGATTATGCAATACTGATCTTTTCAGCTAATGTACTAGTTTTAGGGTTAGCTTATCATTGATAAAAACGTTACAGCCGATTCATGCTTTATTGAATCAGCTAGGTTACAATACGATATGAAATCGGCTAACTGGCCGATGGACTACCGTCTACTAATAAATTTGCATGTTTCTTCTTGTTGACTGCAGGATCAAATCAACTGGCACGCTCCCGAACCTAAAAGCTTAATTTTGGACCTACACTAGAGTAAAGCAAATCTCTCAGGCCAGTGTGTGTTTTTCGCATCAACACTAACCCGGACTAAAGATGCCTCCAGGGTTAATTCAAAAGAGAAACATCTCTATCCAAGTCAGATGTGTATAGTAGGTGCGATGGTAACGCGCGTGAGGGCTAAGGTGAGAGATCTTGAGTTCGAATGCTACATCCCACACATTTTTTTGACTTGGTGTGCATCTTTATTCCCTGTTATATCAACCGGACTAAAGATGCCCGGATTGGGCGTCCCGGTTGCACAACTAGGACTGAGGTGATATAACCATTGCTCACATCATAGTTCAATCGGAAGATATCAAGATCAAATAGTCCATGTTCTGGAATCCAATTCGGCCACCTGCAGTAGTATTGACTTCAAACGGTCACCAAATCTGCATGCAAGCTCCATTGTTGACCCGTGAGTACTTGATGGAAAGATCTCGGAGTCCTCTTTTCAATGGATCCAGCCTCATCTCCAAATTCTATATTAGTTAGCCACAATTAAAGAAATAAGGTGCTGCTTCACCTATAATGGGCATATGGACTTGTAACTTCATTTGGAACCCAGCCCATCTAGGGCCCATGTGGGGTGCACCTCAACCAGGTGGAGCACGACCCTAGGGACCCCTTGGTCATCCTCCCATCTCCTTAAATAGCTAGGTACCTCTTCAGGATTTCTTGGGTTTTGTTAGATAGCCATGCTACTTGTTTGCCGCGCGCGTATCGGCTAGACTGCCCGTCTGCTTGTCTTCGGAACCCCAACCTATCATGTGTATTCAATTCCTATTTGCAATATCAGATTGCTTTTATATTGTTCTTGCTTGTTTCTTCGATTTGCTTGCAGGAATACGGTTGATCTACACTGCAAGATCAACAACCCATGGAGAGGTGTATCGATCGCTAAGGTGCAACATAACATCTCGTACGGTTGTAGTCGGATCGTCAACGTGTCTCCCAAATCGTAGTTATCTCAACTCACCGAAAGATCGAACCAATCATAGCCTTAAGCGCATTGAGTGGAGTTCAGGGTTTATCAGGAACTAAAAATCCCTTTCCCAGTAGTGCAAGAAGGATGTACTAGTTGATAATTATAGGGAAGTACTTGAGATTCTTTCTATGATAATTAAACTGAAGGATGTAACATATTTGAAAAGTACTAGAATGAAGGTTTTTTCAGAGAGAACATGGAGTCATGGACTATTCTGAAACTACAAAAGAATCAAGTTTGTAACTCAATTAGGAAGCATATCTTGCAAGTGCAGGAGATCATATAGTCCCATTGCAAAATGAACTCCTGTCACATGAAAAAAGGTGCACGGGAGTAGACATATTGTAAGAGCCTAGTGCCAGTTAATGCTTTTCTTTTCAAGTTTATATTAACATTGATCCTTCGTATCTTCTCCATTGCGACATTAGCTTCATATCCAGTTCCCTTTGTAAGCGCAAACAAGCAAAAGTGGATATATCACAATTTAGATTTTGTTTACTAGCAGAGAACGGGGAATGAAAGAGAAAAAATAAAATGAAACATAACTTGTAAAATTTTGTACCTGGAAGTGAGAGGGTATTTTCAATATTTGTATAAAAGGAGAAGGGATATACATACCATCTCCTACTATTTTCGCTAGAGAACCCCTTACCATGCATGATATTATCGATTTTTTCCCTCTGACCAAGACTCTTTCTTGACCATCAATTTAAATCTCCAACTGTTCCAATTTTGTGTCTCACATGTATGCTGGGAGTGTTTCCATCTCATGAATCCCCAATTGACTGCTCCGTTAAAATATGCATGGCTTCCACATGCTTCTCCCATGTCCACTTCTTCTATTTTATCATTCCTTGAGGACATAATTCATGTAATTTGGGAAAAAAAATACATCGTGACCGGGACTCATGTTATCAGTATTCCTTTGTCCTCCTTGGACGAAGAAATCATATCCAACTTGCTCAATCTGTGGTGCACAATTGATTACTATGTGTCGAAACTAGAATTCGGCAATATGAAAAGGGGGTAGCGCACGAGATCTAAAAGTGGATGGATGCGGAGACAAGGATTTAGACAGGTTTAGGCTCTCTCAATGAGAGGTAATACCCTACTCCTGTTTGGGGATTGTATCCGCCGGGTGTTGTATTGATCTGACGATCTAGTTGTGTTCATGCCCCTAGAGGGCCTCCTACCCCCCTTATATAGGATGGGGGGTAGGATTACAAGATAGAAACCTTAACCTTATCAGTTTCCTAATACTACTTTACAATATTGCCAAATCAAGACTTTAGGTCGTTCCGTAATACATAAGGAAACGTAATACCCAAGTCATGATCCGTCATATATTATATAGTTATAAGCTATCCCCTATAACTAGTTGGATAACCATGTCGTGTGGGTATGGGTACCCATAATTTCCACAGTAGCCCCTGAGACCTTCACAGTCGAAAAGATAATCTTCTCTCGAACTAAATTACTTCAAAGCCGAGTGCTATCCTCGCCATGATCTCCCGAATACTTTTACTAAATCAGAAGACTGTGGAGGGCTGAAAAATAATAAAATATAAACTTAGGTGCATCGACTAGATGCACCTGATAGGTGTAACCCCCGAGAGTGGTTTTAAGCCACCTAAGTAGCATAATGATAGTACATACGGTATGAATCACCGAGTAAATAAGACTTAAATGATAGACCGACTGCTTTATGAAAATATGATGCATGCAACCTAAGGTTACCACATCTTTGAAAATTCATATAGCAAAAACAGCTATAAAAAACTTGTATGCTGTGAATAAAGAAATTTTCAAAGCATTAAGTATACACCACGCACACACTGTTTTAACAAATGTGCTTAAGTCCCTAAAAGACACACGGCTTTACCATACTTGGAAACATAAGGTATATGTGGTATAAAATCCGTGTAAATAAAACTCATAAAGGATTTACCAACCGCTTGAAAAATGACCAAAATATATAATCAGCCTAGGCCACAATATTGGTCAATAAAAGTGCACACTTACGTGATGAAAAGCAATGATATTATATCTAATCGTTTGTTTTATAAACCCAAATAGTACCTTGACTTGTACATATATAAAAAGTCAGCGGGGTAGCTATATAAAGCCTCACTGTTTGTCACCTTTTAAAGTGCATTGTACCAACTCCTAAAAAGTTGAGTAACAACGATATAAAAGGATTTTAAGGTATTAGGCACTCGATCACGTGCACTTTTGCCTAAGCAAAAAATGCCTAAGTCCCTAAAAGAACGTGACTAGCCACACCTGAAATACGGGATGCAGATATATTAGGCCTAGACCAAAAAATATGCCTTCGATACCCTCAAAAAGATGATGCATATAACACGCATCTTGACATGCTCCCGAGTGATAATTCTTCCCGGTAATGCAGACCAAGTATATATCATGTGAATGGCTTCTCATCCGAGTATAGGGGATAAACTCATGACCATGAACATGTATCCGGAACAAATCCAAATTGAAGGTATGATCTTTATGCTTGAGTTGATAAGCCCTTGAGCGTATAGCTTGTCCTTCGGTTGTAGTCGAAATCATCTATTGGTAGTAGCTGATGCAGTCGACATGGAAGCGAGATGACCAATGTGTAGAATGATATCGCCCATCAGAAGTGATGAAGATATCAGTAGTGGAGACAAAGTTGCCCATCAACAGCGATAATGAAATTCATCGATCATGAAGATGAAGAAATCGGTTGACGACAATTGATGTGACCAACAGTCATGACAACTGGTGATAGCAGCAATAGTCGTATGTGAAGACGAAGAAACCAGTCGGTAATGCCAAACATAATTGGTAGTGAAGATGAAATTGCTCATCCATGGCAATAGAGCAGGTGCGACCGAAGAGGCATAGCATGATGAAGATGGTGATGTCAGTGTTCCAGTCAATCGCGGTGTAACAGCCGATGATAATGACGAGGTCGCCCATCAGCGGCGGCATAGTAGGCCAACCGTGAAGGCAAAATAACAAGTCGGCGATGACATAGGCAACCGAAGGCGAAGACGTAGTCATCCATTAGTGACTGTGGAGATATCTGGGCCGATAAAGTAGAGGCAACGCCAAGGTGGCACAACAAGAAGTTGACGAAAATGATCCATTCGGATATTCAGTGTTGACTAAGCACGGACCCTTGAAGCAAACAACTTGGTTAACGGCAATTGACCGGAGATCACGATTATATCAATGGAGGAGTTGCTGGTGAAGACTGTAGTAATAATAATCCATCAAATTGTTGAGAATATGTCGAAGCTCGAGTAGTTTCCTTGACGCCAACGCTTGCATGACGAATATTGATGCAATACCCGTTGATTTATGATGATGGCAGTAGAACTTGGTCTTATAGCTGTGGCATATGCTTTTACTTGGAGGAACGCAGATGTTGTTGTCCAACTCACCCGAATCTAAGTTGATTGGTTGATAGCTCCAAACTCCCGGACATGTAGTTTAAATCTTGAACTTTGATACTTGAAAGATTTGGAAATAAATTGTGGTAACATCCAGAACCAAAATTATCGGTGAAATAATTGGAGTTGCTGAAGTAGAACGGCTGCTCTGGAGCGAAGTCGAAGATAACGACTCCCGGAATTAACTCATTGGCTGGTTAATTGATTGCTTCATCTTGACATAATGTCTGTCGAATTTTGAGTCTCGTATTTCTGTGCCCCCGACTCTATGCTTAGATGGGAAACAACTGATCATAGAGTCAAGAACTGTAGCTTGTCATCGAGTAACCACCACCTGAGTGAAAATACGCATTGAGGATGTCTGAGTAGAAATCTTGAAGATTGGAACGCCACTTGTTATAGTAGATTAGCTCGGCATCATATGCAAAGATGTCGATGCTCTTGAAGACGTCGTGGTTGATGATGCGAAGCTTCCGAAGTAGTGGCAGTAGAGTTTGCTGGTGCCGAAAATAATGAAGATGAAGTTGCCCCACAATGGTGATAAAATTGCAATGCCGTGATGATGTGGACACGAGTCGGTGGCAACAAAGGAAAACCAGTGGCAAAGACGCGTAGTCGTGAAGATAAAAACACTAGTAGGCAGCGGCAAAACCAGTCGACGGTGAAGACGTAGACGCCCAGCTACGGTGGTGTAACCAACCAACCGTGTAGGCAAGGAAACCAGTCGGTGACGATGATGATGGCCGGCGGTGAAGAAGTAGACGCCAAATGACGGTGGTGTGACCAACCAACCGTGTAGGCGGAGACAACAGTTGGCGACGATGACGATGGCCGATGGTGAAGACGTAGACGCCAAACGACGGTAGTGGGACCAACCAACCATGTAGGCGAAGACACCAGTAGGCGACGATGACGATGGCCGGTGGTGAAGACGTAGACGCCCAACAACGGTGGTGTGACCAACCAACCGTGTAGGCGGAGACACCAGTCGGCGATGATGACGTAGATGCCCAGCGACAGTGGTGTAACCAACCAACCGTGTAGGCAGGGAAACCAGTCGGCAACGATGACGATGGCCGGCGGTGAAGACGTAAACGCCCAACGACGGTGGTGTGACCAACCAAGCGTGTAGGCGGAGACACCAGTCGGCGATGATGACGATGGCCAGTGGTGAAGACGTAGACGCCAAACGATGGTGATGTGACCAACCAACCATGTAGGCGGAGACACCAGTCGGCGACGATGACGATGGCCAGTGGTGAAGACGTAGACGCCCAACGACGGTGGTGTGACCAACCAACCGTGTAGGCGGAGACACCAGTAGACGATGACGTAGACGTCCAGCGACGGTGGTGTAACCAACCAACCGTGTAGGCAGGGAAACCAGTCGGCGACGATGACGATGGCCGACGGTGGAGACGTAGATGCCCAACGACGGTGGTGTGACTAACCAACCGTGTAGGCGGAGAAACCAATCGGTGACGATGACGATGGCCGGTGGTGAAGACGTAGAGACGCCCAACAACGGTGGAGTGACCAACCAACCGAGTAGGCGGAGAAACCAGTCGACGATGATGACGATGGCTGGTGGTGAAGACGTAGACGCCTAACAACGGTGGAGTGACCAACCAACCGAGTAGGCGGAGAAACCAGTCGGCGACGATGACGATGGCCGGTGGTGAAGACGTAGATGCCTAACAACGGTGCTGTGACCAACCAACCGTGTAGGCAGAGAAACCAGTCGGCGACGATGACATAGACGCCCAGCGACGGTGGTGTAACCAACCAACCGTGTAGGCAGGGAAACCAGTCAGCAACGATCACGATGGTGGGCGGTGAAGACGTAGACGCCTAACGACAGTGGTGTGACCAACCAACCGTGTAGGCGGAGACACCAGTCAGCGACGATGACATAGACGCCCAGCGACGGTGGTGTAACCACCAACCGTGTAGGCAAGGAAACCAGTCGGCAACGATGACGATGACCGGCGGTGAAGACGTAGAGACGCCCAACAACGGTGGAGTGACCAACCAACCGAGTAGGCGGAGAAACCAGTCGACGATGATGACGATGGCCGGTGGTGAAGACGTAGGCGCCCAACAACGGTGGTGTGACCAAACAACCGTGTAGGCGGAGAAACCAATCGGCGACGATGACGATGGCCGGTGGTGAAGACGTAGATGCCCAACGACGGTGGTGTGACCAACCAACCATGTAGGCGGAGAAACCAGTCGGCGACGACGACGTAGACGCCCAACGACGGTGGTGTGACCAACCAACCGTGTAGGCGGAGAAACCAATCGGTGACGATGACGATGGCCGGCGGTGAAGATGTAGATGCCCAACAACGATGGTGTTACCAACCAACCGTGTAGGCGGAGACACCAGTCGGCGACGATGACGTAGACGCCCAGCGACGGTGGTGTAACCAACCAACCGTGTAGGCAAGGAAACCAGTCGGCGACGATGACGATGGCCGGTGGTGAAGACATAGACGCCAAACGACGGTGGTGTGACCAACCAACCGTGTAGGCGGAGACACCAGTTGGCGATGATGACGATGGCCGGTGGTGAGGACGTAGACGCCCAACGACGGTGGTGTGACCAACCAACCGTCTAGGCGGAGACACCAGTCGGCGACGATGACGTAGACGCCCAGCGATGGTGGTGTAACCAACCAACCGTGTAGGCAGGGAAACCAGTCGGCGACGATGACGATGGCCGGCGGTGAAGACGTAGACGTCCAACGACGGTGGTGTGACCAACCAACCGTGTAGGCGGAGACACCAGTCGGCGACGATGACGATGGCCGGCGGTGAAGACATAGACGCCAAACGACGGTGGTGTGACCAACCAACCGTGTAGGCGGAGACACCAGTCGGCGACGATGACGATGGCCGGTGGTGAAGACGTAGACGCCCAATGACGGTGGTGTGACCAACCAACCATCTAGGCGGAGACAGCAGTCGGCGACGATGACGTAGACGCCCAGCGATGGTGGTGTAACCAACCAACCGTGTAGGCAGGGAAACCAGTCGGCGACGATAACGATGGCCGGCGGTGAAGACGTAGACGACCAACGACGGTGGTGTGACCAACCAACCATGTAGACGCAGAAACAAATCGGTGACGATGACGATGGCCGGTGGTGAAGACGTAGACGCCCAACAACAGTGGTGTGACCAACCAACTGAGTAGGTGGAGAAACCAGTTGGTGACGATGATGATGGCCGGCGGTGGAGACGTAGACGCCCAATAACGGTGGTGTGACCAACCAACCGTGTAGGCAGAGAAACCAATCGACGACGATGACGATGGCCGGTGGTGAAGACGTAGACGCCCAACGACGGTGGTGTGATCAACCAACCGTGTAGGCGGAGATACCAGTTGGCGACGATGATGTTGACGCCCAGCGACGGTGGTGTAACCAACCAACCTTGTAGGCAGGGAAACCAGTCGGCGACGATGACGATGGCCAGCGGTGAAGACGTAGACGCCCAACGACGGTGGTGTGACCAGCCAACCGTGTAGGCCGTGACACCAGTCGGCGACGATGACGTAGACGCCCAACGATGGTGGTGCAACCAACCAACCGTGTAGGCAAGGAAACCAGTCGGCGACGATGACGATAGCCAGTGGTGATGTTTTTACTTATCCATTCCCGAAGCGTAGGAGATAAGCTTAAAGCCATGAATCCCTACTATGCATATCTGGATTTGGATCCTGCAGTATAAACATATAGGATGAGTAGCATCTTATGCAAATATAATACTTGAGAAAAATTTAAGTATTTTAAAATATTTATAAATATGTATTTCTCCTCTTGTCGATTTTGATTTCCCCTAGTAGGTGACTCATCACGTTTAAACACTCTGCCCAACTAGTCATTGACATGAGTTCATCATTAATGGAACAAAGTTTCATGAATTGGAGTTTACTACTCCGGTACTTTTACAATTGTTAAGAGCAGAAAGCAAATTATATTATCTCTATGCTTTTGATTTCTTCCGAGTAATACTTGGCACCTTGCGTTATACACTCCACCCAACGAGCCTCCGGGTGCTAGGAATCGGCCCAAACTATCCATCGACAAACCAAACGGAAAGCATAGGGAAATAGAGCCTCATAACTCGATCGGTACTTTTTACTCGGATTATTTCGCAAGCAATCAAGATAAACATTATGAAAATTATTGAAAAAATATGATATAACATCTGTAGCCCCCAACTCACTACTCAATGGAGAACCAATTGATGTAGTGTGGCAAAGGAAAAAGTAAATATCATATAAAGAATAAAATAATGATGACTGAGCTATTTGATATTTCCCTCGGTGACGATAAAGGTGACCGATGTAGGAGCAAGGTACCAATCACGAGGGAGAAGGTACAAATCGGCAGCGATGACGACGGCCGGTATTGAAAATGATGTCGCCATTAGTGACGGAGTAGCATACATGCATATCTGTTCTTGTAAATCAATTGAATAGAAAAATCTTGTTGGTTGATCGTTGTCATGCTTGCATGTGAGATGCATGTGTATGCGACCACATATATGGCTTTGATGAGCAGCTCCACTAGACGTCCAATCCGCGCGGGAGATGGCATCGGCTTTAGCCGGTCAACCAAGCAGGAATTAACTAGGCCAACCAAGTAGCTCGTGTAGAACTTGGCCTTTTGTCGATTAGACTCAGCCATTGATTACCATGCAAAAAACAGTTCACATATTGATTTGTGATTAGTAATCGGGGAGGAATAATTAATATATTACGTAATAGATCGGAAAGATATCACTGATCGGAAAGATATCACCTAGGTAATAGAACCCAATAGGATATGATTGATGACAATGTACATATATAATTGCTTGCACTGTGTATGCAGCCATTTATGCAGGCTGCCAACTCGTCAATAGGCATGCATGTCAATAGAAACAGGACACAGCGGGAAAGATGACGCTTCGCTAGTCCAGATGGGCCCTCGGCCGGTGACGATCTCGCGCGCAGCTTGGCGTCAATCCAGCAATTGAAGCGATCTCAGTGCCGATAATTGGTCGAGTCATGTTCGGCTTGAAATTGCAGATTGAATTTGAAACTCACCGCTAAGTAGTTGTCATCCTCCATAGCTAGATTAGATCCGAATCTTAAAGGTGAAGCTTATAGGTGACTCCCAAATTTTATTCCATCGCACCTTTTGACGGAGAACTCGGCGTACCCCTACCTGGTGCGCCAACTGTCGAAACTAGATTTCGGCAATATGAAAAGGGGTAGCGCACAAGACCTAAAAGTGGATGGGTGCGGAGACAAAGATTTAGACAGATTCAGGCCTACCCTACTCCTGTTTGGGGATTGTATCCACCGGGTGTTGTATTGATCTGACGATCTAGTTGTGTTCATGCCCCCTAGAGGACCTCCTAACCACCTTATATAGGATGGGGGGCAGGATTACAAGATAGAAACCTTAACCAATACGGTATTGGTTTCCTAATACTACTTTACAATATTGTTAAACCAAGACTTTAGGTCGTTCCGTAATACATAAGGAAACATAATACCTAAGTCATGATCCGTTACATATTATATAGATATAAGCTATCCCTATAACTAGTTGAATAACCATGTCGTGTGGGTATGGGTACCCATAATTTTCACACTAGGCAGTCCAAATCTTGGAGCTTCAGTGCACAGTTAGCCATGTCCTGTAGATCCAACCGTCTCATGTTCTTAAGGAATTTTGCTGGCATCATTACCCAACTCGGGAGCCTGTTGCCAAAATATCCTCGGATAGTTAGCTCCTCTAAGCAGAGTGGAGGGCAAAGCTTGTCAAAGACATCTACAATTTATTCCTGATCAGCCATGGCAATAAAATCTTTGACCCTACCACTGACTGTCACTCTACTTGTGCACCATAATTCAAGGCATATAAGATTTTTCTTGGTTTTTTCGAGCTTAGGCCCTGTGTAGATCCAACGCTAAATTTTTTTCCCCCATCACATCGAACGTTTGAACACATGCATGGAGCATTAAATGTGGATGAAAAAAAAAACCAATTACACAGTTTGCGTGTAAATCACGAGACGAATCTTTTGAGACTAATTTCGTCATGATCTGACAATGTGGTGCTACAGTAAACATTTGCTAATGACGGATTAATTAGGCTTAATAAATTCGTCTCGCAGTTTACAGGCGGATTCTGTAATTTGTTTTGGTATTAGTCTACGTTTAATACTTTAAATGTGTATCCGTATATCTGATGTGACCCGCTAAATTTTTTTACCCTGTATCTAAACACCCCCTTAACTTTTCCGCAAGGCCTAAGGAGTTAGGTGCATCTTTTTTATTTAATCTATCGTCTGCCCATAGTGTTTCTGATGATTAGCTAGGCATCTCACGCCTGAATGTTTCACCGGTTGCTATCAGCAAAGGTTATTCCAGTTGCATAACAAATAGTAGCACGCAGCTAGCTCCTCATATATTCGTTGCCAGAGGTGAAGGACAGAGTACAAGCTAAGCTTATCCATGGGCAACTGCCTCAGCTCTTGCTGCAGAGGCAAGGATGCCACAACAAGTGATGATCAGTCCCAAAAGGGATCTCCTAGGAACAAGGAAGGGGCGAGTATCCTCCCTAATCTGCCGAGGTTCATGGCTGGTCCGGAGCCGTTTATGCAAGGACCGGTTCAGGCTTATCCACCTGCTCGGTTTCTTCCTCCATTGGAGCACTAAGGGCCGGGAACAGTACGTGAGCAGCAATAGGGCTCCATTGGAGAAACCAAAGGGAAGAGTTGTACACAACAAAGATGATGACTTAATTGGATGCTTCTTCTCTGCCTGCATCACTCTCTTCCTCTACCAATACAAGAAGAAGCAAAGAGGAAGTGTTTCAGGTGAGGTCTCTTGCATGCTACTCTTCCAGCTGCATTGCCTCTTGCAAAGTAGCTCAGCACATACATATAATGATATTATGATATATCGTTGCTTGCTTTTTCTTCTCTCCATCTCCATTTCTATATATTGTTTTTTGTTGAGATGCTCTTCTCCATTTTTTTATCAGCTTGCTGTAATGATTTCTTTGTATATATAAACATATATGCACGGCTCTTATGTATGTCTGCTACATCAAATTAATTTACTTATTGTAATGTGTTCAGTGTTAGATGTGTGGCTGCCAAGTAATTGCAGTTTGAATTGAGCTCTGCATGTTAATGTTCGCTACATTTCAGTGTAAATTGTTTGGCATTCATTGAGGGAATTTTAGGGATTTAAACCAGTTACCTCTTATTTTCGTTAGTGCAGTGGAAAAACAAAGGCTCTAGCAAAAAAGCAATACATTTTTTCAACAATGTGAGAGCGTTTTACACTTTCAGACTATGCAATGAGCACAGAGTCCAACACCAAATATAAATGAAATAAGCTATGCACCTGTCAATACGACGGATCTCTTCTTTACTTATGCACCTTCTCTTATATATGTAATTATATATCTATGCATGTCTGCTATATCAAGTACAGTACTTAATTGTAATGTGCTACATGTGGCAAAGCTTGAATAAAGCTTGGCATATATATGTTTGTTTTACGTGTAAATTGAGTGCCAATCATTGAGGGAACTCTACAGGAGGGTTTAAACTGGTTATCGCTTATTTTTCACCCCAAGTGTTGTAATGAAGATTAAAAAGCTCCAACATGTATGCAGTACATTTTCTTTTTTTAATCAACGTTACAAAATCGTTCAACACTTTCCCCCACTGCACAATATGCACACAACCAATAATATCAAATAAAAGACATAATTGGGGTGTCTCAGGGCCTAGGGATGCAAGCTGGATGGGATTGAGCGCTTTGAGGATCACAAGCCACATTTTTGTTTATATTTCGCATCCATTTTTATACTAGTGGGTGAAAAATGAGCTAGCATGTGCGATCTTGTGTTCAATAGCAGGCTGCCCACTTGCAACCCTAGTTATAGCATGGGCAACCCCTTAAAAGAAGCAAATAAGAATGCAATGCCTTTTTCTAGTTCGCCAACATGCAATAATTTGAGAAGAGACCATGATGGCCAACAGCTCTAAGTGTGTAGTTTTCAGTTGTAAATACATATTGATCCTCAAGGGCGGAGCTAGCATATAATGAAAGAGGTGCTACTTGTTTAATTTATTTTACTTCAGAGAGAGTTTAAGCTGATGCGGGTACTTAAGTTTGTAATGAGGGGATGCATGCATAGTGAAAATAGATGAGGTATAACTTAAAAAAATTTCTTTGATCGGGTTTCTGGGTACCCCTCACCTACTTTAGCTCCGTCCCTGTTGATCCTATTGTTTATATATATGCAACAAATGATTTCAGTTACTGTATGTGCATATGCAATGACTCTGCCCTGGCCTTGTAAATCATAATTGTACTTTCTCCACAAAAAAAAATGTATTGGACACAATTCTATTTGGATTATTTTGGTATGCGCAAGAAGTGCTACCTTGTTGATTTTGGTGCTATGACTCGATATAATTAACATCCGGAATGTACCTTTTGATAACATAAAATGGCATGTCCAACTAGATTATGTCCAGCCAAAATATTCTAGCCGTTTTGCTGATCTCGAACAATGTTACGCAAATAAGTTAGTCTAAGTACATCGATGGACACGTCTTCGGATGGTGAGGTTACCATCGTCACCAGTCACCACCCTCCTATTAACAAATAAGATAATCCGTAACCCGTAGTCTCCGTTCGTCAAAACTAGAATTCGGCAATATGAAAAGGATAGCGTACAAGAAAAAAAGTGGATGTGTTATAAAACAAAGGTTTAGACAGGTTCCGACCATCTAGGAAAGAGGTAATTAATACCCTATTCCTGTATTCCTGTTTTGGGGATCGTATCCGCCGAGTGGTTTATTGATCTGATGATGTTGGGTGTTGTTCTGCCCCCGAGGGGTGCCCTGTGCTCCTTATATAGCCGGAGGAAACATGATTACAAGATAGAGATTTAAATCCTTACGGTTTAAATATCCTATAACTACTTTACAATCTTACCAAACCAGGACAATAAGCCGTTTCATTGATTCCCAAGTAAACATAATATTTAAGTCCCAATTTGTTACATAATCTATTAATATAATATATCCCCTATAACCAATCGGATAAACTAGTTACGTGGGTATCCGGTACCGATAATCTCCACATTAGCCCCTGAGACCTTCACAGTCGGAAAAATAATCTGCTCTAGAATCAAATCAATCCATACCCGAGTGATTTAATTCTTCCTTCCATAGTCTTCCGAGTGCTTTTCTCCTATTAGTAGAAAGTGAAGGGCTGGAATTTTGAAAATCAAATTGGTGTAGCCCCCAATTACGTGGTTAGTTAAACAAACTAATCATATAGTCAAGGTTAATAATAATAACAACCACCCGAGTGGTTTTACATAGCACATCACTTTGCTTAACAAAGATTATTGCATAATAAAAATAAATAATAGGTACTAGTATTAAGTCATGCATATATTGCCAAAGCAAAAATATTAAATACACAAATTTTAATCATACCTTTTAATCAATCGGCACTTATAGCATATGTCTTAGAGTAAAATATCACTCATAAATAAGACTGCTAACCAAAAAAAATTAACCAGTATAAAAATTAGCCCAAGCCATAATACTGGTTTATAAAATAAATAATCACTTATGTGACAAAGAGCTCGCGATATAAATAAAATCACTCACTCGGGAAGTCCAAATAGTGTATTTGACTTATAAAAAAACCCAATCAGAACGACCATAAAAAGTCTCATTATTTGTCACCTTTCATGTTGCATCGTACCACTCCCTAAGGAGTTAAGTAACCGTGGTATTAAAGGATTTTTTTCAGGTATTGGGTAATAAAAAACATGTGCATTTTGCCAAGACAAAAATATTATGCCCCCCAAGGGCACGTGATAGGCCACACCTTTAGAATGGGCTGAAAACGCTTCACGAGCCTCGGCCCAAATGAAACAGTCCTCCGATACCCTTAAAAGTATCCACCGAAGCAGTCTTCGTCTTCCTTGCCGCTTCACCTTCTCAAAATTCCCCTTCCGTGTTCCTGTTCACAGCGAAAGCTAGGGTTTTGAGTCCACGCGGTTTTAGCCACCGAAATTTCTTGCCCTCGACCAAAATCAATTGCGGATAACTCCAATCCCATCTTCCCCACCATTTTCCTACCAAAAAACCTTCCAAAATCATCCATTCCCGCATCCCAGATCATGGCCGGAGAGAGAAACATCTTGTTCGATCAATGGACGGTCTCCAATGTGAAGGAATCTACACTGATGGAAATAGTGAAAGATGACGTGCTTCCGGCCAAGGAAATCGTTGGATGGCGCCATGCCTGCAATGAAGAATTCCCGACGCCCAACACCGGTGAAATGGTATTCATTCATTCCTTTTACTCCGGTTTTGCTCTTCGAACCTCTAATTTCTTCCGTGGTCTTCTCGAGTTCTATGGAATTCAATCGTACCACTTAAACCCATACTCTATTCTTCAGGTTGCCAATTTCATCCATCTGTCCGAAGCTTTTCTTGGCATTCTTCCGCACTTTGTGCTATTCCATCGCATCTTCTACCTCAAACCCCAACCAGACTAAAACAACCCTTGCGTAGTTGGTGGATCCGGGTTCCAATTGCATGGAACTCTATGCCAAAAATATTTCTCCCTTCCTTCCGAGACTTTCAACAAAGGTTGGTACTCAAACTGGTTCTACATTTCCAATCCGGCTCCTAGTCTCCGTGACTTCGTCGGCCTTCCTCCAGTCTACCAAGACCACTGGAAATCTCTCCCCATCAGTGATGAACTCGTCCAAGTAAACCTCATGCTGAACCGTTTAATGGATATCAAGATGCAGGGCCTCCAAGGAGAACAAGTCACTCGACATTTCATCAAGTACCGACTGGCTCCAATCAAGGAAAGATCAAAGCCAGCATATGAATATGAAGGTCAGACTGATCAAAACTGTGAAGATCCCAATTCTCTGGACTTCAAGATCATGTGCAATCGCATGTACAAAATCTTCTCTTCTAGCCAAATTGTAGTGGATTATAGTCACAAACTTCCTGTAGCACCATACAACCTACATCGTCCTCCTCCTACACTAAGTACACTTTTGCAATACTCTGTACTTAAATTACTTCTAATCTGACATTTTAATGACTCTGTTAAATATCTGTTTGTACAGGAGAACACTGCCTTCTCTTCTAAACCCCCTCTTTCGCATCCCTGCAAGCCTGCTGCTAGCAAAAGTCAACCTTCAGGTGGTCCTACTATCAACCCATCGGCAAAAATCAAGCGAGTGGCTAAGGACGAAAGCACAGGCCAGAAACAAAAACACGAAATGCTTACATATGATGCTTGTGACGAAGATGAACTGAGTGGCTAGCCTGTGTGGGCCCCCGGTTTTGTATACCGGTAACCCCATGTGTATTACAATACCATTCCCTGAATCAGTAGATGGTACACACATGGCACAGTTGTATATCACAAGCTGACATCGTCATACAGGTCTTACAATATATTAATAATACAAGAGTAGCCCAAATGGAATCCGAATAGACCAAACATGGTCGACAACAACACAAAATACCAACACAAATAAATGAGGTAGCGGAAGTGAAGCAACGGCAGTCCATTTTATCCCACACGCATCGACTGGTGAACCTAGGTCCCTATTCCACCGTCCTCGGTAACTCCTTGCCAGCATAGCACATGTACAGATCGACACCAACACCTTTTCTATAAGATTTAAATAGGCAAGAGTGAGTACCAACCGTACTCAGCAAGCCACTACTACAAAATGCATATAATGTTCATAGGGGTTCAAGGATGGCTTGGCTTATTTGCATAAAGCTAGTTTTCACAAATTATTTCACAAACCTATGACATAGCAGTTTTAACTGAAAACCACGTTAAGTTGGAGTTGTCATTAACCTGCAAGGGTTCATCCACCTTCCCCAAGCCTCGCTTGGTCCAGTTTACCCTCGCATCCAATTTCCACAGTTTTAACCACTACGACCTTTCCGCACATCGGGCAAGGTCACACCTTCCATACCCATCATATTTTAAGCAATATTACAAATTGACGAGGCTAGTCAAGAGTAATACAAGTCCCGACGCTCATATCTGCGAGCACGGCTATTCGAATAGTTTAATTTACTCACACTGCAGTGGATGTACGCTTTTAATCCCGCACTCCGTGACGCACCCAACACATGAGACTTGTCACGGCCTGGTTTTTCAGTTACCCTCGCATGGCGGCACCCGCTCCAAGGACTATGAATCCCCATTGCACCCCCCGGCGCCACATTCCTACCTCGAGCCGATTGTGAGAGGAGTCCTGGCGCTCCCGAGATCTTAGGGGGGGTTACATAATATATACTTAGGGTGCATTTTAAGTTTTTGCCGGCGTTCAACAGATCGACCCAAGCGATCTAAACCACAACACTTCATCAACACAACAACGAATATCCAGAACCTACCATGTCTGGGGTGCCACCCCACGAGAATTTCCTAGTCCACCGGGTCATACCCCACTCGAGAAATGTGGTCTTACTCTATTCGTTTCTCGCATAGCTTCTTGACTCGGTCCTTAATTGACCAGGGTCGGCGGCTTACCGTTTCCAGAACCACCCATATTCTATTCATGCCGCTCCAGTCGAAATAGTTTTGTGTTATTAAGTTTTTGGTTTTCGCAAAGGTTTTAATGTTGCGGGTGGCGCTTATGTCTCCACCCATCTCCGACAATCACTCCCACTGAGTGATCGCCACATCCACATCCATAGCCATATATCATAAGTATGGAGTGTACAAACATCTACACATATGCAACGCTAAGCAGTATAGATAATTAACCGCGCATAAATAATAGACTCAGGTAAAGAAGGTGTATAAGTACATAAAGGTAAACAATATTAAAGGTAAGGCTTAAACAAATGTAGGTACGCGTTTTATAATTAGCATGCAATTTTATTTGTAATCAACACATTTATGAAAATAGGATCAACATGTTCGAGGAAGGGGGTGTAGTGACTTGCCTTGTTTTAGGTTCGACTAATCTTCGAGAAGTCCGTGATAGTTAGAATAACCGGAAAAATCGACACTCAAGGAATAACCAGAACACCCGGAACGTCCGACCAACGATCAAGGAAAACCACACACAATCCTAAAAATAAAATAAAAGAATATTCAATACAAACTAATGGTGCCAATAAATAGATCTCGATTTTAGAGAGATGATGGAAGTTGAACGGAGTTAATCGGAGTGGTGGTTAGAGAGATATGAATTTCCGAAGTTTAAAAGATAAATTATAAACCGCGGATTTAGGGTTTCTCGGGTGGGGGATATTTAGACTTTCAGAGATGGTTTTAGGATGCAGAGGGACAAAACATAGACTTTAGGTAAAGGAAGGAAGCTGATGATGGGTTTTGCCTGAAGGTTAGATGGAGGATGCTATATAGACTTATGTAGGGGATTCGATCCTTCAGGCCCGGTTAGAATATAAGGAGGTAGTATAGACTTTGTAATAGAAATCGATTCCACTAGGCTTGGACAAGGAAGTAGAGGGAGGTGAAGCAGACTTTTTAAAGGGAGAGGGAGCTCAGGAAAAATCTTGAACATGGGCCCCTCTTCTCTTTTCTTTTCCTTCCTGTTTTTCTTCTCCTTCTTTTCCATTTCTCTCTCTTTCCTACCCCTTTCTTCTATTGTTTGGTTGCCTTCTACTCATGCGCCAGAGAGGGAGGAGGGCGGCGCATGGTGGCGCGGTGGGGTGGCGGCGGCCTCAAGTAGGGGGGGCAGCGCAGCCAGAGGAGGAGGGAAACGAGACGACCGACGGCTAGGATGGGAGGAGAAGTAGAGAAGGGCCAACGCAGCGACGTGAGGGCGATGGCTGGGTGCGGTGGCCTGGCGCAGGCGCGCGTGCGCTCGGGCGGCGGTTGAGGCTGGGGAGGGGTGGCGCGTGAAGGCGGCGGCCGACCTGCAGGTGCACGCGCGGGTGGCGATCTGGCACGGCGGCGCCGGCGACGGCCTGGCGCGGGCGGCGACCTGGCGCAGGCGCGCGCGGGGACGGAGGGGAGGGTTGGCGCGGCGATGGCGTGAAGGCAGCCGCGGCAGTACCGCGCCAAAACGGGCTCAGTGAGCAAAGAGATGCAGAGAGGAGGGAGGAAAACAAAGGAAGGAGGAAGGAGGGGATACTCACCTCGCGGCAGCCGTGCAGCGGCACACCGAGAGTGGCCGACGGCGTCGACGATCGGCTCGCGGTTCGTCCTCGCGTGCCACATGTTCGATCGGAGGCAACAAATGAACACACAACGTTAATGAGTAAATGTTAGCGGGTTAGTGCAAGTTAGGGGTTAGGGGTTAGCGAGTTAGAGTTCAGTGAGTCAGTAGGTTAGTGAGTTAGCGGGTTAGCCGTTCGATAAATTAGTCGTTCTTACATTCAAATGTTCAAGGTTCACAGGTTCGATCGATGGCGCGGTGGCCTACCCGTCCTTTTGCCCAACCGAAGCTCAGCACAAGCCTGCCGCGGTGGAGCAAACAGAAAAGCGGCAACCAGTGCGTGGAAAGAAGGAGAGGAAGTGGCAGAGCAAGAAGTAGGAGAGGGAGAGGGAGGAGGAAAATGGAGGGGTGCGGAGGTGCTCGATTTTGGCGGCGGTTTTTATATGTTGTTGGCTACCTGTGCATGGGAGACAAGGTGAGCTCTTCTTTATAGACTTGGTGTTTCATTCGGTGTGGACTTTATCCCATTGTGTTGGGGCGGCGAGTGGAGGCGGCGGCCGGGGGCTGGAGCGACGCCGGCGGGACGACGCGCACGGTGGTGGCCTGGTGCGGTGGCGCGGCTCGTGGCCAGCGTGGCCGGGGCAGTGGCCGGGCGCGGCGGTGTGGCTCGCGGCCAGCGTAGCCAGAGCATCGCACGCGGCGCGGGGTAGCATCGGCTCGGCCGAGTAGCTTGGTCGGGCGGGACGACGACGAGCGGCCATGCAGTTTGAAGTGGAGGAGAGGCGGCGACAGTGGTAGAAGATGACGGCTTTTATAGTCGTCGCGGCTGGCGGATGACGATGAGGGCGGCTCGGCGAGTTCGGTCGAGCGGGGCCAGCTGCCCTGCTCGGTGGTCGTCATCGGCAGTGCGGCACAAGAGAGCAAGGACAACGGTGGTGCTGGGTGGACGTGGCGCTTGCTTTCGGCGTGGACTGCTGCCTCTGTGCTTTCTTGGTGTGGTGCAACGGAGCACTGGACAGGGAGCATGATGAGGCTGCCATGGGAAAGCTTGCTTCTGTTTTCTCCTCTTCCTCCATGGTTCTCTTCTGCTGCCTGCTAGGCCTGCTCGGCGAGCGGCGCGGAGCGGTGCCTAACTTCAGCGGAGAAAGCGGAGGTGGTGACTAACCGTGAGGTTTGCAGTGGCTTACTAATTGAGGAGGCAGAGGAACAGAACGGGTGCATGCACGTGTGTTGGATGAAGATTGCTTGCTTGTCTAAGTAAAGAAAGAGTGCATGCATGTTTGTCACATGCTGTTTTGCCCTGTAGGCTGTAGACTATTTTGCACTTGTACAAGAATTGTAATTGGACTGTGTATCCTGGGAGAATCTGGTGCAACCAACTAGGAAGCGCCAAGCACCGAAGAAACTTCGAAGGAAAAATCTGATGCAGGCGACAAATCTTCTCAACCGGAGCCCCTGACTGCAAACCAGTTGGGAACAACTGAACCGGCTTCTAAACAAGAACCCCCGACTGGTAACCATTCGGGTGAAGAAGAAAAAGCTACAGGTCACCATGACCCATCATCTGACGATCAATCCAAAGTAAATGAAGAACAGCCAGCCGGTCCACCTCGAACTCAAGGGGAAAAGGAGAAGACTAACGACATTCCCAAGTCATCTAAGTAGGCCCCATGTCCTTCGTGCAAACGCACCAGGATCATTACTGGTAAGCTCTCTGTGGTCTTTAATCTTCTCATATTTGTTACGATTTAACCATCCTCAATTTCAATCTCACAGCACCGCTAGCCGGGGAATACGAAGAAGTTCCCCCTATAAAATCAATTGAAGAATCTCATCCCCAAATCAAGATACAATGGCGTGATGTAGATGACAATCTTCATGGTGTTATCACAAATAAGCAGAAAGAGGATGAGGAGCTCTTTATGCTAATTAAAAGTCTCAACGGATCTACTCGGCTGGTTAACGTAAGTCTTCAGCCAACTGTAATCCTTTAATCATGTCAATTCTTTTTAACAAAAGACTCTTGCGCAGAGAATCCATCTTCGAAATGAGTCAAAAACTGAAACTTTAGAGAAGTTGGTTCCTCATCTTGAAACTCTCGAAGAAACCCGAGCGAAATTAAGGCAAACTGAAGAGGAAGCCAATTCCAGAGAGAGACAATTAAGAGACCAAATTAGTCATCTCTTGGATGTTAACATCGAACATCGCGGCACCATTGGAGGTATACTTCTCTAAACTCCATAACACGTTATGTGGATGTTTGAATATGTCTGAATCCAATTATTTCTCTGCAGCACAAGCAACCAAGATTGAAGCATTAACCGCTCGGATCAAGAAACTTGAAGCTTCAAATAGACAATTAGCCAAGGATAAGGCTAAATCTGAGAAAGATCTTGAAGGTAACTTGATAACTTCACTATGATCCTGTATATGCAAATGCTCTGATTGTCTTTATACATATATCTGTCTTGAATGAATTTTGCAGAGCATAGGGTAAAATCCAAAGCTCAATTTGACGTCTTCATTGAACGAGTCAAGAAAGCAGAAAGTGTCCGTGACGATATTGCCAATGCAGCCGCACCTGTTCTAAATGCCATATACCAGAACAAACTCGGCTCTAGCTTTGAGGATGCCACCAAGATCTTTGACAAGCTCAGGTCTGCTCCTTAAAAATATTTTGACAATATAAAGGAACCAGCCACCATGGGAGCTGGCCAAGCTTTAGCGATGGTCAAATCCTTGTATTCCCGAGTAGACATTAGTGCTACTGGAGACGGTTTTGCTGACGGCACCACTGATGAACAAGCGCTTGACCTGATCAATGAAGCTCAAGACTTTTCCAACAAGATCACATCTGATGTATAAGATAAGTTCCATAGCTGAAATTCTGTCTTTGTATAATCTTGCATTGTAGATACAATTTGTTGCATATTGACTTATTTATGCCATGCTTTAAGTTTCGAATCCAACTTTAAATTTCCTAAAAATTTCTCTCCAACGTTTTCCAAGCCTAGAACTTGTTGAAGTCTTTGAAAAATTTTCAGTCCTCATCCGCTAGATCCAAACTCAAATAGAGTCAATGATAAATCATATAAACAAATCAAATTGATAAAAGATAATATTATACTCCATTATTATTGATAGCACTCGACATCGGTAGTCGAGAAGAAAAAGGTACAAGAAACCACTCTAAGTATAAAAACGACGAAGATGCTCTATGTGAGTTATCCACGATCGTTCCATCTTCACACTTCAGTCGGTAAGCCCCTAGCCCAGTGACCTAAGAAATTATGAAAGGCCCCTCCCAAAAGGGTGACAATTTATGTCTATCTTTGGCCGTCTGGCTTTTGCTCTAAACCATATCTCCAACTATAAATGTGTGTGATCTGACATTGCGATTGTGATAACGACGAAGTCCCTAGAGATATCGTGCCGACTGGATTAAAGCAGCCTCGCAAGCTTCTTCTAGTTGGTTTAAATCATCAGTTCTATCTTGATCATAACGCTCCTCATTAAAATTGTGAACACGTAGGGATTCAAATTTCATTTCACTCGGCAACATAGCTTCAGCCCCATATACAAGAAAGAAAGGCGTTTGTCCCATAGCCCGACTGGGTGTAGTTCGTAGCGACCACAAAACTGAAGGCAATTCTTCTACCCAACGACCGACATAGGGACGCAATCTATCAAACACACGGGCCTTGATACCTTGAAGAACCATCCCGTTTGTGCGCTAAACCTGACCATTGCTCATAGGATGCACCACAGATGCAAAACAAATCTTAATCCCAAAATCTTCACAAAAATCTTTGAACACGCCTCCTGTGAACTGAGTACCATTGTCGGTGATAATACGATTAGGTACCCCAAACCGATGCACAATATCGATGAAGAAATCCTGAGCCTTGTCTACTGTAATTGTAGCAAGCAGTTTGGCCTCAATCAGCTTAGAGAATTTATCCACCGCAACGAAGAGGTGTGTGAATCCACCCTGAGCCCTCTTAAAAGGACCCACCATGTCTAGCCGGTAAATGAATTTGCCTAGCAAAAAACTAGCAAACCTCACAAGTCCGAACAATCTTGTTAGCATCGGTAACCGTCGTAGGCCAGAAAAAACCCTGCTTGTATGCCTTACCCACCAAAGTGCGTGCTGCGGCTTGATTGCCACATATTCCCGAGTGGATGTCCTGTAATAACTATTGGCCCTCCTCGAGAGAGATGCATCTCTGTAAGACCTTGCTACGACGAGATATGCGTTCGACTTCATTCCTGTCCTGAGGTAACTCTTGATGTGTTAAGTACTTGACAAAAGGGGTCCTCCAGTCGGTGTTGATCAACAAAACTTGATTAGTCGTATCCCCTTCGAAAACTTCTTTCTTCAAAACAATCGGCTCGTGGAGGTGTTCAACAAAAACATCTGATGGCGCCGCTTCCCTTTTAGACCCAACGTTTGCTAGTCGGTCGGCAGCTTCATTGTTGTGACGAAGAACATGAGCCAACTCCAAACCATCAATTTTATTCTCCAACTTGCGAACCTCCTGTCAGTATGCCTCCATATTATCATTAAGACACGACCAATCTTTCATTACTTGATTGACAACCAACTGAGAATCTCCTCGCATTACCAAGTGTCGTATCCCTAGAGACACAACAAGCCATAATCCATGAAGAAGAGCTTCGTACTCGGCCATGTTATGTGACGCCGGAAAGTGAATCCAAAGTACATAGCTCAAACGCTCTGTAGTCGAGGAAATCAGAACAACCCAGCCCTAGTGCCCGAAATCCTCTTTGACCCATCAAAGTGCATGGTCCAATATTCCAATTTCTCCACAGGTACCTCCTCTTGGCACTCGGTCTACTCAGCCACGAAGTCAGCTAACACCTGAGACCTGATTGAAGTCCGAGCTT
The DNA here is from genome assembly GCA_000573905.2 of Oryza punctata. NCBI lineage: Eukaryota > Viridiplantae > Streptophyta > Magnoliopsida > Poales > Poaceae > Oryza > Oryza punctata. The sequence continues at coordinate 13,512,912 of CM002496.2, forward strand.
TGAAAGTGATGTCTAACGCCACCAACTTTAGGGCCCACTTCGTAATATGTCCCATGGCTTTGCGTTGTGGAGAATATCACCGAGTGGAAAAGATGTAACCGCCGTAACCAGGTGACTCTGAAAATAATGGGCCAATTTCCTGATGGTAATTAAAAAACCATATAATAATTTTTGTACCTGGGGATAACGTGTCTTGGTCTTGGCCAAAACCTTGCTAACGAAGTAAATTTGTCGCTGGACTTTTTGAATGTGCCCTCCTCCTCACGGTTGACAACCAATATTGTGCTCACCACCTGAGAAGTTGCTGACGCATAAATCAATAAAGGTTCCTGCGGGTAAGGTGAAGCTAACACCGATGATGTCGTGAGAAAGATATTAAAATCTTCAAAGGCTTTTTGAGCTTCTGGTATCCACTAGAAATCATCCGTCTTCTTGAGCAGCTTGAAGAATGGCATTCCTCGCTCTCCAAGTCTTGAAACAAATCTGCTGAGTGCCACCATGCACCGAGTGAGTTTCTGAACATCTTTTTGGGATCTTGGCGTCTTCATGTTATGTATGGCATTGATCTTCTCCGAGTTGGCCTCGATGCCCCTATGAGACACCATGAAACCAAGCAACTTCCCTGACAGTACTCCGAAGGTGCACTTTTTAGGGTTTCACTTCATCCTGAAAGTGCGAATATTTGCAAAGGTTTCCTCCAAATTAGCGATCAAGTCTTCCTTCTGCTTGGTCTTGATAACATCATCGACATAGGCCTCCACGTTTCATCCGAGTTGTGATTGGAGACACCTCTAAATCATACATTGATATGTGGCTCTAGCGTTTTTCAATCCAAAGGGCATTGTAATGTAGCAATAAGCTCCAAACGGGGTGATGAATGAGGTCTTCAAGTAGTTGGACTCCTTTAGGCTGATCTGGTGATAACCCGAGTAGCAATCAAAAAACATAGAAACTCACAGTTGGCTGTTGAATCGACAACCTGGTCGATGCGAGGCAAGCCCGAAAGGATCTTTTGGGCAAGACTTGTTAAGGTCTATGTAGTTGACACACATGCGCCATTGCCATGTCTTCTTTTGGACTAGGACTGGGTTAGCCAGCCAGTCGGGATGGTAAACTTCCTTGATAAATCCTGCTCCAGTAGCTTGGTTAACTCTTCCTTGATCGCATCTCTTCTATCTTGCACAAAGCGATGGAGTCGTTGTTTAATAGGTTTAGCGTCTTCTCTAACATTTAAAGAGTGCTCAATCACCTCTCTAGGAATACTAGACATATCAGATGGTTTCCAAGCAAAGATATCTTTATTATTTTGAAGAAAGGAGATGACCGCACTTTCCTATTAAGAATCTAACTCAACGTCTACTACAACAATTTTAGAAGGATAAGAGGAATCAAGCGAGATCTTCTTAGTCTTGGCATCGCCTTCTCCTGACTTGGTCAGCATCTTGGCAGGGAATTCTCCTTCTGATGTCGATGCGGCCAGTCGGATCTCCTGCCGGCCGAGTGATCTCTCACGAGATTGGGCCAGCTCGCAACTCTCCTTGTCGCAGGTGACAGCCTGTTTGACATCGCTGCACAGTGATATGACTCCTCGTGGACCTGGCATCTTCATCATCATGTAGGTGTAATGTGGTACGACCATAAACTTGGCGAGAGCCGACCGTCCCAAGATGGCGTGGTAGGCTGTTTCGAAGTCAGCAACCTCAAAACAAACATTCTCTGTATGAAAGTTCTCTCGTGTGCCGCAGGAGACCGGAAGAGTGATCTGTCCGAGTGGTGTAGAAGACAATCCAGGGATAACTCCATGGAAAGGAGCAGAGCTCGGCTTCAACTCGGTTCTTGGGATCTGCATCTCGTATAAAGTCTTGGCGAAGAGAATGTTGAGCGTGCTGCCGCCATAAATAAGCATGTTTTAGCTTGACGTTGCGAAGCACTGGGTTTAGCACCAGGGATACCGCCCCGGGCGGACCACTCGATTGGGATGATCCGAACGATCGAGCTTGATGTAGGATCGAACAGTAAGAACTAAGCCAACCAGAGGGGGGTGAATGGTTGGTATGCCCAAAAACCAAAACTTTTAGCGGAAATAAAAGTTACCCTCAAATTCGATGGATCTCGGTCTGACCGAAGCCTTGTCGCCGGTCTGACCGGTGGTATGTCGCCGGTTGGACCGCCGAAACCCGATGAAACACAAATTGAAGAACTCTTAAAGTAGATGATAACTTTATTAATTCTCTCTGTGTTTACAAAGTGCACCAACAGCACTCCTTACAAAAATCTCGACTAAACTCGAAACCCTAACAAATCTATCAACTCAATTGCTCTAAAAAAGTGATACCGAGAAGCCTCACGCTCCCTCTCTATTTATACCCAAGGTAAGCAGCCTAAAGCCACGAACCAATCTCATATTAGAAGTCCTAATCACCCTAGGAAACCTTCTCGTATAAGAAACAAACTCTACATAATCAATCCCACCAAATTTGGACTCCTTCCAAATTCGACTCCGCATCCCATACGCACACAATACCTCCATCGTATGCCATATGGAACCATCACATTCCACGTGCATTGAACTCTAGCCTTAGTATCCCGTATGATCTCTGACCACCACGGACGTCGTCTTATCCCCAAGCCGACTCCCGGTCAATCACCGCAAATACTCTCCCGGCATTAATTCACCTACACATGAAACAAACAAAGAAACCATATTCCGAGACCAAGCTATCCCCAACTTGACTCATTGTTAGCAAATAACAGTATTACATACGTATATTATCCATCTAAAAATCATATTCATGAAACAATCACGGATATCCAAACAAACAACCCGAACTCGAAACCGACTCAGTGTCGGCCGGTCAGACTGCAGGCTGCGCCGGTCTGACCACGCACTACACGCCGGTCTGACCGGCAGCCTCTGCCCAGTCTGACCGGACTCAATCCAGCAACTCCTGTTTATCACCTGAAAATCCAATCATCTCCAAAACAACTTTGCAAATAAATTCCAAATATCAAAACCAATAATCTCTAACACCAATTGTTCATCACAAAATAATAATCAAAAACACCTTTGATTTTACATCTTAACAAGCACATAGGTTGAAAAATAAACACTAAATACATATACCTATTGCAGTTATCAATCTTTCTCAAATAAACTTTAGCACAAAACAACCAAGTGAATTTTATAACTTTTTCTTTTTCTTGAGCCTTTTTGCTCATTTTTATTATCCCGGGTACGTCCCTGTCGTCAAGACTGTTTCCAGAGATTCGGCACCCATTATTTTGCTCATATCGAATACGTCCTTGTCGTCAAGACTGTTTCCAAGGATTCGGTATTCATTTTTTTATATTTTTATTCTCTTTGCACAATGAGCAACAAAGCCATTTGAGGAATAACAATTCAATAAAGCATATATATATAGAGCATTTATAAATCAAATCATATGCTAGCATCAATATTGCACATTTGCTTAATTCAAGTATAGATTTTAAGTCTCATGCATCATATCCCTTAAAAGCAAAATCTAAGTCTCATAAAAAGACTAGAATACATACAAGCTAAGCTGGAGACAAATAAACCTTCATAGTATTGCTAGCATGCACAAGAAAATACCATATGTATAAAACAAAGCTCTCTTTTTCAATTTTTCTCATTATCATATTTTTTATTGATAAAACCATGAAATACAAACTCCCCCTCAAGACATGCCAAAAGGATGAATTATGCCCAATTCACCACGAAGAAAAGCAAAGCGATTAGAATCCAAAGATTTAGTGAAAATATCAGCAAGTTACAACTTCGTGTCCAAAAACTGCAATTCAACATCTCCCTTCTCAATATGATCCCTCAAAAAGTGAAAGCGAATATCAATATGCTTTGTGCGTGAGTGTTGAACAGGATTCTTAGCAATATTAATAGCACTAGTGTTATCACAAAAGAGAGGTACTTTCTGAAAATTACGACCATAATCTTTCAAAGTAGATAAAAGCCAAAGAATCTGTGAACAACAACTAGCAGCAGCAACATATTCAGATTTAGCAGTTGATTGAGCAACACTAGATTGTTTCCTAGAAGACCATGCAATCAATGATGTACCAAGAAAATGACATGTTCCACTAGTACTTTTCCTATCAATTCTACAACCAGCAAAATCAGCATCTGAATATCCACTTAAACATATTGAAGATGAAGTAGAATACCAAATTCCAAACTCAAGTGTATGATTCAAATACCTCATTATTCGCTTGACCGCTTGACGATGTGAAGCACGAGGAGAAGCTTGAAAGCGCGCACACAAACACACAGCAAATTCTACGTCTGGCCTAGAAGCAGTTAGATACAACAATGATCCAATCATACTTCTATACTCCTTTTGATCAACAGCTTCACCATCTTCATCAGGATCCAACACAGCTGTAGAACCAATTGGTGTTGAAATTGGCTTGCTATTCTCCATCTTGAACCGTCTCAAAAGATCCTTCGTATACTTCGTTTGATGCACAAATATACCTTGAGGTGTTTGCTTAACTTGCAATCCCAAAAAGTACGATAACTCACCCATCATACTCATCTCAAATTCCCTGCGCATAGTCTCAGCAAATTCTACAACTAAATCGTGAGTCGAACAACCAAAGATAATATCATCCACATAGATCTGAACGAATAATTGATTATCACCATGCTTAAGAACAAAAAGCGTTTTGTCAACCTTTCCCATTGTAAAACCTTTCGCAAGCAAAAAGTTCTTAAGCCTATCATACCATGCTCTAGGTGCTTGTTTCAAACCATACAAAGCTTTAGACAATTTAAAAACATGGTTGGGAAAATCAGGATTTTTAAAACCAGGTGGTTGTTTGACATAAACTTCCTCCTGTATAAAACCATTTAGAAAAGCACTTTTCACATCCATTTGATACAATTTAAAACCTTTTGAAGCTGCAAAAGACAACAAAAGTCTAATTGCTTCAATTCTAGCAACAGGAGCAAAAGTTTCATCAAAATCCAAACCCTCTACCTGAGTAAAACCTTGAGCAACAAGTCTAGTTTTATTTCTCACAATCAAACCATCCTCATTTTGTTTATTTCTGAAAACCCACTTGGTTCCAATAATATTATGTCCAGAAGGTGGTTCAACTAAAGTCCAAACTTTATTTCTCTCAAAATTTTCAAGTTCTTCATGCATTGCGTTAATCTACGATTCATCAGTTAATGCATGTGACACATCTTTGGGTTCAAAAGAAGCAACAAATGCAGAATTTGCACAAACATCATGAGTCGTTACCTTAGACCTAGTAGTCCGCTCACCTATATTACCTATGATTTGTTCTGGCGGATGTCGTCGTTGAATGTGCAAAGGAGCAGCGACTTCTGAAGTTGATTCACGTTCTGTATCAGCACTGGTTGAAGTTGAAATCTCTGGAGGACCATCTCGAGCAGCATCAACAGAACCTTCAGCCGATGACCCTGGCCGGTCTGACCGCACGACCTATGCCGGTCTGACCGGAGGTGTGCCGGCGGTCTGACCGGCCTGACGCCCGGTCTGACCGGCCGAGCCGACCTCGTCGTCGTCGTCGCTCTCGTCTTCAAAAATACGACCATCCTCCCCCTGAACCTGTGACAATGTACCTACAATATCGGGTCTAGTACCTGGACTAGCCTCATCAAAAGAAACTTCGCAAGTCTCAACGATTTTGTTAGTCTCCAAAATAAGTACACGATAGCCACGAGAGTGTGCGGGGTAACCAAGAAACATTCCATCGGTAGAACGTGTCTCAAACCTATCCAAATTTCCAGATTTCAAGACAAAGCATTTACAACCAAAAACACGCAAATGTTAAACTTTGGGTTGATGTCCAAATCGAAGGTCATAAGATGTTTTTCCAAGTTTTGATCTCAAGAAAACTCGATTTGAAATATAGCATGCGGTGTTAATCGCCTCAGCCCAAAATTTTCTAGGAGTGTGATACTCATCCAACATCGTTCTAGCCATCTCAACTAAAACACGATTCTTTCTTTCAACAACACCGTTTTGTTGCGGAACACGAGGAGAAGAAAATTCATGTGCAAGACCTCTTTCGTTGCAAAACTGTTCAAATGAAGCATTTTTAAATTCACCACCATTATCACTTCGAATTCTTTTAAAAGAACCAGGAGATTCAAGAAACAAACCACGAAAGTGTTGAAACGCCTCATCCTTGGTTGCCATAAAGAAAACCCAAGAATATCTAGAAAAATCGTCAACAATAACCAACACATACCACTTTCCTCCAACTGATTGCACTCTAGCTGGACCAACAGTGTCCATGTGTAATAGCTGTCCTGGTGCATCAGTCATCACAGAAACAATAGGAGCATGTGAAGAAGCAACCATCTTAGCATGACAACATGGTGTGCAAACCAAATCAAGATCTTTCTTAAGTTTAGGCAAACCACGAACAAGATCCAAACCACTTAACCTCGTGACATGATCAAAACCGACATGTCCAAGTCTACGATGCAAAAACATCACATCTTTACTAAACTTAGCAACCAAACATGTTATCACAGGTGAGACAGGATTTTCAAAATCAGCTTTAAACACTCTACCATAGCGAGAAATATTCAACACAGAATCACCACGAGAATCAAAAACTTTACTTCCAGTTTTCTTAAAATGAACCTCAAAATCTTCATCAAGAATTTGTGAAACTGAAAGCAAACTATACTTTAAGTCCTCTACCAAAGCTATAATCTTTAATTCAAATTTGTCATTTACCTTTACCAAACCTATAGCGAGAACGGCACTAGTAGAAGCATCACCAAAGATAATCGATTCAGTCTTGGATGCCCGTTTGAGGGAGGAGAACCAATTTTTATCACCGGTCATGTGACGCGAACAACCGGAATCCACGATCCCCACGTTCTCCTTCCTTGCCACCAACGCCTACACACAAGCAGAAGTCGAAGCCTCAGTACTGGGGTAAGATGATAATAAAAATTTAGGAATCCAGTACTGAGACACACGACCAGAAGATCCAATAGGCATATATCCACGTGCAAAAACAATTTGAGAATTTTCAGAAAAATTTCTCCGAGGCTGGTCTTACCGAGGTACAGTGGCCGGTTTGACCGGGGGCCGGTCTGACCGCCTTTGTACCGCCGGTCTGACCGTGGGACCCACTGCGGTCAGAGCGGTTTCCTCGAGGGAAAACCAGATTTTCGCCAATTTGATTTTGCAAAAACAATCTCTCTCTCCTTTTTCTGTTTATGAGCTAATCTGAAACAAAAACCAACAATATGTCCATCTTTGCCACAAAACAAGCAAGTATATTTTTTACGATGAGTAGAGACATTGGTAGAATCGGATGACTTAGCAACACTAGTAACAACAGGAGGTTTTGCATGCACAACATTGGATTTGGAAGAAGATGCATTCAAAGTAGACATGATGCCGGCAAATTTAAACACAGTGTTCTTAGTTTCAGGTTTGACCAAAATTTCACCACTACTACCACCAACACCTAAGACAACGGGAGGATGTCTAGTATGATGAGCATAAGGATTAAAACCTAAACCACGGTTATGTGTGCTAATCTTAGATTGATCTAGGATCATGTTGAGGTTCTTTTTACCATCAGAAAATCTTAGCAAAGAATTCTTCAAATAAGAAACCTCTTTTTCCAAAATAGCACAGTTTTCACAATCTATCATGACATCTTTACTTTTTCGACACTTCGGACAAGAAAGCACTTCATTGTTTTTTACGACATCTTCCATGTACTCAACACGACTTAAAGCATCTTTTAATTTCAACTTATTCAAAGTACATGTTGAGCAATCCAAAACATCATGAGGTTGTTTTAACTTTTTAGCACAAATCATGTTAAACATCAAACTAGCATGAAAAGCAATTTGATATTTTTGCAACAACTTTTTAGTTAAAGTCAACTCATCCAAAGTGCGTGTGTGCAAAGCAAAACTAAGAGCAAGAAAAGATTTACTTTTTAAATCATGTGCAGCATTGACATCTCTAATTTTAGAAATTTCATTCATTAAAACCTCACAACTTTGACAATCATCATCATTAGGAATAAGAGATTTTAACCTATCAATTTCAAAATTAAGAGATTCAATGATAAACTCCTGTTTTCTATACATCTTCTCACACTTCATATTTTTTGCACTCAAAATATTAATAGCTTCCTCAAGAGCACTTACCTCATTGTCTTGACACTTTGAATCCGATTCACCACGCACCATGAAGCAAACACCGGAGATGTTCTTTCCCTTATCATCATCTCCACTCTCACCATCGGCATCGCTTAGTGGCTCAAATGCGGCGTAGACTTGATCAAAAGCCTTTTTGAGAGTCTCCTTGATCTTCTTTGCTCCTCTAACTGTACTCTTTGGCTTGTTGTCATTTGTCTTCTCATCACCATTATCTTCCCTCCTATTTCTCCCAAGCTTAGGACAACGTGAACGAAAGTGATCCGTAGCTTCACATTCAAAGCAACGATTTGGTCCACCTCTTTTCCTGTACCTAACATTAGTCACAGCTCGAGAAAGTCTGTTAGATAACAAAACCAAGTCCTCCTACTCGAACTGTTCGAGTTGATCATCGGACATGGCATTAAACAAGGCAAATACAGAAGATTTTGATGAAGAAGCATCAGCATCCAAAGAAGTTGAAGAGGAAACCAAAGCACTCGACTTAGAATCAACTTTACGACAAAGAATATTCATCTCATGTGTTTTCAATTTTGTGTAAAGCGAATCCAAAGTCAAAGTAGACATATTAGCAGACTCCTGAATAGATGTAACCTTCATCTCCCAAATAGACATGTCAAGACCATTCAAAAAGTGATGAGAAATCTCAGATTGTGTATAATTAACATCATAAGAAGAATCAACAGATCTAAGATCACTCAAAATTTTATTAAACCTAGAAAGATAGTCATCCAAAGCTTCTCCAGGTTTCATCTCAAATTTAATATACTCCTTTTTGAAAAGATCTCGATGAAGTTCTTTAATGTTATTTGTTCCTTGATGAAAATTACTAAAAGCAATCCAAATCTCATGGGCAGTTTGAAGATGAGAAACACGATCATAATCCGAACGAGAAATCCCACTCAAAAGAATATTGCGATCTTTGCAATTTTGTTCAAACTCAGTTTTTAAAGCAGCAGTATTAATTTGATCAGGGATCTCATAAGGATGAGAAACTTTTCTCCAAATATCATAATCCTCAGCCATGATATAAGATTGCATCCTACTACACCAATGAGAAAAATCCGTTCCATCGAAAACATGAGGCTTAGTTGAAAACCTATTAGCAACCATGGCAAAAACTCTAGATTGATTAAGATCCAAAGAAGAAAACCTGGCTCTGATACCACTTGTAGGATCGAACAGTAAGAACTAAGCCAACCAGAGGGGGGGTGAATGGTTGGTATGCCCAAAAACCAAAACTTTTAGCGGAAATAAAAGTTACCCTCAAATTCGATGGATCTCGGTCAGACCGAAGCCTTGCCGCCGGTCTGACCGCTGGTGTGCCGCCAGTCTGACCGCCGCCTTGCCGCCGGTTGGACCGCCAAATCCCGATGAAACACAAATTGAAGAACTCTTAAAGTAGATGATAACTTTATTAATTCTCTCTGTGTTTACAAAGTGCACCAACAGCACTCCTTACAAAAATCTCGACTAAACTTGAAACCCTAACAAATCTATCAACTCAATTGCTCTCAAAAAGCGATACCGAGAAGCCTCACGCTCCCTCTCTATTTATACCCAAGGTAAGCAGCCTAAAGCCACGAACCAATCTCATACTAGAAGTCCTAATCACCCTAGGAAACCTTCTCGTATAAGAAACAAACTCTACATAATCAATCCCACCAAATTTGGACTCCTTCCAAATTCGACTCCGCATCCCATACGCACACAATACCTCCATCGTATGCCATATGGAACCTTCACATTCCACGTGCATTGAACTCTAGCCTTAGTATCCCGCATGATCTCTGACCACCACGGACATCGTCTTATCCCCAAGCCGACTCCCGGTCAATCACCGCAAATACTCTCCCGGCATTAATTCACCTACACATGAAACAAACAAAAAAACCATATTCCGAGACCAAGCTATCCCCAACTTGACTCATTGTTAGCAAACAACAGTATTACATACGCATAGTATCCATCTAAAAGTCATATTCATGAAACAATCACGGATATCCAAACAAACAACCCGAAACCGAAACCGACTTAGTGTCGGCCGGTCAGACCGCAGGCTGCGCCGGTCTGACCACGCACTACACGCCGGTCTGACCGGCAGCCTCTGCCCAGTCTGACCGGACTCAATCCAGCAACTCCTGTTTATCACCTGAAAATCCAATCATCTCCAAAACAACTTTGCAAATAAATTCCAAATATCAAAACCAATAATCTCTAACACCAATTGTTCATCACAAAATAATAATCAAAAACACCTTTGATTTTACACTTGATTCGTGATTGGCGTTGTTTTCCCTATCCAGGTAACGCTGATTTAGGGTGTCTCTGAGGTCGTTGGGAGATGGAGCTCTGGAAGTGTTCTGATAATCAGAATCCACCCTGCGATCCCAGTAAAGAGGCAGGGGGCGAGGGACATGGCCGGCTGGTGAATGAACCGACTGGTCGCGACGCGCCCTGCCCTTAGGTGTCGCATGGGAGTTGGTTTTGCTTCGCTCAGGTTCTTGATAGTCTCTTGGGCAAAGATGTGGTAGACGAGTGCCAGTGGGCATCCGTGCTATTGACTCAGTAGCCCGTCGACTGCTTCCTTCGGCATCCGGGACGGTTGCTGTGACCAAGGTTTTTACCTTGTTGAGTGTTGGATTTATATGGGTCGGGGCTGCATCCAGCAACATGTCGATGAGGGTTACTGCCCCAACAGCTTTCTGTTGGGAAGTAAGGAAGATGTTGGTGTTGTCGATGATGGTTTGGCCGATGAGATCTCGAACCTTGCGCCCAGATTCTGCGAGCTCCCGAAGTCTGCGGTCTTCATCTTCTTTGCGCCTTCGCTCTTCCTCTTGTATGTGTCTTTGTTCTTCTTCTTCTCCGCGCTGGTGATCCTCTTGCTCCTTCCGTGCTTGTTCCAATCTAGCTCTCTCTTCGTCTTCGAGTCTTGCGGATATCTCGGCTTCAGTTTTTGCATTTGCCATGAAGACGTCGAAGAAAAGCGAATTGTAGTCATCGTCAAAGTTGGAACAGTCGGCAATCTCGGTATCTATGTCGACACTGTCTTCTGAAGAACTGAGGTAGTCAGCAAGCTCGGTGGACGAACAGGATCCGAGTAGCTTGAGTAGGACGTCGACCTCCTTGAAGCTAGATCCAATCTTAGCCGAGGCCAGATTAGATCGGGACCTACCGGGGGGGAGGGACACGGTCTTGATCTGTTGACGACGAAATTTGGTAAGCCTCAAAGTTATCATCGGTCTAGAGTCAGTATCGGCTTCAGAGTCCTGGAATCAGCCGATGGGTATTATCAGATCGCCAACAGTTGTGTTCTCGATGGATTCGGTTAAGGAGATAGATCAAAGTCCGAGTTCAAGAATGATGCAACATGGCAATTTATCTATTAATTAGGCAGAGTCATTAGTTTCCTTTTAATTTTAGGAAAGTGTGTTTAGTGTCCGATAAGGACTTTATGTGTTTCCTTTTATCTTTAGGAAAGTTTGAGTCGTGTCCGATATGGACTAGTATCTACCCATGGGTATAAATATGTACACCCGGGGTCTATGTAAATTATCTCTCGATCAATACAACTTTGGCGCATCGCCACCCTCTTTCTGAGGTTTTTACTTATCAAACCGGCGGAATTTGGCACCTGACGCGGGGCTGCATCGGCTTTCGATCTCCAGCGAAGGGGTAAGCCCTACGTTCCGTCGGGCCCTGGTGAATCTATCGGCTACATTGGTGTTGTTCAAGGCTGCATCACTTCGATCTCTTGGATCGCTCTAGTTTGGTTCATATATTTACCTGATATCTCAATTCTATCTTAATTGCATTGTGTTTAGAGACGCATCGGTTTAGTTGGGACTGTCTCAGTTAAGTCTGATCTTCTATCTTAGCCGATATATCTCTACAATCACAATGTTGTTCTAAATAGATTTGTTATATCCATCACATTAGATAGATCTATCGGTTCATCAAGTATTAGATTATCATATACAATCTCGTGCTGCACCGGTTCGGTTCGACCTACTAGATTGTTGTTGGTAATATAAATCTTGTTAAGCCGATAGGTTCATGCTAATGTTTTATCGGAGTGCTAGCCGATGAGTTATCTGGACGTTGCATCGGCTTATAAGGGTTGCATACAAGTTGGATTTAGCCGATGACAACAAAGGTATCACTGTTTATCTAATCGTTTGGATTTAATGACATCGGATCTCCAGCCGATGAATGCTTCAACCTTCGGATCAGTGCTTATTCAATCTATCATTACTAGCTGATTGGTTTCTTCTGGATTATATTATTATTTTATTATCATCAGCCGATTATCTTTATTTCATTATTTACTCAAGTATCAAGATCTATATTGGATATCGGCTGGTTTCGGCATCGGCTGGAATCACTCCATCGGCTTGTCAGCCGATCGGCTATCTTTTGATCTTCAATTTATATATCTTGTCAGTTGCAGGATCAAACTGACTGGTACGCCTGCATCTCATCATTATTTTGGACCTGCACTGGAGCTAAGCAGATCTCCCAGGCCGTCGTGTTTTTACGTCAACACAATTTGGCACGCCCAGTGGGACAACGATTTTTATACCTACATGTCTGCAGAAGAAGTCAACGCCAAGATCATGATCGCAGTGGAGGATTTGACGGAGGAACAGAGGCAAGAGATGGAGCAAGCAAAAGGTGATTTTCAAAAGCGTTACCTTCAATGTTTCGTCATGACACCAGAAGGGCCAATTCAGAAATCTCAACTTCCCGAGCCGATGATTGAAATACTTCAAGATAAAGTTGATGAAGCAGTTCATCGCGCATTGTTTAATCAATCTGGAGTTTTGGTGGACACATTGCAAAATTTAATCAAGGGAAAAGTTGATGAATTAATTGTTCAAAGAGACCAGCTCGGGGGGCAAATTAAAGAACAACAACACTATCGGCCAGAAGAACTTCAAGAGTATCAAGGGAAAAGTTGATGATATATCTACAATGGAACATATCAGCCGATTCTTAGCGCAATGTGGGGAGGCATCAACTGAAGAAGCTTTGAAAGTTAGATTTTTTTTCCATTATCTTTGACTGGATCGGCTTTCACATGGTTTTCATCGTTACCATCAAATTCTGTCAGAGGATTGACCGATCTTGAGAAGCAATTTCATGATTATTTCTTTGCTGGAATCAGTGAAATGAAGCTTTCAGACTTAATATCGGTTGAGCAGCAAAAGGGAGAATCGGCTATGGAATATATTCAAAGATTTCGTAATGTCCGCAGCCAATGCTATAGTTTGAGCTTAAGTGATGAGCAGCTAGCCGATCTTGCATTCCAAGGATTGTCAGCACCTATCAGAGATATATTCTTTTGCCATGAGTTTGACGATCTAGCTCATCTAGCGCAGACGGTATCGGCTTATGAGAGCCGATGGCAAGAAACAAAGGAGAATAAATTTTGGAGTAATCAAAGCGAGATGAAAGAGAATTTTGAAGCATGAATCCTCATACTCCAAAACTGGGGGGCATGTGTTGACGACGAAATTTGGTAAGCCTCAAAGTTATCATCGGCCTAGAGTCAGTATCGGCTTCAGAGTCCTGGAATCAGCTGATGGGTATTATCAGATCACCAACAGTTGTGTTCTTGATGGATTCGGTTAAGGAGATAGATCAAAGTCCGAGTTCAAGAATGATGCAACATGGCAATTTATCTATTAATTAGGCAGAGTCATTAGTTTCCTTTTAATTTTAGGAAAGTGTGTTTAGTGTCCGATAAGGACTTTATGTGTTTCCTTTTATCTTTAGGAAAGTTTGAGTCGTGTCCGATATGGACTAGTATCTACCCATGGGTATAAATATGTACACCCGGGGTCTATGTAAATTATCTCTCGATCAATACAACTTTGGCGCATCGCCACCCTCTTTCTGAGGTTTTTACTTATCAAACCGGCGGAATTTGGCACCTGACGCGGGGCTGCATCGGCTTTCGATCTCCAGCGAAGGGGTAAGCCCTACGTTCCGTCGGGCCCTGGTGAATCTATCGGCTACATTGGTGTTGTTCAAGGCTGCATCACTTCGATCTCTTGGATCGCTCTGGTTTGGTTCATATATTTACCTGATATCTCAATTCTATCTTAATTGCATTGTGTTTAGAGACGCATCGGTTTAGTTGGGACTGTCTCGGTTAAGTCTGATCTTCTATCTTAGCCGATATATCTCTACAATCACAATGTTGTTCTAAATAGATTTGTTATATCCATCACATTAGATAGATCTATCGGTTCATCAAGTATTAGATTATCATATACAATCTCGTGCTGCATCGGTTCGGTTCGACCTACTAGATTGTTGTTGGTAATATAAATCTTGTTAAGCCGATAGGTTCATGCTAATGTTTTATCGGAGTGCTAACCGATGAGTTATCTGGACGTTGCATCGGCTTATAAGGGTTACATACAAGTTAGATTTAGCCGATGACAACAAAGGTATCACTGTTTATCTAATCGTTTCGATTTAATGACATCGGATCTCCAGCCGATGAATGCTTCAACCTTCGGATCAGTGCTTATTCAATCTATCATTACTAGCCGATTGGTTTCTTCTGGATTATATTATTATTTTATTATCATCAGTCGATTATCTTTATTTCATTATTTACTCAAGTATCAAGATCTATACTGGATATCGGCTGGTATCGGCATCGGCTGGAATCACTCCATCGGCTTGTTAGCCGATCGGCTATCTTTTGATCTTCAATTTATATATCTTGTCAGTTGCAGGATCAAACTGACTGGCACGCCTGCATCTCATCATTATTTTGGACCTGCACTGGAGCTAAGCGGATCTCCCAGGCCGTCGTGTTTTTACGTCAACATGATCCGAAAGCCTTGGTGAGGAGCGGTGGAAGTTGCATGGTGACTGGGGGATATGCCGCCGTATCTTGAGAGGAACTCGGCGAAGAAGGTGAAGGCGTTGTTGAAGCTTTGCCCGAGTGGTTTGAAGCCATCTCAAGCAAAGGAATCTTGGAGTAGATCTCGGCGGTGTTCGGGAGACTGAACGGAACCAAGTGGTTGTCCCTCCCCGACTGGTTCGATTCCGAGTCGAGAAGAGAAATCTTGCCGAAGTTGTCCATGATGAAGTCGAGGTTGCCGAAACGGTACGCCTGCTCGTGGGGGAGGTGAAGTCGTCGATGCCTGATGTAGATCCTATCGCACTTGTCAGCGAGAAACTTGACGCTACCCCTACCTGGCGTGCCAACTATCGAAACTAGAATTCGACAATATGAAAAGGGGGTAGCGCACAAGAAGGAAAGTGGATGGGTTATGAAACAAAGGTTTAGACAGGTTCAGACCCTCTGGGAAAGAGGTAATACCCTACTTCTGTTTCGGGGATTGTATCCGTCGAGTTGTTTATTGATCTGACGATCTTGGGTGTTGTTCTGCCCCCGAGGGGTGCCCTGCCCTCCTTATATAGCTAGAGGAACTAGGATTACAAGATAGAGATTTAAATCATTACAATTTAAATCTCCTATAACTACTTTATAATCTTATCAGACCAAGACAATAGGCCGTTTCCTTGATTCCCAAGTAAACATAATACCTAAGTCCCAATCCATTACATAATCTATTAACATAATCTATCACCTATAACCAGTCGGATAAACTAGTTACGTGGGTATCTGGTACCCATAATCTCCACACCATCAATTCTATAAGCCAACCTTTGAGGTTTGGCTTGGAAAAACATCATCCGTAAACCCTTCAAATCACTTATCCTTTTTCTGTACTCTAGGAGTTGTAGTAACCATCAGAAATTGGTACTGTGAACAATTGCAGATCACCTTTTTTGATAGTGTCTTTGTAGCAACTATGTATCCAAGCACTTTGTACAACCTGAGTGATTCAACAAGGATATTTTGTCTAATTGTAAGGCATGAGGAGGTCCCCATCCCCCCTAAAAAGGCCAGTAACACATCGAAATGCACTTCAAAACACATCTTTTGGTTGGTTCCATAACTTAACTGACCATATGTTAAAGACTTTGAAGGACCCCTCTTTTTAGAAAAAAGACAAAAGAAACTAGATCAGCTAGCTCTCAGCTTGTTTATTTTACTACTCATAAATGAGTTAGGTTCATTATTCAGACCCATTTACTTGTACAAAATACCATTTTAAATAAAGTGTTGTTGCGACTTTTGTGGCACCTAAATTGGTCCATACCTCATGACACATGCAAGACAAGGACATAAGAGACCACAACGAAAACTTGTTAATATACGGTGTTATGTGAAGTATATGTAAACTAGATATTACATATCAAGATATTTTACCTATCGTGCATGCAAATATATATGCAATTTAGTCTACCAAATAATTAGTACAATATTTATCCATTATTTCTGTAATATGTAACATATATTCATCTATATATTCCATAGCAAAACACGAGGCATCGACTGGTACATTTATATAATTATCACCACTAAATAGTGCTATTGATGTTAATTCTCTCTTCTCTCGTAAAGCGACACCATCCCAACTATTTATAGTATTTGGATTACTCTTCTCTTTTGGTGAAGCCACATGATTCAATGGGTTTAGTATTTCGATGTTTGTCACACAAAACAACAAAGCCACAAAACCAATATACTTAATTAAGCACAAAGCAAATCCACCATGTACCACATCTTCAGTGTTTTGGCATGCATATTAATTTCCTGCAGCAACCCACGGGGTTTCACTCTAGTTTTCTTTTTTTTTTTCCTAAAGCCCATGGAGTTAGGCATATCTTTTTATTTAATCTACCATCTTCTTTCTTTTTGATGATTAGGCATCTCATACCTGGATGTTCTGGTTTTTTATCAGCAAAGATTATTCCAGTTGCATAACAAAGTAACAGATGCTCCTCATATATTACTTGCCAGGTAAAGTAATGATGAACACAAGCTAGCCTATCTATGGGCAACTGCCTCAGCTCTTGCTGTGGCGGCAAGAATGCCCCAACAACTGATCAGTCCCCAAAGGAATTTACCGATGCCACAACAATTGATCAAAGCCCTCCTCTTCAAGTTGATCTGCCAACGTTCATGGATGGTCCAGAGCCGTTCAGGCTAAGTCCTCCTATGCTTGAAGTTTGTCCAGGTCATTGTGTATGTGAGCAAGAAGACGGCGTGTCTGCTCCTCTACCTGCAAGTACACCTCACTCTATTCCTTCTCCATTGCAGGTACCAAGGGGAGGAGTTCTACGCGAGAAAGAAGATGACTTGGATGCTTCTCTGCCTGCAAATATTCCTCAGCAATCTCTTCCTCCATTGGAGCAACCAACAAGGGAAGGAGTTCTGCACAAGAAAGAAGAGGGCTCTCTGCCTACAAAGATGCCTTATCACTCTCTTCCTCCTCCAATGGAACAAGCACAAGGAAGAATGTCAGAAGAGGTCTTGCATGCTCGTCTTTCAGCTGCAATGCCTGATAACGTCTCTCCACAACAACAAGAAAAAATACAATGAATTTCCTCGCAATCAAAGATATCCTGCACTCCAGCTCCACCACCGCAGGAACATCGGCAAGAAGAGGGCTCGCATGAACTTCTCCCAACGAAGATGTCTGAGTTTTTGCGTCCCTCACGGAAGGAAGAGAGGGCATAAGTGTTGCAGAGGAAGCAAGATTATCGTATATAAACACTGCTCTTTTATCATCTTGCTATTTCATTTAATTTTTTTAGTTGTTTATACTATGTGTCTAGTACTCTAGTTGCATTGACAGCTATTATGTGACATTTTTCTGTTCCTTGTACATATTATGATTGTACATGATTTGAGGTGTGATTTTCTATTTTTCTTGCTAGCATGGCTCACTTGAGCCTTCCATCTAAGGGTATGTACAGTGGTGTGATGTGAGCTGTCTGGGAGTTTTACCATATTGTGTCAAATCAAATTAATAACTATATGAAGTCACTTAATATAACTACTTATTGTTTTTTTTGTTCATGTGTTCATACCATTAGCTACATAGGATGTGAAAAGTATGTAGACGGCAAACATCTAAACCATTGTTATCCAGTAACTCAAAGTTGCTTTCTATTCAGTAGGATGCTTAGGAATTTCTGTTGTCTATCCTGATATCTTTTTTTCCTTTTCTTTTTGGCATTCCTACAATCATGGGTAGTTTGTACATATCTTCTTCTCCTGATACTTTGTCCTTGCAAATACATTTTTTTAGAGAAAATTGGACCTCCATATCCAAGTACCAAAATTTCTATTGATAAGGGTAGATGCTAAAAAAAATCAAGAAAATTAGTTGCCAACATTTTCCATTTTCAGAAGCACAATTCGGATCAAAGCATATTTTGGTGGGGTTGCAGCAAACATTTAGTTATACAGGGTTAGATTTAGGATAACATTCAAAGTTGTTTACATTGTGCGCATAACAAAGAAGAATTTGGTACTCAAGGATGTGTAGTCATCCAGATTGATGTATCTGTTAAAATCTGAATACTTAACATAGTGTTAACACCAGAAATTGTTACGATGCTTCAGTGGATTCGGTTAAGAAAAAAAGCCTATGGTAGATGGAAGTTTATCCAGATCAAGCTGAATTGAAAGAGGAATCGTGAAGACCATGACAAGACAGTTTCATATTTTTAGTAATCTTTTAAATAGGCAGGATTAATTATTTTCCTTCACTTGCTAGGAGTCTTACTTCGTGTCCGATTAGGACTTCATCAACCCGAGGGTATGAATATGTACACCTGAGATCTTTGTAATGTATCATCACCGATCAATACAATTACTTACGATGCATCTCCACCTTTTATTCCGGCGAGTTCTTAATTTCGAGTTGGGCTACATCAGTTTCAATCTCCGGTGAGGAAGTAAGTTTCATTAACTTCGCTTGTATCGGCGTGGCTAGAACTTTCTCGGTTAAGCCCGATATTCTATCCAGGTTAACACAAGCGTTGTCTATCTGATATATTGATTTTATATTTAATTGCATTGATGTTTAGAGTCGTATCGACTTAGTTAGGACTTTCTCAGTTAGGTTCGATATTCTGACTAGGTTAATGTCTCTCTAATTATATTGTTGTTTTAGATTGATCGTGTATAAATCTATCGATAAAATAGGTTTTTCTTATTATCTTCCATCTTATATTATCTTGGTTAAATCCGATCTATCATATCGCTATTAATGTGTTTATTTCTATTAAGCCAATATGTTTTTATGCAGTGTTTCATCGGAGTTCTAGCTGATGACTTATATTGTTACGTTCTCTAAGTGTTGTATCGTCTTATACTAAAATTTGCACGCTCACTAGTTAAATTTTTCTTTATCAACTTCAATCTTGTATTGTGTCGGTTAGGTCTAATCTATCAAGATTGTTCTTGATAAAGAACGAATTACTGATGATTATCCATCTAGAAATCATATATGATTTAATCACAGATATCCAAATAAACAACCCGAAACATAAACCGACTCAGAGTCGGCTTGCCAGATCATCGAGTTGGCCGGTCTAACTGCGCAACACACTCCGGTCTGATCGGCAGCACCTGCCCGGTCTGATCGGACCAAAACTTACAAACCCTGTTCACCATCTGAAAATCACATATCTCCAAAACCACTTCGCTAAATATCTCTAAATATTAAAATCAATAATCTCACACACCAATTGTTCATCATAAAATAAAAATCACACTTTGATTTTACAATACTCTTCCTCTTGGTTTCTCCAATGGAGGAGGAAGAAAGTGATGAGGTGAACTTGCAGGTAGAGGAGCACCCGACCCCTCTTCTTGCTCATGTACACGATCATCCAGACCATCCGGACCAGCCGTAGGCATGAATGGCGCCCATGGCGGCGCTGGAGGAATTGAATTAGCCTGAACCGGTCCTTGCATAAACGGCTCCGGACCAGCCATGAACCTCGGCAG
The DNA here is from genome assembly GCA_000573905.2 of Oryza punctata. Lineage (NCBI taxonomy): Eukaryota > Viridiplantae > Streptophyta > Magnoliopsida > Poales > Poaceae > Oryza > Oryza punctata. The sequence continues at coordinate 13,533,017 of CM002496.2, forward strand.
ATTAGGGAGGGTACTCGCCCCTTCCTTGTTCCTAGGAGATCCCTTTTGGGACTGATCATCACTTGTTGTGGCATCCTTGCCTCTGCAGCAAGAGCTGAGGCAGTTGCCCATGGATAAGCTTAGCTTGTACTCTCTACTTCACCTCTGGCAACGAATATATGAGGAGCTAGCTACCTGCTACTATTTGTTATGCAACTGGAATAACCTTTGCTGATAGCAACCGGTCAAACATTCAGGCGTGAGATGCCTAATCATCAGAAACAATATGGGCAGACGATAGATTAAATAAAAAAGATGCACCTAACTCCTTTAGGCTCTCACAATATGGTCTACTCCCGTGTTCCTTTTATTTTCACGTGGTAGAAGTTCATTTTACAATAAGATGATTTCACCTTTTAAGTTATGCTTCCCCATCATCAATTACTGATGTGGGATTGAACCCAACAATCTCCTCCGTCACATCAACCCATGTGACCCGGAAGAGTTGTTACCTAGCCTCCTCACCATGTGACCTATCACCATGTGACCCATGAAAATTGTTCTGGGTTCTAAACCTGGGCTCTGATACTACTTGTTATAGTGCGCAGCCCGGTTCACCAACCGGGGGTCACCCAGGTCACATTGGACCTACTCTACGATAGGTCCAACCGAAGCCACAACTTTAGATCCTGAGCCTACACATGATGGGTGAGGACTGTCCCCACCTTTTAAGTTGTGCTCTCCCATTATCAATTACCGATATCGGACTAAACCCAACAATGCACATATTAAAATTAAAAGAACTTGTATTTCTATCTAGTTTTCATCGTGACCCGGTATCACCGCTTTGCCTGAAGAGATGCTACGCATTCATGATTTCAGGTTGATCGACTTGAACTGATACATCAATCTGGATGACTATGCCTCAATAGAGTATCAGATTCTTCCTTGCCATGCACACAATTTCAATAACATTGTTTGCTATCCTAAATCTAACCCTGTATGAATGAAATTATGTTTTGATCGGAATTGCGCTTCTCAAAAATGGAAAATGTTGGCAACTCGATCGGGAGTGGCCACTGATGGACGGCAGATACCAGCAGGAGTACGTACTCCCAGGTGTATATAATCATTTTCTCACACACACACATATATATCAGCACCATGCAGCTACCTAGCGCGACACTCATGATTTTCGTTTTCTTCCAAGGGCTCGCTGTTTTCCAATCCCTCTCACTACCCGCATCAAATCCAATTGCCACCCGGTAAAAAAATTACTCTCGTCTTTTTTCTATTCTCAACACATACAACCTGTTTTCCGATCACCCCGCTCGCATCAACGCTCGCCACTCATCCTCCGGTGCAATGATCCTTGTTATCCACTCCCAGTCTTCTAATTAAAAAAGATCTTGTGCTACGAATGGAGCTAGCCATTTCTCCTTCAGTACTTTTTTTTACTTACCGTTTAACCTGGTTTTTCTGATTAAAAAAAGTTCCTGTGCTATGAACGGAGCCATTTTTCCTTTAGTAATTTTTTTACTTACGTTATATACGATAGTAATTTTTTTACTGCTCGAAAATTGTAACGTAGTAATAATATTTTTACTCACGGGAGTACAAGACTAGTACAATTTAACTACTATATTTACTCTAGTGTGCACCTCATAAATGATGATAGTGAAATTTTTACTCCAGTGTGCACCTCATAAATCAGAGTGAAAATTTTCCATTAGGATAATACATAGATAATAATTTTTTTTACCATGCATATTGTTGCATTGAATCAGATCGAGTAAAAAAATTACATGGAATTTACACCATTTTACAATCAAACAAAGAAACAAGGCTGGCTAAACAAGGCTGGCTAAGTATGCAAGATCGCCTGCCGTGGGCATTGATCTATGCCGTCTTGTTCGTCAACAGTGAGGGAACGGCCGGAGCAGATGGAGCCACGGACGGTGACCAACGGCCGACGAGCACTCGGGCAAGCGGCGGGTATGTTTGTGCCTGCGCCAGCCACGACACAACAGGAAAAAGAGAGAGAATGCAAGATAAATCACAAAAAAGATTTCAGATTAGTGCTCATGTTTCAGCAATCAAACTGACAAGCCTTATCGACCCAAAAAGGACGAGTTACATCGATCTAAAAAGAGAACAATCAATTTTGAACAACTGCTCCATTTGAACCTAATTGCAGAACATACTAGTCTATCAAACAAAATATCGTCAGAAGTCCTAGCTTATATCAACGGATCGTGTGCTCAAAAATAAGGTCAAACATGTAAACTCAAATTGGATAAGAGCAGCTGCCGGAGAAAACTCAAATGCACAAGAGAAGCCCGTGCTCAACCATGATATCATGCATCCTTACCTCACGAGCGCAACCACCAATCTGACCACGATGGTTAAGATGAGAAGATGCTGCTGAACCAACCCATCTAGTACAGATGGGTTGCGTTGTACCCACTCCATCACCACTCCCGCACTCCCATGCCCCACCCATATATCCACACACTACAAAAATAAATTATTTACTTGACACTAAGGTAAGGTTACACAAAACCACTCAACAATTTTACTTATAGTAATTATTTTATTGATTCTCAAACCACCACGCACCACTCATGAGTAACTTTGTTACGATTAATTGAACGCAAAATTTATTTCGAGAGGCATCTTGATTTAGACTTAACGAGCGACGCGGACAATTACGTGAGAAGTACTAGTAGCGTTACAGACATGCATGCAAGTAGTTTTTGCTATTAGGTTGTGCATATTTTTTTCTTCTTATAAAATTTTCTCTTAAATTATTTATCCGATCTATAATCCGATTACACCGTTGTGTTCGTAACAATTAAATCTTTACAACAAGATCTCACATGATTATATGTTGATGAAAAATCACAAATTACTTTTATGATATGTCTAAATTACTTTTAGATTTCACTAAGTTACTTCTTAGACATACAAAGTTAAATTCAGTAAAGCTTAAAAGTAATTTACATATATTATAGAAATAACTTAGAACAAAACGAATGTAATTTTGGCATGTCATTTGAAGTAAATCCGTTGTAGAGATAAAAACATGACTCTATCTAGAAATTAAATTAATCAGCACAAATTATGGAATTAACTAAAAAATAATAATAAAAGTAATCACCTCAGAGTATTATGGATGTATAGGAAGTATTTTAATCAAATCTAAAAGTAACTTATATATATGATAATTATATATATGATAATTTGTTTAATGAAAAAAGGTATTAACTAAAGTTACTTTCTTTTGGTTATAACTTACTTATATAATATATGTAAATTACATTTAAGTTTTACTGAATTTACTTTTGTATGTCTAAGAAGTTACTTAGTGAAATCTAAAAGTAATTTAGACATATCATAAAAGTAATTTGTGATTTTTCATCAAAATATAATCATATGAGATCTTGTTGTAAATATTTAATTGTTACGAACACAACGGTGTAATCGGATCGTAGATTGGATGAGTAGTTTAAGAGAAAATTGTATTTGAAGTATAGGTGCATGATGTCTCTTATAGATTAAGTTTAGACAAACCAGGTACCACTAGCTGTGTAGTTACGTCCTTAATTGAACCAGCATATTTATAAAAGTAATTGACCCATCGCCGCATCAATGACCCACCAGTTTCCCCATTAACCTCTGGTTTTGTCGGAGCGTCAGACCTTTGGCGTCGCGTCTGCACATCCGCCGGCTGAGAGCGTCCATCCGAAATCAATTTTATTCTCATGATTTTGTTGCCAGCCTAGCTGAAATACGTCCACGCAGCAGCAGTCAACAACCTATGACGTGTCTGGATCCGCTCGTCTCCATCGGCAACGTCGCCTCTCAGTCGATCTCCACCGTTTCAGGTTTCAGGTTTGCAGTCAACAATCACAAAATGGAAGTGTTTCAGGTTTTCAGTTTCAGAGTGCCAACATCCTGCTTTTACTTGCTCCATGTTTGTAATAGTTTCAGAATTTTAGGATTTTGTTTTTTTTAATTTGCACAGGCTCCATTCTGCACCCTTTGTCCTGTTTTCTTTGTTTGATCAATTCATGGGTGTTGAAGCTCTGCTTGTTTCCACGTTAAAAACTAGAGTTCATCTATTTATTAATAAATCCTAGTTTTATCGGTATTAATTTGGGTCAAATTTGAGGGCATTAAATTGGAACAGATGGGAGTACATATTCAGATGTTATCAAATAGCATAATTCTACTTTTGGCAGGTATAAAAACAAATGAACAATGGCAAGAATTCCGAGATTGTGCTCCAAAAGATATCAATGGATTTGGTACCTGCATTGTCAGGTTTCAGGCTTGGATTTGTCCTTCCATTTATATTTTCGGTGCTTGCACATATATATATTGTCTCATATTTGCCGATTTGCTAGCAGTTTACTTATCTGACACTCAAACAGAACCATGAGCTTTTTGAGATTGGTAAACCTGTCACAATTAATGTTCTTTTTGGTTAGATGTGTAGTGCACACTATTTGTTTCAGCAACCAACTAGTTGCACTTTATAATATATGCTTACTGGGAACACATTTTTGTTGTTAAATTATTTTATAATTTGAGTACCTATAACGGCTTCGGTTTCTTCATTCTGTGGTGCTAGGTGAAGAGATAAGCATATGCAGGACTTTTCATGGCTACAGCAATGACATTATTGAGAATTTCAGCACATTGCAAAACTGAAACCCAAGTAATTTTTCACTGAAATTGCATTTGTGCAAGTGTTTGCAGATTTAAACAGTTACTTTGAACGGGGTCTAGTAGTACAAACCCAAGTATCCAAGAGCCAAGTAATTTGTCACATTTCATTCCACTCATTTGCTTTTTATCTTATCAACCTCAAAGATAGTGTCTATTAACATATCTTTTCTTTTTGTTTTGCAGATTCTCTCTCTATATATATCCTCCTTATATGTGATGTATTGCTGAAACTATGAGGTATTTTTCTATTTATGCTTGTTTGCAAATGAATAATGGATTGTGATCAATGGTTGTGCGCGCAGGGGACGTGCTGCTGTCTCGGGCTGCCGAACATCGGCCAGATCTTCCCGGACTAAGACCCCCGCTGGAAGGGTGCCGATTCGTCTGTGTTCATGAGGGCTGTGAGTTTCTCGAGCTCTTAAAGCACTTTTCAGTTCATTGTTTGGAGGCAATTTGATCTTGTTTAGTTTTTCTAACCTTCGAGCTAAACTAAGAAAAATATTGTGCTATTGTAACCCCAACTCTCACCATCGGTTGGGATTAAGTATCATTTATGATCAGTAGCCTGCTGACTGCGTGTAACACTGTTGAACAGGCTAGTTTTTCTCTGAATAATTTGACAACAAATTTATTCAAACTACAATGCTCTGAATTTTATTTGTGGACATGGTGGTAGCAGATGCAGTGTGCACTCTTGATGGTGGAGGCACAGTTCGATGGCATGGTGGTTGATAGTGGTCTGCCGAAGATATTCATGTTCTGAATATTTTTGGGCTGCTCATTCAGAACCCCATCCGGTCGATGCTCATTTAGAACTTCCATCCTCACTCATATCTGAATTTTAATTTTAACTGTGAATTCGTCTGTGTTCAGAACACTGGAAATGGAACAGGGGAGAAGATTCTGCCAGCGGTGGGGATGCCACCGGAATTCCATCCTAGTTGTCTTCCTCGACACGGCCATCGTCCACGCTCGTTGCCGGCGGCCAACACGAAGGCCAGGGGTGACGCACAGAGGTCGACCCAGGACGATCGGCTCCGGTGGCATACGATGGAAGAATCTTGGCGAATGGCGACTAATGCCCTCTGCATTGTGATTTTTTGGACGATGAGTGTATGTGTGTTTGTAACGGTGATGGCATGACCAATTGTAAAACACCATTTATACGTGTGTTGCTGTACAGTAAAATATTTACTGCCTATATATCAGGCCCGATGTAATTTTTCTACTCATGTAATTAAGTAAGGTCCACCATTAAGTAACTTTTTTACTCCCTTAATGATTGGATGATTCCAATACATGTCAGTAACTCTTTTACTCCCCTTCATGATTTGATGATTCTAATACACGTGAGCATTCAAGTGATTGTAGTAAAAAAAATACTAAAGTTCTACGCCCACTGTGAGGCTCAATTAAGTGTAGTAAAAAAATTACCATTGGTTTTACTTCTACACTTGAGGCTCTAATACATGTAGTAAACAATTAACCAGAGAAAAATCATATTACTTAATGTTGACTGAAAACGGTATAGGTGCATGGCAAATCATTTCAAGTAACTAATTTACTACCTACTTCGTACAGTACATATGCATGGTAAATCATTTCAAGTAACTAACTTACTCCATACTTTAAAAAGGTGCGGATGAATACATCATCAAATTTCTACATATAGTAATTAATTTACTTATAGTGTACTATACCATATACCAAGCTTTAGTAATAACTTTACTACACATTATTTTCAAAAGTTGCAGGGTGGGAAGTGCCCAGGGGGATCAGGGTGTGGGGTGGGGGAGGTTGGAGTGGGAAAGGTGTAGGGGGAGGGAGGTGGAGGTGTGGGGGGGGGGGGGTGGGGTAGGGGGATGTATCTGTGAGGGGAGCGTTATCGCGCAGTCATGATGATAGTCTATGGTGCTCTTTGAGGAATTGAAAGCCCTGTGTCTTGTCTGTTAGCTTGCTGGACTTGTTCAACAACCTTAATGTCTAGCCTAGGCAAAGATTGTTGTTCTTATATATTTGATCCAAACATTGTCCAAGATTTCATGAATTCACAAAAGCAAGTTCCGAGTACAATAAGTATAGCTAGAAAGAGAGAAAGAATTACAAACCAAAATCCAAAACATTCTTTCACCAAGGTAGTACTTTGATTTGATATGCAGGTACAATTTTCTCTAGAAAATAGGGATTTGCAAGGACAAAGTATCAGGAGTAGAAAGTATACTACATATGATTGTAGGAATGAAAAATAAAGGAACACAAAATAAAAGCAACAGAAATTCCAAAGCATCTTACTGAAAAGGAAGCAATCTTGAGTCACAGGATACCAATATGGTTTAGACGATCATTGCTATCGGTATATGTTATATGGACGGCAGGTAGAATAGGTTGATCGTTAGTTTTCTGTAGTGACTCCATATAATCAATAATTAGACTGTACTAATAGTCTTTGCAATATTATTCATGATAAAGTTCTTTATATTAGATCATTTCCTAATAAATATAGTAAATCTTCCATACAGACATAAGACCATTGTATATATATCCCCATATATAGATGGATGTTGCAAGTGATACAAACATGTAGTACAATCACAATAGATCCAACAAACAGAGAAATGTCAATAGTTGTCAGTGCAACTACACACATGTTATAAACAAACAATAAAATTAAAAAGCAAGATATTAATAGAACAGTGTTTATATATGATAATCTTTCACCGCGCGTAATATTCTTGCCCTCTCCTCCTTCCACGAGGGAAACAGAGATTCGGACGTATTTGAAGGGAGAAGTTCAACGCGAGCCACCTTCTTGATATGTAAACGCTTATGTTCTTCCCATGGAGTTGGAGCCGCAGTGCAGGAAAATACTTTGTCTTTCTTCTTGTTGTTGTGGAGAAGAGCTATGAGGCATTGCAGCTGGAAGAGGAGCATGCAAGACCTCTCTTATGAAACTCTTCCTCTCACTTGTTCCATTGGAGTAGGAACAGAATGATGAGGCATCATCTTTGCAGGCCCTCTTCTTTCTTGTGTAAAAGTCCTCCCCTTGATTGCTCCTATAGAGGAGGAGATTGATGAGGTGTACTTGCAGGTAGAGGAGTACACGAGCTCTTCTCTTGCAGTCTTCTTGAATGAAAGGCTGCAAACCAGCCAGTGCCTCGATCAGGATTTTCCATGAACGACTCCCAACCATCCATGAAATCAGGTATCTTTCGGGACCGATCAATTGGTGTGGCAACAGTAAATTCGTCTGTGGCATCCTTGCCGCCTTTGCAAGAGCTCAAGCAGTTGCCCATAGATAAGCTTAGCTTGTACTCAGTTCTTCATCTCTTGCAACGAATATATATAAATATATGAGGAGCTAGCTTCCTGTTACTTTGTTATGCAACTGGAATAATCTTTGCTGATAGCAACCGGCACAGCTTCAAGGTGTGAGATGCTTAATCATCAGAAGCAATGGGCAGATGGTAGATTAAATTAAAAAAAGATACGCCTAACTCCTTTCTCCTTGGGAAAAAAGGAAACTATATCCTGCGCGTTGGTACAGGAATTTTGCGTTGCAAAATGCTAAAGATGTGGTGCAAGGTGGATTTGCTTTGTGCTTAATTAAGTATTTTGGCTTCATGGCTTTGTGTGACAAACATCCAAGCCAATTAAATCATGCAGCTTCACCAAAAAGGAAGAGCCACCAAAATACTAGAAAAAAAATGGTTAACGTGGATTTATGAGAGAGTGAGAGAATTAACATTAACACTATTTAGCGGTGGCGATTATATAAATGTATAGGCTAAAAGATAATATGCACAATAGGTAAAACATATCCTCTTTTGTACTACCTCCAGTCAAACTTATTTGACATTTATGTCAATAGTTTTACTAGAGGGAGTACTAATATGTAGGTTTTCATATACTTCATATAACATCACAATTAACAAGGTTCTGTTGCACTATCCAACCTCACGGCGTTGTCTTCCAGTTGTGCTATACGTGGTCCCATGCGCCATAAGCTTTGGACCAAATTGGGTGCAATAGCACACTACTCTGCCAAAGATAATGGTGATAAGATTACCTTTAAAACGAGCAACAACTATTTGTTTAAAATGACCTTTTTCTACAAAATAAATGGGTATGAATAATAAGCCTACCTCATTTCATTTCTGAGTCATGAAATAAACAAGCTGAGAGGTAGCTGATCTTTTTTTTTTCTAAAAAATAGGGAGTCTTCAACAGAAGGTCAAATATGTTATGAACCAGTTAAAAGAAGTGTTTTGAAGTGTATGGATCTAGGTGTTACTCACCTGATTGTTGAGGAAAAAAAATCTAAAGATTTGTAGACTTCTGAATGGAGTGTGCTCTCACATGCACCATATTCATTGACCTCCTATCTACATGCAGCCAAATATCCTTGTTGAATCTCTCTGGCTGTGGAAAGTGCTTGCATAGTTGGGATAAGGACAGTACCAAAAAAAAAAGGTAATCTGGGTAATTAATGGTTTTATAGTACCTATCTCTTACAGTTGATACTACTGCTAGAGCAGAGAAAAAGGGTCAGTGATTTGAAGGGTTATAGAATGGTTTGATGCTTCCAAGCCAAACCTCAAAGGTTGGCTTATAGAGATGTTAGAGATTAGAGGTTAAGCATTGGCTCATAGAGATGTTAGAGATTAGAGGTTAAGCATTATCGGTTTTGTAGTAGTAGGAGGGTAGAAGTGGCGATCCTAGCAGGGGATAAGGTAGACTTGAGCCACCCCAATTGACCTAACCCTTTATGCATTATTCGATCCTAAACATACTAGCCAAATGCTCCTGTATTATAACGGAATATTGAAAATAGCAAACATTATGTCCACGTTGAAAAAAATATATCTTTTTACTTGGTTGAAGCAAGATCTTTCATCCAAAAACAAAATGAAAAATACTGTGCTTGTGATTTCTTCTCAATGTGAGACATAAAAAGAAGTACTATTAGCTTAAAGTACTTGATATAGACCGATGACTTTAACTGTGTTAACTAAATGCTTTTTTTATATGATAATGAAATATGTATTTTGATAAAAAGAAATATTTACTTGTTAATAAATTGTGTTGTATATCTCATTTAAATTACAATAAAAACAAAAAAAATTGAGTTTTTTTTTAGAATTGAGATGAAACAAAGTAAAATAAAGCAGGGACTATATATACAATGGATCACATGTCAGTGATGATGATGGTGATGGCAAAATCACCGTCACCACTATCGTCTTTCAAAAGTACTGTAGTATTGCTAGATAGAAGCAAAATAATAATTAATTGAAAGATATCCTAAATTTCTTTACAAATATGCTCTCGAATTATTTGTATTATCTATTGAATTTGCTTATATTTAGTCCTACCATGTTATCTCTATTAGCTTCATTTTATTTGCACCCCTAAAATTTTATCAGCATTCGCCATGGTGACCATGGTCACCTCTCCATCCAAGGTATGTCCATCGACGTACTTAGTCTAGTTTATTTGCATTAAAAATGTCCGAGAATTGCGAAGAATAGTTATATTGTTTTCAGCTTAACATAATCCATTTGGATATGCCATTTTGTGATATAAAAAAGTATATTCCGGATGCTAATTACATCGATACATAGAGTCAAAACCAACAAGGTAGCACTTCTGTGTAGTACACTCAAAATAATCCAAATAGAACCGTGTCCAAATACGATTATTGTTTTTCTGGGAAAGGACAATTATTATTTACAATGAGCTCAGAGCAGAGGCATCTCATACGCATATGTAGTAAATGAAATTAAGCATTTGTTGCATATCAGCAATAGTATCAATATGAATTTACAACTGAAAGCAACACACACATAGGGCTTGTTAGCTAATCCCCATGAGAAAGGTATTGGAGGGGATTGAGGCTATATTCTTTGAATACTTTCCCAACTTTTATCCCTCGTTTTCCACGTGCATGTTTTTAAACCGTTAAATGATGTGCTTTTGTAAAAAAAATTATGTAGAAAAGTTGCTTTAAAAAATTATATTAATCCATGTTTTAAGTTTTTTAGCTAATATTTAATTAATCATGTGCTAATCTACTGATCCGTCTTACGTGTTGGGAGGGAAGGTTCCTACCCTTTATTAACGAACCTGACCTAAGGGGGATTAATTTCACACTTCAATAGGTGTTTGGAATAAATCCCCTTTCATTCCCCTTTAATTCCTTTAAGGGAGAGATTAATCGAACTGCCTTAGAGTTGATCATCATGGTCTCTTCTCAAATTATGGATAGTGAACTAGAAAAAGTCTTTACATCGATTAGCAGTGTCTCATTCTTATTGGCTGCTTAAATGAGCTAATTAAGGGTTGCCATGTCCCTGATAGGGACACAAATGGGCAACCTGCTATCTAGCCTGCATGCTAGCTCATTTTCTACCCACTATTAAAAAACGGATGCAATATATAGCTATAATTGTGGCTCAACGGGTCTAAAAGTTCTCAAACCCATCCCACTGGCATCCCTACGCCCTTTAACTATGTCTTATATTGATATTATTGGTTGTGTGCACATTGTGCAAAACCGAAAAATGGAGAACAATTTTGTAATAATGAGAGAAACATATATTTCATACATGTTATCTTTTTACAACCCTTGGTGAAAATAAATAATTACAGGTTTAAAGTTTAAACCCTAGAGTACCTTCAATGAATAACACACAATTTACACATAAAGCAAACATACATATACCAAGCTCGATTAAGGTTTTGGCACGTATTGCACATCACAATTAATTAAGTACTAGTTGATATAGCAGACATATACATATATATAAGATAAGTGCATAACTAATAAAGAAGAGATCCATCATATTGAAAGGTGCCTAGCTAGCTTATTTCACTAAAAAGGAGAAATATATGGATCAGAAATGGAGATATATCAATATATCATGCATCATGTGTGGTCAGCTTCAGCTAGCTATCTAGCTACTTGCCTTGGCGGCGGCGTTCGGATCTGCATACGTCGTCGCCGCTGTCGGTGGAGGTTGTGTGCAACGGTTGGCCGCCGGCTGTCGCCGTGGCCCCGTGCAGCAATTCAGCCCAAAATCGCAGGAAACGCATAGGCAGAATGTGCTGCAGGCTGTGTTTCCCATTGCTACCCGCTGCTACTCTTCTGCTGCTCTCTCCATCTCTCGAGATAAGTAGATATATCTAATCTCTAGATCTGTATGTGTACTGGACAATTAATATAAATTAATTTGAAGAATATGTTCATGTTAAAAGTACTATATAGTGGAGTAGGAATATCAAATTAAGAACAAAAAATTAATTAAAGGGATTCCTCATTGTAAATTAACTTAAAGAATGACAGTTTGGACGGTTTAAAGCTTCTCGGGGAGAACAGAGGTTTTATTCGGATTAAGCTCAAATGTAATGCAGGGTTTTGTCAGGTTGTTCATTGATTAATTATTAACCTCTATCGATCTTATCCAGGTTAATTGTAAGTTCAAATTATGTACAAAATGAACATGCTAGAATTTAATTTTAGCTGATCGGATCCTCTGCCGGAACAATGGTTTAGAGTAAAAAGGCGTCAGGGCCAATCTCAGCCATCCAATTAGCCATGAACATTGATCAAGCAACGATGAGTTGTTACGACTACTGCTACAAAAATAAGTTTTTCCTGACACCTCCTCTCAGTACACAAGGAGGACCGAAAGTAGGCACGGGTGTATACCGTCCCAAAAATGGCAGAATCTGTTGTATTCTATCCCAAGATACTGTACCGGAAGCTCTACAGGTTCTGTAAAGGATTTATATCCAAATCATGCACGTTGAACACCCTAAAATATACTAGATTTTGTTTTACAGGGAGCATATAATATGTTGTTTCATGGGTTTTTCCTTTGTGCTGATATATGGCTGTGTTCGGCAGCAGCGGATTGAAAGAAAAAACCCTCTCGGTTCTCTGTAGATATGTTTTCCAAACTGTTAAATGATGTGTTTTTTTCAAAATTATTTCTATAGAAAAGTTGCTTTAAAAATCATATTAATCTATTTTTTAAATTTAAAGTAATTAATACTTAATTAATCACACGCTAATAATGTATCTTGTCAATCATCTGTTTCCCCTCCTCTTAATAATTAATACTCAATTAAGCTTTGTATTGTATCTAATCAGGGAAGAAAAAGAACATAACTCGATCCGAAAATGCATGGGCACCTTAATCTGCATCCAGGTCACTTTCTTCGCTGCTTGCAGATAATAATCCTAGCCTACCATCTGTGCAATTTATTTTTTGTGATAAAGAATTAATTAATCAAATGTGAATGTGTAGCCCTTTTGTAAGAGCCGAAAGCTTAAGCAATCTCATGGTGATAAAGCCAACGACTACAATTCTCATGGTGATAAAGTCGTCTACAATTCTCATGGTGATAAAGCTAACGACTACAATTCAAATGTGAATGTTCTATCGAATCTAGGATTAGTCAGAGCGAAGCAAAATCATTGGATATGGATACTCCCTCCATTCTAAATTATAAGGCCTATATTTTTTTACACAATATTTAATGATATATTTTGATCATTAAATTATTTCATGTTATATTTTTAATAAATATGAAGTTAGTATCACATGAAATTATTCTAACAATATAACATGCATAATGCTTAGCATAGATATGATTAGTATGATTACTAGTACCGAATTTGATTTTTCTAAAAAAAAAATAGGTGTCCTATAATTTAGGACGGTAGGAGTATATAATAATAATATGAAGACTTGACTTGGAAATGGAGTCAGTTCTTTTTCTCTGTTATGCTACCTGGGGCATAAACCTAATAAAAGAGATCAACTAAAAGCAGCAAACCTTGTTTTCTTTTTCTTAGCATCTTAATCGCATCAGCCATCCCCTACAAGTAGATAGAGCAAGGGATAGACATCGACAAGTCAAGTAATAGATATGCTGGTCAGATACATCATTCATGTAGAGGCTGGATTAAATTCCATTATAAAAAGGTAATATTGCATAAGTTTATGGTAATATTTTGGTAGTACACAATAGGATGTTCTCCATAAAATTACATCGTGTATATGAGGTTGCTCATGCATCAAAGCGGAAGTCTTTTTCCCATACGGCACATGCATGGTGCCAAGTCAGACTGCCCTTTATTTCTTTCGCTCACAGGCACGTGGGGTCACACGTGCACATGCTCGCATAAAAGTGCTCCAAACCCTTGGAGCTGGGCCCTGCAATTCGTGGGGAATACCAATTTTTATATAACAATTTTGTGATTTTGTTGTAACTTTTGTATAAAAAATTGATGCATAGAAAGTTTACATAAATAAAGTTTATATGTAAAAAAAATTACATACGTAAAGGTTATGAGTAGAAATTTTACATATGTTTTTTTAAAAAAATAGCGGGTCTTTGTTGATAATAAAAATTTTATTATAAAAGACTTGCCAAAGTCTTTCAGATAAGTGAAATGAGCGTAACTAAATTGGTTAGATTCCTTGTGGTGAAACCAGTTCACCTAGTTTCAAATCCTAGATTTAATACGGATAATAGTATTTACGGCTAATTATTCTTTTAGTGGTAGGCGACGTACCACCCGTCAATAGCGAGATACCTGTGATGACTTCATTAATCTCAAGTTATACATTTGTACTGTGTATCTCAAAAAAAATGTTCTTTAAGATAAAATTTATCTAATAGAACTTTTAATAGAACTTATAGTAAATAATTTTCTTTTTTCCTTGGACCTTTATACGGTGATCTTGTTCTTATCAAGGAGCATTTGGGCTGTTTTGGCCATGTCTATGGCCTTAAGACCAATAGGCCAAAAGTTATGTAGCTCCTATTTAGTGTTTTGATGAAGAGTAGGAGGCCATCTTTGAAAATTTTGCTTGGACACAAAGGCTTTTTCTTACGTATTTGGTGCTCCGTCTCATAGTTTGTAAGCCTACTAAGACGGATTTGTAGACGGATTTGTGGCCTTTGGGAAACAAAGGTGGCCGATTGCCTGCCAAGATGGAAGGCCTCTCCATGAACTACGCTAGTTGGTTGATTATGGTTTAGGTGGTGTTCACAGCAATCCCTATCAACCTAATGATAATGATGGACTTGCCTAGTTAAATGGGTAATCAAGGCTGTTGATAGAGGCACACGGGTTATTTCTTTTTTTGAAAAGGGCATGAGAACGCAAATGGTGGAAATTGTCTTGTCTCCTGAGAACGCGTTTGCCGGCCTCTCTGCAATAGTGGCCTAGGCATTCACCCTAGGCATTCACAATTTGGAGACACTTGATTGAGCATTGAGTATCAGGTGGCTTTGGTTGCAAAAAAAGGGGATTCTTCTCGGCTGTGGGCGTTACCTATGCAAGTAGTAGCTCGAAATGTTCATGCTCTTTTCGACGTAGTTGTGGATTACATAATTGGGGATGGAAGAGGGATACAAAGTTCTGATCAGATAGATGGTTACATGGCAGAACATTGTGGAATTGACCCCAAACCTTGTCCAGTTGGTGTACCGAAATGCAAGGAAACATCCTATAGTCGGACAAGCCTTGGATTAGTAGGAGATGGGTGTCAGATATCAAATGGGGCTTCACCGTTCAGGTTATCTATGAGTATTTGTGCATTTGGGACTTGGTTGATGGACGGGTCCAAAAGCCAGACATTCAGGATGTGCACATTTGGAATCTTACAAGGATGGGCTCTTATACGAGTAAGTCATCTTATGCTGCATATTTTATGGGATCCATTAAGTTTACACCTTGGAGACAAATTTGGAAGAGTTAGGATCCTCTTCGTTGTAAGTTCTTCCTTTGGTTGGTGGTTAAAAATCATTGTTGGACAGCGGATCGACTTGCCAAGCGCAATCCGCCCCAACAGCGTGCCCTCTATGCATGTGACCAAGAAGAGGAAAATATTCAGCATATTTTGGTTTCTTGTGTCTTCGCCTGGCAAGTGTGGTGCTTGGTTATCTCGGCCGTGGAGCTAACTGTTGCTACTCCACATCCTTCGCAGTCATGTTTATCTAATTGATGATGCAAAATATCAAAGGAATTCATCTCTTGGAAGGGGTTGATTCATTGATCATCTTGGTTAATTGGGAGCTTTGGAAACATCCAAATGAATGTATGTTCAATGGGGCAATTATATCAGTTTGGTGGTTTTACCAAACGTATCAAATCAGAGTAGATTATGGTGTTTAGTTGGGGTGCATGTGTTACAAAAGTTGCTCAGTAAGAGGTTGGCCCCAACTGTCTAAGGGTGGTAGGGAGGTCGTTTTGGGAAGTGTCTTGGTTGTGAGAGTGGAGGGGTTGTTTATTTTTTCCTTTGTACATACGGTTTTTTTCTTTATTAAATGGAATAAAATGTAGGCCGGATGCATCTTTGAGAAAAAAATAAAAAATAAAAATCACACTTGCCAGAAAAAATATGTTCATGCCGTATAAAAATCAGCATGTGAAACTAGAGCATCGTGATAATAATGTTCACACTTTTCGAAATGTGTCATGATGGGCTAAAACATGTGGATCAGAGTGGAGTCAGAGGCACATGTGAGCTTCAAACACGTTCACACTCCCGAGTCACGCGCACACCTGCCCACATATGGGTAAGCACTAATCCTACTTTCTCCACTTTCCTAGTAAACGCTAAGGATATATTGATGAAAATTGCTATTTCAATTGAAGTTTACTCCCTCTGTTTCATATTATAAGTCGTTTGACTTTTTTTTTCTAGTCAAATTTCTCTAAGTTTTACTAAGTTTATAGAAAAATATATTAGTATTTTCAATCCAAACCAAATATATTATCAAAATATATTCAATGTTAGATTAAATGAAACTAATTTGATATTTTAGATGTTATTAATTTTTTCTATAAACTTGGTCAAACTTAATAAAGTTTGATTAGGAAAAAAGACAAATGATTTATAATATGAAACGGAGGATACCTGTTTTAGAACGAAACTATGGTTGTGATTCATGTACACTTCTACTTCATAAACTCCTGCCTTTTGTTTTAAACAAAAGAAAATGCACCCACGTTTGCACTCCCCCTATGGCCTCCTGCTCATGCTTCCTGCTGCCATGGAAGGAGGCAGTGGCGAAGGGTGAGGTTGGTGGGGAGCAATAATAATGAGAAGGTGAGGACGTACGTACCGTAGGATGGAGGCTCGTGAAGGCGATGGAGTTCATGATGCAATCGCCGGCACAGTGGAGGTTGCGCACAATGTTTTCTTGTTGTTGCAATTTGTTTCCTTCAATCTTGCACATATTGGTTACAATGTGTTTTCTATTTGCAATCAGTATTCTTGGATGTTGCCCATATTGGAATTTGTTCTTGATTTGCAATAAGTTATTTTGAATATTGCATATGTTTGAAACAATTTTTGAAGTGATCAAAAGTTTTTAAACCATATGATACGAAACATCGTCCAATGTTTTGAATCAGGTCGGGCACCCAATTCTTAGTGGCACCCATTTTCCTTTGTTGTGTTTGGAACCCTCCTCTTTTGAGATCACCAAATAGTCCAATTCTTCCATCTCATAATCTCTTCAAAAAATACCAATTTATTGTAAATTTTTCCAAACTCCTCGTTATAGACCCTCTAGTAATTTTTCCTTCTTACAATATCCACCAGTTAATTACACGTTTTTTATGTACTGCAGTTAATTTTGCCTAAATAATTCCTTAATTCTCCCCTCCCCCTTCAAAGGAAAACTCTCATTTATTTCATGGGCCAATTTCTCTTGGCCCATCTACCCATTCCCACTCTTCCTGCCCGCCGCCGCTGCGACCTCGCCGTCGGCCGTCGCTCCCATCCTCGCAACGCCGGCGGCGGCCCCGCCCCTCCCTACCCTACCTACGATGTTCCGCGATGCGCCAGCTCCGCCGCCCAATGCTCGCCTCGCCCCCTCTCGCCGCCCCCTGGCGCTCCCGTTTCCAGCGCCGCCGCCGCCTGTTGCAATGGTGATGCCTGGTCAGCTTCGGAGTCAGCGACCATCGACCTGCACCAGCGCAGACAGCTCTCGCCGACATCAGGATCTCTCTGGTATACCGCACCTGTTCTCTCGTCCGGACTTAGATGAAACGCTTGATTAGTATTTAGTTCTTGTTGTTACTTGTATTTCACTTACTGTAATTTTTGGCCGGGTTGTATTTTACTGTAATTTGCATGATGCTAAATGCATTTTTTTTATATAATGGAGTAAATGAACTGGAGATTGGTTAAATCTAGACAAAATTTCGCATATCTTCGGTGATTGAAGAAACTTGAGGGATGGTTGTAAAATTGTACACATGGGAAAACGATCATCAGTTGAACGACCATTTGGTTACATTTATGTTGAGATTCTAGAACAGATTAAACAAAATCCTAGCTAATAGTTCTCTTTTTATTAAGGAGAATGTAGCTAATGCTTGTTTTCTCCTTGATTTCCACTTACGCAATCCTTTTCTCTCCTGGTCTTGAAATTGCCTTGTGAGTCTTGGTGCACGAAATACCTGTACCAAATCTTGCCAAATTGAAGAAAGGCAGAAGCATATATTCTTGGACTCCAAGTGATGACTGGGGAGGCAAGTCAGGCACTTGATTTTTCTCCTGTCTCAAGAAAGACATCGCTTCTAGTGGATTCTGCTTGTGCTTCACTCTTGGGAGTCTTAAAGCATATTAACTAGACACAATAGAATAAATTGTCTGGTCCGAGGATAGTTACCAAGCAATCAATCCCACTTTACAACCCTTTCTACACTCAGACTGTAAGCTAGATCCAAGCAAAACAAACATGGCGATGATCCTGGATGCATTTGCATCCAGCCTTGGTGACATGCTCATTGACACGATGAAAGAGGAGTCAAGTTTGATGCTCTGTATCTCTGATGAGATCAGAAAGCTGTATGACACCCTGAACAGCTTCAAGAAATTCCTACATGACGCAGAGAAGAAGCACATCGCAAGCAGCTATGCACAAGACTGGGTCAGGAAGCTGAAGGGTGCAATGTATGAAGCGTCGGACATCGCTGACCTTGTTCAGATCAAGTCCGAGGAGCGGCGCATATCCATGGTGGCCTCTTCAGGCTGCTTCCACTCCTTGCTGCTTTGCTTGCAGGATCCTCTTTTTGCCCACAGGATAGGAAGCCAAATCAAGTTAGTTAACCAGAAGATGGATGAATTATGCAAGAAAGCTGCTCAACTAAACTTCATCACCAACCTCACAGATGGAAATGACATCCACAAGGTCATTGACAAGACGGCATCAGGGCTTGTTCCTAGAGACGCTGTTGGAAAGAAGCTCGAGCAAGATACAAAGATGCTAGTAGAGGTGCTCACAAAAGAGGAGAAGGCCAGCAGTGGAGGCAGTGAAAGAAAAATTGTTAGTGATGGTGGTGAAAGCAATAATGTTCATGTAGTTGCTAACAGCGATGCTGAAAGCAACAACGTTACTGTTGTTGCTATCCTAGGTATCGGAGGGATTGGCAAGACTACCCTTGCCAAAAAGATCTACAGTGATCGAGCGGTCGAACACTCATTTAACACGAAGATATGGTTCAGCGTCACTCAGGACTTTAATGAAGTTGATCTGCTCAGAACTGCCATAGTTGCTGCCGGTGGTGACCACTGTGGCGCTCAAGAGAAGTCCTTGCTTGAGCCAGTTTTAATTAGTGCCCTGATGGCGAAGAAGTTCTTGCTGGTGATGGATGACATATGGAATCAACAGCCATGGGAGAAGGTGCTTAGAGTTCCAACCATTAAAGCAGGTGCTCGAGGATCTCGAGTTTTGATCACCACGAGAAACGAAGGAGTTGCTCGAGAGATGAATGCTGTGCACTTGCACCATGTCAGGAAATTAGGACCTCGAGATGCATGTGCCATGATCAAGGAACAGGTAAGTTATCAAACAACAAACGCTTCTTAGCATTATATATTTTACTCATTTTCTCCTCAATTTGTTTAAAACATAGCCTGAATGCCTGATGCCCTCCAAGCTAATTTCCTTTGAGTAATTGTCAAATTTTGGTTACTAGCAACACTATATATGTTCTTAGGAAATATATTTCTCTAATACATAATATTTCTGGGCATGAATTCTCTCTTACAATAAATTCCAACTGCTATAATTCATATGTCCCGTTTAATGTCGAACAAGAAAATTTTGTTTTTTCCCAACTAATGCCTGAACTATGTTTTTCATATGGGGATAACTGTTGAATTTGTTTATTTTTTTTATCATACTCTGAATAAGTTGATTCATTCATGGTGACAACATAACCTGAATGTGTTTCCATGTATTATACCACCAGAACGTTTGATTTTATTTTATTTTCTAAACTTAGCATATAAGAACAAAAGATCAGCTATGGATGTTGTTTTGTTAATATTATATGTTTCAATTCACAGTTATACTTGAGTGAACCTGAGACTAAAAGACTCAGAAAGTGGGATGAAGATTGTAGAAAAATATGATGGCCTACCGCTTGCAATCAAAGTAGTAGGGGGAGTCTTGTGCAAGAGAAATAGAACTGAAAATGGTTGGGAAAAGGTTCTAGGCAATCAGGTATGGTCAAAAATTGGACTGCCTGATGAACTAAACAAGGCAATATATTTGAGCTATGAAGATCTGGTTCCTAATTTGAAACAGTGCTTTGTATATTACTCATTTTTTCCTAAAGATGAAATTATTGGTCCAGATAAGGTTGTTGCCATGTGGACTGCTGAAGGATTTCTTGGAAATGATGAAAATTCAACACAATTAGGAATGGGTTACTACAAGGAATTAATTATGAGAAATCTTTTAGAGCCTCACGATGACTACTATAATCAAGAATATTGTCTCATGCATGATGTTGTCCGCTCATTTGCTCAGTATGTTGCTAGAGATGAAGCTTTAGTGGTTGGGGACACACAAAATATGTCAAACATCACATCATCAAAAATTTTCCGGCTATCTGTATCAGCAAATGAAATAGAGTGGAGTAATTTAAAAAAGTAGCATTCACTAAGAACATTGTTATTATTTGGAAATATCAAGTTTAAGCCTGGTAATTCCTTAAGTAACCTTTCTTTTCTACGGACAGTACACATAAGAGATGCACGATGTGCTACATTGATTGGCTGGTGTCACCTCAAACACTTGAGATATTTGGAGGGTACACAAACATATCTGCACTGCCCCAGAACATTGGTAAGATGGAATTTTTAGAGCACATCACTCTTTGAGGATGTCACAGTTTAGCAGAACTTCCTAGCAGCATTATAGAGCTACCAAAGTTAAGGCACCTCAGTATTGATGAAACAAAGATTAATGCTATTCCGAGAAATTTTAGAAGAATAGAAAATTTGGAGATGCTTTGGGGGTTTCATGTCCACATTATTATTGAAAACACTGGACAGTACAGATGTAGTTTGGAAGAGTTAGGGCCTCTTTCTAAACTCAGGAAGCTTAAATTGATTGGTCTAGAGAATGTACCTTATAACGTTATGCTTAAAACCAAGGAAAATCTCATATGTTTTGAATTATGGTGCACAAGTGGAGTGACAGTCAGTGGTGATCAGGAACAAATTGTAGATGTCTTTGACAAGCTTTGCCCTCCAACTCTGCTTGGAGGAGCTAACTATGGGAGGATATTTGGCGACAAGCTCCCAAGTTGGATAATGATGCCAGCAAAATTCCTTAAAAACATGAGACGGTTGGACCTACAGGACATGGCTAACTGTTTTAAACGTGCTTAATATCAGAAACTGTAAGTTGCACTATCTTCCTCCTGGACTTTCCTACCAGGCAAAGGCACTTAGAAGGTTATCCATAGCTAATGTTCAGCACCTAAAATCTGTTGAGAATTTCAGTTCAGTTATTAAGCTTGATGCTTATGACAAACCCTGATCTAGAGAGGATAGCCAATCTTCCCAACATGCAGAATCTAACCGTTGTCAGGTGCCCAAAACTGATGGTATTTAATAATGTGAAATCACTTCGGAGCATTCAATTGGGGATTCGTGAGATGGAAACACTCCTGGCATACCTACGAGATACAAAACTGGAACAGTTGGAGATTGCTTGTAGCTTAAAGCTGCTTAAATTGATGGTCAAGAAAGAGTTTTGGTCAGAGTGGGGAAAAATAAGCAATACTCCGTATCATGCATGTTAAGGGGTTTCCTAGTGAAAATGGTAGGAGATGGTATGTATCCTACACAAAAAAAACCCCTTCTCCTTCGATACAAATATCGAATATACCCTCGAACTTCCATGTACAAGATTCTACAAGTTTTTGTTTTTGTTCATTTTTTTTCCTCTTTCATCTCCAATTCTCCACAAAATCTGAATTGTTTATCTCCATTTTTGCTTATTTGTGCTTACTAGAGGAAACGGGATATGAAGCTAATGTTCCAATGGAGAAGATATGAAGGACCGTTGTTAATATAACTCTAACTATACACTCGACAAAAAAAAAAAGAGTTAAGCATTGAACTGGCACTTCCCGGTGGAATATGATAACTCCCCAGCTATATCTACTCGGTACTTATATATCATCCCTTTATAGTACCTATTCCAATGTTTTTACCCTTTCATAACAACCATTTTAGGCTCTCACACAATGTCTACTCACGTGCCTTATTTTTCATGTGGCAGGAGAAAGAGAGGTGAATATTTGCAATGAGACTACAATCTCCTGAAATCACCAGATATGCTTTCTAATTGAGAAACAAACGTATTACTTTTGTAGTTTCAGAATAGTCCATGTCTTCATGTTCTCTCTGAAAACCTTCCATATAGTATTTTTCAATTCTTTTGCATCCTTCGGTTTAATTAACATACAAAGAACTTCAAGTACTTCTAAAACATTACCAACTAGCTAGCTCATTTTTCTTCGTTCATTTTTGAAGTCAAGTATGGGTAGTTTGCAAGGCCATAATTAGTGTGGGGAGCAGCTCCACCATCACTGTTTGATGTATTTACCTCCACTCTAGTCATGCTTCTAAGCCAAGACAGGGCATATCAACTTAAGTATGGGGAAAGGAACTTGGAGTTTTCAAGCATTTCAACAAGAATACAGCATGCACACGTTGAAACTAAAATAACTTATATTTCAATCTAGTTTTCATCATACCTCGCATCATCGATTCTTCTATAGCTATGTTAGGTATTCAGACTTGAACAGATACATCAATCTGGCTGACTACGCATCCTTGGAGTATAGATTCTTCTCTGTTATGCACACAATTTAAATAACTTTTTTTTATCCTAAATCTAACCCTGTATAAATAAATGTTTGGTGCAACCCCCACCAAATTATGCTTAGATCAGAATTGTGCTTCTGAAAAATGGAAAATGTTGGAACTCATTTTCTTGACTCTCTCTAAAAAATTGGATTTGCATGGGCAAAGTATTAGCAACAGAAGATATGTAGAAACTACCCATGATTGTAGGAATGCCAAAAAAAAATAGAAAAGAAAAAGAGAACAGCATGGACAACAGAAATTCCAATGCATCCTACTGAGAAGAAAGCAACTTTGAGTCACTGGATAACAATGGTTTAGATGTTTGCTATCTACACTTTTCACATCCTATTTAGATGATGGTATGAACAACATGAACAAAAGAACAATAAGAAGTTATCTGTTGTGACTTCATATAATCATTAATTTGACTCGAGAAATAATCTATACAATATTATTAATGATATAATGATCCTCTATTACATCATCTCCTAATAAATATGGTAAATCTCTCAGACAGCTGACATCATACCCCTGTACATACCCTTAGATGGAAGGCTCAAGTGAGCCATGCTAGCAAGAAAATCACACCCTCAAATCATTTATACAATCATAATAGGTCCAAGGAACAGAAAAATGTCACCCAGTAGTTGTCAATGCAACCAGATACATAGTATAAACAAATAAAAAAATTAAATAAAATATCAAGATGTTAAAAGAACAGTGTTTATAAACGATAATCTTGCTCCCTGTGCAACTTTTTCGCCCTCTCTTCCTTCCATGAGGGAACCAAAGTCTCCGACATCTTTGCGGGGAGAAGTTCGTGCGAGCCACCTTCTTCTCGATGTTCCCGTGGTGGTGGAGCTGGATTACGGGATATCTTTGATCGCGAGGAAATTCTTTGTCTTTCTTGTTGCTGTGGAGAGAAGTTATGAGGCATTGCAGCTGGAAGAGGAGCATGCAAGATCTCTTCTGACATTCTTCCTTGTGCTTGTTCCGTTGGAGTAGGAGGAGAGTGGTAAGACATATTTGCAGGCAGAGAAGAAGCATGCAAGCCCTCTTCTTTCTTGTGTAAAACTCCTCTTATTGGTTGCTCCGATGGAGGAGGAAGAGATTGATAAAAATTCTTTGTAGGCAGAGAAGCATCCAAATCATCTTCTTTCTTGCGGAGAACTCTTCCCTTTGGTTGCTCCAGTGGAGGAGGAACTGAGTGATGAGGCTTGTTTTCAGGCAGAGAAGAAGCGTGCAAACCCTCTTCTTTCTTGTGTGAAACTCCTCCCCTTGGTTGCTCCAATGGAGGAACATATTGATGAAGAACATTTGCAGGAAGAGAAGCATTCAGGTCATCTTCTTTCTTGTGAAGAACTCTTCCCCTTGGTTGCTCCAACGGAGGAGGAAGATATCGATGATGAATCTTTGTAGGCGGAGAAGCATCCAAGTCATCTTCTTTCTTGCGTAGAACTCTTCCCCTTGGCTCCTCCAATGAAGCACCCAAGTCATCTTCTTTGCTGTGTAGAACTCTTCCCTTTGGTTGCTCCAATGGAGAAGGAGATTGATGGCGAGGATAGTGACCTTGAGGTGAATTTGCAGGTAGAGGATCTTTCTCTTGTAAACCTCCTCCCTTCCCTTTCATGGAGTCTCGCGCCAATGGAGATGGAGATGGCCCTTTCATGGAGTCTCGCACGGCTGTAGTTGGAGAAGGTGGACCATTCATGAACTTCGGTGGATCTGGCCCTTGAAGACGATGATTTGGAGAAGTTTTCTGTCCGGACTGATCAGTTGGGGCATCCTTGCCGCAGCAGTTGCCCATAGATAAGCTAGCTTGGGTTCAGTTCTCTACCTAGTGAGGAATATATTTGGAGCTAAGCTTACTTGCTACTTTGTTAGGCAGCTGGAATAATCTTTGCTGATAGCAACCGGCACAGCATTCAGGTTTGAGATGCCTAATCATCAGAGACAATGGCAGATGATAGATTAAATAAAAAGATATGTCTAACTCCTTGGTCCTTGGGGAAAAGGAAACTAGACGAAAACCCCCACGTGTTGCTATAGGAAATTTTCATAGGAAAATGATAAAAGATGATGTGCAAGGCTGCATGGTGGATTTGTTTTATGCTTTATTAGGTGCATTTTCTTTTGTGCATTTTGTGAG
Source organism: Oryza punctata (assembly GCA_000573905.2). NCBI lineage: Eukaryota > Viridiplantae > Streptophyta > Magnoliopsida > Poales > Poaceae > Oryza > Oryza punctata. The sequence goes on from CM002496.2 coordinate 13,558,082, forward strand.
GCATTAAATCATGTGACTTTCACCAGAAAAAAAATACATTGTTATCCATCTTGCACCTTAAATAAGCCATCAAAATACTAGAAATACTTGGGATGGTGTTGGTTTACGAGAGAAGAGAGAATTACCATTAATAATAATTATTGTTGGCAACTATATAAGCGTGTGGGGAAAAGTTGATGCTAACTCGGAAGGAACATTAGGAGCCTCATGGATTGCCCATATTTCTTAACAAGTCAAAACAGATTATTAGGAACTAAAAATTAATTTATAAGTAAAATTTTTATATATTTATTCATAGCGACTTAAAAACCAACGCTAAAATGAAATTACGTTGGAAATATCTTAAAATTAATTTCAAAATCAAGTTCGAAAATTTCAATTTTAGCTTTTATTTTGATTTATTAGACCAACCGATGGGCTCTAGCTTATTGATGAATATCTGGTAGAGTAAATTGCACATTTGCATGCACAATAGGTAAAAATAGATCGATTTGTACAAATAACTAAGTTTTTTTAATACTTCACACGACACTTCTAACAAAGTTCTGTTTGCCGTCCACAACCTTATATCATTTGCTTCCAATTGTTGTGTTACATGGTTCCACGTGTCATCAAAATGTCTCTTTCAAGTCTACATGTCATCCAAATCTGCTTTAATTATTTCCCTTCATATGCTTTGGACCTACATGAGCCATTTAATTAAAGTGATATAGGGGTGCAATAGCACAGTATTCTACTCAAGGTAATGGCAAGAATATTAGTGGACCTTGCAAATGTGCAACAATTCTTTGTTTAAAATGATATTTTTCCTAAACAATTATTTTTTCTGAATAATAAGCCTACCTCCTGCACTTCTCGCTGTTTTTTTTGTGTGTTTGTTTGGACGCCTTTCTTCTTGTATTAATACAGTGATACCATTTCTCTTGCGTGTTTTCGAAAAAAAAAAAGGCTACCTCACTGATGGGTTATTAAAATAAACAAATTGGGAGAGCTAGCTAGTTGATCTAGTACTCTATGGGGAATTTGTCAGTCTTTCAACGTAAGGTTAATCATGTGATGAACCCCAGCCAAAAATTAGGTGATTTAATTAAAGTACAATTCTAGGTATTGCTGACCTCATTGTTGAAAACAAATGAAAAGATCTGTATAGTTCTGAAAGCAGGGCACTGTCACATGCACCCTCCTCACTTCTCCTTATCTCCTACCTACATTCAACCAAACATTGTAGCAAAAAGACAAAGATGTGCTTACTGGAGGAAACGGGAGATGAAGCTAATGTCACAATGGAGAAGATACGGACGATCAATGTTAATAGTACACTAAAAAAAAAAGAACTGGCACCTCCTAGCTTAATATCAAAACTACGGCTATATCTACTCGGTACTTGTATATCAATTTTGTATACTATTTATTTCAATGTTTTTACCTTAACAATTATTTTACATTCTACTCCCGTACCATATGTTTCATGTGGCAGGAGAAAGAGAGGTGAACATGAATAGTTGATGCAATTCATTTTGCAATGAGACTCTACAATCTCCTGCAATTGCAAGATATGCTTTCCTGATTGAGAAACACATTTTTTATTCTTTTGCACTTTCAGAGTAGTCCATGACTCCATATTCCTTCTAAAAACCTTCATTATAGTTTTTTTTTCAATTCTGTTGCACCCTTCAGCTTAATTAACATAGAAAGACCTTCAAGTACTTGAGTCATGCTTCTCAACCAAGACAGGGCATCAACTGAAATATGAGTGAAGGAAATTTGAGTTTTTCAAGCATTTCTGCAAGAATACGACATGTATTGCACATTGATATCAAAAGCCTGGTACTTCAATATAGTTTACATTGCGACCTCGCATCATCGATTCCCCTAAAGAGATATGCTAGGTATTCAGGTTGATCAACTTGAACAAATGCATCAATCTGGATGACTATGCATCCTTGGAGTATCCGATTCTTCTTTGTCATGCCCACCATTTTTATAACCATGTTTGTATCCAAAATCTAACCCTGTATAAACAAAATTATGTTTGGTGCAACTGCACCAAATTATGTTTAGATTGGAATTGCACTTATGAAAAATGAAAAATGTTGGCAACTCATTTCAAGAATTTTATTTCATCACATCTACCCTCATCAATAGAAAACTCGGTACTTGGACATGCAGGCAAAATTTTCTCAAAGAAAGGGATTTACGATGCCAAATTATCAGGAACAAAAATTAAGGTATGTAGAAACTTCCCATGATTGTAGGAATGAAAGAAAAGAAGCAGAAAGTCCAAAGCATCTTACCAAAAAGAAAATCACTTTGAGTCACTGGATAACAATGGTTTAGATTACTTTTCACATCATGTTTGGATGATGGTATGGACAATATGAACAAAAGAACAGTAAATTATTTGCCTTTTTTCTTGTTGTGGAGAGAAGTTATGAGGCATTACAGCCAGAAGAGGAGCAATAAGACATCTTTGTAGGTAGAGAAGCATCCGAATCATCTTGTTTCTTGCGTAGAACTCTCTCCTTTGGTTGCTCCAATGGATGAGGAGGAGATTGTTGAAGAACCTTTGCAAGCAGAGAAGCATCCAAGTCGATCATCTTCTTTCTTGTGTAGAACTCCTCCCTTTGTAACTGGTTGCTCCAACGGAGGAGGAAGAACCTTTGTAGGCGGAGAAGCTTCCTTGTCTTCTTGCTCATTAGAACGGCGGTGAAAGGACTCGATGATATCCTTTGCATGGTTGTGTACAGGATCATCACATACAGCTATAATACCGCACAGGCACAGATGGACAAGGCGGCCCATTCATGAACGGTGGTGAGTATGACACTTGAGGAGGGATTTGAGAGGTGGGTTTCTCTGGGAACTGATCAATTGCGGCATCCTTGCAGCAACAGCAGCAGCAAGAGCAACAACAGCTGAGGCAGTTGCCCATGCATAAGCTAGCTTGCATTCAGTAGTTTACCTGCAGGCAGGCAATATATTAGGAGATAGCTGCCTGCTACTTCTGTTATACAAATGGAATAATCCTTGCTGATAGCCACTAGAAAAACGTTCAGGTTTGAGATGCGTAATCATTAGAGACAATGGCAGATGATAGATTAAATAAAAAGATATGCCTAGCTTACTCCTTGGGCCTTAAGAAAAAGGAATAGACAACAACTCCACGCGTTGCTACAGCATGCAGGAAATTTGCATTGCAAAATGCTAAAGATGAGGTGCAAGGTGGATTGCTTTATGCTTAATTAGATGCATTTGCTTTGTGCCTTTTGTGTGACAACGTCTGAAAGTTAATTGAAGACAATTAAATCATGCACCTTCACCACACTACTACAAAATCGATTTTCCCAGACGAAACACCCTATAGGTTGCAGATAGGTCATAACTGCCCCCGCATGCAAAAATCCCCCTCCCCCGGACGGGAGTGGCCTGCCTGCCCTCTCCCCCTTCCCGGCGCGCAGTGGCGATGGCGGCAACGGGCGACGGCAGAGAAGATGGGGATGGCGGATCCACCGGCGCTAGCCTCGGGGATGGTGGATTTGCTGGATCCTCCTCCTCCTTTGACTCGGGCGGCAGTGACGAGAGTGGCCTGCACGCTCTCTCCGCCTTCTCTCGCCTCTCCCCCTTCTCAGCGCACAGAGGCGTTGGGGGCAACAAGCAACGACAGGGGGTGGATGTGGCAACAGTGAAGTGGGTGGGAGGGACAGCGGTGGACTCGGCGGATCCGGAAGCCTCTTCCCCTTCCAGCTCACGGATCCATCGGCGGCAACAACGTTAGGAGCTAAGCCGGCGGCCCCTCCCCTAGCGGTGACGACAAGGATGGGTAGATCTGGCGGTGGCGGATACTGCTCCCGATCTAGGGTTTCGATTTTTCATTTTGAAATTTTAATTTTTTGCCAGAAATGATTTTTGCATTCAAACGACATAAAACTCCGTATGCGAAAATCCTATTTTCGCATGCAGTTGGACTGTTGCATGGGAAAATCGCTATTTTTACATATACCTGGGGGCAGGTGGACCCACCTATGAACATGCAGTCTAGCCATATACGAATATGCAATCTGTAATAGTGCCAGAAAAATACATTCGTGTCCAACTTGCACCTTGGATAAACCAACAAAAGATTAGAAATAATTGGGAGGGTGTGGGTTTATGAATTATGAGAGAGGAGAGAATCAAGATTAATAATTAGTATTGGGAATTATGGAGGTGTTTGGTTGCAAGTCATACTTTATCACAATTTACTGATTATCTGGTAGCGTGAATTGCATGTTGCATTCATAATTGGTAAAATACGGCGTTTTGTACAAACAATTATGTTTTTCATATACTTCACGCTTCTAAGACAGTTCTGTTGCATCTACAACCTTATATCATTATCTTCTAGTTGTGCTATATGTTGTCAAATTGTTTCTTTCAAACGGAATAAGCGTAGATCAACTGATTAGGTTTTTTATCGTAGAAATATTCACCCATTTAAGTCGTATACCTGACACAAGTACTAATGCTCGTATTACAAATAGGTATTTTTCAGTTGTTGGGTCAATCTCAAGATATGCCCAGTCTCTTGTGTTTCTAAAAACAATTTCTTTTCAAGTCTACAGGTCATCCACATGTCCTACTTGGTGCAACAACTCTTTGTCTTAAATGGTATTTTTCATAAATATTTTTTCCTGTACAATAACCCTATACCACACTGATGAGGCTGTAAAATAAACAAGATGTGTTTTCAAAAAAAAATGAAATAAACAAGATGAGAGAGCTAGCTGATATAGGCTTCGTTAGTTCGTTCCAGTTCCCAACTCCCCTCCCTCATTTTCCGCTCATTTTCTGCGTGCACGTTTTTCAAACTGCTAAACGGTATATTTTTTGAAAAAAGTTTCTATACGAAAGTTATTTAAAAAAATCATATTAATCTATTTTTAAAAAAAATTTAGCAAATACCAAATTAATCACGTACTAATTGCTGTTTCCGTTTTCCGTACCATCCCAAACACAGCCATAGTATTCTTTATGGAGCATTTGTCAGTCTTTCAGCATAAGGTCAACTCAGCGGTGGAGCCAGCACCCGACTAGCGTGGGCAGTTGCTCGGGCTCCGCCGCTTGCATGCAGCCATGCCCCAGTAAATTAATCCTAATTACCTTGCCATTGCTAATCATCTCACTTAGTCAGTGGCAGAAGCAATATTATAGTGTACATAGTTAATTAACATGCATAGAGCAAACTAACAAAGCAAATCCTCGCCCCAAAATAATCTATAGATTCCTTTAGAACTGTACTTTGTAATTTATTGTTAGGCTTGTCCAGACTCATACAACTTTCTAAATCTGCTACTGGGTCAATTATGTGATGAACCACAGCCAATTAGGTGATTTAATGAAAATGTATTTCTAAGTGTTACTGACCCCATTGCTGAAAAAAAAAATGAAAAATGATTTGCAGAGTAGTTCTGAAAGCCAAACATGTAGTGACTTGTATTCCATTTGTAACGTTTTGTACTAGGTATGCCATTAGAAAAGGTCAGGGATTTGAGGTCCCTTCGAATCATAGAAATGAAAAAAAAAAGAGAAATATAAAAAGGATAAAATTCTAATAGGGATGTAAGTGTAAAACGAAAGATTGCAAAACACAAGAAAAACACAAGAATGATATTTCATTGGACCGTTAGAAAAACACATGAATCGGATGAGAGAGATATATCAAAGAAATTTTTCCAAGAGATTGAACATCGTGCTAAATTTCCTCCAAAATCTACATGCAATGAGCCATTCCATAGGAATTTTATAAGATTTATAAAACTCCAATCTTTTGAATCAAATGACTACATATGATAGTTTCCTATAGGATTTCAATCTTATGAAATTCCTCCATAAATCATTTAATTCAAAGGGGACCTGAATCATTATAAGGAACAGTCATGCCTTTATTGCAAATCTCACAAACGGTTGACTTATAAGTATTAGAGATTGGGAAAATCATCTTTAGTTCCGGTAACAAATCGAGATTAAATTGGTACTAAATATGTATATCAAATCCAAAAAATACGTGGGATGTGAGATTTGAACTCAAGATCTCTCAACTTAACTCTCATGTGGGTTACCATCCCACATACTCTACACATCTGCTTGAATAGAGATATTTTCGTTTTGAACTAACTCTGAAGACATCTTTAGTACCTGTTGGTAAAAAATATCTTTAGTCCCGGTATTAAAGAGTTTTAGTACCGGTGCTTAATACATCCGGTATATTTGTGGTTTGGGGTATTGGATAAAATATAAGTTCTCTAGTAGTGGTGTGTCCATTTATTGGTATACGTGATCTAGCTTATCTGTGTAGATTGTCGAACATAATAGTTAGAACTTTTTTATGGATATAATATTTAGGTCCAAGAAAATAGTGTGTGGCCAGGTACCATTATTTAGACTGAGATTAGAGCATCAAAGCACATAAATGAATGCCAAACAATTTACACAAAAAATTGTTTAGACTGAGTTCAGACTTCAGAGCATCAAAGCGCATAGCAATTGAATGAATGCCAAACAGTTTACACATAAATTTAACATACAGATTCAATTTCAAGCTGCAATATATTATTTGCCTGCCACATGTAACAAACACTGACCACATCACAACTTAGTAGTTCATTTGGTACATATAGAGAGAGAGAGAGCAGAAACACATAAGAGCAGTGCCCGCACGTGCATGCATACATAAAGAAAGCATTACAAGTTGTAACACAATTAAGAGATCGATTCATCATATATTATCATATCGAATTAAGGTTGCCTGCCTCCTTATTATCTCACTTGATCAGAAATGGAGAACAACATCATCTCAAAAACAAAAAGGAAAAGAAAAGAAAACAGTGGAAAATAATGGAGGTAAGCGAAGCAACGAATCGTATATCATTGTATGCAATCATGCATGTGGCCAGAAATATACTAAATTAAGATGCCTTGCCGTCGGCGGGCTGATCTTTCGCCGGCGTCGCTGGAGGCTGTTGATCTATCTTAGAGGGACGAATTTTTGCCGGCGACGGCGGCGGCGGCGGCGCCTTTTTGAAGCACCCGAAGCCACAGTTGCAGTTCAGGCACGGGCACGCCAAGGTGCAATATGTGTTTCCCATCGTTAATTAATTGCAGCTCTCTCTCTTATCTCTCTCTGTGTGTATGGCACTATAAAATAAATGGGAAGAATATGTTCTTTCTCCAAAGAGCTAGCTGCCATCCATAACTAAAGAACAAAAGGGATTATTCCCCAGTGCAGATGAAGCCTTAAAAATTGACTCGATCTTTCGACGGTTTAAATCATTGCAGATTATACAGCTTCTTCGAATGAACGCCCAGAAGGTTCTGTATATATACAGAGTCTTAGAAATTGTACAACGGTTATAGCTTTATCTAAAAAGGAGCACAGTGGACTTGAGCGATCTTAAAAAAATAAACTAGATTGGTGTGGAGCACGATTTTAGATAGCTCTACAACTTAACTCAGACTCCGCTTCTAAAGTTAGATTTAGAAGTTGGAAACTACCGATAGATCCATAGCCACTTCTTCACATACGTCATCTCAACCAATTATAATCATTTCTCATTCAATTTCTTTACTTATTTTATTATCTCAACCAATTACAACCACCTCTCGTTTTGTTCTACCTACTTTTTTAATCACTGTGCAAATTTTTATATTTTAGGGTGATTAGCCTGATAAATAGCGTGATACAGTACACAAATTACCTCTAAATAACGTGATACAGTACACAAATTACTCCCTCTGTCTTAAAATAACTATGTAAATTTGTAAAAGTCAAAAGACAAGTTGATAAGAAAAGGAAATAACAATATACTTAATAATGTGCACTTATTTAGGTACAAATTGAATACTCCAATTGTAATTACTCTGAGACGGTGGGAGTACTACCTTTTCCATAATGGAATGGAATCTTGCCTACATCAACGACTATTATTACCGGAATATGTATTACTTAGACTTGTCCAGATCTATCCCTTACGTGTGAGGCAATGGATGGGTGATGTCATTAAGATGCTAACAATAATAACAAAACATGTTGGTCTGCCTTTAGTTTGATGCTTTTTGTTAGGTTTAAGCTTCTGGGTAGCCATCCAGCGAAAGAACTGATTCCATTGCGGAGACAGCGAGACTCAAGTCTTCGGATCTCTATATCCTCTGATTGTTCTTACTTCTCACTAATCCTATATTCGACAGAACAAATTATTGTAATCATGGAGCTATCCATGAGAGGCCTTTCTTGGAACATGTTACATAATACCGAGGAAATTACTTTGATGTATTTTTCATTGGCAAATTTTACTGTAGGACATCGCGACTTCGTGGTTTTAACTGTAGGACAGCACATGGACTCACTTTTGGGTGAAATACTCTCTAAACGTGGCTATTTGCCAGCGGACACTGCCTATTAAAATAAAAATAATGCATTTGTATTGATGAGCAAATAGGGACCCAAACTTTTACACAGAGTGACCAAATTACCCCTCATTTCTCTTTCTCTTCCTCTTCCTCTTCCTCTCTTATATCTTCCTCTATCTCCCTCCTTTCTCTCTTCTCCAGCGGGCAGAGTGTGCGGTGATGACGGAGGCGTGATGGAGGAGCGAGGACACCGTGTGATGACGTCCATGCCCAGAGTAGTGACATCGGCAGCGGAAGTTGCGGCGGAGGACAAGTGAGGCGCGGGAGAAGGATGCGGGGTCGGAGGCGGGGTCAGGGACAAGAGCCTGCGCGGGGTAGAGCAGAGTGACAAGGAGAGGAGCCGCACGGTGAGAAGAGGCGACGCCAGTCCAAGAGGTGGAAAAACGTTGCCTTGAGCTCAGACTTCATCGATGGTGGGGGTGGTGGGCTAGCCTCGGGCATGCGAAGACCATCGGTGGCATCTTGCAAGTGATCCATAAGCTTGACACGAAACTCCTCAATCCCACCATTGAAGGGACCCTCGCCGCCGACAACTTGGACGACGGCGGTGTCCCCCGCCCGCCGGTAACGCTACCACCAGGAGCACTGGCGGCAGCATGCGGTGCACGGGCCGGAGTTGGCGGTGGCAGCTGCTGCTGATGCGCCCATGGCTTGAGGTGGTGCGTCGACGGTGTCAGGAGGCTTTACCTGTGGATCTACCATTGCCACCATGGAGCCCGTGCAGCAACGTCAAAAAAGGGAAATAAAGAGGAAGAGGAAGAAAATGACAAGTGGGATTAGGGGGCATTTTTAAACTTTCACACTCCTATTTAATCGAAAATTTAATATTTTAATAAGCACAGTGTCTGCTGGTAAATAACTATATTGAGAGAGTGCTTTCCTCTAAAAGTTAGTTCGTGCGGTATCCTACAACTAAAACCACAGAGTCACGATATAATTTGTTATGCTTATAAAGCCGATGCTGCGATGTCGGGCCCACTTGGCTGCTGGGCTGCTTGCACGCGCGTGAGAGGAGTAGCAGGTTGGCTCGGCTGAGCCGGGAGAGAAAAGAGGAAGAATGGGCTGACACCAGGAGGAAGGAAGGAGGATGGGTTAGATTCGGCCCAGAGAGGATGAAGGGATTTTTATTGGTTTTCTATTTAAATAAATGCTAAAACAATCTTTTAATATTAAAATTAGCAATTAAGTTTCAAAAAATAAGCATAATTTATTGGGGAATTTAAGAAAAAATACTCCAAAGCATAATTTAATTAAAGAAATTTCATTTCCCACATTTTCTTCACTCCTTAGTTAATGTGTACTTTAATATAAATTTTAGAAATAATTTATAAATTCTTGAAACAAAATCGGGGTGTGACATGCATTCGCCACTAACTCGTTCCTCTTCCTATTTTTTCCCTAAATCGTCATTATTTATTTCACAATAGTTGTATAGGTAAAATTTACTACAACACATCCAAATATATCCAAATATTATGATCTCCGTTCTAAAATAAATATAACCCTCTCATACCTTAAGAAAAATTTAGAGAGAGAAAAACAAAGTGTCCCTTCTTAATAAGAAAATATTATGTATCGAAGTGATAAAACTTCTTAGTGGTTTACGAATCGAGGATAGGCAAGAGGGTAGCAATCAACTTATTTTGAAATAAATTTAAGCTCTAGAAATCAACATATTTTCAAGATAAGTATGTACCTTCTAGATGTAATCTGGAAATCGTAATAAACCTGAATTAGATATATATATAGAGAGAGAGATTAGATACTTCTTTATTTAAAAACATATAGTGTTCAAAATTTATCTAGAATATATAATTGATACAAGGATCAGTTTATGTTCAAAATCTATGATGCAAGAGATCACAAATTGTATCAACTTTTTTAACAAAAGGTAACCATTTTCGTCTGGCTTTAAGGAAGCCATAATCTTAATATCTGAGACTTTTGCCATCTTTCAACAGAATTGTAAAACGACTAACAGTCAGCTTGCCTCCCTCTGTCTAACTCTGAAGCCACTACATAAACACAAAAAGTGAAAGGGGAAAAAAACTGAAGACCCCTATGTCCCAGCGAAACATTTCAAAGGGATAATAGGCCCTGATTACTGATAACAGCGCAGGTAAGCGCATCACCAAAAACAACAGCACAAAAACTCCCCGCCACACTTTCCGAGAATCATGGTTGCTTACTTTAGGGTTTTATGGGTACCGAAACAGTCGGGTTAAAAATAATTCACTCGAAATTTAACGCCACTCGATGTTTATATTTCTTTTTGAAGAACCGTTTAATTCGGTGGAACCTGAATTTTTCGACTTAGCGGAGCTCTGAAAACTTCTGTCAGCCACTTTTACCCAAGGCAAAATGTAGCATTTCTGACACTTTGATAGGCGATAACAAAATCAACTTAAATCAATATAATTGGGTTATTCTCACGTTCATCACATCCACGAAGTCCAAATTTCATTACACCGTTTCTCAGAATCTGTAAGGCACAGAGAGCATATATAAGCATAACAATTTTGACCACAACCCTATCTTGACCAAATCCAAAATAAACAGAAATAAATGTACAACGTAAGAGCATCTACTAGATTGTTTACAGCCAATGCTTCTGGGGCTAGTCATCCCATTAGCAGAAAACAAAAAACCATGGAAAGCCAAGAGACCAATCCAGAAGTGATGAAACAGCAGATCTAGATACAACTGTATACATACATGAACACAGCCTACCATATCGCCTGTCGAGTGGACAAAATTCAAACTCGTAAAAGTCAGGATATAGTCTTGGTATTCGGTAGATTATCTCCTGCCAGCCTCTAGGTTGGTGTCTCTCAGAGCAATCCCACCATGCCCTTCTGGGGTATTGACGGTCTCGAACCCGGTCGGTCTCACGCTGTTATTGTTGCGCGAGGCCTCCGCTAGCTGGAAGGTGTAAGCATGAGGCCAGAAAGCTGCCAAAAAAAGGGTGAATGTTACCATCTTTTGTGATATATCAGTTATCTAAAATTATATAGGTAATCGAGGAAAAAAAAGGGGTACCATCTGCGTCATAAGGATATGGGAAAAATTGCAGATAACAGAATGATGCGACTGTAAGACCTGCAACAGGAGAAAAGCCAAAATCAAGAAATGGTTGAGTATTTTTCGGATCATGTAAGGACCTCTTGCATACAATTGTTATATTATTGAAATTGCAAACCTATCAGAGAGCCTGCAAATACATCCTGCCAGTGATGCCAGTAGTCATCCACTCGAGAAACGGCCACAAGTGCAGCAGTAAGAAGAGGTAGAAATACTATGCATAGCTTCGCAACATGGCCTCTACGATCAAAAACTGTGATCTTCCCAGCTAAGTACCATGCAAGGAAGCCTAGACCAGCGAAAGACCCTGAAGTTGTATAAAAAAACAAAGACAAATGTTAGATAGTCTAGCCACAGCACCATATGACATAATTGTAGCAACACTACCATACATATGCATACACTACTGAATGACTGTAACTTGGTATGGTCACTAGGAAATCACACATTGTCAACTATACATGCATGTAAAGCAGCACAAGAAGCACTGGAGGTCCAAATTCCCTCAATACTGGCCTAAGCCTAGGTCAGTTGTGTCTGGCTATATGATATGCAACTCCGTAATGACGCTTGCATGAAACCAAATGCTTGATATGACATAGTAATTCCAAACACTACCTACTGATCAACTGTCCCCTACTCCATTGGCAACCAGGTATCTACTTGACGGGCCCATTCAACATCACACCACTGCCTTACTTGCATAGTTATCTACATTGCCGGCTGCCTCTCAACCACCATTTCACCAAACTAGCTTCTGCATTAAGATGTCCCCACTGCCCATGCCCAATTGAGGCCTGAAAGCCATCATAAGCTCCTGATTCCAAGTCACATTGTTGCCACTAAGCCAGCCACTGGAAACTGCCAAACCAATTGCATTTGCACCCCTACAGCTAGTCATCTCTTGCTCCCAGCTCCCAGCACACCCTTGTGCCAAAAGCATTGCCTTTGTATGGGAAGAATTAGTGACTACCATACCTCAGGCATATATATTTTCCCTCTCTACGATAACATACAAGTCAATATTTACCAAAGGCACAAAATGGTATGTTCCGAGTATTTATGTCACCACTTACATGAAGAGTGCCCGCTTGGAAAGCTCTTGTGACCTTCTTTGATGACACTCTTCTCTCCATGGCATATGACACCAGTAGTGACATTATCATAAACCTGGAAAGAAGGTCCTTCAATGAGTTCTGGTCCATTAAGATTCAGAAATGATAAAACATTTGAATAATGAGAAGATCCACACAAACTTGCTAGAAGAAAAAGTGTAGTTTAGGTTTTTAGCCTAAGAACCTTACATCCTTTCCATCTGGGAAACAGCGCCAGAAGAAATCTGGGCGTGGACGACCCACACCATCCTTAATTGCATCTGTGATTACTGCAGTTATAAGCACAGAGTATAGGATCCCTACCAAAAAAAAAGATTAATTGTCAAGCATTGTTCCTTTTATTTATATTGTCAACTTAATGGTAGGATCAAGAATATGTAAAATACCCAGTATGCCATGGTGCAAATCGTAGAAATTCTTCTTTTTGAAGTAAATTCCACCAAAAATGGCACAAGGCAAAACAATGCCAATTAGCTGGAAATCAGAAAAGTAGTTAGAAACTGACATGGCTTTTTGAAATCCACAAATTGATAGAGTAGTAAAAATGTGGGTTGTTTAAAAAAAAAGAAATCCACAAACATAATGCAACAGATGGAAACATCAAAAATAAGGGACATGATAAGAACACACCGGAACAGCCCAGAAGGGAACAGTATTGCCCTTCAATGGATATCTCAAGTCAGTCATCATGTCCCTCCCAACGAAACGGTGAAAAGGTTCAATTATGTTCAACAGTCCATCTATAACAGCAAGGAGTAGAAGTATTATCCAATCGTACATGTGAAGTCTTGCCACTTTGGTTCCATGGGACTTTATAGTGTAACATCCTAACACATCTGCCATCGTGTCCTTCAAATAACAAACATAACAAGAAAGAGTGACTAAGTATATAATGCAATGTGGATATAATAACAACTCCATACGGTGTGGATATAATGCAATTATAATAAAAATAAAAACAGGAATACCAGAATTTGCAATCATCCCACAAGAAGATAACTTATCATTTTTTTATTGGCTTCCCGTACATGATGCAGAACAGTTATATCTTCCAGTAGATACCAGTCAAATGGTACATTATTGGACATTGGTTACTTTTCATATAAATATTTCACATTCTTACATTATCCATAGGTAATGCATTGCAAATTAGTGGTACAAATTTGACAATATTTAAAAGATTTCTGACAAAGATCATGATCACAACCGAAAAATTGAGGCATTTAACCAACTCAACCTTGAAGAGTTTACTGGTGAATAGAATAGAACGGTTTTTCTGAAAATTCTGGACCCAGTCATATGCTACAGAAGAAATATCTATCAACATGATTAATCTAAAACATAATTTACCAATGATATCAATTGGCCAAGTACTGCTAATTACAACTTTAAAAATCACACGGCATTGAAGTAGAGAGGTCACCAGTTTGTCACGGTGAAATGATACTTTTTTTCTAAAAAGGTAATATGTTCCAACTTCCAAGAATATTTTAACAATTAAGAATAGTTAAGTCTTTGCAATTCTAATAACAATGGTGAATGCTGATGATCAGTAATGCAAACTTATGGGATAACAACAGATTCCTACAGACCCTGAGACCTGGCAAATAATTTGCAAGAATCAGCCAGTTTAGCCATTTTTAAGTAGGAATCAGCAAACTGGGGTTAAGTTCAAGCACATATAACAGAAGCCATTACCCCTCTAATTGAAATCATTTGAGGAAGTGAACACAGAAGTTGGATGCAGATAAAAGCTATCCATTGAACCACAACTGAAAAAACAACTAGCACAACTCATTCTGGTCCAGGAATACAGGGAGCAAATAAGAACACAAATGAAGACAACAGAGATTATTTTTTAGATCTCGCAGAAAGTCATGAGAGAAAAATGTACCTCAACTTTGATTTGTGATGATTCATCAGAACATAAAAAAATAAAACCACAGACTATAGAAGTTTCATCCATGATTGTTTGAACCAACAGGGAACTCATGAGACCATAAAAATTTTCATCCTTGTGCCTCATGTTATATGCTAAGGTCAGTTTTCAGCTTATCAATGTTGACAAAAAATCTGCTCATGGTCAGGAATTTTTCAAGAATGCCAGCACACAAAATGCTGGTATTTCTCCCACAAAATAATGAAAAACAAACAGCTTCCTGGCACTCAGAAACTTGTTGCCATTAATCTACAAATTAATTCAATGTTTCAATCTAAAGACTGCTTAGATTTCAACTGATTTTTAAATATCCTATTAATAGGTCTATGTAATCACCAACGAGATTTTTGCATCACAAATAAGCAGAAAGGCAAATAATTACCATTATGGGCCAGGCCTCTACCAATGTATGATAGGAGAAACAGATAGAGGAAATGAGGAAAGGAGATAGTTAAACTATAAATGAACGCAGTATGGTCCTGCTCCTCTGACAATATTCAGGAAGTAAAATAATTGGTTGAAGAGATGAGTGGTTAAAAACAATAAGGCTTCATTGCTAGTACAGCAATGTTTTAATGTCAGTAATGCCATGCAATTTCCAATTTTAAAAACGTATCATATGAAAGAATGGAGAGTCAGATTACATCGATTATTTGATGTCAATTTTAAACAATACATTGAACAGAGTCACAAACCACCAGTGATACAGCCTGCAGTGTCTTTCTACCAAAAATGTTAGCTTTGTTTCCTTTCATCACTTCCAAAAATGAAACCAGATGGCAAAATGACTAGCATTGTCACCTCAGCAAGCAATATTTGAGAAAGCCTGAAGAAACTGAGCATCGGCATCTTAGGCCTTTGTATATTAAGGGCTTTGTCAATGGGAGGCCGATGTCGAAGATGTTAGTCGATGGAGGGCCTTCAGTGAATTTGATGTCATATACCACTTATCGGAAGCTTGGGAAGACCCCCAGAAGATTTGATCAAGACCAAAATGGTGCTCAAGGATTTTAAGTACAAAAGATTCTGTCAAAAAGAAGCCTGAGTAATTTTATTCCTCAGGTGCAAATGATGTGTTTTTTACAAAAGAATCCTATAATAAAGGAAAGTTTAACTAATCTGACAAGAAAAAGAAACGTACAACAAAGAGTACAAATGTGGACATACTGCAGACTAAAAGAGGCAACCAAAGCAACTAGGAGATCTTCGTTAATTTCTTGATTGAAGCCAGGTAGGCGAACCAACTGAGAGTATTAGGGTGAAAACTTAAAAGTTAAAACTCCAACTACAGGAAGCTAAGAAATGTCAGAAAATACAGGCCCCATCGTTTGGCTTATTCGGGGAATAAGCCAAACGGTATATTTGCAAACGAAAAATAATTTGTAAATAAAACTTTTATATTCGTGTTCTTAGTGATCTAAAAGCCAAGGCTGAAAAATAAATTTCGATGAAAAAACCTCAAAATCAACTCCAAATTTAAGGTTAAAAATTCAAATTTTGGTTGATAAGCATAAGCATAAGCAAAACGAACAAGTGTAAACAAAGCAGAGATTAAACAAAAGCTTTTGTTTATACACTAAGCTCCTAGATAGACAATCAACACTTGCACATACCAATGGAATTAAAAATTACAGAGCAACTTGCTGTGCAGAACTAAGAAAATCCAATGTAACCAACACACCAAGTTGCTGAACAATGTTGACCAGCCTGACCAAGCCAGATCCAAAATAACTTCAACCAAAGGAACCAAAACTTCTTGTGATTGTGTTAGGTTACTACTCAATCCATGAAACACTGCACGCATGCTGTATCAAATGCTTCTCGTTGGAGATTGGACCCACCAAGCACAACCTATATTCAAACAGTTCGCTCAACGCTTTGGCATCTTCAAGATTGCTAGTTGCTGTCGGTTTACACCATCAATCAATTGCCACTAGAATTAATTTAAAAAAAATCCCGCTCGCGTTTGAAAGTCACGACTCATTGAGGTAGCAAGTAACTGAGTCACCTCAATGTTCTGCCAAGGGGGAAAGGTGACATCAAATGCCTTCCCTTCAACCGAGTCTCGAGTTTTCAATTGCTTTGAGCAATGACATCAGAATTACCATCACAATACTTACTTACTTACTTACTACTGGAAGCCTGGAACCAAGCCCAGAAAATTAACAATTCGCTATTAAGGAGGAAAAAACTGGTTCCATACCGCCTAACACAGAGAAACCCAGCAAATTAACAATTCGCTATTAAGGAGGAAAAATTGGTTCCATATACCACTAACCACAGAGAACCCCAGCAAATCAACAATTCGCTACTAATGATGAAAAATCGGTCTCATGCCACTAAACACTGAGACTAGAGGCCGAAGGCACATCCATTAGCAAACAAAAAATCAATCAAGAACCACTCAAACATTCCCTTCCCCCCAGTAATCTATACAGTAAAACCCCACGCCCTAAACTAGCCGGGAACGAGGAAGCACTCTCAGCATCTAGAATCCAATCCAAGAGGAAACTACACACATCCGCACCGAGCAACAACAAAATTCCAAGAAGTGATACAAACGAAACAAAACAAAACCCCTATGTGGAATCAGGGGAAAGGAAACTGAAGCGGGGAAGAGAGAAGAACTCACAGGTCGGCCGTTCCTCTCCCTCCTCTCAACCAGCGGCTCCTCGAGCCCCCCTCCGCCGCCGCAGATCGGCTCTGCACCAGGAATCACCCCCCCCCCCCCCCCCCCCCAAAGAGAGAGTGAGATCGCTTGTCAGTTATCTGGTCGGAAAAGGCAGAAAAAGCAGGAGGGGGGGGGAAGAAAATATCTCGTCTCTACCCGCAATGTTCGGCGTCGCGATCGCGGGCCGGGTCGTCCCCGCCGGCGGCGGCGGTGGTTGGCTGCCTCGTCGGCGTCGGCGTCGAGGGGGGAAGTGGGTAGTGGAGAGATTAGTGGAGGTGGTGATAATTAAGGGATTAGTGGATATGTATTAGATTGGCGATTTGAAGGGGAATAGATGAAAGGGAAAGAAAGGAGAAGATGGAGCAGTTGCTTGCTAGTCTATTCTCTGTAGTCCTCTACTGTAGTACCCAAGATCTCAAAAGGGACAAGAAGAAAATAATACTAGTAGTCAAGAGGGTCATGGGTGGCTTTCAAATTTGAATTTGAACCATTTGATGCTAACGGTGTAACTTTTCTCGTATATTTTACTATTAACTCTTTATAAAATGGTTAATGCTCGGTTCTTTTTCTTAACTTCAAACTTTAATTTTCTCGTTTTCCGTTAGTATAGTTTTTAAACTATTAAATGGTGCATTTTTACAAAAAATTTCTAAGTAGAAGTTATTTAAAAAATTAAATAAATCCATTTTTAATTTATAATAACTAATATTTAATTAATTATGTACTAATGAACCTTCTCGTTTTGCGTGCACTAAAAATATCTCACTCAACGAACGGGGCCAAGTGGAAACTTCTCTTATCTCCTGCACACGTAAAACGGACTACCACATTAGCTCATGATTAATTAATTATTAACTATAAAAAACTTTAAAATGGATTAATATAATTTTTAAAGCAACCTTTTTATGATAAAAATGTTCAAAAATATATATTTTTAGTAGTTTAGGTAGCATGCGCGTAAAAAATAAGAGAGTAAAAGTTAGGAATACTTAGTATAGAAGAGACCCCAAACTTAGTTTTGGGCTTGTGCTGGAAAGTCTTTTTGCCCTACTCCATAAAAGCCGGCTGTTTTTTCCCTCGGTTTTTAAAACTAGATAAATAGCACTTTAAACCGCATTTTTATGGTGGGCTTCTATTGATATGGTGGCATTTTTTTCATTAGCATGAACTTAAATTTAGGTCATAAAATGTTTTATGGTTGTATTATCTAATAGTGTCGTTTGCTTCTGTGCTCAGGAGATAAATAGGAAAACAACATCCATGTCAAACAAAATTGCTACCAGAAATATGTGCCAATGTGCTCTTTTTCGATTTTAGAAGTTGAGGTTAAAAATTAACTGCTTTTGTAGTTTAAAATGAGAAATAGAATTTGACCAAAGTTTTAATGGCTCAAAATCGACTTTACCCTTTTCAAAATCTGCATTAACCCCTCCCACTCTCTCTCTATCTTACTCTCGTAGAGATGAACTCAACGTATGCATAGTACAACATTTACATTTTTATCAGCACTTGGAGACATTGTTTTTTCTAAAAATTATAATATTTAATGGGAAACTAGAAAAAAACGTATCCGAATAAGCGAAATAGCTCAAAACCATCAATTCATCAAAAATATAAATCTATCACGGATGACCAATAATATAGATTTATATGCACTTTGGGAGGGGAGGGTGGGCACTCCATGCTTTTTTATCGACATATTTCAAACGCGTCAATTTCTTCTTATGGATTGAAAGCGATAAATGAGAGAAAAAAAGAAAGAGGAAAGTGGAAGTGGAATGAGAAAGCAGTTTTTATTCTCTATCATGTTCCCTAATCATGTTTCTCTATCGTGAAACATGCATTCCGTTAATGGCATCCATGTTAGTAAGACAAGTTGTTTGAAGGCATTCATCATCCTTTCTCGAGGCCAATGGTGTACTAAGGCTTTCCCAACTCACATATCTCGTTTTTCACGTGCACGTTTTTTAAATTACTAAATGTGTGTTTTTTTAAAAAAAGTTTCTATACAAAAAATCAAATTAATCCATTTTTTTAAAAAGATTAGCTAATACTTAATTAATCATGCGCTAATGGACCATTCCATTTTCCGTAAGCACTGAAAACGGACAAAACGAACACAGCCTAAGTGATTTTGGCCAAATTTACATCTCCTCAACCCTAGGGGGTGCACTAGTATACTCCTTTCGATCAAATATAAAGTTTTTGATTTTTTTTAAAACAAAACTTAAGAACTTCAACTATTAATATATTTTAAAAATAAAAATATTATGTGTACGTTGTCTTCGAAAGTAATATCATATAAACTTGTTAAATTTTACGCTTATTTTAGTAAAATAAAATATGGTCAAGATCACACCTCAAAGATAACGAAAAAAATTCTAACTTGATCGAGAGAGAACGTTATGCATATGACAGTCATCATTAAATGATTCAAACCGTGCAACGTGCATTCCATGTAAAGAAAAGGATAGATTCACACGCTTTTTTTTTTTATCTTCGTATGTGTGCATCTTCGTTCCTAGCTAAAGTGCCCTTGTGATTCGAGTCTTTTAAGGTAGCTAAAACTGAAATTATAAAGCTGGGAAGAACCTTCTAATCACATGGCCAAAACAATTTCATATTGAAGAGCCTATCATATTTCCACCATCCTCTTTTGCTCCCCTATATACGTTTGGTGCCTACGAACAAGAGTGCACCATCCGATTTCATAATTCTTTACATCATGGATAGACCAAACAAATTAAAACTTTAACTATCAGTAACTTTTAATATAATAAGATATTTAGTTTAAAGATAGTTAGTATTAAAAAGGTATTTTTAAGAAAAAATAAAGATTTACTTATTCCTTATATACTCCCTCCATTTCATGGGAACATATCATTTACACACAAGTTTCTCGTACACATTCCGTGCACACCAATTAGCAAATTTCATAGAAAATTCTAGAAAAAATTAGACACATACTTCCAATGGTATTACACCTGCGTGTGAATTCTTATCTTCAAATTTATTATATTTTAGCCAAAACAACAAAGACAAAATTCTAACAAATTTTTACCCTTAAAATTATCAGATTTTTCACTTTTTTGTTACGGCTAAAATAGAATGAATTTGAATATGAGAATTTGCAGATACGTGTAATCCTATTAGGAGTAAATGTTCAATTTTTTGTAGATTTTTTTTGATATTTTCTAGTTAGTGTGCACGGAGTGTGCAAAGGATATGTTCTTCTGTTTCATATTATAAGACATCTGAATTTTATCTTAAAACTTGGTATAGTAACATTTTAAATACAAAGAAAGTAATTTGTATCAATATTGTATCAATATATATTCAATGCCAAATTTAAAATAAATATAGTAACATTTTAAATACAAAGAAAATATTGTATCAATATATATTCAATGTCAAATCTAATGAAAGTAATTTGGTATTATGGATGTTGCTAATTTTTTCTGTAAACTTGGTCAAATCTAAAGCTTTGATTAAGAAAAAAGTCAAACGACTTAAAATATAAAACGGAGAAAGCATATTATAAGAGAAAATCATAGTCGATGATTTGTTTTGAGATGTGTCTATAACATCAAAAATTATATAACCAGAGGGAGTACTACCCTAGTGATGTTTAACATTTGAAAAACATATTTTGCAGAAAATAATTAATACATGACAAAGAATAAAGTAATTTTATTTTTGCTAGGTGAGGCTCTACAATAATACTCTGGGTGTGTGTTTAGGAAGACAATAATTGCATCCAACTTAGGGGTTGTCAAATTGTAGCCAAAATAAACTTTACTAAATTTTAGTAATTTATCAATATTACCAAGTTTTATTTAGATTTCTTATGTACTTATTAAAGTTCGGTAAAAAACGAAATGGATATAACTTTTAAAAAAATATAGTATGATTTAAAATGACATCAATCTGAACAATCTCAGATAAAATCTCAGTATTAGTTTGAGCCATAATCTCTGGAGACCAAATCCACTTGGCCTCTGGACCATGTTCTATGCGAACTAAATAATTAAGCAACAGATAATTGCAGGATGATTGCAACTGGTTGGCACACTACCTGGCAGGCAGCTAGAGGACAATTAGGCCGGCAGCATAATTCAATTGCCACCTCATCCATCTATTTGCTGCCTCCACGACGCCATTAACTTCATAATTACACATAAATAATTAAAACTGCACGACGCGTTTGATTTTGTCAATTCATAATTATACATCTGTTGGCAAGCTACACATAATTGAGATTCACTACACAATCACACATACTAATTCTTTGATTTTTGTCGATTCTGTGATAAACTGATTCCGTGTTGTACTTCAATACCTAAATTTTCAGGAAAGAAAAGCAATTTTCACAAGAAAAAAAAACTTTAGATGCTTGCTGATAAAAAAAAAAGAAACATTGGGTATCCTTGTAGAATGAGAAACCCAGCAGGAAAATGTAGACAGTTTCTTTGTTTGTTTGCTGAGATATATGAAAAATCTCAACACGAAAAGAATTTATATGCTTTAAAGAAAACCATCACTATTTGATACTCCATCGGCATCTATGGTAGATCATCATGACTTTAAGCTTGAGAATCTGCAGTCAATTGCTGAAGACAGTTCAGTTCAGGACCATTTTGAACAAACCTTGAAGTAACCCAAGGCTTGAACCGAACTTTAGCACTTTACAGTCAGGTTCCAGTCTCCTAGAAAAATACGTGGATCAAGGTTTGTATCAAGAAAAGTCCAAGTGGCCAATAAAAACAACCATAGTAGATCATAATGCCACGATCGACCAGAGAAACTGATTCCATGTATTTCTTATGCTGCCTGAATAATTATATCCAACTAAACAACAGAAGAATTGGTTTCAGAAACGTGAGGTGATCATCCTAGTATCCAATGCCTATACCAAAAGTAACTAGATGAGACAGAAAACAAACAAAAGACGGTTAGCCATCTAATTACAGAGAGAGAAAAATAACTCTCTGGACAAGAACAATCGGAGTACTCTTAACCCTAGACTGTTGATAACCTCTTTCTCTTTCTGTTCTTCTTGGGTGTAAAATCTTTTTGCACAGTACCATTGGAGTGAGGAAGAACACGTAAAGGGCTGGTGCGCTTTGCAGCTACTTTCCTCCCTTTCTTGTTTGTCCATTGAATTGGCAATCTGTTAGATACTTGGGCAATGCCATCAGAGGTAGCAAGCTCAGTCACCTTCTGGATCCTCTCCTGCATTTGCATAACCCATGCTACTGATAGATCGAGTGAGAATGAATCATCCATGGGTTTTTGCCACAGATCAAGTAGGACACGCTGAAACGATTGAAATGAGAGTGAGGGCTGGAAATCCTTGCGTGGTCCACACATCATGTTAACCTTTATGATGTGCTTACATAGGTTGCCCTGCATTGACCACGAACAATCACAGAGAGAAAACTCAGACCCAGGATTCCAGATGGTCCACAACTGACTAGTATCCTTCTGGCTTGCCACCTTTGCTGAAAATGGTTCCTTATCATCAAATGTAACAGCATTGTCAGGTATCTGCAGCGCTCTTTGCCATGAAGTGGACGCAATGTACTCTGCTTTCACCTCAGGAAATGAACCGCTTTCATCCGCATACAGATTTAGCCAGTAACTCGAATGGAGCTCTGTTGTGAGCTTATGCACCAACCAATCAACACGCTGGAGAGCATCAAGCTGTGAATCATCGTATGCTTTAACCTTGAGCTTTAGATGGTAACTTTCAATAGCGCCTGATGATTCCTGACTTGCTAGTGGAAGACTTCTGATGGTGTCAATCCACATCTCTAAAAAGCATATCAGGAATAAAATTAGCATTGTGAAATGATCTACAATGTGATGCATAAACTGAAACAGCTACCCGAAATTCTTACCCAATTTGGGAACCCAGAAAGACTTGAAATATTGTATGAAGGTGGTTTGGTCAACAAAGTCTTGAAATAATTGCTCAAGAGCATCCATGGGATTTTTCTCACTCCATATACTGTACATAACTTTGCCTAGTTGCATAAACATTTCCCGCTGTACCTCACTGTTGCTGCATTTCTTGATTATATTTTTAAGCCAGGTTCTCCTAATGTGCCATAAAGAAAACAAAATTGGGCAGGAGAATACATCCCTGAAACAGTGAAATATACATTGAAAGAAATGCATTACTAGCTAATAGCTACAGTTGGAATAATTGGACAATTAGAACTAATAAGTTGTAAACTATGTCATACCTGATTGGGTCCAGCTCTGAAGCTGGGTCATCAATTACAAATCCACCAATTCTCCAGGTGGAATCAACAGAATATATTCTCTCAGTAAGTGCTTTCATCCATCTCAAAGTGTCCTGCTTGGTAACTGATCGGGTTATAATCCATGCAACAGGTAGAGCATGTTGTCTTGAGTCAAAGACAAGGAGTGTGTGCAATGGATACTGCAGAGAAGAGTAAAATGTCAAACAGATTACAAAACTAGTCCTTGCAAGCATAATTTCACATCACAGACAAGGAAAGGTTTTTGAAGTTTAAGTACAGAACTGTCAGTTTTTGCTGCAGCCAGTACCTTCAGCTTGCTAACACCAAACGAAGAATGAGAGGCCAAAAGATCCTGATGACCAAAGCGGATCATCTGCTGCAGTTGCCACTCTGTCTGGATCCCTAGAACAAATGCATCTGTATCTGTTGAATCCTGGTAGTAGAACACAGACTTCTTATTCCTATCAACCCACATTCTGATGCTAGCCTGGTCATCAAGATCCAGCTCATGCGTAGACCTCTTGATGATCATCCCAAGCTTCTGGACATACTGCGAAGCGAGGCTATCAACCTTCGCATCCGAGCCACAGTAACGATGTATCCCTTCCATATGTGTCTGCAGGATGTTCTCCTCTGGCACACCAAGGTAAATCAGTGACATGGTCTGCTGCTGGATCTCACTCCCCACATACGGCACCCTCCTGGCACCCGGCCCGATGGCATCCCGGTCCAGGGGCCCGTGGCATATGAAACCAGACTTGTTGATATGCCGCCTCTCATGGTAGATAATGAGCACCAGCGAAGGGCGAGCATATAGACGCTTGATGGCAAAGTGACATGTGCAGCCACGCATCGACTGCGGGCGAGCGGCACGATTCCTCGTGTTGAGCCTGTACTTCCTGCTTGGCAAGATCGTTCCTCCCTCGCCGTAATTCTCCGGGCCGAACGAGCACCAGTACCTGGATTGATCAATCCACAACATCACACCAAACACAACACATTGGTCAATAACGATTAGCAATTCACAGCCACTGAATTCAATGCGAAAGCGAAAAAAGCGCATACATCCTGTAGAGGAGGTAGTCGTCGCTCCTGACCTCCCGGAGGGTGCCGCGGTCGCGCTTGCGGCCGCGCTCGATGTGGAACCGCGTGGGGCACTCCGGGTTGCTGCATTCGCCGGCGATGAAGGCGTCCATCCGCTCGTAGGGGATGAGCGCCACGTCGTCCCGCTGGTGCTCGGAGCTCGCGTACTTGACCCACCGGAGGTCCGCCGCGGAGAACTCCTCCCCGGGAGGATCCTGCACGGCGAGGTCGCTCACCGACTCCACCACCTCCGCCGCCTCCGTCCCCATCCCGCCTCCAGCGACCTCCTCGCCGGCGGATTGTCTCTGCTCGCTAGTCAGGTGAACCGAAGGGGGGGGATCTCTCGACGAGCGGGTAGGTGGTCAGCGGTGGGGCGCCATGGGAGGCTTGTGGCCGTGCGCCGCCGGCCGCCGGTCGCCGGAGTTGGGGGGGTGGGGTTTGGTGCGGCCGAAACCCTAGAGAGAGAATGAGGAAGGGGGGAAGAGAGAGAGAGAGAGTGAGGAGGGGTTTGGGAGGCCAAAATGGGCTGAAACTCTTGCAATTTGGGAATTTGGGCTTTCCATGGGCTCTTTTGCAGACATTAGGCCTCGAGAGTTAAGAGTGAATAGTTGGAAAAAAAGAGAGAGAGTTAAAGGGTGAATGAACAGTTCTACAAGTTCTGTTAAAAATAACATTTCTAAGTTTATTACCTTCATGTTGTTAAAAATGTTTTTTTTCATTCAAGAAAATAATTTACTCACTTCTGTCATAAATACTCAAAATTTCAACAATCAAAGATATATCAGAATAAATTTATAAAATCTAATACCTTTTACGGGAAATCTGCATATACCATTTCTTTTTTTTAAGAAATTAAAAAATCATTGATGGACGAAAGTTTAAAATTTTAACTATGTTTTTAGGATACTCCAGAACAAAAACATTCTTAGTTATGTTTGATTCATCATTTCTCCTAATGTATACTCTTGTTTTCCACGCGCACGTTTTCCGAACTATAGAATATTGCTTTTTAAAAAAATATAGGAAAATTTCTTTTAAAATTATATTAATCTATTTTCAGTTTCTAAGCTAATACTTAATTAATCGTCTCTGTAGAAATTGACTTGGACCCTAAAAAGCACACTAAGTATGTATTTCTGTATCACTTCGTCCGTTTATAACAGTATAAGGTGTCTTACGTTTCTACATGATCTTCACCATTATACTTTAACCATTATTTTATATTCCCAAATATATTACAAAATTAACATCATATGAAAATATTTTCATATACTAGACGCATATATTTTTGGTTTAGTTACCAGTCAATTTTTTTAAATATAAACTTTAAGAACGCCTTAAGAGTAGCAATTTTTAGGGTAATTTCCTAGCTAGTGACATCATTTTGCGGCTACTCCTAGCTACTTACCAGCTGTTAACTCCTGCTAGAAGAAACTTCTGCCATAATTCATTTCAGCCTGAATTTCTCCAGCATGCAGTTTCCTCTTCACCTTCGCCCAAGGTCTCCCCTCCTCGATCGATCGATGAACATGTATGTATGCATCCTACGTGGCACGATGCTCAGCTGTCGTCTCCGAAAAGTGTTGTTAGTTGATAGATTTCTCTACATATTTTTTGTTAATTAATTTACATCTCTGAAGCCCTGTAAAGTATCCACGAGATTCCTTTCAGCAGTTCAGACTTAAGAAAAGTGCATAGAAAATTGCAGGAAGCTCTCAACCACAAGCAGCCAGCCAAATGCATCCGTAGCTTCCTGCATTCTGTGTACAGTTGAAGCTTGCAGTAAAGAGGTTATGGCATTCAGACAGTGATTCAGTGAATGTTCTTGGAAGAACGTAGGAGGTCTGCATATTTGTCCGGTAGAAATGGTTTGTTTATTTTTGTCCAAATTTTATCACTTAGCTTAATATGCACTTGTACATATAAATATTCAGCCAATTTACAAGCTCGGTTGGTCGTTCTTTTAGGCTGTGTTCTTTAATCCTTGTAAAGTCAAGAAAAAGGGTAACTCTAGTATTAACGGCTGACAAAGTTACTCCCTACATCTCAAATTATAAGGTATGTCTAACATACTTTGATCATTAATTTAAGTTGATGTTACGTTACCAACGAATATAAAATTAGCATCATATAAAACTATTTTCAAATACAAATCTAGTGATATCACACGTATAACACTTCTCATAGATATTGTTAGTTTGATTATCAGTAAAAATTACCGAGTTTAATTTCCTTAAAAATAAGGGTGTTCTATAATTTGGGACGGATGGAGTAAATAGCTAAAATTTTTCTTTTGGATATTAACTTTTAGTCAAAAAAAATTGACAAGATAATGAAGTTAATGCCAAGTATTCATTATTAATCTAGTTTCGTGTCCTGTAATCACAAAGCATTTGAATTTAGGACATTAATAATCCAGCCTCTTGTCCTGTCAACAAAACTTAAGTTAATTACAGTTCAGCTTGACCGAGGTAGCTAGGCAGCAACTTCTCTCCTCAAGACTTCAAGGCAAAGTAAGCGGCATGGAGACTGAGGAGGGCCCACCAGTCAGTGAGACATACTGACAGTTAGCTTAGCTTAATTCTGCTTGACCTAGCTGTTAGTGGTAGCAAGTTTGAGTCTGTGTGACTTGAAGCTCCATTACAAACAAACAGACAATAGCAGGCTGAGGCATATATCCATGTACAGAAGCTATCTATGATGGAGTATTTGCAACGTAGCCTACAAAGCAGCAAGCTTCCAGTGACCTTCCAGGAACCTACCTCGAACATTCTTCTGGCATTGCAGTTATCAGTTACTAATTAGGATCTTAATTTCTTTATAAGTAGCTTCAATTCACCCAGCTCCCTTAACTGTACTGTACCTCTACTGTACGTCCACTCTCCATCTCTTCTTTTTCTTCTGAATTTGATTCCATCCATTGCGGATGAGTGGTGATCAAGGATTCATGGCGTTTGGGCGGATTCGAGCCGATGAACAAGAGGAGGATAGGGATGATGATGGGTGGCCTGAGGCGAAGAGGATGAGACAGACGGTGCCATCTTTCATATCGTTAGTTCCGATCTCTGAATCTTCATAGTATCTTTCTCTGCATATTAGTAACATTATACTGTTCTTGATGCTCATTGTGTGATAATTTTCACTTTTCCTGGTTTTGTGAAATCTGAAGATAAGTTGCATCCTTTGTTTTGGGGTTCCATTTTGTAGGTTGTGTTATTATGCTAGGTTTACCATGGAAAATGTGGGGGGGGGGGGGGGGGGGGTATATGTGCACTCTATTCATTCTTACTGTTTCATTTCTGACTACTTTTGATTTGATTGCATAATTATTAGAGGAGCCATGGCTGCCGAAAAGATTCAGAAACTCGGCCTGGATCTGGAACCATTTTTTCGGAAGGCGGTACGATAAGAAAATTTCAGATTCGAATTCATGAAGTATTAATTCCTTTTATGTGGAAGTACAAAGATAGTATAGCTCAAATGCCTTAACTTTACATCCACCAAACCAGTCCATCTAATCATCCACCAACTTATTCTTTCTTTGGAAAATAAAAAACACTTTATTTCGTTCAATCAAACATATAAAAACTCGTGTCATTTGTGTTAATTCATCACCTTAATTACTAGGATTTTTCCGCACTTCATTTGAGTCTATACTGACTTGAAAATTGTCCTACCAATTCAAAGGTTCAGGAGGAACTGGAAAGAAGCCTTTCTAAACATGGCCACCTACTGTACAGGTAAACAAACTTCTTCCACTCACATATCCAACATACTATTATGACCTTATAACTCAGCTTGTCATAGCTTATTTTCTAGTACTTTGCAAATTCATGTCCCATTTCTTGTTATTATTCATGGCCATACACAACATCTTGATGTAGAGGCTGGATTGATTTCCATTATCGAAAACAAAAGCCAAACATACCATGCACTAACAAGTTTCTTTTTTTATCCACATATGAACTTCTGCATATCTTGATCTCCAGATCTCCTCCAATGCTTGTCAACTCCGTCAATTCGTCGCCATCGCTGAAGCTCGCCTTCGCGAAGCCGCTGCTCCTCCCAATCTTCACCAACAACAAGCTCGTCGACGTCGACAGCAACCCTCTCCAAGTCCACCTCCTTCACATGAACTCCACCACCTCTCATCATCTTCCCATGATCAAGCTGGAGGTGCTAGTCCTAGATGGAGATTTCAGACATGGTGATGAGAACTGGAGCAGCGACGAGTTCAGTGGCGCCATCGTGAGGGAGAGGCAAGGCAGGAGGCCACTGCTCGTCGGCACACTCAACGTGACCATGGCTGATGACGACCTTGGCAATGGCGTCGTAGCCGTCATAGATGACGTGGTATTCACTGACAACTCGAGCTGGATCAGGAGCAGGAGGTTCAGGATCGGCGTGCGCGCCATGGCGGGGAGCGGTGGCGGCGCCGGGCTGAGGATCCGGGAGGCGGTGAGTGAGAGCTTCATGGTGAAAGATCACCGAGGAGAATGTGGGTATCAAAGCTACTCTGAATTTGTCTTGTGTTAGCAAATGTTGTTGTTGTTGTTGTTGTTGTCAGTTTCGTCAGAGTTTGATGAATTTCGGTTGTTAATTTGACAGTTTATGCTGAACTTTGTTATTAATGTTTGAATTTTCTTTATGCTTGATTCGACAGCGTACAAGAAGCATTTCCCTCCGAGGCCAGCTGATGCGGTGTGGAGGTTGAAGAACATACGGAAAGATGGGCCAATCCACAAGAGGCTGGAATCAGAACGTGTCAGGAATGTGCAGGGTTTTCTGAACCTGCATGCCACCAACCCTGAAAAGCTCAGGAAGGTAATTACTAGTAAATTTATTTAGTCTGCACTAATCAATTGTGCATAGTTCTCTGTCTCCTGAATATGGGAGATTTCATTGTTGTGTTGATGGATCATTGGTTGATTCGATCTGGGATTGTTCATTCAGTTCGTTGTCATGTCCGATCGGCTCTGGAAGGCAACCCTGCAACACGCTAAAACATGCGATTTCGGAGCTGCAGAAATGGTAATAAATCGTACTATTATTCTGCTTCTTTGATCTTTCTTCACAAGTTGTTCGTTCAAAAGATAATTTATCTTGTTGATCGATGGTTTATCGACATAAATCAATTAATGCAATTACTAGCTTTTATCTAGCAACACATTTGATCTCATTATTTGTTCCAGATGCAAGTGAAGCAATGTTCAATCGAGGCATACCATAATCGGGATCAGCTGGAGGAAGCTGAGACGAGCAAGGCAGCCTCAGGTGCAGAACATGGCCAGATGAAACCAAGTAATATACTTTTAACGCACACAAACACCTGCATGATTAACCCAGGAAGTTCAGTAATTAATCCTCATCCCTAATCAAACCTTTTATTCAATCTTGTAGGCAATCTTGATCAGCCACATGA
Source organism: Oryza punctata (assembly GCA_000573905.2). Classification (NCBI taxonomy): domain Eukaryota; kingdom Viridiplantae; phylum Streptophyta; class Magnoliopsida; order Poales; family Poaceae; genus Oryza; species Oryza punctata. Next base: position 13,588,107 of record CM002496.2, read on the forward strand.
AGGATCACTACAGGCAGATGAGATAGGCACCTTATCAGGGCCTTATTGCGAGTGCAGAAACAAGCTGGATTCTGAAGATTCATTGGCTGCTGCTGTAACTGAAGATGTAGATGATGCAGTGTGGAGCCCTTGCATGACAAGTGATGGCCATGGCTTGATCATGTGGAACAGCAACACTTCAGTGTGGGACCAAATGGACTAATTTAGCACATCTGCTTAATTAGATCTCCAATAATTTGTGATTTTGCCTAATCATGGAGAAGGCACAAATCTGTAAATATTAACAGCACTTTTTGCAGCATCATGCTGTTTCTTTTTCCCTGTGCAGTAGACACCATGATATAATGATAGTATGATATGAAGTACCTTTTTCTATTTTGGACTGGAAGGATATGTAATACTACTGTCCATCCATGATAAATTATAATCCCTTGAAGTTGGTGAGGTTAATATGCTGTTAATGCAAGCAGTTGAAATAATTCCAGTTGATTTGCAGTCATTTTTTGTGTACCATTGATACACTATAAAAGAAGTTTTTTTTAAAGAAAAATCATACATCAGCAAAAAAGGTATTCATATATTTGTAGTTAGCCTGAATTTTGAACAGACGAACGCTGGATCATAATGATCGCCTCGCTTTGCTAAGTGATTACTTGAGTTGTGTGTCAAAAAAAAAAAGTAACTTGAGTTGGGTCGTCTCCGCGAGTTCGAGCCCATGTGCACCGGCAGCCCACGACTACGAGCGGGGTGGCGCGTGCGGGATGCAGCCACAGAGCAAACGTTTAGTACCATACTGCTTAGCAAGCTTGATAAAGTTTAGCTTATATTTGTTGCTGTGCGTCATCCCGCCGTCTCTTCGGAGACATCCGATAAAATTGGAACGATACAGAGAAGATTAGCATGGCCCCTGCGCAAGGATGACACGCATAAATCGAGAAATGGTCCAAATTTTTTTTGCGTTTTCACGGATTGGTCCTGGCAAGCATGTTTTTGACTTGTTGTCTCTCAGATATGCCCCTGCTTTTTTTCTTTCTATACCCTCAGACTTTCTTGATTCTCACAACCAGGTTCCCGACAGGTATGGACTTTTTTTAGCCACACCCGTTTTTGACTCGTATCTTGCAGTCAAGTGCTTTAAAACTTACATTTTGGACCCTAGATCACTGAAAACTTCTCCATCACTGTATGAACAGATCGCTGTTTTTGTGGGTTAAAACTTTGGTTGTGATTCCATGCGAACTACTCGTATAGGCTAATCAAGTTTGTTCATGCTATACCGTTATCATCATTAAAAAAGAAGGCAAGACTTTTTTTTGGTTTATCTCACTCCAAAGTCCAAAGTCTGTTCCTCTGAAAAAATGACGCTCAGAGAATTGTAGTGATGGCATCGATGCCTCTAACAACATACAAAAAAAAGTACGACTTGTGTTTCTAAAAAAAATGTACAACTTTTTTCCTCCCAAGAGAGAACTTAAAATTTAGAAGCTTATAGTTCCTACTAGTTAACAACATGTCATTCTTTACAATGCAAAAGAAAAGGAAAAAAACAAATTATTGGTAAACCAATCTTAGTATCTTGCATAATTTTCCTTTTTAGAAGCAAATTAAAACGATAAACTTATCCTGAATAAAAACAAGAGAAGCTTATCATTCGTTATTAACAACCAGCCATTTTTAGACCGAAGAAAGACAGAGAGGAAATTGTATATTGGTAACCTAAGTAAAGTATCTTTCATTAATTTTCCTTGGTCAAACTGTGACCTAATTCTGATTTCTTGAGTATCCAAAAGCAAACAATGATTGATAGGGGCAACAATTAGTCATTTCTTAATGAAACACGTACCAATAATCATCTATAGCGTACGTACGTGTTTGTGGTTAAGGGTCAGTGTCACGGACAGCACAAAATATATCATCAAAAGGCTAATCGAAAGGTTCGCACGATGACCAGTCGCTTTCTTAGTGGTAGCATATGCCATGAAATATTTATATTATAGAAAGGTTAGCAATGTGTTTTGATTAATTATTTGTCTCAGGTTGCATGTAAACGTTAACGACGTAGTCAAGTCGCGACATCGTGAATTCGTGATTCATATGCATTCCCTTCCATGAATTCTGGTCGGCATTGCGTTCCATTGGAGACATCCAATATGGTTGAATGTCATTGCGCTGTTACAACAGGAGAAGCTCAGGAAACAATCGGAAACAGCCTAAAAATAATTAGGGAATAATGTTTGAGATAATCGAAGTCTCTTTCAACGATTATGTCATAGACGTGCGGTTCGATCGAAACGTTATGATGAAATTCAATTCTTACCGACGAGAGACAAATAATGTTTGTGATAATAAGTCATTCTGGGATTATATATATCATATAGACGGTTTGAGCGAAACTTTATGAACTTGTGATAACTCTTTTTAAAGGCGTTACGATCGATAAATTTTGACACCGACTATATATGGATGGCTCGAGTGAAACATTTCCATAGAATTTGATTTTTAATGACATGCATATTGGTATAAAGCTACCACTTTCTTCATCCCAAAAATAATTAATATAAAATATTTTTCTATAAGTAGAGACGGATCCAGCATGAGTGCTGGGAGAACTTAATTTTCCCTACCCCACTGAATCACCAAAAAAAAGGATAGAGAGGAGGAAAAAGAGGGAGAGAAGGGGGAGAAGGGGGCTAAAGGAGGAAGGAGATGAGTCCCCCTATAATCTTATTCTGAATTTGTCCTTGTCTATTGTTGGGTTTAGTCTCACATCGGTAATTGATGATAGAGGAGCACGACTTAAAAAGTGGGGGCAGTACTCACCCATCAGACTAGTCTTTTGGGTTGTGTAGACCCAGAATCTAAAGTTGTGGTTCCGGTTGGGTCTGTGGTAGAGCAGACCCAATGAGACCTAGGTGGCCTATGATTGGTGGGCTAGGCTGCACACTGTAACAAGTGGTATCAGAGCATTGTTATGTAATGGTAAAAAGAAAAATCTTAAATATGCTCAAGCACTGTCCTTTCCAAACAATCTTCGAGTTTTAATTGCCAGTCCTAACAAAATTTAAATCATCTAACTTATTCCAATTATTTCATGGTATATGTTGTGTAAATATGTGATGCAAATCTCAAACTAGATGAGAAGTCATGTAAACCCTAACCAAAAAAATCGTCTCAATTCAAAACACACACACGATGTTACACAATGTGTAAAAAATCTTACCCACACTCTACTTCATTTGTGAGATATAAAAATATCAAGTTTTGAACTAATCATTTTTCTAGTTCAAACTTTGTTATTTTTATATCTCACAAATGAAGTAAAATTTGGACAAGATTTTTTACATAGTAGTGTATCATCATGTCATCTACATGTATTTTTTTTGAATTTATACAATTTTTTTATTAGGATTTACACGAGTTTTCATGTAAGCTGAGTTCCACCAATATCTAGTCATATATGCATGCCCAACAGCTGACATGATGCACTACTACGAAAACGATTTTTCTGTGCGGTCGAAAAGGGGTTTTCGCGTGCGCATCTCCCGTCCGCCTGCACTGAAGTGTCTGCAAAAATCCGATTTTTTTTCGTGCAGGTGACGCACCCGCACGCGAAAATCCGATTTTTGCGTGCGGGTTCTTAAGCCATCCGCACGATAAAATAAAAAATCGTAACAATAAAAAGAAAATCAAAACCCTAGCCCTGGAACCCTAATCCAGCCGCTGTCACCGCCGTCCTGCCCGAGGCTCGCCGCCGTCGTCCCCGCGATCGCCAGGGACGGATCTAGCCGCCCAAGGCCCGGTGGCGGCGGATCCGACGCTGCCGTTGCTGGGAGACCGCTACCGCCACCGTTGTCGTCATCACCGCTCTGCCCGAGGCCCGTTACCGTTGTCCCCACGGTCGCCGGTGACGCATCCGCCCTCCTCTCGGTGGCAGGCGATGGATCCGCCCTCCCCGCGGTGGCAGGCGATGGCCGCCACCCTCCCCTCCGGCCGCGCCACCGCTGACGCCCCTCCCCTCCGTCGGATCTGGGAGGGGAGGGAAGGAAGGGGAGAGGAGGAGAGCTGGAGAGAGAGGGAGGGGAGTGGCCACGCACGCCACCGTCGGGAGGGCCACTGCCGGAGGGGCCCACCGTGCCCTCGTATGCCGTCGCCGTCGCCTACGCCCGTCATCATCGTTGTCGCTGCCGGGAGGGAGGAGAGGGGAAAAGAGGAGAGGAGATGACTGAGGCCGGGATAGAGAGAGGAGAGTAGTAGGGGTCTGGGAGGAGAGGGGAGGAGAGAGTGAGGTGGGAGAGAGAGAAAGGGGATGGGAGAATAAAAAATGGAGTGGGAATATGAGGAGTATTTTCACGTGCGGGTGAGTTAAGAGGCCCGCATGCAAAAATACCCGTATTTTCACGTGCGGACGTTTTAAGTGATCCATTTGAAAAAATTGATTTTTGCGTGCGGGTTTCATAAGGAGCCGTATGCAAAAATGAGGATCGATTTTTCAGACGCGGACACTTATGGTCCGTCTGCAATCTATTAAGGTGTTTATCCAGGAAAATCATTTCTGTACTTAGTGATGAGACCAAAATGCAGTTTTGTTTTAAAAACAAGCAAACATACACATACATACACTCTACAACTACAAATATTTCGAATCACTCATTGCGATCATAATAGTTGATATTTTAGATAATATTTAAACAAATAAAATTCTAACCAACGATAACTTAGAAAGTTATAAGTTCTCAGCATTAATAACTTTCAAAATACTTAATTTTGAAACATAAAAATGATATGGTATCACGTTTGTAAATACTTTTATTTGTCTCTTAAATTTAATAGATTTTATGTATAAACCTATTCCAATATAGGCGGTGGGGTCTACAATAATGCAGAGATGAGTTCACGTACGACGATGACAGGTGGGCCCACATCATGGACACTTAACTGGATGCGGTTAAGGGTCCTTGTCCACTTGTCCAGGGACAGCACATCGACATATGCAGGACAGCAAGACAAATCACACATTACAGTAAGTTGTTACTACCTAGTTTCTTAATTCAATGGTATATTAGACTATGCATCTCTCACAATTTTTTTTAAGAAACACATGACAACCTAGGCGTCTATAGCACGCACGCACTTACCTCTATAAAGGCACACACATACAACCTACCCCTGTGAGCATCACGAGAAGACTGAACTAGAATATCTTGAGAATGATGAAGTCACCACGGGTTTTTCACTGTCGACGGTTACGCCAACTACCATTGAAAGAATAATTAACCGTAAATTCGAGTATCCGTATTAAATTTAGGATTTAAACCCGAGTACACTGATTCCACCCACGAGGAACCTAACCAGTGAAGCTACGTTCACTTCGTGCATCTTTAACAATAGTTTAGATATTCGATTATAAAAGTAAATTTATTTTAGGATTAAGGTAGTATATATTTGGTATTCATCAAGCATACACAGATCGCCATATATAAATAGCTGCAATATCGTTTGGTATTCATCAAGCATACACAGATCGCCATATATAAATAGCTGCAATATCGTGCATGGACCCTAGTTACATCGATACTATATATCATACAACAATACAAAATTCGCAAGTTGGAGACAACAAAATCAATGTCATCCCCATCGATTGCGGCCGTCGGTGCATGCATATGTTACCCTGGATTAGTAGTTTATAACTTTATAGCTCTGAATGTACTTAGGTTTGAACAGGATCGAGGTGTACATGTATATATATTATTCAAATATTCATGACTCGAATCATAATGGTGATCTGCTAGTACAAGCATGACATTTTAGTTATGAAAGAAAGGCATCTGTCTTGCCTTGCCTGCTTCTTATCTGACTTTTCGGCGCATATATCTGCAGTAGATTGGGGCCATCAAGCAAGACAACTCTCACATGCATGGATGCATATCATTCTTTGTGGAATTTGTGGCGTGGCTGAGTCGGAATACTGCCTATCGGCAGAGGGGAACCTCTTAGTACAATTAATTAATTAATTAATTAATTTTAGGCTACGTACACTGCAGGATCAGTTCTCTTTTGTTCTATTTGTCGCAGTACTAAAAGGGGCGGTTCTTGTTTTCTTTGTTGCTGAAGCAAGCTGTAGCTAACGTCAATTTTCTTTTATTATCTCGTGAAAACTTTTACGGTGGATTCTATATATACTTCATTGAAGCAGCAATATTAGTTTGTACCTTCAGCTTAACTATTGTGAGTAGAATCAAGGAGTATAACAATCCAATCAAATAGGACCCTTATAAATCGGTAGTTTAGATCATTTTCAAATATCATTTTATTTGCTGTACAATGTACAATAAGTAGAGATAGCCATAAAAATACTCTGACGCCTACAGCACGCAAGTAACTATCAAAATCATTTCAGTTTCTTTTTACAAACACATACTCCTATATCTTATGTTACAACGACAAGAGTTGAGGAGGGGTAAACTTGCTATAACATTTTTTTTCAATGTGTCTTTTATATATATAGAGAGAGAGAGCGCGCGCGCGCTAAAGGTATCCATGGGTGAACTGGGCAGCTGTTCGGTTGGTTAGGTTACTTATGCTGAAATATGTTTATTGCTTTATCCGTCTCTTTAAAAAATAAATCTAATATAGAATATGATATATTTTAGTACTGTGAATTTAGACTCGTAGTATGTTTGTTTTTTAGACGGATGGAATAGTTTCGAGTCCCAAACTCAGCACACGGTTACATTTTCATTGGGATTAAGTATAAGGAAGTAGTGCATGCACACACATGGTACATATATGTGTTTAGTAACTAGTAAGCGTGCTCGTGGAATACATAATATTAAGCAAACAACTTATTGCCAAAATTCTTGTCACTGATCGTAATTCATGTCGCTCAATTCTTCATCTCAGTTATACGATGATACAAACTTTATTCAGTAAAGCACGTACCCATTATATTTATGTGCGGGCATATGCATGCGTTAGAACCCTATAGACTCGCAAAAAATGGTTTGTCCATGGAAATGCAAAGACATTACAATAAATAAATTAATAAATAATGTTCTTGATTGCCACTCCCTCCAGCATCGCTCCGTAAAATCCATAAATATAGGAAATGTTCCAAATCAATATATACACATGGTTCTTATATATACATTGCTTGCAAGTTAATAAAGCCGTGCATTTAAATATTACATGTGTGCACGCGAGAGATTCAGTTAGTGGTGTTAGCAGCCAAAAGGAAATCAAATATGCATTTCTTCATACGCAAAACCATCTAATAATCAAAATCCAGACATTAAAGTTTCTTGAAGAAATGTCGTCCATGCAACTAAATAAATATGCAGGGGCAAGCTAGGCTGGATCGACTGCTCCTCTTTGGCCACCACTACATAATCAATTCATGGGTCCGTGCAACACACCACATGAGACCAAAGCTCCAAACACTCGATCAACGAGTCAAATGCAATGCACATACGAAAGCCAATTAAACAAGATGCGTGGTCGTTCCAAGCAAATATTTTAGAGCACACCAAATGAATAAACAAATTTCAATTTGTGGTTTATAAAGAGCTGGGACTCCAATGACCTTCATTAACCCCCATGGCAATATTAATTAATTGGTTTTTAGAGAGATCTAAGGGACTGTGAGAAACCCCATGCAGGTATACCGTTTTACAATGATGACACGTGGTTTTGGCGAGCAAATAAGCCGGAGGTGACTGACACATTTTTGCCAAAAACTCATTTTGAGCTAAAAGATTTCAAATTATTTGCAACAATTTTAGATATAATTTTTTTTACTCTTTGCATCCCTTGAAATAGAGGTGGAGAGAGCCAAATACCAAAGCACCACCTCTAAACACTACTAGAAAAGGGATTTTCGCTGGCACCAGCAACAAAAGGCCAGCGAAAATAATGCACTTTCACTAGCGGTCGGCCGACCGCCAGTGAAAATCATTTTTCGCTGGCGGTTGCGATCCGCTTGCGAAAATCAATTTTCTCAGGAGGACCCTTAAGAGTACCGTTTGCGAAAATTGATTTTCGCTGATGGTCCTGAAGAGAACCGCCCACGAAAAGATTTTTTGCTAAAAAAAATTTTAATCAACACCCAGCTAGCGCTGCATTTTCAAATCCAACCCAAATCCTAATCAATTCAAATTGATATCATATTGATATTCCAATCCACATCCAGAGAGAACTATATCATTTTTTGACACCATTTCAACAAGCAAACATGAATACATGCAGATGAGATAGCATCAAAACCATCGACTGTTGCCGTGCTGGTTGTCATCGTCGCAGCGCCGCCGTTTTGATTGCATTGTTGTCGGTGAAGTAGAAGAGGGAGTGAAAGAGGGAGGATTTAGCTCGGCAAAATCTGGAATAGCGTTGAACCAGCACCGTGGAGCCGCATCGCCATGCCCGCCGGATTTGCTCCCTAGGGCACCGCCTGCGCCCCGAGCTCTGCCGTCATGCTCCGAGCTGTCGTCGCCTGGATCCATCGCCCGCGCCTCGAGCTCTGTAGCCGGATCTACCGCCGCCACCCGTGGTCCGAGCCACCGCCTCCGTCCTCCCGAGCACCGCCGCCACCTCACCACCACCATCCCACCTCTTTGTCGTTGCCACCACCGTGGGGAGGGAGGAGGATGCGCCAGATCCGCTCCGCCCAGCCCCTCCCTTGCGTCGCTGCCGAGAGCCGCCGCCGCCCCCTTCCCCACGCAGCGCCCTCTCCCTGTCGTTGTCGTTGCCCGGCTCGGCCTGCTCCGGCCAGCCGGATCCACCAGCGGGGAGGCCGGGGTAGGTGCCAGATCTGGAGGCCCCGGCCTCCTGTTGGCCGACGCAACGGTGGTACCAGGCGGTGGTGGAGGCGACGCTTGCCGGCGACGGTGGAGGGAGCTGAGAGAGGCAAGGAGGCTGAGGGAGAGAAAGAGGCGAGGAGGCGGAGAGACCGAGGGATTCAAGTGGGGTGGTAGGGGCGGTGGATTTTTAATAGCGTCAAAATTTATTTCGTTGGCGCTGCTCTTTAGCTACCGACTGCGAAAACCCGATTTTCACTGGCGGACGTTTAAGTGGGCCACCAGCGAAAAGGTGTACATCTTCACTGGCGGCCCTCTTAATTTGGTTGCCAGCGAAGATCAATTTTCGCTAGCGGCCTACAGCCCCCACCCCTCGTTATGTAGTTGCTGGTGGTTTTTGCATTTAGTTGCCAGCAAAAATTTTAGTGTAACATCTTGAAAAATAAATTTTGTCGTAGTGAAAGCCACCAATTGATGGAATGGCTAAAGGGTGTGTTCATTTTTTTACATTTTTTAAATTATTAAACGATGTATTTTTTTTAAAAAAAACTTTCTAATAGTAAGTTTATCAAAGAAATCAAATACATTTATTTTTTAGCAACAACTACTACATAATTAATCATGCGTTAATTTTATCTTTTTATTTTTCATATGGCTTATAATTAATTAAACTCGCTCAAAACTCTATTTCGAACTAAGCATAACAATTTTGTTTGTAGGAATTCTGTAAGTGATTTTTAAGCACGTGTTAACGTGTGAGCGTTGTTCCAGAAATGAGGCAGAGGCAAGCAAGCAGGCAGGAAGGGATAAGAACACAGTGACCTTGCAGATAAGTGAGATATATACTACGTACTCCATGCGGACGTGTGCAAGTGCAGCACAAACAGATACTGTCGCCGACGTGGCGCCAACCTAGTGGCTGAGAGAATCCAACCCACTGATCCGGGTCATCCTCAGCCACACGATCTCGCCCCACCCGGCGCCCCGCAGCCGTCCGTCGGTGAGCCACCCACTTTCCCCCCGCACACGCGACGCTGACTCACTCACCAACGCCCCCTGCACCCTCGTGGGCCCCACCTCCCCCCACGTGGCGCGTAACCACCGCGCGTGCCAGTCAAGCACTTGGTTTTTTTACATTTTGGTCATTTCCTAAAACTTATTTTATAAATAGATCCGTGAAGAAAAATATTTTACCCATTTCTGTACTAAGAGTATTAAGTGGATTTTTTTTTCTTGGCACCGAAGGTTCAATGTTACTAGCATCAACACCCTCGCCCCTCCGTGACAGCTTAAGTCGCTGAAGTGAGAATCTACGTCAAATACCGAGGATCTAGTTATTAGAAAAATTTCTAAAAAATGTTAAAATATAAGTACTATTTATTATAAATAGATCTTCAACATTAGTTCCTTTAATACTAAGGACGTATGTAAAATTTATTTATATTTAACAGTCTTCGTAATTTCTTTTTATAGAGAGAAAATTACTTATATGCCACTGAAATTATATGCAACTAAAAGTTCATCGGTTTACTTATATGCCATCGTAAATTAGGTATTCTCATATATGCCATCAAACAAAATTTTCCTTCACCTATATACCATCCACGTCACCCAAGAGTAGAAATAATGTTAGCTTTTTTTGAAAAATGATAAAATTGCCCTTGGACTCTCTTTCCTTCTATGTAAACTATGTAAAGAATTAATTAGGATGAGTTGCAGTTGAAACTATGACTATAAGTTTAGCAATCATTATTGATTCAACACACAATAAATGATTGGATGCAAAGTTTATTTCTTTTTCATTTTTATAGTTAATTTATAAATTATAGAAAGAAATAGTTCGTATTCTTTTTTTAAATGGCACTAAGAACAATAATTATCTAATGTATCTAACTGGATGTAAGCATTCGGTTTAGAAAACAAATAAAGCAATCTGTCAGCTTAGCAATTGTGTGCCTAATATATTCGCAAAAATAGTTATGCTTAAATTAAAAAGTTACGTGCTTAATTTAATCTTATCATTGAAGTAAGTAATTTCATGATACCGACATTAGTTGATTAACATTAAGAGATGCATCATATTTGTTTATTCGTAGTAAGAAAACTAACACAAAATAAGAAAAAAGAAAGCTAAGAGTAATTTTGTACTTTTCATACCAACTAAAATGGTCAGATGACGTGAATGACATATAAGGAAATGAAAAAAATTTATTTAGTGGCATATACAGGAATAGCAAATTTTCAATAGCATACGAGAAAATCGGTGAACATTCAATGATATATAAGGAACTTTTTTTTATAATAGGTTCTCGGTGTTAGTTTTTTTTTGGTGGCGACCCATCTTCGTTCGTTAGGTGGTGAGGGCGTCGGCGCTAGCGATATTGTTATCGAGACGTTAGATCTCGGTGTTAGGGTCTCCAGCTAGCACCGAGAAAAAGATCAATATCTAAAATAACCTTTTTAGGGTTCTATTTGTAAAAAAGTTTTCTAAGGAGGATATAAAAACATAAAAGATCCACAGAGTTAAGCACACGACTCGTGCGGGCCCCACCGTCAGTAACCGATCCCACTCGCGCGCGTCCCGAGACGGCATCTCGATCTCGGTCGCGTCCTCCTCCGCCCGTGCGCCCGCGCCGGCGGTGCGGTTGGGCTCGCGTCTACGCGACCCCGATGACACGTGGGGACGAGGCGTTTCCTGGCACCACATGTCAGTGTAAGCGCCTGACGTTTTAACCCCGGGGGTTGGGAAGAGGTCAGGTGGGAAAAGGTACACGCGTGCACACGTCGACTGCAACAACCTTTTTTTTCCTTCTCCCCAACACGAGGCCCACGCCCCGGGTCACAGACAGGGTGGGCCCACCCTATTTACTCCCGACCAGGTCACTGACAGGGTGGGCCCGCCCGATTTACCCCGACGTGGGCCCCACCGCCGTGGGTGGCTTTAAAGCGAAGGCATCGCCGCCTCTTCTCGCCTCTCTTCTTTTTCTCTTCTCCTCCCCACACGACGCGATAACGTGTTGATTTTTTTAATTTTTTTTGAATTTTTTTGGTTGGGTTTTTTGCTCGTCGGCGGCGGCGGCGGTGGCGGAGGTGGGGATGATGGAGACGGCGGCGGCGGCGATGCTGGAGGCCGGGGTGGGGAGGTTCCGTGGACCGAGCATGGCGGCGCTGCTGGCGGAGATGTGGGCGCCGCTGGCCGTCGCGCTCGCGGCGCTGGCCACGCTGCCCAGCCTTTTCCGGCGGCTGCAGGTGCTCATCCTCCGCCTCCGCTCCCGCGGCAAGGAGGTCATCTCCTCGCACATATCCACCTACTACTCCTCCGGCGATGAATCCGACTCCGACGGCACCGACGACGAGGACGACGAGAGCTCCGCGGCGAGCTCATCCGGCGAAGAGGAGGAGGAGGGGCGGCGCGAGAGGAGGATTGGATACTACGAGGGCGCTGCCGACGACGATGACGACGGCTGCTTCCCGTGGGGCGGCGCCGTGGTGCGGACGTGGCAGGATCTTCCCCGCCGCATCTCCGGCGGGGCGAGGCTGCTCGCGCCGGGGACCTCCTCCGCGGCAGCCGTCCGCCTCTGGGACTCGATCACGGCGAGCGGCGGCGGCGGCGGAGGGACGTGGTGGGACGCCGATGAAGGCGGCCGTGCCCCGGCCGCGGAGGCGCCGGTGGTCCTCGGCTGGCGCCGCGACCACGTTGTCCGGCCGCGCCGCCGCCGCGTCGGCCTCCTCGCCGCCGTCGCGACCTCGCCCAAGTGAGACGACACGGCACGGCACGGCACGGTGGGCAGGTGTGAATACGATTTATTATTAGTCTTCCAGGTGGGCCCCACATGTCAGTGGGGGCAAATAAGGGTGATGGCCATCTGGGGGTGGGGGGGTGTTGGTGATGGGGTTGATTGATTAGCTGGTGGGATTTGCATATTTAGGAAGAAATTAATCAAAGTGATTAAAAATATTGAAGGAGGTAGTGGGGCATCATTAGCTGTTGCACTGCATCAGAATTCACAAGAGAGATTGGGTTTTTTTTTTTCACATTGGTTGATGGTGATCACAAATTGGGAATGATGATGGTATGATCTATCTATACATGTATGTACAATTAATTAATTAGCTTTTGTACCACCATTAATTCTTTGATTCATGTTGTTGTGATGATCAACAACAACAAAGATGAGAATGAGAAATGGGAAAAGCATCATACCATTCTAAGTATTTCCAGTCCATTTTGTCATATGCCCCCTTCAAATTCTTCGATTTAACTTAATTTACGGCACCGGAGCTCCCTTCTGCTGACATGTGGGCCCGATGTGGTTGGTAATTAGCGTGATTGATGAGGTGATTAGTGTGTGCCTGTTATACTGATTACACGCAACTAATGGTAGAATTTTGTATGATGCTCGCGGTCATGAAAAAAAAATAGTAGAATGAAACATGTCATAATCTAGCCTTTATTTCGTTTTAACTCATGGTCCAGTCTTGCATGAACACGTATGTTTCCACGTGATTTGCAAAGTTTTGACCTTAAACGTTAATTAATGTCCAGTAAATTACTAGTACGCGTTTTAGCAGCAGCTCAACTTTGAAAAATAAAGTTATGAAAAAAAAAAGAGACAGCGACAAAGGAAGCAACGGCGCTAATTAACAAGCCGCTGATTCTACACAAAATTAAAGCGTTCAAACAATATGTCAAAAATTGCAATTAATTATGCCGTTTAATCTAATTATTGACCAGCCATCACGTCGCCGTCCAAACCCTATCACCAAATACGCCTTTATGTGCCGAAAAATTTGGCCATTTGAAGCGTCATTGTCTCATATGTTCCTTTCTGTCATTTCCAGCTCTGTGGCACATCACATTTAATTTGGAGGCAGTCACATCTTGGAACAAATTTGGGGTGAACTCGTGTCCTCTTGATCATCATGTGATCATATTGCTTCGAGTTCATGATGTTGTCCCTTTGTGCGGAAGTCTCACTAGGGTTACGATCTAGTATGAAAAAAGCAACTCATGCAGGCAACCAAACACCGCGACATTCAGGAGGACGATAGATAGCCATCCAAACACCGCGACATTCAGGAGGACGATAGATAGCCATGTATGCGGTGCACGCAAGGGGAGGAATTAAAACGCAAGGGAAGGAAAACACATGTAAATCCATGTAAAAAGCATAGTTAGCTCCAACTGTTGTCAATTGACAACTCTCTACACATGAAACAAAAAGGGTTAAATTCTTTAAGAGTCTGTACACATAAATAAATTTTACAGGATTTTCGGAGAATTATTTCTTTTCCTTAAAAATTTGCGTAAAATAACTCTGTTTCGGAGATCTCAACTAATGCTATAGTCAATGAAAAAAATCTTTCTAAACTACTAATCAATGAAAAAATTGTTATTATTAATCCTTAAAGAGCCAACAGGGACAAGTTGTGAGACAACATTTTTGCAGCCCATATCAGAATGTTAAGGCAGAACAGAAAGTGCAATGGTGGGCTCCATGCTGTAGCAGCAGAAGCTGGTATAGCACACATCATCCAGCACCTTTGACGGCAACCTCTCCACAGAGATGCCTAAATTAAGTTGCAATCATGCGATTGGTTAAGGTGCCTGCTGTTTGCCAGTAGTGTGACACTGTAGCGCTTTGAAACACTTGCAAACACATAAATTAAACGATTATCTACTTTATTGTAAGGATAAACTAAATATTTTTAAAATATACTTAACAAGTGATCTAATCAGTACAGCAGAAGAAAGTTTTTTTTGAGAAAAGGTATTTTTCGAACCGTAGAGCAAAGTAATATAATTGGAAAGAACATGGCCAATATATGTTTTTTTTACGATAAGCCTGATTGGTGCTGCTGAAGCATGATGATTTTAGGATTAACTTTAGGGGCTTATTTGCTACTCTTATTGCTCAGCTTTCTGTTCTTGATTGCTAAGAAGACAAATAAAAAGTTTGTACACAATTATTCTTAAAGATCAAGTATCAAAATTATCTTCAGCTTTTATATGCCAAAGCAGGCTATGATGAAGTAGAATTATACTCCTGCATCTTTTCTTGAACACAAAAGGTACCCGATGATGAATGATGAAGTACAACTTTTTTTGTAGAAAAAATAATTGTACGCTGCAAAGAAAAGGTTTTCAGGATGCAATTCCTTGCTTTATGGAGGCAATTTGGGGGGTGGCAGAGATATGCTGCAGCTTTAAACCTGCTATGTTTCAGTTGCAACCTGTTTGTTGCGTCTGCATATGTGCAATGGAATAGTTCGCTTGAAAAGAAAAGATAGGATAAAAGAACGATTTCTTACACTGTTCAAATTATTCTACGCTTTAAAAAACATGTTTTCTAAAAAAAATTCTACCACATTACTTAGACTACTTGTTTTAAGCTATTTATTATGTTTATTTATCAAAACTAGCAAAGCGCCGGTGTGTTGAAAGGAGAAAACTACTCATTTGAGATCATTGACACCTTTCATATATAGTACTTCAATGAAATGAATCGTTATGTTGGCTCACGCGACTGGTTATTGAATCATGCTCGCTTCACCTTGATCATGAAAATAGCTTCACACTGAATGAATGGGATAAATCTTTCGAATGTTCTTATAGGGGGTAAGATATGTGTGTGCGTGTGTTCATAAGAGTGAGTGTATGTGTTCGTAGGGGTGAGTTTATGTGTATTGTGTTTTAGAAAAAAGAGAAAATTAAAAAGAAATAACTGAACCAAGCAACCACATTCTGCAATTAATGCTCCTCACCCTCGTGATCTCGTCCAATTGGAGCGTCGTGAGGTCGTGGCTCGACGTGAGGAGGAAGGGAACGACTGTGTGGGCTTTTGGGCTTCAAGACTCATCCTTAGCGGATCACGCGGGGTATCGTGGGCTTGATGGGCCTGACGCGCGTCACACGGAAGTCATGAGGAATTGGACGGATGAAAATCGAAAATTTTGACGGACGACAGACGAAAATACTCACGGAAGCCTTCTTACGTATTTTTTAAGTAGGTCTAGATATTAAACTTATCCCTATAGTCAAGTAGACAATCCATAGAAATATCTTCTCAATCATCTATATAAAACGAAGGAAGCCTTTTGAAGTTGAAAACAGTATTTTACGGACCAAGATATTCTTTCTTAAAAAAAATAAGGATAGTTGGATATGGAGTAATGCGTCAAGTTATTTGTTTAGTAGTAGTAGTTACCTACCTTTACATGCAGATTAAAAATAGAAAGAACATGGTCAGGTACTCAGGTTGTCAAAAAAGGGTCCCAACCTGAAGAAATGCTTTGCCACCAAGAGAGAAAAATAATATAGGGAGATGGAGAACATGTATATAAATCTATATCCTTCACCTTTCACTTCGAACTTGCCAAAAACTGTCAAATGTTTCTGTTGCCTGATTGAGACTGTCCCTCAAGCAATAGAAGTCATGTTGTAATGGAATAAACTAGTACGTCAGTAAAATGCTCAACTTGTAAGGCAGCCTTGCTGCCTTTTACTCATCATGCCTGTTTAGCCTAACTTGCCATTTAGAAAGGAAAAAAAGATTAAAAGATCAGCCTTAAAACAAAGGTTAAGGGAAATAAAAGTAGTTGAGGAACAAAAGGCAATGCAAACTGCAAATGATATTCTAGAGATGAGAAGCTCAGTCCATGTCACACTTGTTCTGCTTTTCTTTTTTTTAAGAATGCGCAAAAGAGTTGCGCATCTTTTGTATTAACATGTGAGGAGTTTTAACAACAACCAGCCAACAAATTCCAAAAGGAAAAAGAAATAAAGACAGAGCGGGTAGCTAGGACAAGGGCCTAAATCTCGCGGCATCCAACTTGCAACCGAGAACACACGAGTGTCCTACCCAGGAAGCTCAGTCCATGTCACACTTGTTCTGCTTGACCCCTGAACCATATCACACATACAAAAAAAAAAAAGATGACAAGTCAATTGTCAACTGATCACAACTCAAGCGTGAGCAACCTGAATCTCCTGCACCGGATTGCAAAATCCTAACAGAGTGCTGAACCTCCCCTCCTAACTCTAACCCGAACCCGTCGAAAAATAACCAGAACCGCTCCTAAACGAACCGCCATTTCGCTACTTAAACCCCTCCCCCATTTTCTTCACAAAACCACCAAAAACCATCTTCAAAATCCACAGATCAACATCACCAAACCACAAATCAAGAAAGAAAAAAACAGCAGCAATGGAGAGCAAGAAGAGATCACCGTTGCTACCACTGTCATCAGTAGCAGCTGTAGTACTAGTACTCTTGCTACTGTTCACTTTCATGGCAACGGAGGCCAATGCCCAGGTGTTCTGCAGGTCGCAGTTCAACCTGGCAAACGAGGCCTGCAGCCTCCGGACCTTCTCCGGCCCCAACCCGGCGGTGCCACTGCGCCAGCTCAACGAGTCGGCGGTGGCGGTAACGGCGGCCACCGGCGATGGTGGCTACGAGGTGCAGGCGGAGCACCGCGAGCACGAGCACGGCCATGGCGGTGGCGGCGGTGGGCGGCTGCGCAGCCACCGTGCCGACCCCTACGACACGGCGTGCTGCCGGCGTCTGATGGGCATCGACAACGCCTGCATCTGCCAGGCCATGTCCTACCTCCCGGTGTTCATGAGCAGGGTCAAGCACGCCATCAAGCTCACCCCGGTACCCGGCTGCGACGTCTCCTTCGAGTGCGCCGCCGCCTACTGATCGCCGGAGCACCGCCGGCGGTGGCGGCCACGGGTCTTTCTTTCTTCCAGCATTTTGCATTCCCCAGCTGAAGGTTGTCTGCCATTAATTCAGAGAAGTGAACCTAGATAAATATGTATTCCTGTTCTTCAGATGCTGCATCACTAGACTACTACTACTACTACTACTACATGATGTTTGTATTAGCAGTAAGGTGGCTATGTCAGAAAGAAAATCAATGTTGCCTGTTTAACAACAAAAATGATAATCCTGTTTTGTTCAACAATGAACTATTCTTAGATGTCCATTGACTAATATTAGTAAGATTATTTACAATAACTGGATTTTAACAGGCCTACATTTACATTTGTACATAACTGCAGAATCACAGGAACAATATCAAATTTAAAAAATATAATAATGGCGTCCAACAAATACACAACCAAACTGATATCAAGGACGGTCTGTCACCACAATCTCATTAACATTTTTGAGATTGGTGAACATATACATAATACTGCGGTACTTATTTGCTTACTGTAGGGGGACTGTACAATTTTCCGGCAAAATTGGAGACGAAAATCTCCAGATCATACACTCGCCCTGACAGCAATGTGAAAGATGGATACCTGAATCCACCTCCTGCACTCAATTCAATCAACAAGAGGTTTTCACATAGAACAGGATTCAAGCCATCAAAGAAAGTTGAGTTGTTGTTCCAATGAAGCAAAGTCGAACCCGTCCCAGTTGAGTTCTGCATCGATGTCAAACTTCGGATCTGTGATAGGCAGTGGCAGGTGGCTGATATCTGCAAGGCCAATGTAATCATCGCCCAGTGGCACATCCGACATGCCGATAAAATCACTAACTGGGAATGCATCTGTAAGCCTAGTGAAATCATCAGGTGGAAATTCATCAGTATGGCCAACACAGTTGCTTACGGGAATCTCATCTATCCGGCCAAGAACAGCGCCCACAGAAATCTCTTTGCCTTTAGGCGCGGATGAGGAGTTTAGCAAGTGCTCATCCATGATCTCATGGCTAATTTTCACTGACACTCTCTTCTGTGGTTGTGGCTGTGCCTTAATCTTCTGCTCAACAGTCTCATGGTTAATCACCACTGACGCCCTCTTGTGTGCTTGTGGCTTTGCCTGAATCTTCTGGTCACATGACTGAGATGAGGACACGCAGGATATAGTAACAGAGCTTGACAAATCTTCGCGCTCTGATACAGAAGATTGGGCTTTCAAGGCCATCAACTCTTCATGGAACTGGTTTGATTGAGCAAGATATGCTGCAGCAGCTTCCTCCTCACTGTTAAATGTGCCAATCCATTTCCTTGACTTCCTCACAGGATCGCGTATTTCTGCAGCCCATTTGCCCCAGGCCCGCCGACGCACACCCCTGTATTTGCTCGTTGGTTCCTTATCAGAATCCTTTACAGTCTTTGTGTCACATTGAACAAGGGTCTTTAAAGTTTTGGATGTCTTGGAGTTGTCCATTGGAATTAGTATTTCCCTTGTAAATCTCTTTTCCTTCTTTTCCTCCTCATTCTGGTCATCTTCATCAGAGGAATCAGTGGCATCAGGATCAGAGCAGAAAACGCGGACCATCCGGGAAGAGGGCACCATCATCTCAATGTGCAACCAGAACCAGATTTCAAGTAAGATCAAGAGATTATTTGATTACTATTGGCCTTGATTGCAATCTGCAGAGAAGGCTGAGGATGTGTTAAATATGCTCATAAAAGAATATGCAATTGCAAATAAGCAAAACACAAGAGATGTTCACATACCAGGTGAGAGTTTAGATGAATCAACAAAGATTTGTTGTCTGCTCTCTAAGCTTATCGCAGAAACTCGAAAAGCCAGAAATCGCCTTTGTCCAACTTGTGCTTATAACTGGAGCAAAATAGAGCTCCTGCGAAATCTCAAATCTGGCCGATTTTTTGTGAACTGGAAGAATGTCAGGTTGCAAAAGATGGGAATCTGTACTTGATCCACCCAAGCCAAACCTGAAAGAATAAAAAGGAAAAAGAGGTTTTTTGTGATGATGCCCTGTAAGGTAGTCTTGAAAAGGTTCTCTTTAAGTAGTACAAAAAACCTAGGAAAGTTATAATACGGAAGAGCAGTTATTTGCTGATAATATATTGCCTTAAAAACAGTCAACACTTACCAAGTTTTAAGGCAAATTGGGGGCTTTCTTCAATTGTCACCAGTCTAAATGGAGAAAGCCAAAGTATTTCACCCCAAATCCAAATCTGAAACCACAAGCAAGAAGGCACATTGGTCATTATTAGAGCAAGAATGATCAAGCAAGCGTATCCACCTTTGCATCTAAAAATAGTGAAGCGTTATGACTATGACAAGATCGACAAATCAATCCTTAAGCTGCAAAGCTGGGTAACTAAGTCCAAAATTGCATAACATTCAGTTATGCAGTCATATATACTCATTGAATTAAAAGAAGAATAGATCCACCCACCATGCCCTCTTCTACATATGCAACTAGCAACTGAAAAAACAATCTTCCATCATGTAAGGAAGACAATCTTAAAGATATATATATATATATATGCTGGCCTGGAAAGAGAGAGAGAAACAACAACATGCACACATGACTAACTTTATTTGTACCAATACCAATATATAAAGATATGAAATACTGTGACGCTTACTACGAGATAATGGATAATATTGGTTTTCATTCAAACGAACGGAATTATTACTAAGACGGTGAAGCAGAACAACAGAGTGGAGTGTATTTTTTGAAAGAGAGAAATGCACGGCTTACCTGGAGATCCTGAAGGGATTGTGCAGTGCTCTTGCGCCCCTCGTCTGCCAAGTTCGAAGGAGGAGGGGAAGGAGGAGGAGAAGGGAGCAGGAAGAAACCGTTGGCGGCGACTGGAGCTCAGAACCATGGAGCAACAGGAGCAGAGCAGGCGACATAAATCAACAGCGAGCACCAGCCGCGGCGGCGGAGACGACGAGCTCTACTCCTCCTCTCTGTTCGTCCCAACATCATCACAAGCGGATCGATCAACATCACAAGCGAATTCATCACCAAGAGAAAATAATAATAAAAAGAGAGAGAGAGAGATCAAGAAAGGAAACAGGGGACGGAAGCCAAATAATCCAACACCTCCAAAAAAGAGAACTTCCCAAAATTCAAGTATTCACACCCCGCACAATCCCCTAGATTAGATTGGTAGCCTATCAATCACACCCCCAGAAAAATCACCCCCCCCCCCCTCCCACAAACCCACCAAAAAAGGAAAGGAGAAAAAAGATAGAAACAAACCGAACCCACCCCCGAAATATCTCCCGCAATTACCAACCCAAAACCAAAAATATAAAATATAAAAAAAATCCAATCTTTAAACAACAACACATCGATCCACACCGAGCCAACACACCAACCCGAGAGGATCCGATCTTGGAGGAAGAACAATAAGGAGACAGAGGCGTCACCACCACTTACAGCAGCAGCAGCTGAGGCGGCGACGACGTCAGTTGCCACTGCAATCGGCCTCGCGCGAATGGCAGAGCAGAGCGAGTGAGGAGGGTGGTGGAGATCGCAAGAGGCGGAGGAAGAAAGAGGAGGGGGTTTATTAATGGGTGAGAGAGGTTTTGGGGATTTTGCGGGTTCTTCGCGATTTGGAAAGCGAAGATGAGAGAGAGAGAGAGGAGAAGACGAGCGGAGGAGGGAGGCGAAACGTGTGATGTGTGTACGAGGGGAGGGACGAGGGGGTCATTTATTTAATTATGGGCGCAGGAGGATGAAATTGATCCGACCACACAGTCATTGTACCCCCCCCCCCCCCCCCCCCCCCGTTTGTGAATCTATCTCTTGTGCAACATTCGTCCTTGCCAGTTCAAACTCTGGGTAACAGATTATTCGGATTGTCTTATATAGATAAATTAAATTGAATAGTTTTAAAAGTAGATTTAACAAATACGAGTACTCTTTTTTTATCTCGAAATATGTTTATTTCTCACTTATATAAAATGGAAAAGGTAGACTAAAATACTTTCACTTATCAAATCTCAATGTACTTTATTTGATCCTTATATATTTCACTCCTACTTTTATAAACTCCAGTACAATGATGACTTGAAAGTAAACTTATTTTGAAATAAATGGGAGAGGGTGAAAATAAACTTGCTTTAGGACAAACGGAGTAGTATTAGCTTACAACAAGTGATGTGAGCTATACAGTAAAACATTTTTTTAAAAAAACTTTAATAATCGGTTGAAATAGCTACAAAGAACAATTTGTTTTGAATTGTGGCTAGTGGATCACGTGCGGACTATTCGCATCATCACGTTTCCAAAATTACAATTTCTAATTGATCAATAAACTTTATACATCGGTTAAGATTATTTGTTCAACAATTTTTAGCAAGAGTAATCTTTTAATTTATCCTAATAAGAAATTGAGCATAATACATCCAATTATCTATAAAGAATACTAACCCTGAAAGTATGTTGTTTCAGCAATTAGCCTGAACAGTGCCACTCATTTTTAGGGACGAATCACAGAGGTAGTATCTAATCCCTCTGTTTAATATTATATAGGACGTTTTTATTCTTTTTCTAGTTATTTTTTAAAAAAATTGATAAAATTTATAGACAAACACAATAATATTTTCAACACAAAACAAACATACTATTTAATACGATTTAATGAAAGTAATTTGGTATTGTAAATATTGCTATGTTTTTTTAAACTTGATTAGATTTAAAGTAATTTAACTAGGAAAAAAGTCAAAACGTCTTATAATACTAGAAAAAATACCCGTGCGTTACAACAGGTAAACTAAAGTTATAACAAATATAAAAATTAGATGATTACAGTTCAGTTTTTCATGATATGAGCCCTTTAAGAAAATATAATTCTTAAGAAATAAAGAAAGTTCTAGAAAGAAAAAAAACGTTGGACCCTGCCAGCTTGCTAGGGTATTCGTGCGCGATGCCCATGAAGCGCGCGCGGCCCAACAGTGCTGCGGCCCGGGGATGGGGGCTGGTTCGATGCGGAATCGATATGAGCCGTTCATTTTGATGGACAGCTCAGATTAGTTCCATTAAAACCACCATTGCCCAAAAACCCTAGATTCAATTTTTCCTCTCCCATCTCTCAACCGCAGACCACCTCTCCCCATCGGTGGCACCTCTCCCCCTCTGTCACTACCTCTCCACCGCTCCTCCTCCCCCTCCCCCCACCGGCGGCGCCTCTCCCCTCCCATCCCCTCTCCACACCGGCGGTGCCACTCCCCCTCCCTCACTGGAGACGTCGCTCCCTCTCCCCCTCTCCCTCTGGTCTCGCCGGCACGGCGCGGCAATGGCGAGGGTACGACACGATGCAATAGGGGTACGACACGGAGATGGCGGTGACGGCCATCCCTACCCTCTCCCCCTTCCTCTCGGCCTCTTCGTTTCTGTCGGCGGATCTGGGAGATGGTGGTGGCAGGCACTGGGCCTCAAGGGAGATGACAGCGGATCCGGGAGGATGACGACGGTTGCTACATCAGGGTTATTGTGAGTAGATAGAGATATGGTTACTGTTGTCATCAGGAATTTGTGGTTATATAAGTTGTTGTTCTTCAATTTTTGTACATGGGATGTAACACAAGCTAGTTTGAATTTTTTGTATTATTTGATACGGACTCTAGATGATATTTGCCACGATTGGGTTTTTAATCTATTTTTGATTTGTGATTTGCCCACTGTACGCGATCAGGATTTTGAATTGATCTATAATCTTTGATATTTTTTTCTTTGGTCGGTGTACGCGATGAACACATCACGCGTGCGGGGATGGAGGGCATCTCTCGGTTGGATTTACGGATGAAAATTTTTTGTGTGAATATCATAAAGTTACTGGTTTTTTAAGTTGTTAAGATATAGAGATAGATTTATTTCCTTCTACTTCTATTTTCTACATGCTCCTGCATGCGCTAGCTGCGAGTAGCGGAGGACGAGTCAACATCCAACGTACAAACTAATGGGCTCTATGCATGCGGCTCTTTTCTTTTCTTTTTTTTGGGTACGCTTTGGACTGATCGAGAGATTAAACATACTGGCCATCGCTACATATACGCGTATTCACCGAATCGCTCTCAAATTACGCTGCTATGACGGACCAAAAATAATCTCGGAAGCCTTGCATATTTTTTAAATAGGTATATAGATGAAACAGAGAAAGTATAAGGCTTTGAGTATATAGTCAGTATGTTCTATTTTTACTATACAAGTAGAATAGATGCATTTTGGAATTCTCTCATGGACAAGTTTGAAAGGTTTTTTCAATTGCTTATACTTGATTGCACAATATAGTAGTTTCAAAGGGTTGTTTGAAGCAATCCATTACGAGGTTGACATTATAAGCACCTGAAGTAAAAAAAAAGTGTTGGCAGTTCGATGCTAACAATAGTACTACAAAAGATCTTGCCGTTTGCACATGAGTGTATACATGTGGTTGTTGGGAATGCTATGAATTATGTATGAACAATTGGACATTTAGGTTTCTTGGACAATCTGATTGAAGGGCCCAGTTAGTACAACTTCTACTTTAATATTTTTTATCCCATGAAGTAAGAGCTATGCCAAATATTTATAAGATAGTATATAGTTCATCTCCACCAAGTGTAGTTAATGCTCTTTCTCTCTTCTCTCATGAAGCTACATCACCCCAATTATTTCTAGCCTTTGGATCAATGGTACAAATTGTCTCTTCTTTCTTCTCTCATAAAACCATGAAATTTCAATTATTTTTAGGCTCAAAATTCATAAGTATCAATTACATAAAATATGTACACCTTACGCTATATTTGCAATCATGTGTAAATTACGTAAAACATATGGAGTCCTTTTGTTTTGGTTTTAAAAAACGTATTTTTATTTGTTTGTACATAGTATACAACTTAATTTCCTGTAATAACGCGGCGGGGTATTCATCTGGTAGTAATATAGAGTGAAGCTTCACTCCTAAAAATACACTATAAGCGTAAAGCGGTATTTCCATACATCTTTAGCTCTGCTCCACCCTTAAAATAGGAACTGTACCAGACGGGCCCTAAATATAGCATTTGTATCAGCACAAGCAGAAGGATAGTATGATACTAGTATAGAAGAAATAGCGGTCAACATTCGATAGTACTAGCTTAGTATCAACGATAATAACTGCCATGAACAATTGACCTAAATTATTTTTAGTTATTCTTGTGAAGATGGTATGTGATTTGTAGTATTATGTCTCAGCTTGTGTAACCTTAGTTGCCCTTGTCTTGGAATATGTCTTCTCTACTCTCTGCGGTTCTATAATTCTTCTTGACGTTTTGAACAATGACACGGTTTTCAAAAAATTTTTAACCTTGTTTTCTATTATAATATATACAATAAATAAATGTAGTAATTATATATATATATTTATAGTTCTAGTTCCTTTAAACTAAATACTTTTAAAGTTATTGCTAGTCAAAGTTAAAAAAAAATTGACCTCAAACTTATCCAAAATGTCAAGAATTATGAAACCAGAAGGAGTACTAGACCATTGTAAAAACAGAAAAAACAGATTACGTTTAATTTTCTTTTTTCATGTTGATGGTAAGTACAAATTTACATAAACCTGACCCTGTCCTAAATTATAAGTCATATATTTTTTTACAAGATCTTTAATAACATACTTTAACCACTAATTTATTTCATATTATGTTATCAACAACTCTAAAATTAACATCACATGAAAGTATTTTAAAATACGAATTTAGTGATATAACATGCATAATACTTAACATAAATATTGTTAGAATATAATTATTAGATAAAAATATCGAATTTGATTTTTCTTAATAAGGATGTTGTATAATTTGAGACGGAGGAAGTATGATCGATGGTCAAAAAAGTTGGAATTCAAAACTCCTGTAGTAGGAAACGCAGTGGTAGTACAGTTGACGGGGTGCGCGTAGGAAATAAGGACTCCTGCCTTTGCCTCGCCGCCGCACATCACACGCGTGACCACCAGAGAAGCTAAGGCGGTTCCCCAGCTGGGCCCCACCCGTCAGAGCCGCGCCCCTCACACGCTCCAGCTGAAGTAAAAAAAAAAGGCTGCCTTCCCTTGGGCGATCTCGATCGGCGCCGTCCGTTGCGGGACGGACGGGTGGGATATGATCCCGTTGGGCTTTCCTTGGCTGGCAAGCCTCTCGGCCACGTGGCGGTGGAATGTGGGAGGTCTGGCTCGACCGGTGACTTTCTTGGACTCCAAGTAGGGTGGGGCCCACCGCCGCAGCTGGTCGTGCAGGGGGAGAGAGAGACAGAGGCGGTTTCCCGATGCGAGCGTGCAGTGCAGTGGCAGCAGTTGCAGTAGGCGACAGTGTAGGTGAGTCAGATGCCATCGATAGAGCAACGGTGCTATCAAAAGCAACCGCTTAAGCAAATTTATTTAATGCCCAATTAGATCGAAAATAACAGTAATTATTGTATCCTATAACAAACTATTACATTCGTCCCGAAGTGTACCACATGATTTATTACAAAAGTATATATAATTAAATAAAGTAAGATTATTATTGTACTCCCTCCGTCCCATATTATAGGAGATTTTAGGTGGATATGACACATTCTAAAACTACGAATCTGGACAGGTTTCCTATCCAGAATCGTAGTAACAGAATGTGTTAAATCCACCTGAAATCTCTTATATTTTGAGACGGATGGAGTATAAAAAGTAGAGATAGGTGGAAAAATTGAATGATAGAGGATTGTGATTGGTCGTGAAGAGAATATTGGTGAAGAAGTTATTATATTTTATGATAAGTTTTAATGATAAAAATTGTTATATTTTAGGATGGAAGGAGTATTTTTTCTTCTAGGACATGTCATGTTTGTTCACTAGTACATTGTATGTAGTAAATTTTGCCTTCTATATTTGAGATAAAGTTTGAACTCTATGCTAAGTTGTGTTACATTTTGCGACAAAGCAAGTACTATTCGAAAATTATGAAGCACTAGTACCGGAGTTCCGCTATACGTACGATCATTTTTATACGATGTTTGTACGATGAAACGTCTGTCCTAACGTTTGTGACGACGAAACGGATCCCTCCTTCACTGCAGAGCCCATATCCAAAGCCCAAGCTCCTCCTGACATCCTGGCCTGCTTTCTCGTTGGTCTGGTTGCACATCCAAGTATCCAACCAAAGCAAATCTTCTTTCTAATCATATAGTAAGTAATATTCTTCCTAATAATATCTTATATAGTAATTGTACTTAGCGCTCATTTGTCATGTGGCAGGTTAAGCAAATTACTCATACATATATGTTCCTTGCACCTTGGATAGAGGTAGCATTAACCCTAGGAAGTAGATTCTAATGGCCACAATTAGAATTGGATGCAGAAAAAATTCATATACGAACTAATGTCAAATAAGGTTTGCATATGTTTGGATACATTGAGAGGTCCTGGAGACAAACTTAAAGCCAAAGTATCTAGTACTCCTCGGTACTTGTTTGTTAAGTATGTAGTGTCAAATGTTACAACATCTGAGAAAGATTCATATGTAGCTCTGCTTCTTGCATCTGCCCAAAATACATTCCTCAATCGGGAGTCCTCATCCACATCCATGACATAGAAAAAGTTGGATCTTTGGACTGCATACGAAGGAAATAATGATAAATTGCATCTGCATCTCCAGCACCGAGCTTTAGCCTTCTTGTATCTTGCAAATAATTCCTGCACTCCTTTTCACCAAATTCAAGATTTTCATAGCCACCTGCTTCCATAACAAGAGAACCAAAGTTCTTGTTTATACGGATTCCTGCTTGGTCATTCAGTTCAAGTGTTCTTTTTCATGCAAACTAAGCTTCTTGTGGCATCTAAGAAATCTAGCTTTGCTTGGACTGATAACATGATTGTGGTCAAGTTGGAAAGAAGTAATGCGTAATTTATCACCACGAAGAGAAAGGTTAACTTTCGCTGGGCATTGCATCCTTGTAGAAGGGTTTGGATTGAATGTGTCCTTTGATGTGTATTGAGCCTTGTCTTGCCTGCTGCAAGCTAGTGTGAGATAATTCACCTTGCCATCTTCATTGGTTCTTGAGGTTCTTCTTGTCACACCAAAACCTTTCTTGCGAGCATATCTCTTATAGAAGGTTTTAGCATCGGTTGCACTATCAAATAGCATTCCTTCTTTGGTTCTTGTAACATAGCTTCCTCTGTTGATTGCTCATTTGAAACGAACTTCTCAATTTCTTGGTCATCTGATTCATTTTGGACCTCCTCAACAATAAAATCATCCTCGTCTGATATGGCAATATCATCTTCTACTTCATTGGTAGATAAATTGGTCTCCTTTACTGAAACATTGAAACAATGGCATGTTTTGCAAAGCAAAAATTCAGATTAAATCCATAAGAAAAAAGAAGCATTTCATGGCCATGGACATTACCCAGGACCAAAAAAGAAAGAGAGGGAGACTAGTGTACAGAAAAGATGATCGTGAAGCTAAAGGAATTCAAGCAAATAAGATGACATACCTGTGTCTTCGTATGCCGTATGCTCTCTGGATTAGATGCAGAATTGCAGATGCGCTGAGAACATGGAATAGGGAAAGTCAGGTTTAGGGTTTAACAAAGGAAGATGTACAGTCGGATGCAAAGAGGCTAATTGGGCCTAAGGGCCCATGACGCTCTTGACGGCCGCGTGCGCATGCGCCGTGTGCTCGCATTAGGTTTCCTGCCGTCCGCGTCGTTACGTTTGATCGTACCAATATCGTACGAAAAATTCGTATGCGTAGCATTTTCCCTAGTACCGTGGTTCTTGGCTCTAACTGTTGAAAATTTAAATTTCAGCACCCAAAAAAATAATTCAACAAATTTATGTCTTTGTATTTTTTATCTTTTCTAAAAATTATTTTACAAATATATCCTTAAAAAAACTTCTTCCAAGAAATGAACTTTTTTCGATGCCAATGAGACTGATACCAAGGTCCAACTGATCAACGCTATATTGGTGTCAACCCCCCTCCTGTGGCTAAGCGTTGTTAATAGGCTAGTATCCAGAGGCTCTTTCACAACCCACCTCAACCCTTAAATAGTTCTTTTTTTGCTAAAAAATCTATCACATATCAGCCTTACCCTTTTTTACGATCAGCACTCACATTTTAATGGGTCCATTTGAAACCTTGTGCGCTGTTACGGGAATTCTATATGTAACCGTATGAATAACATGTAAAATAGCTAGACGACATAATTTTATATACTTTACATAATTTTCTTTTTATCGATCACAGGAAAAAAAAGATACGAACAATGTGGTTTGTCACAATTCAAATCATACATAGTGATGTGCCTCAATGACATAATGAAAAGAAGAGGGATAATATAGATTACTTATTGAATGATAAAACTAAGGTGATATGATTTCACAAGAGAAGGAAATAATAGAGATAATTTGGATAATAGATCAATCATCAAATGGCTATAAATAATTGAGATGATGTGGCTTAATTAGAGAAGAGAGAAATATCATTAACTACTGTCTTAGTGTTGATCAACTTTATATATATATATATAGATACTAGCAAAATGCCCGTGAATTGCTACGGATAAATTTAATTTTGATCGAACATATTAAATCACCCGTTACAATACAGTAATATATCCAAACCTCTGATCCGAAACTGCCCATGCCCTTGGTGCTAACTAAATGGCCAGAATTCATCAAACTAATCACGTGAGCTATGAATTACTCCTATAAATCTTGGCAGATATGAAATACTACGGTTATGGAGTGAATCAATAATTTTGTGTTACTGACAATATTGAAAAAAATTACATGCAAAACAACAAAATTTAATTTAAGTGTTAGTTTTACCAATGCTGCAGGAAGAGAGCATCCTCGCTTTTCTTGCACATGTAGCAAGATCAAAAGAAGCAGCGAGTATTACCACGCTGACTTCTTCGAACCTCCGGCGCCACAACTCTCGATGACGCGGCTATCTAATACGTGGGTCATCTTAAGCTAGACCATGGGTGATGTCTGTTAACGTTAAAATTTAGTAAGCTCGAAGTTATCATCGGCCTAGAGTCCTAGAATCGGTCGATGGGAATTATCATCGCCAATAGTTAGATTTTTGGTAAATTCGGTTAAGAAAATTAATCAATTAAAGGAAGTTTATCCAGAAGAGACCGAGTTTAAGGAGGATGCGGCTGTTGATGTAAAAAAACACACTAGCCTGAGAGATTTGCTTTACACTAATGCAGGTCCAAAACTTGCTTTCGAGTTCAAGGGCGTGCCAGTTGCTTTCGGATTCAAGGGTGTGCCAGTTGAATTGATCCTGCAATCAACAAGATGAAACATACAAGTATAAGTATTATTAGTAAACGATAATCGATCGGCTAGGGAGCTGATGTCATATCGTGTTGTAACCTAGCCGATGTATTGTTAGGTGAATCGGTTGTAAGGCATGTTCAATAACAGATCAACCCTAAATTTGATCCATCGGCTGTAAATATCAGTGTTATATAATCTATAAATCAATATTACTTTAGAAATCAATAATTGGGATAGATTGGACTTAACCGAGACAATATAAATTGTCCAAGTCTAAAATAACAAGAAGTAATAATTATATGTATTCATATCATAGCCGATGTTCATATTTAAGTATGTATCGGCTATAGCTCCGCTACTACCTTATCTTGCATCAAATATATCTGACTACCGTTAATCAGATTGACAGTAAGTTCAATATATTTATATTGGTTAAGATCCTGATATAAGGGGCATATATAGTACATTAAACAAAGCATAAAACCATGTGAAACAACTACACCAGGTAAGATTGGCTGAAACCCCGATACTATCCTTATTAATAACCATAAAACAGGCTAGAGATTATGATTCTAAATACGACTTAGTAGATTAAACTTAACTGATGCAGCACTAAGTATAAAAAAAGCATAATATCTAGACAATTAAGCCGATGGTTGTCTTTTCAGGATGGTGGATATATTATATAATCCAAGCCAACAAGTCAATCTAGCTGTTATCGACGAAACCCTAAATAGAGATCAGTCGATGCAAGTAGAAAGCATTGTCAATCTAGATTATATAGCATATATGATAACTCGGTGATTCACAAAATAGAATTAGAGTGTCATAAAGATGTAAGCACTAACTCCGATAATGCAAACCGCCATAACAAGTTTTACCTCTTCGTCAAAGATCGAAACCGATGCAGCTTGACTCGAAAGCAAGAACTCGTTGAAACAAAGTAACGAAAAAGATGGCGATGCGCTGAGATTGAATTGAACTGATGTTAATTATTTACAAGACCTCAGGTTTCCGCCACCGGCACGACCATCTACCTCGACGTCGTGGACAATGAGGACGAGATCTACATGAAGCTCAGGGTCTCCGACGGCGCCTCGCCGACGCAGCACGTGGTGACCAGCTCCGGCAAGTTCCAGCTCCTGGGCTGGGACAAGAACTTGTCGGAGTAGATCACCATCAACTCGTTCCCGACGCACCAGTGCAGCACGTATGGCTACTGCGGGCCGAACGGCTACTGCGACTTCACGACGGGCGCCGCCGCCACATGCAAGTGCCTTGACGGCTTCGAGCCGGCGAGCGGCGAGGAGTGGAGCGCCGGCAGGTTCTCGGGGGGTTGCCGGCGGAAGGAGGCGCTGCCGTGCGGCTCCGCCGATGGTTTCTTGGCGCTGCCGCGGATGAAGGTGCTGGTTCCCAGCCGTCGCCTGTGGTGTTGGGTGTTAATTCGTCGATTTCCGTTGCCGCTGTCTCTGATGTTGCTGTTTCCGCGTCGTCTGTTGCAATCTCGGGTTCTCCCGAGAGCTGCAACTTAAGTCAAGGTAAATAAGTCCCCTATTTAAATTAAGGATTGCAATGATTCATAATTGTCACTGTGGGTACCAGCGCTATGTCCTGGGACGGGTACCGATGTCGCGGTTTCGTAGGAAGCGGTTCGCGCCGTTTTCCTACGACACGCTCCTGTCAGGTTCCGTTGTACGGTGGTGCCGGATTGGGGTGTGACAAGAATGGTATCAAAGCATAATTTGGCCCTAGGATCGAAACCCCTGACTAAGATGGCGTTCTTTGAGTACAAAACTATTTGTGAAAAGTAAGGTGTTGTTGCCCCCTTTAGCTCTAGTTTTGTGAAAAATCTTTCCCAGATTTCCTCTTCCCAATCAAAATGTAGAAGCTAGTCGTGTGTTTGACCTTTGTCCTAGAGTTCGCCTGTCTTCACGCCCAGTTGAAGAAAGGTGTGCTCAAGCCTCTAGAAGTCTTAGTTAAGCACTCGTTGGTAGGCTGACCTTAGTATCGTCACCCTCTCAATAGGAGTTGTGGTGAGCTAGTGTGTGTGTGAGTTATGTTTGGTAGTCCGTGTTGAGGTGTTAGACCAGTTGGGCTACCGGCTGGAACACACCACCTAAGTTTCTCGGGATTTCAAAAACCGTTTTGCTGTAGTGTTTTGTTTTCCCTCTTTATCTTATCTCTTTCTGGCCCGATCTGATCCCGGTCCCTCTGCAGTAGATGGCACGTCGTTCTACTCGTCAGATTCGTGGCCCTAACCGCCTTGGTTTTGAAGAAGACCTCGCTCACGCTGAAAACCAGGATCAACCGGTTAACTTAGCTAATGAGCAAGATATCGAGAATAACCATGCACCTGCTCGTGGACCAGTTAATGAAGCCGCAAGTAGTAACCAACCCCCGCCACTGGATATCCACCAACTCATGACCATTCAGACTCAGATTCTACAAGGAATAGCTCAGCATCTGGCCTCCATGCAATAGCAAATCCCTCAAGCTCATCGACCCCAAATGGTTGAAGGCAATGGTAGATCTAAACTAAATGATTTCTTGAGATCTCATCCGCCAGAATTCTCCCAGACCGCCAAGCCTATGGAAGCCGATGACTGGATTAAGGATGTGGAAAGGAAGTTAAATCTATTTCAGTGCAATCTTGTAGAGAAAGCCCTGTTTGCTGCCCATCAGTTGAGAGGACCCGCAGCAAATTGGTGGGATAACTACTGTACTGCCCATCCTGATGCTACCAACATTACTTGGACAGAGTTTGCCGAAGCCTTCCGTACAACTCACATTCCAGAAAGTGTAATTGATATGAAGAAGGAAGAATTTGCAAATATCAAGCAAGGACCCTCTTGCATCAACGAGTACTTGAGCCGTTTCAATAGGTTGGCACGATATGCCCCAGAAGATGTGGATATTGATAAGAAAAAGATAAGGAGATTCTTGAAGGGAATGAATGTCAACTTGAGAATGCGATTGTTGGCTCATTAATTTCCCACATTTCAGCACATGATCAATAAGGCACTACTGCAAGAAGATGCACAGAAAGAAATGCAAGATTATATGAAACGCAAGGTACCGACTTCAGAGTTTGAAGCAAGAGAAAGTCAACGCCAGAGAACCACCTCACTAGCACAGTACTATTGTAGCACCCCTCAGCATTCCAATACTGTTGGTTCCATCCCCCGTTCGACAGTGTCAGGATCTAGTCAACATCCCACAAGGACCTACAATAGCAACCTTGGAGGAAGTAACTCTACTACTCACTCGGTAAGTACTGGAAAGAAGGCAGGAGTTGAGTGCTACACTTGTCACGAGATGGGACACTATTCATGGCA
Source organism: Oryza punctata (assembly GCA_000573905.2). NCBI lineage: Eukaryota > Viridiplantae > Streptophyta > Magnoliopsida > Poales > Poaceae > Oryza > Oryza punctata. The sequence goes on from CM002496.2 coordinate 13,621,246, forward strand.
ATGCCGCAGTAACACTCGTAACCCAACGGTATAGTCAAATGCCACTGCTGAGGCATCCGTGCAAGGAAATGCAAGACTCCAGAACAACAGATCGATCTCCTTGGCCTCGCCAGACGCAACACAAGGACGTCTGAACCATGTGCAAGCAGAAGCGAATGAAGAAGTTCTAGAAGTTGACACAGCTGGAGAAGCCTACGAAGACCAAGTTCCTTTGGGAGAAGCAGACCCACCGTATGAAGAAGCATGCTAAGTGAATCAAGGTATCAGTTCATTTTGCGACAGCAACGCAACTAGACCAACAGAATATGAAGTTGCGAAGAAATATGAAGATCCCCTTTCGGTCTTGGGTGTGTGGTCCACCTTCGAATCTCGGGGACGAGATTCTTGTAAGGGGGGTGGATTTGTAACGCCCCGCTTTTTGCGAGACGTTAAAAACTAAATTAATGAAACCCTATTTGCGAAAATTCCGTTCTTTGTGTGAGAGTCTAAGTCGTGCCAAGATCTCATCTACCCGCTGTCAAAATCTCATTCCAGAAATCAAATCCAAAAATCTCTCCAAATTAGACTTCTCTGCAAAAGTCCAGTTTGCCTCCCTCCTGTCTCATGGGCCGGCGACCGGCCCATTCTATCTCTCCCTCTCTCGCACAGTAACTCTCTCTCTCTCCTTCCTGTTTTCCCTCTCTCTCCCTCTCGCCGGATTTGCCGCCCGCGCCGTTTGAACCTGCCCGCCTGCGCCGCGCCTGCCGCCTGCCCGCAGCGCCGCGTCACCCCGGCCCCGCCGCCTGTCGCCGCCTGCGCGCGCATGCCTCCAAGCATCGGAGCTGCCGCCGCTCCCTCTTCCTCTCTCTCTCCATCCCTCCCCATTTCGGTAAGGGCCAGAGCCCCTTTCCCCTTCCCCTTTCCTCTTTTTCCCCCACCGGCGACCCCTCTGCCACTGCGTTGGCCGCTAGCACTGGCTCTAGCGCGCGCCCGCGCGCGCCCGTGATGCCGCCCGAGCGCTCCTCTCCTATAAAACCCCCGCTCATCCTCCTCTTCGGCCGCTCCTCCCCTTCCGCCTCAAACACCCACACCACCGCCGTTGCTACGCCACCGTTGCTCACCTCTTCGCCGCTCGCCGCCGGACGCCGCTGCGGACGCACGGCGCGGAGCCCGCCGTCGGCCGCGCCTTCCTCCTCCTCTTCCCCGACTCGGCGTCGCCCCTCTCGTCCCCGCGGTAACCGCCCTCGCCGCCCCCTTCTTCTCTCCTCTCCTCCCGTAGGCCGTAGCTGCCGCCGCGTAGCCTCTCCTCGCCACGGCCGGCCGGCCGCGTGCGTCGCCGCGGCCGCGCCCCTGCCCCTCCTGCGCCACTGCGGTGCCCGCTCGGTTGGGCTCGGCGCTGCCCCCACCTCGTCGACCGCGCCATCCCTCTCTCTCTCGCTCGGGTAGGCCGTGAAGAAACGAGAAGGAGAAGAAGAACACAGAAAGAAGAGAAGAAGAATGGGAAAAGAAGAGATAGAGGAAGAAGAAGGTGGTGGGACCCACCGTGGGCCCCACACCCCTATTTGACCGGTCTTAGCTCTCTCTCTTCCTCTCTCATGCGCGCTGGGCCGCTCCGGCTGGCTCGCTCACCCCCTGCCGGCCTTGGGCCGCCTTGGCCTGGCCGCTCAGCCCGCTCGCTCCCCGACCTGCTTCGCCCGCGCGCAGCTGGGCCGCCACCCGACCGGCCTGCTCGCCCCCGCAAGCCTGCCCCCTCTCGCGCGCTGCTGGGCCACCCCAGCCGGCCCGCTCCCCCGCCGGCCTCTTCCCCCCCCCCCCCCCCCCCCCCGCGCGCCTGCGCTAGGCCATGGGCCGCTTCGCCCTCGGGCCGCGCCTTGCACCGGCCGAAAGTCTGCAACTCACCCCTCTTTTCTTTTTGTTTTCCAGGGAATTTAATAATTCCTTTTCCTTTAGACAGAAAATCAATTAATCTGAGGAAATTCATATCTCGTAGTCCGTAACTCCGATTGACCCCGTTCCACTCCCAAAATTTCTCAAAAATCGAGATCTATCTAATGGCACTATTAATTAGTCTAAATAGGATCCTTCTTTTGGTCCTTGTGTAGGTTTTCATTGTTTACGTATAGTTGCGGGTTGTGGATTTTCGTTCGAGTGAGGATTTTAAGAAGCTTCGTGAAGACCTTGAGCAAGGCAAGTCACCCTTGATCATATTGCTCCTATAATTGAAAAGTCATTATTATTTTGTTTGCAACATGCATTATTAGGAGTACACACTTAACTTGCTTGGCCTCGGTTTGCGTGCCAAACCGACGGACCTACCTAGTAGTCGCACTACTTCCTGTAGGCCGATATACCCTGATTCCATGTCGCTCCACCTTTGTGGTACTTTGGTATCCGTGCTCTCTGAGCATGAGTACCAATTACTCCACATACACCATTGTTTGTCGAAAACTTGGGAAATGGGTTTGAGAAACCTTGAAAACCCGACACGTGTGTCGGTGTGTTTGAAAATAAAAATGATTGTGAAATCTCGCGATGCGGGTGTCGTGCCTGCGTGGTGCTGTTCCCGTACTCGCATATAAGGACCGATTCCTGTGGGGATTACATCCGAGCATAGCAAGTGCAACCACATGGTGGAATGGGACACCCTAGCTAAGTAATTAGCTGCTTCTGGGAAACCTTGTATGCCAATAGGGGTGGAAAGCCGGGATGTGGCGGTAGAGACATCCTGGGAGTCCTAAACAGAGGAAGGCAACCGGGAGTCCTGTATGGAAAGCCGGAGTTGGCCTGATGTTTGTCAGGGAGACCCTTTGTGTGGCGTGAGGTGACCTAGGATTAGCTTTGGAAAGGCTTTGTCACGAACCTCCGACACCGGCCAGTGTCTGGAGTAAGTTCGTGTTATATGGGTAAAGTGTACCCCTCTGCAGAGATTAATAAACTGTTCGAACAGCCGTGCCCACGGTCATGGGCGGATGCAAGGTGATTCCCGTTGCGTAGATTTGTTTTCTTGTGCTTGTGAAAAGTGTTGTGGATTGGAAATCGTTACCAGAATCAGCCTATGTGGCAGATGGATGACCTGAGTGGTCAGAAACGGGTCTATGTGATCCGGGATGTCTGAGGGCATCATAGATTAAGCTTCCCGGGTGGAAGCAGAATGTTGTGCTGCGGGGCAGCGGGACTCTTGGAGTCCGAGAAAAATGAAAATGGCTCAGGGAGCCGCTTAATCAAGTGAAATGGTTGTGCGGGCCGAGAATTAATGAACCGACCTGGGAAGTCGGGGCATTACCAGTTGAGTTGTTGAAAAGCATCTCTTAACTCGAATTGAGACGCAAGTCTCTTTTCGACCTAAACTTAAAAAGAAGAAAGTCATTTAGTGGTTTCAAAACGGTTCCAAATAAAGGATTTGCAAAACAACCTTTCCCCTCTTTCAAGCTTGCACTAAACACCTAAATTCCCGTGACTTGCTGAGTACGTAAGTACTCACCCTTGCTTTATATATATAGTTCCTCCGTCCTGAAGGCGAAGTCGAAGAGAAGTGAAGACTAGGGTTTCGTCATGGTTCCCAGCCGTCGCCTGTGGTGTTGGGTGTTAGTTCGTCGATTTCCGTTGCCGTTGTCTCTGATGTTGCTGCTTCCACGTCGTCTGTTGCAATCTCGGGTTCTCTCGAGAGCTGCAACTTAAGTCAAGGTAAATAAGTCCCCTATTTAAATTAAGGATTGCAATGATTCATAATTGTCACCGTGGGTACCAGCGCTATGTCCTGGGACTGGTACCGATGTCGCGGTTTCGTAGGAAGCGGTTCGCGCCGTTTCCTACGACACGCTCCTGTCAGGTGCCGTTATACGGCGGTGTCGGATTGGGGTGTGACAATAGGGGTATAATTATCATTTAGCAGTGATTAAACTTTTTTCCTTCTTTTTTTTTGCTTTTTGATGGAATAAGAGCAATGTCAACATAATGGATAACCACGTATCGATTTAGCGGGGAAAAAATATAAATAACAAATTTATAATTATTGTATTAGTAAATTACTAATTTACTCTTAATAAGAGTACCGGAATATTACCCTACAACAAATGGTAGTACATACATACCTGCACCTGCAAGCCGGAGGTAGAGCGTCTCACCGAAGTCACCCCATGTCCCGACCACCTTCTCCATGTCGACCAAGTCGCCGCCCCAAACCAAACACCTCGTCGAATCCCTCTTGGAGCTTCCCGTGAGGTTGGTGTAGGCGTACGCCACGCACGAGCAGTTCCGGCGGCACTCCGCCGCGCACTCGTCGTAGCTCCGGTTGCCCACGTGCAGGTACCAGTCGGGCAGCTTCAGGTTCGCCACCGCCACGAACCCGTCGCCGCACCGCACCACCTCCCTCCGGCGGCATCCGAGCGTGAATTCGCCGCGGCTCCAGTCGGCGGCGCTCGCCGGCTCGAACCCTTCGAGGCAGTAGCACGTCGAGACGGTGGCCGTGACGTCGCCGCAGTAGCCGAATGGGCCGCAGGAGCCGAACACGCTGCATTCGCGGGTCGGGTACTTGGCGAACGTGGTCCACGACGACGTCTCGTTGCTCCAGCTCTGCAGGCGGAGGTCGCCGGCGTAGCCCAGCGTGTACTGCATGGGCGGCGCGCCGTCGGACAGTGTGAACGCGGTGTAGATCTCCTCGTCGGTGGATACGACGGCGGTGTAGATCGCCGACTTGCCGCCCTTCTGGTAGTTGCTGTCCACCATGTAGCCCTTCCATGGGTTGGTGCGCCAGTACACGTGCGGGCCTGTCCAGATGACAACCTGCAGCGGCCGGTCCGGGTCGCCGCCGAAGGAGAAGTTCCCCGGCGACGGGTCGGTGGCGCCCTTCCATGAGACGAGCCGCACGCCGCCGCGCGTCCGGTATGTGACGCCGATCTTCATTCCGGGCAGGAACGCGTTGCCGGGGTGATCGAACGTCTCCCACAAGGCGGTGCCGTCCGGCAGCCGGAGCACGAGGTTGCCGGAGTTCGCGAGCACCGCCACAGCGCCGCCTCCTCCCGACGCCGACGAGTTCACGCCGGCGGTGACGTTAGTCCTCCAAAGGACGCGGCCGGTGGCGCCATCGGACAAGACCAGGTTGCCGTCGCTGGCAACGGCGAGCGTGGAAGCTGGGGAGGAAGGATGGTCGGCGATGGGCGCCGCCTGGTCGGCGACCCACACCACGGTGAGCTTGGGGATGTTGTTGTACCATATTCCGAGGTAAAGTCCCGACAAGGTAGTATTAGTGGAGTTGGACGATGGCGAGAAGAAGCCCATGGCGAAGGCGCCGCCGTCGGAGACGAGGGTTGAGCCGGGAGACAGCGTCTTGCCGATGGCAAGCCGGTCGTCGGAGGCGCACATTGACGGGCATGAAATCAAGAAGACGAAGAGAAGGATGGCAATGCAAGTGGAAGCTGGCCAATCCATTGATGATGAGCTGACCTGACCTGATCTTGCACTTGCAGTTGTGCTTGTGCCTGAACTTGACCCTTACATAGTTACATAGTGTGCAAGTGTACTGTGCATGCAGAGAAGATTCAGAAATTTGTAAGTTGCACAAGATTTAGAAATTTGTAAGTTGCAGGTGACTAGCTTTCTGTATCATATTAACGCTACATTTCAGGATTCATGTGGCAGGTGAAATGAAGTTGGGGGTTCACTCTACCAGCCAAGAAGAGACAGATGTATACTTGTGCAGTAGTGGTTCTTAATATTAAGTACTATATTGAGTATTGGTGAGTAACTAAACAGAGTTCTGCCAAAATCAGCAAGTAGTAAGATAAGATTAATTCCACACATTTCAGTGAGATACTGACAACTAATTACACAATGATTGAATTCTTAGAGTCAAGTCAATAACCTTTCCAATTAAGCTGCAACAGTCTAGCTTCTGGATCATATTAATGCTACATTTTAGGACTCATGTGACTGGTGAGATGAAATTGGGGCGCACCAGCCAGAAATGTGACAGGCATAACGTATAATGGTATTTGCTTCTCTTCGAGTGGAACGTTTCAAACAAGACAATCACCTTGTAATTTCTGTCTGGAAAATACGTTTCTCTGCTCCTGTATTTGATATAACACAACAGTACCCGTGCTTCATATTTTTGTCACCATATTCAGCACTAATTGCTTACTCTCTTCATCATCCTAAAAGATTCAAATCCTAGTAACGAATATAGACAAAGCGATATCCAAATTCAAAGCCAAGAGTTGATTTATTTTGAAAACCAATAGCTACAAGATAACTTTCATCAGCCTCTCTCGATACAGGCTTTCCAGGAGTTTGAAATTTTCAATCAGGAGATATCTGCCATTCAGCTCTCTCTTAATCAATATACCTGGGTTTACTTGTGGGGTACAACACAATACACTTCCATCCTGTTCTACAAACTCCATTTTTGGCACCTTTCCCCCCTTCAACTCTGACTCTAATCTGGAAAAGTAAAGTTATGATGAAAATTAAGGTTTTTGGCTGGTTTTTCCTTATGGATAGAGTGAACACTAAGGATTTTCTGGACAAGAAACATTGCAAACCCCCCAATGCCTCCCTCTTATGTCAATCATGTCAGGCTGGACTAAGAGAGACTATGGAGCACCTTTTCTTTTCTTGCCAATTTAGCTCATCTTGTTGGAATGATATTGGTTTTCATTGGGACTTCAGCTTAAACTTTCATGACATGATTCTGCATCAAAGAGTGTTGTTTGGACAGCTGTGTTTCATGGAAGTTTTTCTCCTTGATGCCTGGAACATTTGGAAGCATAGAAATAACTTGGTCTTTAACAACGTTATGCCTACCACTTCAAGTTGGAAGCAAGCTTTCACGGTAGACCTAAGTCTACGTTTAATTAGGCTTAGAGATGATCAAAGACTCTTTGTTCAATCAAGGATGGATATACCTTGTAACACCCTGTAATGCTACTCTTTTTTAATTTTTAATTTATACCGCAGGGCCTCCCCTGCTGTTTCCGTTAAAAAAGGGTCTTATCGATTGCCTAAAAGTTAACTATAAGCCGTATTGGTTTATTAGCGTCAAAAATAATTTTACATCTAAAACTTTTATATATATATATATATATATATATATATATATTCTTAGTAACTTAAATCCAATAATAAAAAAAAATAAACTTCATTAAAAATATCTTATAACCAACTTTAGAATTAAGTTTTAAAATTTAAAATTTGGCTTTGTCTTATTCTCTTGGCAATAAATGGGGCTCTAATTTGTCAACGTTTCAGTACTGGTTGTGAACTTTAAGAGAGTAATGTACGGCCTTTTTTTCCTCTCCTTTTCTAGGAGCAGGTTAACAACTGTTCTGATTGTATTTTGTTTTATAGGTTCTTTCTGTATTTTTGGTTACAAACAAATCAAAAATACAAGCGAAGGGGGGCGAGAATCCACTTGGTTTCTTTTTATGTTTTCTTATCACTTTAAATATTTTTTTGCCAAAACTACTTATCCGATTTACAATCCGATCGTACCATTGAATTTGTTGCAATTAAATCTTTACAATAAGATATCACATGATTATATTTTGATAAAAGAAAAATATATGTTTTAGACCGTTAAAACTTAATGTTTCTTATGTGATAGTGAAATGTTTCGAAGTATGCATTCGGTGTGTTTCACAAAATTTATTTAACTATTTGTCCCTACTCTCTCCTCTCTATCCATGCATGCATGCATGAATACATGCATGTATTTAGCAACCTTCAAAATAATTTTTCTCCTAAACTACTTATCTAATCTACGATCCGATAATACTGTTATATTTATTATAATTAAATCTTCACAACAAGATATCCCATGATTATGTTCTGATGAAAAAAACATATATTTCAGTCTGTTAATACTCAATCTTTCATATGTGATAGCAACATGTTTTAACGTTTATCTTCAGTGTGTTTCAAAAAAAATTAAATGTTCCAGTGACCGATTTTTTTCACCATGTATAACTTAATGTTTCACCGGTGGTCAACAGCCTGATTTTTTTGAGAGGATCGGGTGCATGATTTGGATGTACCTCCCGAAGGGGATGGGCTGAGATAAAAATATAGAATGTTAGTAGGGTGTATCTGAAAATATCCACTTGATGCCTACTATCAATCTGGGCCGTTAGTACCTTGATCTAACGGTACGTGACCGCATTTCAAACCTCCCCTGACCGCTGCCGGCGCTCGTCGCCGCGGCGTCGTCACTGTTCCGGCTCGTCGCCGCGCGCGCACGGGGCTCCCCCTTGCTCTGCCGCTCTACCTCCATGGGCGACCACTTCCTCTTTGATCCCCCCATCCTTCTGCATGACTTGGCCTGGACTGGACTGGACTGGGCTGGGGAGTTGTTGGTGGCGCCGCCGGCACGGCGCCTCCTACATGTTCGACGGAATGTCCAAGCCGTTTCACCCCTGCTGCTGCTTCCTCCTGATACATCCTACCGCCGCATCCAGCTGAGTGCATGACCTACGACATGCATGAAGCGCACTGGTGGTTAGTGGGAAGGGGCAAAGAGCACCTGCGTTGTTTAAAGGTTTGAGGTTTGGGAATGGAGCTTGCCGATGTATGTAGCTGGTGAAGAAGAAGCTAGTCAAGGCGATGGAGTGGTCTCATTGACCTGCCATCGAGCATGTGAAAACTGTATCCCCTGAGACATAAAACAGGTGCTTACTGTTCATTCAGATATTTTAGTTCGCTCATTAGTACAAAGACATTATCAGGACTAATGAGGTACTTGTCAATTGTCATCAGATGTGCCATGGAATGCCATCTGATAGCTGGCATGGTGAAAACATGAAACGGTTTGTCCCTTACTTCTACTCTTTTACATGTACATGTAGCATGTTCATTATGTGACAACAATACAATATCAAACCATCAATTATCAAGAGTCATGTCTACTGATCTCAATGAATGTTGAGCCATATTTAAAACAAGGGGCAATTGTGTTCCTACCCTTACTTTTTAGTTCAATTGTGATTTTAACCCTACTTTTTAGGGTTTGTGATTTTGCCCCTGCTTTTTTGAAATGAAGCAGCCATCTACCCTTGGTTTTGACGGTAGTTAGGTGGGCCCGGAATTTCCGAATTAAACGAAGGAAGAAAATGATAGGGGAATTTGTGAGTGACCATTGTGCCCTTGTTTCACTGAAGCAGTCAGTCAACATTTCCCCAATCGAAAACCCTAGATCGAAGTGGACAGCGCGGCGCACGTGCGAGCCAGGGCGCGGCGAGCGACTAGGGCGGCGCCGCGAGCCAGGGCGCGGCAGGGAGGAGCAACTAGGGCGGCGCCGCGAGCCAGGGCGCGGCAGGGAGGAGCGACGCGCTGCAGAGAGGCGCGGGCCAGCGCGCGGCGGAGAGGCGCGGTGGCCCCGCGGGCCAGCGCGCGCTCAGGGACGCGGCGCGGCGGCTCCGCGGGCCAGCTCGCGCGCTCAGGGACGCGGCGGGCACGCGCAGCGAAGAGGCACAGCAGGGAGGCGCAGGCCAGCGCGCGGCGGAGAGGCGCCGCGGCCCCGTGGGCCAGCACGCGGCGGCCCCGTGGGCCAGCGCGCGGCGGAGAGGCGCGGCGGCCCCGCGGGCCAGCGCGCGGCGGAGGGTGCTCAGGGACGCGGCGCGGCGGCCCCGCGGGCTAGCTCGCGCGCTCCGGGAGGCGCGACAGCCTCGCGCACGGGGGAGGCGCAGCAGGGTGGGCGCACGCTCAGGGGAAAGGCGCGGCGACCAGTGGGCAGGAAGCGTGGCGGTGGGATGGCGCTGACGGAGGAAATCCTATCCAAGGAGGAGATTTTCATGGAAGAAGCCTGTAGGTATTGCCTTCTATTCTTGTTACTGCCTTCTATTCTTGTGTTGGTGAATTAGATTGTTCTGAAGTAATAGATCTGGATGCACTTAGGTTGCTTAGACGAATCAGGTAGTTGTGTTTTTGACGAATTAGCTAATTGTATATTTGTTTTGCTGTGATTGTAGGCCAATTCATAACGATTTGAAAGTAGTTGTTAGAGTGGGGTCATTTTTTAGCTCGCCAGATGGGGGGCAAAAGACCTACCTCGAGGGCAAAACCTTGCCAACACAACATGTTGACATGTACAACTATTCAGTACTACAATTAGTTAATTTCATATCTGAACACTACATATGGGGATCTAAGCAATATATGACTTTGTGGCGTTCATTGGGCAATGCCTCTATTGAGATAAAATCAGATGAACATCTGCTAGAGTGGTTTAAACTCAACGTAGAGAATGGGGTAGTGTGCATTGATGCCAAAGTAGATGATTTTGATGGTCCACTGGAATTTTCACCCACAAAGCGTAGGTTTCATCCTTCAGTGAGGAATGGTGCATACACAAATGAGGGAGCCACAAATGAGATAGGCACAATTGAGGGAGCCACAAGTAATGCCGCCACTAATGAGAGAGCCACAAGTGATGCTGCCAGTAATGAGAGAGCCACAAATAAGCATACCAAAAAATCCAAAAGAAAGGGTTCGCATGATGAGGGTATATACTGTGACACTGATTCACTTGAGGCAGTAAGTGATAGCAGCTATGATTCTGATTTGGCTGCATCATCTGGCTCAGAATCTTATTGCTCTGACCCTGAATTCGATCCTGATGATGAAATAGTTGATGAGACTGATGATGACGATGTTCCTATATTTTCATATGATGCTCATGATCCATGCATTGATGTTGGTGTGGTATTCCCAGATGTGGATCAGTGTAAGTCAGCAGTTACTCATCATGCTATCTTGAATGATCATGCTTTTGATACCATAAAGAAAGATAAGGACAGATTTAGGGCTATTTGCAAAAGAGCTGAAAAGGGTTGTAAGTGGAAATTTTTTGCATCTACAAGCAAGAAGTACATTGGATGCAAGGTAAAATCAGATTTGTTTTTGTTTGTTGAGATGAAATGATAATTACTAACAAAAATTCCCTTTTGTGCATTTTCATGGCTGTAGGTTAACGCTAACGGTCCCAAGCACACTTGTGGTTCATTCAACAAGTGTGGTGATACAATGGCCTCAAAGGATACTTTAGCTTTCATTGCAAAGCTTAGTAGGGAGGTACAAATGGATGATTTTGTGGATGAGTACTTCTCTGTTGAGAGGTTGAAACATACATATGCAGGTACTTTCAGTCCAATGACATCCAAGCATCGCTGGCCATGTGTGGATCTAGGCTATAAAATCAAGAAGCCTAAATTGAGAAGGAAACCAGGGAGACCGAGAGTTTCTAGGATCAAAGGATCTGAAGAGGCTGGCACTAGTAAGAAAAGAAAATGTCATGAATGTCATGAGCTAGGCCATACTGCAAAGTATTGCCAAGGTGGTCTCACAGCTAGTCAAAAAAGGAGGCAAACAGGAGAGGGCAGCAGTGAACCAATTGTCACTCAGGCATCAATGTGAGTCATTCATCTTTACTCTTTGTTTCTTTATTAGCTATTGATTATCTTTACTCTTTGTTTCTTCTTTATTAACACATTTTCACTTCCATCATATGAAGTGCCGATACTGCAAGTAATATGGAGGGACAAAGACCACCAACAGGGGGAAGGATAAGGGCAAGTGCAAATGCAAGTGGAAGTGGAAGGGGAAGGGGAAGGGGAAGTGGAGGGGGAAGGGGAAGGGGAAGGGGAAGTGGAAGGGGAGGGATGCTAGCTGAATTGTTTGGGCCTTCAATGTGATATTTGAACTCCATATGTAATAGCTTTCTACTACTATACTTTTTCTGAACATGTACTGTTTAATGGTGTTGACTATGTGATATTGTGAAAGCTCTCTACTAGCTTGCTTTGTTGGATATTAATGTGTTGTTGAGTATTGTGCTACTTGTGATGCTTGCACATGTTATATGTGATATGTTGGAAATATCTGTTGAAATTGTATCAAAGTTATTGCTGAAATTCTGTCAAATTTTTTTCCAGAATATTGTGTTGTGTCATGTGTTAAAATTAAATTCGATCAAAATTTGGTCCAAAATATAGTGTTCTGTCATCTTTTACAAATTTGAACTCCATATTGCTGAAAATCTATCAAAATTTGGTCCAAAATTATAGTTTATATCCCATATAAAATATGCACAAATTCAACTTGAGACATATCTAGTGTTCATGCTAAACTTACTGATCTTAACGGTAGGGGTATATTTGTCCATTCACCACATATTTAACACCGTTGCCTTGAGTTAACAGAATAGGGGCAGACGGCTGCTTCATTTCAAAAAAGCAGGGGCAAAATCACAAACCCTAAAAAGTAGGGTTAAAATCACAATTGAACTGAAAAGTAAGGGCAGGAACACAATTGCCCCTTAAAACAATTGATATTGAGGAGTATCTTTCTTATTGGGATCTTTGCACTGGACACTCGTGTAATTCTTTCACATAAAGACATCTAGCACTACCTGTTAAGAATCACAGATATGTTAGTTAGAGATAAAAATCAAATACAAATTATAGAGATAAGATATAATCCTAAAAATAATTTACTCTTACTTGTAATGTCTCTATCTCCTATGTACTCCTATATATACCCCATAAGAGAATCCTTGTAATACATCACAACAGAACAAATTATATTTTCCACATGGTATCAGAGTCTTAGACCAACGTCGTTCAATCCTCACGTCGCCCCAGGGAGATGAGATAAATTCTATAATCTTCCTTGGCGCCGCATCTATTAGCTACCAAATTATCCATTCATCCATAGATTAGATTTGTTTTAGAACTAGATTGAATTTTCCTTGTAGACCCGAAAACCTTTAGCTGAAACTATGGCCGGAACCGGTTGGCAGAGTCAATCTACAGCCAGAGAAACCACGCGCGGCGACGACGACGTCACAAGCCTATCCTCTGCCACGGACTACCTGGACGGCTCCTGGTCCTGGCGACGACGCCGGCTGCAAGATCATCCTGCCACCGGTCGTGCGAGGGCACGTCTGCGGCTGCTCCAACGAGAACTCAAGACCACGGAGGAGATCGCCAATGTATCGTCGGCGTTCGCTTCGCCGACGACCCATCCCACGTTGGCACTCCACGAGCAATCGTTCTGTGCATGCTAGCCAAGCAATATCAAAGCTGCATGTATGCATGCATGGAGATCAAGCAGTCAGGCACATCGATCCGTACGCATGCATGCATGCCTGTCATGGATCTTGATCATCCACCTCCACGCCGATCGATCTTCATCAGTTGTACGACAACATCATCAAGACAATTGTCTTCACCGACAACACATCGCCGATGGTATTCGTCAACATGGTAACACACCACCACCGCTTCGTCCACAAAAATGGATATCCCACGTTCTCTGACAGATTCATCTGCAAGACGCTTCATCGACGACATCGACCGTGTTCTATACGACGGCAACGACCGCGTCACCGATGATGGCATCGATTACGTCATCTACAACGACAACGACTGCATCAACTCGGCATCACAATTGTGATGACTGCTCTACGGTGCACAAGGACCAACTAAAGTGGTGGCCCCATCGCCAACGACGTCATCTGACATATGCAAGACGTCTCCAACGACATCCTCTAATATCTACAAGGTGCAAGATGCTAACAATTGCAGTTTTGTTTTCACACCATGGCGTAAATATTTTTTTTCACCTTTGGCTATTTGCGGCTACACCAACTACCATGGCTACCACGACCACGACTACTACATGATCGGCTACATCGACAAACGTCTACAACAAAAATCATCTACGACAACTCCAGTCAAAGCGTCCGTGTCCTCGCTATCGTCCATGACACTCCCGCTATGACTGCGGGAGGGAATAGAGGAGAGTTAAGGGATGACACCGAAGGGGACGCAGGCACCAGGTGGAGGACCATCCATCAGAGATGCAATCGATGATGGTGAGTCGAAGAAGATGAAGAAACAAAGGATTTCAAATCCAGTCGCAACCGTTCGCTTCGCTCCCATTACGACTGAGGAGGAATGTTAGAATTACAGATATGTTAGTTAGAGATAAGAATCAAATACAAATTATAGAGATAAGATATAATACTAGAGATAAATCTACTCTTACTTGTAAAATCTCTATCTCCTATGTACTCCTATATATACCCTATAAGAGAATCCTTATAATACATTACAACAGAACGAATTACATTTTCCACACTACCAGCTTCTTGAATGCCGTTGACGTAATCGAGCCCAGTTGACCACCTCTTAGTACTCTATCGTCCCTCCATGACTGTAAGAGTAACTGTGTTGTTTGAGTTCAGAGTATCATCTCTTGGTTGCTCCATTTTGATGTCCCTTTGTGCAAAGTAAGCCGGCCTATTTGGGGCTGGAAGTGAATTGCTTCCATTCTCCAAAATAAACATAACAGATGACATGAGTGGCCTATCATTTAGATTTTCCTGAACACACAAGAGTCCAACATGGATGCATAGCATGACCTCATCTAGGCAACTTGCCACAATAGATGGGTCAATCATGTTTTTTGCCTTCCCTTCATTCCATAGGTTCCATGCCTGTATCCATCTTGTTGATAAGTTAATTAACTATATAAGGATAACTTGTTTCTCTTTAAATCCTACTGCAAGTAAATGAAGTAATTACATATTCATAGCATGGAATACTTACATAGATTGAAAGATTTGGGAAGTCCTCAATGAAATCAGTAGAGCTTATCCTAGAACCGCTTACAATCTCCAAAAGCAGCACCCCAAAGCTATAGACATCGGACTTCATAGAAAAGATACCTCCCATAGCATATTCAGGAGCCATGTAGCCACTAGTTGGATCATATCACTTCAAAAAATTAGTCCGTGCACAGGGTCCAAACAAATGTTAATTCGTGATGGTTCGAGCATTACTCACTATGTTCCAACGACTCTCCTAGTAATTCCATTTTGCTGGTTGTCCCCGAAGATCCTTGCCATGCCAAAATCTGATATCTTTGGGTTCATTTCTGTATCCAGCAAAATGTTGCTTGCCTTGAGATCTCTATGGATTACTGTTAATCTTGAATCTTGATGGAGGTAAAGCAGGCCGCGGGCAACCCCTTTTATAATCTTGAACCGTGTGGACCAGTTCAATGATTATTTTCTTTCACTATCTGCAAATAAGCAACACCTTATATCAGCATAAATGTTTCTTTTGTACTAATTAAGCAGCTTGTGGTCTGCTACTAGAACATACTGAAAAGATAAGCATCTAAGCTCTTATTGGCCATAAACTCATAAATCAGCAACTTCTCATCTCCTTCGATGCTGCAACCGACAAGTCGAACAAGGTTTCTGTGCTGTAATTTGGCAATTAGGAGCACCTCATTTCTGAATTCGACTACTCCTTGTTCAGAACAACTGCTAAGTCTTTTGATAGCAACTTCACGACCACCTATCACTCCCTTCAGAATTATAAGAACAACATTTTATTCTCTGATCTTGGATGGTTTTGTAAAACATAAAGAGTCGGCCTGATGGATCAGTTTTTTTTCTTAAGCTCGTGCATAAGTTTACCTTATATACTTTGCCAAAACCTCCTTTTCCAATCATAGATGCTTCAGAAAAATTGTCTGTTGCAGTGGCAGTTTCCTTATATTCTACAAACGGGAAATCAAGATCTTGGGCAGGGATTTCTTTCCCAAATTCATCAGAGATACTCAATACTCTCAAGGCTCGCTTCTTGTTGTTCTTCCCATCATATTTGACGATCATTTCTTCTCTCATGAATGCAAAAGTTCAGAATTTTAATGCACTGAACATATATCACCATATACACGAGATTATTTATTACTTATATGAACATATATATGTACCTTTGAACTTGGGAACACATATGAGGATGCATGTGGGTATAAGAATACTTGCCAACACTATTGGAAGTGCAAATTTCACTGCACTTGTCTTTGTCCCCCTACCTGCCAAATTTTTGTCAAGCTAATTAATCTGACATATTTTGCAATGAGAAATCGAGAATGCCATATCTCTGAACCTATGAGATTATGAATGGGATAGCAATGGAGGTGTTGAATAGATTTACCTGCACCTGCCATTCGGAGGTACAGCGTCTCGCCAAAGTCACCCCAGCTCTCATTCACCTTCTCCATGTCGAGCAGCTCGCCGCCCCACATCAAACACCTCGTCGGATCTCTCCTCGTGCTGCTGCTCAGGTTGGCGTAGGCGTACGCCACGCAGGAGCAGTTGCGGCGGCACGCCGCCGCGCACTCGTCGGAGTTCATGTTCCCGACGAGCGTGTACCCGTCGGGCAGCTTCATGTCCGGGAACTCCGCGAACCCGTCGCCGCAGCGCACCGCCTCCTTCTGGCGACACCCCAGCGAGAAGTCGCCGCGGCTCCAGTCGTCGCCGCTCGCCGGCTCGAACCCTTCGAGGCAGTGGCACATCGAGACGCTGGCGCCGGCGCCGCCAGTGCTGTTGCCGCAGTAGCCGAACGCGCCGCAGTAGCCGAAGAGGCTGCAGTCGCGGCGAGGGAACCTGGCGTTGGTGACCCACGCCGACGACACGTTGCTCCAGCTCTGCAGGTGGAGGTCGCCGGAGTAGGACATGAGGTAATGCATCGGCGGCGCTCCGACGGAGAGGGTGAAGGAGGCGTAGATCTCGTCGTCGGTGTAGACGACGGCGGTGTAGATCGCCGACGAGCCTCCCTTCTGGTAGTTGCTGTCCACCATGTACCCCGTCCACATCGAGCTGCGCCAGTGCACCCGCGACCCGTTCCAGATCTTCGCCTGGAGCGGCCTCTCCGGGTCGACGCCGAAGGAGAAGCTCCCCGGCGAGGGGTCGCCGGCGCTCTTCCAGAAGACGATCCGCATGCCGGAGTTCGTCCGGTAGTCGATGCCGAGCTTCATGCCGGCCATGAACACGTCGCTCGGGTGCTCGAACGTCTGCCACAAGGCGGTGTCGTCCGGCAACCGTAGCACGAGGTTGCCGGAGTTCACGAGCACCGCCACGGCACTCGACGAGTTCACCTCGGCGGTGACATTAGTCCTCCAAAGAACACGGCCGGCCACGTCGGACAAGACCAGGTTGCTGTCGTTGGCCATGGTGAGCTTGGAAGAAGAAGGATGGTCGGTGATGGGGGCGAGCTGGTCGGCGACCCACACCACGGTGAGCTTGGGGACATTGTTGTACCATATGCCAAGGTACAGTCCAGATGAGTTGGACGGCGAGAAGAAGCCCATGGCGAAGGCGCCGCCATCGGAGACGAGGGTGGCGCCAGGGGAGAGCGTCTTGCCGACGGCAAGCCGGTCATCAGAAGCACACAACGGCAAAGAAAGCAAGAAGAGAAGTATGACAGTGACTGCTTGAGTGCAAGTGCAACCTGCATATTCCATTGTGTT
The DNA here is from genome assembly GCA_000573905.2 of Oryza punctata. Lineage (NCBI taxonomy): Eukaryota > Viridiplantae > Streptophyta > Magnoliopsida > Poales > Poaceae > Oryza > Oryza punctata. The sequence continues at coordinate 13,638,541 of CM002496.2, forward strand.
AGCCAGTAATAATCAGGATTAACTTTGCAACTAGCTGGGAGATGAAGCTGCTTAGCTCCAGCTTATATAGTGTGCAGTCGACTAGTTTCAGAATTCAGGCTACATTGCAGGCATCAGGCAATATGTGTTTCAGAATTCAGGCTAATCCTGCATTGCAGGCAAACATATCTTTTTTAGATAATGTGCAGGCAAATATGTGGCAGGTAAGATGAAATTGGTGTGCAATAGCTGTAGCCTTGACAGGTATTTTAGTATATTAAGTGCTGTAATCTAATATGAGGAGACCTGGATTAGTAGTCTTCCTTATTTACGTTGGTCAATTACTCAACTAACATATGCAATGATTATGATAAGACTTTATCCATTTTAGTTGTCCTGTCAGTCCTCAGATCAACTCTTAAGCCAACTTCTACATTTTTTTTCTCAGAGAAGGTCACAACGGACTTCAGCTAGAATATCGTGGGGGAAAGAGATGAAAATTGCTGATTGATCGTTTCAAGTACTAAAACACAACGCAGCTGATGCCAACATGGGTTGACTTGGAGGGGAACGTCTTGCAACTAGCCAAGGTATGCATAAGGGAACTTTAAGGGCCTTTTAGGTGGTCATTTCAGAGATTTGTCAGAGACTCAGAGTTGAAAGCTTTCATTTTAGAAGATGACTTTTATATACCTGGTACAATTGTCACCTACAAATACTTGAGCAACTATGCAATGTCAAGATTAGGCATGAAAAGAATATAACTTACAATAAAAAAATTACTGTCAAGTATATCTATTCCTGGCATTATGTTAGACAACAATTGTGCACTTGTTCTATCTCCCCTCCAGAACTGTAAGAGTCATCTCATTCCTAGAGTTGAAAACATTCTCTCTTCTCTGATTTGCTGATCCGTTATTCCTTGGAGCAAAATATGCAGGTTGATTTGGGGTTGGCAGTATGGTGCTCCCATTCTCCAAGAGGGACACAACTGAAGACATGAGTGGCCTATCATCAGGATTCTCCTGAACACACAAGAGCCCCACATGGATGCAAAGCAAGGCCTCATCCAGAATGCAGCTCTCAGTGATATTCAGGTCTACCATATCCTTTGCCTTCCCTTCCATCCAAAGGCTCCATGCCTAAGAGAGAAAAACATTTCATCTTCAGATTGCATAAGAACTCCAAATACCTCAAAGCTCTAATAGCTATATAAGCTTAGAAGCAAAATACTTACATAGACTATAAGGTTAGGAAAGTCCATAATGCGATCGATATTGCTTATTTTTAAACCACTTATAACCTCCAAGAGTAAGACACCGAAGCTATAGACGTCAGTCTTGACAGAAAATATTCCCTCCATTTCATATTCAGGAGCCATGTAGCCACTGTTGAGAACATTTCACATGCACAAGTAATGAAAGCTGAATTAAATTAATCATATGTTAAGCTGTGAGAGTAGCAGAAAGTGTTACGTACTATGTCCCAACAACTCTTCTAGTATTGGCATTCTGTTGGTTGTCACCAAATATGCGTGCCATACCAAAGTCTGCTATCTTGGGCCTCATCTCTGAGTCCAGCAAAACATTACTAGTTTTTAGATCTCTATGGATAATCGTCAATCTTGAATCATGATGTAGGTAAACAAGGCCCCTTGCAACACCTTTGATTATTTTGAACCTTGCTGGCCAGTCTAGTACTGCATCCTTTCCACTTTCTGCGAAATAACAGCTATGTCATGTGAGAAATGCAAATAAACATTCCTTGCATTGTTCTATGAACTTGTGATATGTTGGTATACTGAAAATGGCAGCATCCAAGCTTTTATTAGGCAAGTACTCGTAAATTAACAATTTCTCATGTCCCTCAACACAGTAACCGAGAAGTCGAACCAAATTTCGATGTTGTAGTTTGGCAATCAGAGTGACTTCATTTCTAAACTCCACTATTCCTTGATCAGAGTCTCTACTTAGCCTTTTTACAGCTACTTCTTGACCACCTTGTACAATCCCCTTTTGAGACATAACAGTGTCATGTTAATACATTTACCTAGTATCGCGTTAATACATTTGTGAAGAATAAAACTAGAAAAAGATAATTAGCTTTTTATGGTCCTTGAAGAAGCTTTACCTTCTAGTGGTAATTTGTGGTACCGAGTCCTGCTCAAGGACCATAAAATACCTTTGAAAAATTAGCACTGGAAGTTACCTTATAAACTTTGCCAAAACCTCCCTGTCCAATCATGAATGACTTGGAGAAGTTGTTTGTTGCAGTCACAATATCATCAAAGTTTACAAATGGAAATTCATGATCATGGGTAGTGCTTGCTTCTTCAAGTTGAAGAGCAGTAGCTGTCAATACTGCCTGAACTTGTGCTTTCTTGTGTTTTTTCACGCTTCCTTTCTTGCCTGCCATAAAAGTTTTATCATTATGTTCCTCTGCTCTTGTAGTGTATGTATACAAGCATCTCTGTTCTTACCACTGAAGATGCAGAACCATGAAAGGCAAATGCAGGTGATAATCAACATGCTCACTAAAACTGGCACTGCAATTTTCACTGCATTTCTCTGTTTCCTTTTACCTGCACAGAGACATAGTGTTCATTTCAATTCCGAACAATCTTTGGTTCGCTGTGCGAGCTCTGGCTCGTGGCAGTATATACTTACAAACTTCTTCTCCTTCTTAATATACTTTGGCGGGCCTCGGCCCGCCGAAAAAATTCCGACCAATCTTTCAATTTCAAGCATCTTGCACATGATACTATCCTAATTCCTTGAAATGCATATGTATTATGCTTTATGCTTGCATTTGGCACTCCTATACCTGAACCTAAAGTGTGATGTTTTAGGCCTGCACCTGAACCTGGCATGCCTACAATTCTGAGGTAATAATGCAGATGTTTAGGACTTGCAGCAGACTAGCAATACTGTTTCAGAATTCAGAAATGCTCCGGTCCTCCGGAGGATTGACATTACACAACTCCAGTCTCCAGGTCTGAATTGTACCTCCTCCGGACTCAAAATATGAACATTTTTTAGGTTGACACGAGTATTAAGCAAGTAAAAGTAGCATGTTTGATACGGTCGCTGCCTACTGGCCTCTAGAATTATTGGTTTTAAATTAAATTAGCTACTAGTTTATCTGAGAAGTTAGAAGGAACGGCTTGTCAAGGGAATGAAAGGAAGGACTAGTCTTTACAGTGTCACATGATGACATGAACTCGTCAGTAATCTTATCTAGAGAAGTTCACCGTTCACCTGTCAATTTCTTACTGTAAAGACGAGAGGGGAAAAAATGATTGCGTGCACCATCATTGATCATTTGATAGTTTAACCTAAAAGAAATATAAGAATTTCTTTTACCATTCGATAGTTTAACCTAAAGGGAGCTAGGAGTATGCGCGAACTATGAGACATTTTGCCATAAATAGAGAAAGGCCTGGGATCTTCCAGCTAGCATCAAGGTGGTGGGTTCGAGCCTCATTCCTCTTAACAATTTCCGATTTGACATATCAAGCGTTTTTTCCCCCATAAAAAAATGTTCAACGGGTTCAATTCGTAGAATGGAACAAGCAAGCTGAGAGACATAAAATGAAGTTTTACCTGCAAATCTGAGATACAGCGTCTCACCACCAACTTTCTGCGTGTCGATCAGCTCTCCAATCCACACCAAGCACCTCGTGGCATCCCTCTTCTCGCTGCTCAGGTTGCAGGAGCAGTTGCCGGCGCACTCCGCCGCGCACTCGTGCAAGGTCTTGTTCCTGACGCGCAGGAACTTGTCCGGCAACTGCATGCCCTGCAGCGCCAAGAAGTCGCTGCCGCTGCCGCAGCGAAGCTCCTCCGTTCGCCGGCATCCCCGCGAGAACTGGCCGTTGCTCCACTCCTCCGTACTCATGGCCTCAAACCCATCGAGACACTCGCATGTCGGAGCGGCCTCTGAGTAGTGGCAGTAACCGCCGTAGCGTTCGCACTCGCTCGGCACCTCGCCGAGCTTGTTCCACTTGGACGCACCGCCGTCCCATGTCAAGACTTGAAGCTTGCCGGAGTTTGTTAGCACGTACCGCGTGCGCGGCGCCCGGTCGGAGATGCCGAAGGAGAGGTAGATCTCGTCGTCGGCGCCGACGACGGACAGGTACATGAGGCTGCTTCCGTTGACCATCAACTGGCTAGGGATCGGGCTGCCTGTCCACACAGCGGAGCGCCAGTACGGGCGTGACTGGTTCCAGATGAAGAGCTGGAGGAACGTGTCCGGGTCGCCGCCGAACGAGAAGCTCCCCGGCGATGGGTCGCCGGGGCCGTTCCAGGAGAGGAGGTGCTCGCCGGCTCGCGTCCTGTAGTTGATTCCTATCTTCATGCCGGGGAGGTACGTGTCCGTCGGGTGGTGGAAGCTCTGCCACAGCGTGGTGCCGTTCGGGGACCGGACGACGAGGTTGCCGGTGTTCATCAGCACTGCTACCGCCGGAGAACTCGCGGCAATGGTGATGTTCGTAGTCCAAAGAACGCGGCCGTCGCCATCGGCCAATACGAGGTCAGAGGTGTTTGACAAGGTGAGAGACGGTGCAGAGGAAGAGCCGCCATGGCCGTCCTTCACCGGAGTTTCTCGGTTGGCAACCCAGACCACGGTGAGTGGCGAGATGTCGTTGTACCAAATGCCGAGGTACAGACTGGACGAAGTGGAGTTGGTCGGGGAGAAGAAACCTAAGGTGAAGGCGCCGCCGTTGGAAATGGCGGTGGAGCCAACGGACAGAGGTTTGCCGGGGACGAGCTGGTCGTCGGCTACGCACGCCGGAAGGAGGAGGAGGATGGCCGTAGTGAGGTAGTTGAAAGCTATCCAGTTCATCTCTAGTCTTCTGATACGCCGTGGACGCCGAGTTCTTCTCAGGAGTCATAACAATATGTGCTGGTTTAACATTAACGAGATACTTCATACTACTTGCTACTATTGTATGTATATTAGGTTTAATACGATGTTGTTAAGAGTAAAATATACTCTCAGATCTATGCCAACCTAAAAAAGATTGGATATAAACTATGATAGCTACGACTAATCCAATAATCTATAGGTACGTATAAATATACATATCGCACCGTCTACCTCTCATACACACAACACCTTAGAACATCTACTGTAGTTGTAGTTAGTAAATTTATAGTATGTTTTTTCTTCTCTTTCCGCTTTTCTCTTCTTCACTAAAACACAAATCTGATGTGATAATTTTGAAGATGCTGCTTACATTTATTATACTCGCTTTTATAGAATGTTCTACCAGTTGCTTTATTAAAAACAGTAAGAACTAACTGATCCTATCATATCTTGTACTACCAGGTATATAAAATTCATCTTCTAAAAACAAAACCTTACAACTCTAATAAGTGACAAATCTCTGAAATGTCCACTTTAAGGTACCCTAAAAATTCCCTTCAGCTAGCATACCTCGGGCAATGGCAGAGTGGATGACCCTCGCCGCATGGCCGGCCACCGCGATGCCTGGACGGACACTATCCCGACGTGCGAGTGCCTGGACGAGTTTGAGCCGGCGGCGAGCGCGGAGGAGTGTAGCAGCGGGCGGTTCTCATAGGGGTGCCGGCTGGTGGAAGGAGGCGCTGCTATGCGGCAGCGGCGACGGGGACTTCGTGTCGCTGCCGCTGGCGAGCATGAAGGTGCCGGTCAGCCTACGTGGCCGCCGGTGAGCCGAAGAGGCGGCGGGTGCGCCGGCGACCGAGAAGCCTGGCTAGCGAATGAAGACGTCGAGACTGCACCGGAGGCAATTTTTTGGGTGGGCCCTTTACCTACCTGGTACTCCATCCAGAAAAACCAATTCTATAAAGATGTATTTAAACAAAGTGCATTGGATTTTTTTAGAACAGGGAGTGCAAATATGATTATACAACATTAAAGTCAATGAATAGGAACATAAATTATATTCGCAGTAATAGCATCATAATAACTCATCTAAATTTGATCATCCATATCGCTATATAGATGGTCATAAAAAATTCCTCCTTTATATTCCTCTCTATTACAACAACTCATCCATATTATATCCTCTATATCATATCCGCCTATATTTAAAGTATTTTCAACTACCATCCATCTATCTATCTATTATATTATTAAAACAGTCTTGAAAGAAGGCACCACGTTCGCTGTGGAGGTTAGAAATTCTCACATTAATCGGAGAAAAAAAGAAGAGTCCAACTAGGAATACAATTTAGAAATAATTGAAATTCGGAATTAAAAATAAGCAATATTAGAAAAAGAGTCCATATAAGAATCTAATAAGAGATTAATTATAATTTGGAATAAAAATAAAATAAATTCTGAAATTAGGAAAAGAAAAGGAAGAGTTCAGTTAGGAATACAATTTTGAAATATACAGAAATTCGGAATTAAAAATAAGCAATATTAGAAAAAGAGTCCATATTAGAACACAATACGAGATTAATTAAAATTTGGAATAAAAATAAAAAAAATTCTGAAATTAGGAAAAGGAAACACGAGAGTTCACGTAGGAATACAATTTAAAAATAACTGAAATTCGGAATTAAAAATAAGTAATATTGGAAGAAAAATCCATATAGAACCGAATACGAGATTAATTAAAATTCGGAATAAAAAACAAAATACATTCTGAAATTAGAAAAATAAAAATAAAAGTTCATGTAGGAATACAATTTAAAAATAACTAAAATTCGGAATAAAAAATAAGCAATATCGAGAGAAGAGACCATCTACGACACGAGTTTAATTAAATTTTGGAATAAAAAATAAATTAAATTTCAAAAATATAAAATTAATTATAAGAGCTCAAGTAGGAATAAAAATTTATAAATAGCATAGTATCGGAATAAAACATATGGAATTTTCAAAAAACACAATCCATCTAGAAACACAACGATGACAAAATGATAATAAAGAGGGGATAAACAATATGGCCATAAAGAAGTAGGGTGAATGGTTGATGGGACATCTAAAAATTAAAACCCTAAATAGAATCCCAATAACGATTAAAAGGAGGGACGACGGACGGGTCGTTGAAACAACACGATCATGGTGATTGGCGGGACTTCTAGAATGTAAAAAATAAACTCCCATAATAATCACGTTTGATATGTAAAATCTCAAGAGGAAGGTAGCAGGCGTAAAAACTATAAACAAAACACCAAATAGAATCCCAATGATGATTAAGAGGAGAGATGGCGGATAACCCGTTAAGCAGCACAAATACGGTTGTTGGTGAGACTTCTAGGAAGTAAAAAATAAACCACAATAATAATCACGTTCGATTTTTAAAATCTCAATGATAATTAAAAGGAAAGGCATTGGGCGGGCCGTAGAGGAGTATAATGGCAATGCCATTGACGATTTGGCGGGACTTATAGAAAGTTAAAAATGAACACCGACGATAATTATGTTCGATTTTTAAAATCCCAATGACAATAAAGAGATGGGGCGGTGGATGGGCCGTAGAGGAGTAGAATGGCTGCGTTTGACGAGACTTCTAAAAATTATAAAAATAAAAACCAACAAGGTAATTAACTCTAAAATTTATAAGATCCAATTTTAAAGTTACAAGGAGGATGAATAGAGACCGTAGTAGATCGATCAAGCAAATAAAGGGTGATAAAGAAGAGGTAATGATTGGTGTGACTTTTAAAAACTATAAAATTAGAAACATGAAGATGATAAAATTCTGTCTTCTAAAGTCCTAATATAACGAGATAGCTATTTAACAAATTTTAATTAAACTCATATATAAAAGAAAATAATTTTGTATGGAAACTAGCCGTGCAATTGCACGGGCCACCCAGCTAGTTTATATTAATATTAATGTTTCCTTCTTTCACCTTTCTCTTTCTCTCCCGAGAGCTCGAGAGGACGGGGAGGACGAGAGCCGACGGGCGGCGGGGGGAGAAGCGGCGCAGGCGGCGGGGCGGAGGAGCGGCGCGAGCGGCTGGCCGACGGCCGGGCCGAGGGGTGGTGGGGCGAGGGGCGTCGCGAGCGGCCGGACAGAGGAGCGGCTGGCCGACGGCAGGGGCGGAGAGGCGGCACGGGTGGATATGGGGCACGAGCGGCCGGCCGACGGCCGGGCAGAGAGGCGGCGGGGCGAGGGGCATCGCGAGCGGCCCGGCGGAGGAGCGGCTGGCCGACGGCGGGAGCGGAGGGGTGGCGCGAGCAGTGGGGCGACGCGAGCGACCCGACGGAGGAGCGGCGCGAGCGGCTGGCCGAGGCAGGAGCGAAGGGGCGGCGCTGGCGCAGGTGGTCAACGGCGGGAGCGGCCGGCGAAGGTTGCCACGGGCACATCCTCTCTCCTCGATCTACCTTCACTCCTCTCCATGCCTCGATCCGGATGGGGGCAGGAGAACCGGATGGGAGTGGTGGTTGTGGGATGGTGTGGCGTTTCTCTCTCCGGGGTAGCGCATGGCCATCTATGGAGGCCCAGATGGCATATCCGCTGGAGCGGAATTTTCTCCTCCCATACGCTATTTTCTGGATATATGGAAGATGGGATAGAGTAGCTGTCAGGGATGCTCTAACATCCCATCCCCAAGTCTCCATTCGCCAGGAACCAGGCTAGGTCTGATGAACATGTGAACGTGGCAAGTTTGAAACATTCAACCAAACCCCTAAACACAGCTAACTTGGCCACAAGGCGACTAATATCAAGTCCATTGAGATGTCTCCACTCCAGCCGAGTGCCATTCCTGTTCTCTCTGTTACCTTACATGTTGGTTCTTCTAATTGCTAACCTTTTCTGGGTCCACGGTAGATTGTCTTATAGGATTTATACTGGAGTACTGGTTCAAGCATTTGCCGCCAGGTTTCCAAGTTGATTGCTACTCCCTCCATCCCGTTATGTTTGACGTTTCCGACCAGCTTGTAAAAATTAAGGAAGCTGTGAAATTACTTATTTGCCCCTGATTCTCTTCTCTTCTCCTTGCGTCAACGCGTGAGTCGCCGCCGCCACACCTAACGCCGGAAACGCCAGCCGCCAGGGCTCACCCCCAAGACGATGGCGAGGCCCTCCTCCTGCTCCAAGCAACCCGGAGGAGGGGGCTCCCGCATCGGCTGCAGCAGCCGGCGCTCCGGCGCCCTCCCCCAACACTGCTGCAGCGCCGGCCGCATTCCTCTCGAGCCGGTAAACGCCGTCACCGCCACCCGTACTCGCCGGAGCCGTCGCCGCCACCCCTCCTTGCCGGAACCGTCGCCGCCACCCCTCCTTGCAGTACTCCGTTGCAGGTTCAACTTCCGCTGGACCCGTCGCAGCCTCGCCGTCCCCATCCTCATCTACAAGGGCATCGTTCGAGAATTCGTACGCCACCTTCCAGTCCCCTGCACTCCCCGCTGCATAGATTCAGATTGGGGTTTCCCTGTTTGCTTGTTTCCGCTACATTGGAGTATTCCTGTTTGCTTGTTTGTAGCTTCTCTTAGATTCTGATTGGGTTTCCCAGAAACCACTGCCCACATTTGCTGCGGTGGAGTAATTGAAGTAAATATGCAACCTAGCTATTGAAAGTTAGCATCATTCCTAGAAAACGTCTTTGTGCAGTTAACTGTTCCTGCTAATCAGGTCAAGGAGACTTGAAGTGTGAGTTCATCGTTTAAGGAGGATCAATTAATCAAATGTGTTGGTTTTTCCTTACAAAATGAACCTCTGATGATCGATGTGATCTTGAGAGTATGTAAGAGAATAACAGATATACTCCTTCTGAACAGCTAGTACCTTTTTGTAGGTGCTAACATGGAAATTATCATGTCAAATTATCTAGTCAAAATCTCTAGTCAAATGCTCTAGTCAAATTACCTTTTTGTAGGTGTTAACATGGAGTATCATGGAAATTATCTAGTCAAATTCTGCATCTAGTTCCCTTCTCTTAACACATTATCAACCCCGGTCCTTTTTGTTATAAAAGTCCTAAAGTCCTACTGTTCTAGCATTATGGATGCAGACCAACTCTTCAAGCATTTGAGAGCCATACTGTCCTGTACAGGCTAGGCTACAGAATCATCAAATCGGGTTATTTCACATATTTTGATAGAAATCATCAGGACAAGCTGCGACCATGGATGGCGGGGTGGGTAGGCGACGGAAATTCCTCATGCCATGGAAGAAGACGGCACAAGAAGGCATCAGTGGCGGTGGATCATCGACTGATGTCACGGCGTCGTTCCCCCAGCAGCCTCATCCTCAGGTGGCGGAGGCAGACACGCAGCAGGCTAGCGATGGCAGTCGCAGCCATAACCGTGTACAGGACCGCCTCCATCGTCTCGCCGCCATGGCCGCGCAAGTCGACGTGGCTTCGTCTTCGATGACTCTCTCCCCAAGGTTTGTCTTCTATCGGTTCACCATGCCTTAGGATTACAATGAAAAGTCTGTTTGCCCTTGAATAATTAGTGTACAAGCCTCTTACTGTCATGTGACCCACAAACTGAATGCATGGACAAACTGTTAAAATTTTGCGGTATATGATCTAGACTGCTCAGGTCTTATATATTCTTCTGGAAATTGTGTTAACGAGAGTATGTAGTTTGGCCTTGGGTTGGGGACCTTACTGCCATGCAAGAGAATGTACAACATTGGTTTGATCCTTTCTTCGATTCAAATGCTACTGATGATGTCCCAGTCGCTCTAGAGGAGATAGGTGTTGACCCTAGTCAGGAGAATGTACAAACTCAGTTTGATCCTTTCTTCGATTCTGATGTTGATGATGATGTCCTAGTTCCTCAGGAGAATACACGCAGGAATGTCGTGCCTGATAATGACAAACGGAGAGCAATCTTTGATGCCATGCTTGTAAAGTCAAGAAAAGGATATTTGAAGGGCCATGAGAGCAAGGAGGTTTCAATAGAATTCTCGGTGACATGGGCCTCTGGAGGTGACATCCTCTCCCCCTATCCACTGCCACCTCTAGATCTGATCTTGGGGTGAGGATGAGGAGACTTGCAACTGGGGGGAAGCGGCCGTGGTGGCGCCGAAGCGGCGAAGGTAGGCGGCGGCGATTACGGTCGCGAACGTGAGAGGAGGAGGCGGCGCGGTAGAATTGGGGAGGAAGGGATAGAAGTCCAAGGGTTAGAAGATGCACGTGACGTGGGCTCATTCTTATCTTCTACTCCGTACGGGCCCACCCACCTTTACTGTGCATAGTATTTGATTCGCGAAATCTATTTCGAGAGCGCTCTCGGTTTAGCTTTATAGCGCGACGCATCTTAGAGCGGTCTAACTGTGCACGTCATCATGATGTCCATCCACGTGGGTGTCTTTTTCCTTTCAAATAAAGTTCACGTGGGTGTCTTTTTCCTATTCAAATAAAGTTTCCTCTCAAATTACTTATCCAATCTACAATCCGATTACACTATTGTGTTCGTTACAATTAAATCTTCACAACAAGATCTTACATGATTATGTTACGATGAAAAAATATTTATATTTGTAAATTACTTTTATTATATACATAAGTTACTTTTATCATATATATATATAAGTTACTTTTAGATTTGACTAAATTACTTCTTAGACATATAAAAGTAAATTCAATAAAGCCTAAAAGTAATTTACATATATTCTAAAAATAACTTAAAACAAAACGGAAGTAACTTTGTCACGATATTAGAAGTAAATTCGTTGTAGGGATAAAATATGACTTTTTAGTTAATTCCATAATTTGTGTTGATTAATTTAATTTCTAGATAGAGTCATGTTTTTATCTCTACAACGGATTTACTTCAAATGATACGTTAAAGTTACCTTCCTTTTGTTCTAAGTTACTTCTATAATATATATAAATTACTTTTAGACTTACTGAATTTAATTTTATAGTTTAAGAAGTAACTTAGTGAAATCTAAAAGTAATTTAGACATATCATAAAAGTAATTTGTAATTTTTCATCAAAATATAATCATGTGAGATCTTGTTGTAAAGATTTAATTGCAACAAACACAACGGTGTAATCGGATAAGTAATTTAAGAGAAACTTCTCTAAGAAAGAGAAAAATACATAGATATTGAGTGTACTAGTAGCTTTTAGCACTCTCGGTGTAGTCGCGTCCGGGTTGGGGTTGGGAATCTCCTCCCTGACAAGTAAAACGAAATACGTATTACTGCATGATTAATTAAGTATTAACTAATTCTTTTTTGAAGAATTGATTAATATGATTTTTTAAAACAACTTTCATATAGAATTTTTTTTTGCAAAAAATACACCGTTTAGCAGTTTGAAAAGCGTGCGCGTGAAAAAGAGAGAGAGAGGTGAGTTGGGAAAACTGGAATAAGAACACAGCCTTAGATCACTCCATTCCATATATACATCTCAAATTTTTATGCGTCCCTGAGATATGTATCCATTGTTTCTTGAGTTTAAGAAACAATAGGATTTAATTTCCATCCAATAACAACAGTAATTTTACAACCTTTTGGGAGTGTTCGGAAGACCGGCCTGTGGCTGCAGCAGCCGCATGTTACCCCGATGCTTGCGGCACTGTTGCTGTCGGCTGCACCGCAGCCGCAGCCACGGCTGCCGAACACACCCTTTGAAGTTTCGGCGGTGATATCTAAAAGCATTTGGCACACAGAATGAGAGAGTAGAAAGAAACGAGTTGAAGGACCTAATTAAATAAGTGGTGGTCGCTCGTCAGAATGCGGACTATGATCACCATCATCGTCGAGGCAAAGGTTGACACCGTGGTCGCGCAGTGCGTTCAAGATGGCCCAGACCAATTGGTACGGTTCTTCCTAACCTCCTTGGCGATGTAGGCACCGTGTAGTGTGTATGGGCTCGCGCGCCAGGCCGTCCACCCACCATGAAGCGCATGGCTAGTAGGCTAGCGTGGCCGCGGTAGCCTACCATACTAGCCTTGGCCTTGCAGGTGCGGCCACACTCGAGCCCATCCCCCCGCTAGCTGGAGCTTCTCCACGGAGGACGCGTCACTACGACGCACCTGCTCTGGCGGTCGACCACGTTGGCCATCACGTACTTTACTCAATAGCAAAGAGCGATGACCCCACGCTTTACTACGAGAATTACTAAACAATTCTCAATATATTTTTTCAACAATTAAGCTAGGAGAAAAAAGGAAAAAATAATAATGAAACATCAAGGTTTATTAGTACTTATCATGAGACAAACAAATGATATGTGCGCTTTAATGTGAAACATATTGATAAATATATGTTTAATATTATAAAATGATAGATATATTTGTTAAAATATTGTGCAAATGATGTGAGGGGTGATGATTAGATATGTTTGCATGTTGATTTGTAGAATTAAATAAATTATAGATAATATTGTATGCTTGCATCAGGTTAAATTGTAATCGTTGCTAGTGGGTGATGATGTGGTATGATTGCATGTTGAGCTTTGATATAAACAAATGATATCTACACTTTAATATGAAACATATTGATAAGTATGTGTTTAATATTATAAAAATAATATATAGATTTGTTAAAATATTGTGCAAATGATGTAAGGGGTGATGATTGGATATGCTTGCATGTTGATTTATTGAATTAAATAAATTGTAGATGATGTTGTATGCTTGCATAAGGTTAAATATATAATTATCGTTAGTGGGTGATGATATGGCATGGTTGCATGTTGTTAGGGTTACGGATAAGTCATACCTTCTATCCTTGGAGTTATACAAATATACGGATACAGTATATCCATACGTATACGGAAAGAGCTTGTCAGATTAAGGAAATCATATACGAGAAGTGGGGATCAATGGAATCCTACTCGGAGAAGAATAGGACATTGACCATATCATATGGGGTCCGATGTCTCTGAGTTCTACCTGGAGACTAAGGTGATCTATGGTATAAATATAGACCCCCTGGGGGTACAGGCATCGAATCATAATCATACAACACACATCATAAGCCAGGCGGGAGACGGAGGCCGCGACACAAGCACCGCTGCCATATCCGCCGATGCTTCGATCGCTGCCGCAGCCCACGGCGATGCCGTTGGCTCTCCGTCGCCGCTGCCGCTACCTCCCACGCCCGTCAAAAGCCAGCCCGGAGACAGATTCCGCGGCACCGACGGATCGAGCTCCGCTGCTGCGGCCGTTGACCGAAAGGGGAAGAGGCCGATGTCAGCCTCTGATTATCAGGAACAGGAGGTGATGGTTCCCATCTTTGCGTTTGTGCCTGAGTTTTGGGGGGTTTTGTTCTTGAGCATTTCTTATTTGATGTCTCCGAAGGTGCAAAGAAACGCTAAGAATAGTTCAGACAAGTTACTCACGAGTAGCACTATTGCTTTTGAACGCGTCACCAAGAAATCATCCGAGGCGCCAAGATTACCCGCGATATCCAACCATTCCGCTGATTATGCCGTCAAGGATACCGATATAGTGTGTTTCTTGCTTTCATGCCATCATGGCGTTTCAGTCTGGTAACTTGAGATTTTGGGGATTGTTGTCGTTCTATGTAATCGCTACACTTATTCTTGATAATTCCATATAAACTGGACGTAGAGCATACCGCCTGAATCAGTATAATCGTTTTTTGTGTTTGATGTCGTTCTCGCTATATCCTTTTACCAGTTTACCCCAATACCCTATTTATCCGGTCTACGAGTATAGCTCGTTGACACATGTTGAGCTTTAGACTTAGTGAGCTATAACTTTATAGAAAATATAGATATGTACCTCCTAGCAACCGAAATCATTCCAACACTCTCGGCCGGCCACAAACAGTACGCGCCTTGTTACGATATCGCGTCGCGCACTTGTAGTGTGCAGCTGAGTAGGTGATCAACGACGAATCAATATTGTTTATATGCTCGGAAAAAGTGCATTTCACCTCTGTCAACTAGTACTTCATTCATCACAAAAACAATCAACGTAATCTCCGCTCGCCGCTGGCCGATCCAATGTATACCCCTCGCCGTCGGCCTCAACATCCGGGCGCAGCCGAGGACGTAGAGAGGCGACGCGATCAGATCGAGGTGACCGAGCACAAGAGGGCTTCCATCTCCATCTACCGGTTCCGCCTCTCGCCTCCCCCTTATACGGCTCATGTTTAGACGAAGCAACCCGCGCAGATCAACCCGCTACTACCCCCTCATCGTCGGCTGAAGCAAGTGTGGCGGCTGAAGCAAGTGTGGCGGCGTGGATTTTTTTTGGTTGGATTTTTTTCCCTGGTATTTTTCCTCTCAGAACATTCAATTCACATTTAGGTCCGCTGGACATTTTTGTGCCATTGATATGTCATCGAACGGTTGTGGATAGGTGCAAATACGTGGCATGCTTCTCCAGCCGAGAATCCGGTCGGAGCTTTATTTGTGGAGCCACGTGGCCCAATGAATAGACGGGATTTTAACCCTGAAATCGGTTTATAAGATAAGATTTGGGAAGATGTAGGTGGAGTCGAGGGCGGTGGGGGAGGGGCTGTGATCCCTCCTAGTATAATGAATCTGGACATATGAATACCCAGATTTATTGTTCTAGGAGGGGTCATATCCCCTTCTAGGTTGAGTTTTTGTGGGATGGAGGGAGTACTCCTATCTTGCCTGTCTCAACTACAACACAATTATGTTGAGGAACGTGGATTAAACTTGTGCTGTAGTCTACTTGTGGGATGCAAAATAGACTTTTTTTTCCTAATATATTTGATTTCAACTATATTGTTCGCTGCTAACTGGACGCCTGCACAAACATCCCACAACTGTAGGTACTAACCAAGTGCCTGCAATGACAGTCCACCTGAGATACGAGAGATCCATCTATAGTCATAGTCCTGTAGGGCGTCCCTGACCGTCAGGTTGCTGTTCTTCACAAAGCCGGCATGTTAATTGATTACGCAATGGAGCCGCCTTCTGGTAACCAGTTGGGAGTAGACTACAGATGGTGCGACGCTTTAGCCCGTTCCACTCGGTTTCGGCTTTCGAGCACAGCACACGGTCTTTCACTTTAGTACACGTCCGATTCGGTTTTGAGCAGGCCCCGAGTTTGTTTATATATTGAGCCCCCGTGGCGGAGGCATCGCATGCAAGTTCGAAACCAAATAAGCTGGCCAGAAGGATTAGTAGAAGAAAAAGCAGCGTCGGCCGACACATAGAAGTAGAACGAATTAACCAATCACCCATCCATCGGCAACCAATTCAGCATGAGCATCAGCCGCAACAACATCGACGCCGAGATCGATGCGGCGTTCGCGGCCAGAGCGATGCTGCCGGAGTGGCGGCCGAGGCTGCTGGCGTCCGGGATGAACGATAACGACGTCAGCGTGACCGCGGCGGCTATCGCCGACACTCATCGGATCTTGCAAGACACCTGATGGTCCAATCAAAACGTCGTGTTCAAGGCGACCGGCGTCCTGGGCACCTTATTCATTTTCGCGTCTGCCATCGTCTTCCGCAAAACCAAGGATTTTATGTTGTTTCTCTTGATTTGGGGCCTGCTGCCACTAGCGGCGGCCTTTTTTCTCGCCGTGCTTGATGAGTGTGAGCGCAGGCGGGCCAGGTTGATCAGGGATGTCGCGCGAAAGGTCCTCGAGAACTTTCTGCTTCCTCCTGTTTAATCTGTCTCAAGGGGCTAGACAATTGCTTTTGTTTAAACTTTTCATGTCATTTTACCTAATTTACCGAGAAATCATACAGTACATTACTCTGTTTTGCTGTGTACCAGCAATGTTATTTAGCATAGCAATGTCAAATTTCCAGCTCTCTGGGAGGACGGTGGGAGATTATTTTTATCAAATTTTGAGATAGAAAATTTGTCAAACTTTTAATAAAAAAATTAAAAATAAAAAAATTCGCGCGAAAGGTCCTCGAGAACTTACTAGTTTGTGTACTCAGCCAGGGGTGTCCCATTTCACCCTTGTGGTCGCACTATTTATGTTTGGATGAAATCCCAAAGGAATCGGTCCTCAAGTGCAAACACGGGAAAGCATACTCCCGGTACGTTCCCGCACTGCGATTTTAGAAATCGTTTTATTTTGCAGACACCGACCCAAGTGTCGGGTTTTCCAGGTATTTTATAAACCCAAGTTTTACCCATCGTTGACAGTTTTAAATTTGAGAGAGTCCTCGATGTACGTGCCCGAGGGCTCGGACATCGAGAACCGACAGTTGACAAAGGTGGTACGGGTATTCAATAGCCAAGGAAGGTATGTGCATCAAATGGGTTGGGTCGGCAGGTTTTCTTGCAAACCACGGCCAAATACAAACAAGTGCGACCCTAACATGCATAGTTTGCGAAATAGAGATACTTAGTTTTAAATTATGGGTGCAAGATGGTCAAAGGTGACATGCCTTGCTCGAGGTCTTGAACTTGGTCCTCGAAATCCGCACACTGCGAGTCTTCGGGCTCCGATACTATACGTGAAACGAAAAGACTCAATAAACAACAAAAAGAAAGCCCTAATAATGACCTCTAAGTGTGCCATTAGATGATCTCTATTTTTGAGAAATTTTGGAAGTTGAACGGAGTCAATCGGACGAACGGTTGAATAGATATGGATTTTCTAAGATTAAATGATTTTCTATCTAAAGGAAAAGAAAATATTAAATTCCCTAGGAAAAGAAAAGGAAGGAGGGGCGTCATTCAAACTTCTCGGCCGGTCGGAGGCGCGGCCCAAGAGGCGACGGTGGCACGGCGGGGCTTATCAGGCCGGCGCGCGCGCAGGGGGGAAGAGGCCTGTGGGCTGGGGGAGAGAGGCGGCCCATTGGCCGGGCGCGAGCGCGCGGGGTTGAGCGGGCTAGACCAGGCCGAGAGGGGCAAGCGGGCCGGCAAGGACCGGCCCACGCGGCGCTGGCCGAGAGGCGAGTGGGCCGAGGCCTGGCCGAGGTGGCCTAAGGCCGGTATGGGAGAGAGAGTGTGGACCGGGTCAAGGGGAGTGTGGGGCCCACGGGTGGGTCCCACCACTATCTTCTTCCTCTTCCTCCTTCTTTCTTCGTTCTCTTCTCCATTCTTCTTTCTTCTGTTCTCTTCTTCTCGCTTTCTTATTTCTTCTCCTCTGCGAGTCGCCCGAGAGAAAGAGAGGGGAGAGGGCGGAACGGCGGTGGGGGCGGCTCTGAGCCCGGCCGGGCGGGCACCGCGGCGGCGCAGGCGGGGCAGGGGCGCAGCGCAGGCCGGTCGTGGCGTGGAGCGGCTGTGCGGTGGTGGCTACGCGAGGGAGAGGGAGAAGAGAAGGAGGTGGCGAGGGCGGTTACCGTGGGGAGGAGAGGGGCGCCGAGCCGGGAAGAAGAGGTGGAGTCGGCGCGGCCGGCATGGGCTCCGCCCGCGTGTCCGCGGCGGCGTCCAATGATGAGCGGCGAAGAGAGGAGCAACGGCGGCGTTCTTGGAGGAGAGGGTGGGGAGGCTGAAGGGGAGGATGAGGGGGATTTTATAGAGGCCGAGGGAGCATGCGGGGCGATCACGGGCGCGCGCGCGAGGGCTAGCACTCCAAGGCGCTAGTGGCCAAGGCGGCGATAGAGAGAGGACGCCGGTGGGGGAAAAGGGGAAGGGGAAGGGAAAAAGGGGCTCTGCCCCTTGCCGTTTCGGGAGGAGGAGGAGAGAGGAGTGGGCGGCGACGGGTCCGAGGCTCGGCCTCTGTGTGCAGGCGGGGCCGGGCGACGTCGGCGGCGGTAGGCGGCACAGGCGGGCAGGGCGCGGCAGGCGCGGTCGGCCACGACGCGCGCGTGCGCATGGGCCAACGGGTGGTGGCCGATTCGAACGGCGCGGGCTGGAGCGGAAAATCCGGTGAGGGAGAGAGGATGAGCGAGAGAGAAGCGAGAGAGAGAGTTGCCGCGGGAGAGAGAGAGATAGAATGGGCCGGCCAAGAATCGGCCCACGAGACAGGAGGGAGGCAAATTGGACTTTTGCAGAAAATTAAATTTAGAGAGGTTTGAATTTGATTTTGAATCGGAATTTGGATGGAGAGGGAAACGAGACCAAGGCACATGCATACACCAACAGTACCAAGAACTAATTTTTCGGATGGTTTTAGAAAATTAGGTTTTTCCCTACTAACTAACGCCGCGACGGAACGGGCGTTACACATCACAACATGTCTGTACTTTATATTTGTAGTTACATTTATATTGCACTACAATTACAAATGTAATTTTAAGTCAATATTCATGTAATTTTTTAATCATAGTCCCTAAAGGTAGATTGCAGTTAGCTAGTGTCTTAAAATTAAATCAGTACAACATAGTAAGATTCATGTATATCTATAAGCTATAGTAGAAATTAGGTGATGATATCAAAGAAGCTGAAGTTAGATAGAGATTTTGTCTACACGAAGATGCAGTAAATAATCAAGTATTCAATTTTTGTATATAGTCTTACCTGTTTCAGTGGATTGTTTATTGTGTCTCTTTATGTTGGGTTTTTTGGAGCCTCTTTGAACATCATAAGATCCTGCATTTCATCAAAATTAGTATAAATTCAGAGACTATAAAGTACATGCTTGAAAGTATATCAAACATAGTTATATGCAGCAGTAAACAGTAAACAATTGTAGGAGGCCTGTACTTTCTAGTAGTTACATCACTATATACCTGTATTTACATTGCTACTTACGTCACTAATGCACTGTAGTTACATATGTAACTTTAGGTGAGTGGTCATGTCCCATGACATCTTTGGTAGACTGCAGTTTTTTCAGATATTTCTAGTGTTCTTTACTTTTGCTTGCAAATTGGTTTTGTATCTAGCAGTTACATCTCAATCACTCTAAAGTTATAAAATTTAATGGATTATCTTTAGACTCTCATGCTTGACATGATGGTGTTTTGCAAACAAGTGTAGTCTGTTATATATTTTAGTTCATATAGAAATAATCTTTTACCTGTATTAGTGGTTTCTTTACTGTTTCTCTTTATGTTTGCTTTTTTGGAGCTTGCATCAGATCCTGCATTTCAAGAAAATTAGCAAAAATTCAGAGACAATAAAGTATATGCTTCAGAGTATATCAAACAGTAATTATATGCAACACTAATGCTATGAATTGGTAGGAGAATTGTAGTTACATCACAATATACCTACAGTTACATTGCTACTTACATCAGTAACGCACTGTAATTATAAATGTAATTTTAGTTCAAAGGTCATGTAATTTTCTGATTTCTCTGTTCTCTAGTGTCCTTATAGTGTCCTTATAGTGCAAAGTAGTTTTAGTTACTACCTATATCTATCTATTTGGCTATGTTTTTTAGGAAATTCAGACATACTAGTTTGTACTTCATTTAAATTTTTTTTATAAATGACTGCTGAGTACTGAAAATATGTCTGCTTGCACACATAATATGTATTGGTAAGTTTCCTCCAGAAATTTAAATTTGGTGGTCAGAATTTTTTGTTCAAAAGGAATTTTTATGTTCAGATTTAATGCAAGATAGCTTCAGTGCTTTTTTATCTATGCAAAGTACATGAATTATTCATCGAAATTCTATTAATGGAATGATGAATTTTTTTCTGAGCATCATGTAAATCTGATAGATTCTTTATAGAGCACTCTAGTTAATCTCTGTTTTAAATTTTCAGAGTTCTTCTACTATATATGTGATTGATTTTATGTTAGTTCCAACACAATAACCCGTACTTATAATGCTAGTTACATCACTAATGCACAATAATTACATTTGTAATTTTAGGTCATTGGTCATGTAACTTTCTAATCACAGTATATAAAATGCTAGGTTGCAGTTAGCTAGTTCAGATTACCAGTTATATTGATCTTTCACTGACGCAGTTAATTATATTAGTTTGAGTTATGAAATCGAAAACATGACGTGATGCAGTTAACTCTCCTTGTGCTAGTTTTTTTAGATTTGAGATAATAATTTTGTTATTTTCACATGCAGTGTTTTATGAAATAGATGAATGCAGTATAGTGATGTGCATAATTTTTTCAGACTTCTTTTCTATTACTGAATTTGTTTTTTGCTACATGTGTCAGTATTAAATCATAATATTTGTTTCTGAATGTTTAGTAATGTTCAGTAATCTGATTTCTTTTGAGTGACAAAATCTGTTTAGTAATGTTTAGTAATGATTTTATTATCATGTCACTAGATTCTTTGCAGTTTTTGTTGCTCACAAGTAGTCAAAATTTGAAATTTGATCACTATGAAATTTGTATGCAAGATTTTGTTAAAATTTAAACTGTATTTGAAATTTTGATTTGCTCTTTTTGTATTAATTCTTCTTGTTGTTTATTTCAGATTTTTTGCCAGATGATGATAAATAAAATTTTAACTAAGCAAATCAGAGTTCTGCATTTCATCAGGCGAGAAAATTAATCATCCTAAGTTATAGGAATGATGAAATTTCTTGTCAGATGAATTGCAGAGCTTTGATGTGTTTTTTTATCTGATGGTAATATTTTTTTTCATTCGAAAGTTTGTGCATTGATTTCTTCCTTGTAATTACATTTGTACTTTTAGTAATTTCTGAAACTTGTCTAATTTGTCAATTTCAATGTTAAAACTTGTGTGTAGAATTGTAGGCCTGGATTGTTTGTACTGAAAAGTCTCAGATTTAAACCCAATGTTAATGCATTTCTATTTTTCAAACATGTGGTAGTTCTGACTTTTGATTGACTGGATTTCTGTAACTGAATATTGATCTGCACTTTATTTTTCTATCTTGTGATTATGTTTGTTGTCTATTCTAGAATTGAAACTCATTACTTCTTGATGGAACTAAGTATGTTTCCCACATGTAAGAACTAGCATAAAGTTTTTTATTGCTTCTCAGGATTATTAAGTGTCCAGGATTAATTCTACAAAATGATGTAGTGTTGTTCTCAATGGTAGTCAATCTTGGTAGATTTCATTTAGCTAGTTCACATTATTCCAGTAATAGTGGATGTTCAGTTATATTTCATTTTGCTAATGTAAATTTAAAATTATATCATAAAGTGTGTTACATCACATTCTACCTGTTGTTACATTGCTATTACACTTAAATTACAAATGTAATTTTAAAAGAATATGTTTGTAATTTTCTGACTATAGTTCAAAAAGGTAGATTGTAGTTAGGTAGTTCATATTTATTATTCATATTTGCAGTTACTGATATGTTTAAGATTAGTTAGGCCTATGATTTTGACTGACAGATGAATTGATCCATGTCGCTTGATTTATTCATGAGCCCTGTAATTAGATGTGTGCTGAGAAACTAAAACATGTATGGTCTTGTAAATAGTGTATAAGATGCAATCTAGTATAAAATAGATGCAAATCAGTGATATGCAGGGTATGCAAGGTTGTACAAAACTAGTACAACTTTGTGTTAGTGGTTTCTTTTTACCTGCATTAGTGGTTTCTTTACTGTGTCTCTTCATGTTGGATTTTTTTGAGATTGCATCAGATCCTACATTTCAAGAAAATTAGCATAAATTTAGAGATAATAAAGTATATGCTTTAGAGTATATCAAATAGTAACTATATGCGACACTGAAGCTTTGAATTTGTAGGAGAACTATAGTTTTTGCAAGTTACATCACAATATACCTGTAGTTACAATGCTAGTTACACAACTAATGCACTATAACTACATTTGTAAATTTAGGTCGTTGGTTATGAAATTTTCTGATTACAGTACATATTGCTAGGTTGTAGTTAACTACATTTGTACATGCAATGTATTATGAAATGGATGCATGCAGTATAGTGATATGCGGGATTTTTTCAGACAACTTTTGTATTACTGAGTTTCTTCTTTGCTATATGTGGTAGTATTAAATCATAATATGTATAATAGTTGATGCTATGTGTAGTGTTCTGTTTTATAGATCTTCTCAGTTCTAGTGTTCTTCTCTTGTGCTTGAAAATCATTTTTTATTAAGAAGTTGTTTTTAGCATATCATAAATGAACAGAACTTGTTTAGCCTATTATTCAGATTAAGAGCTTTATAGATTTGTTCTTGCAGAGGGTCAAATCCAATGTTTATGTGACTACATCTTTCTTTGGGGGATTAAAATCTAAATGCAAGAGTCAGTTGAGAGATTCAGTTATTTCAGAACTTTGAGAGAATAAATCGGATGAGAGATCCATACCTGTTGATTTCTGCCTGACTTCAAATTTGGTACGTTTTTCCCTTTCTTCTTCTGATTGTGTGGTTGTTTGGTTCTTTTCTTCAAATTCTGCAGCTTGATGCATGTATTTTGTGGCAACATCAGTTGGATCCTTCATGATTCCTGGATTTTGCTCAAGATTTGAATTCTTGAGCTTGACCTCTCCCATCTTTGATTCGTGTAATTTTGCTTGTTGTCTGGTGTTTTTTTGGTGTGTTTGGTCTCAGATTGGTGAAGGCATCACGTGCATAGGATGCCTTTGTACTGGAGCTTCTTGGATGCCAAGTTTTCTTCATATGGGTTTCTGGGCTTAGGTGGGCCTTAAGTGTTTTTTGATTTTATTATGAGATGTTCTGAGATTTTTGTGATGTGTATAATGGATTGGTAGTTTTGGGGCTTTAGATGATTGTTGGGCTTGTTATGCTCGTTTCATTGTTTTAGATCTGTAAAATTTTGATAATTTGAGCCTGTTTTGATAATAGGGGGTCCGTTACATGGGTTCTGGGCTTCGGCCCATTTGTTGTAAATAGGAGTCCGATTGGACTTATGTTATTTTTGTTTTTTATTGTATTTTTTGTGTGCAGATTAATAATAGCGGTTAGATCTTAATCCTATGGTTGGAAAATCTGCATGATGGGAGTCTTAGAAAACGATCGAATTGTGTATAGGCAGTCCCTATATTTTTAGGGTAGGGAACTGGCAGCACGCGGTACCTGCTATTCCCGAAGTGCAGTAGTGCTCCCCCGTGTCCCGTGGCATTAAACGATATCGGCATGCATGCATGCCACGCATATCTTCATGTATTTTGCAGAAAAATCTCTTATATCTTGGGAAATATTAAAGCAATCCTTCCAGGCTTCCACCGCTTTCACTCATCATAAATTTTGTGAAAAAACTTATATACTGTTGAGAAATATAACACGAACAAGTTTAGGGATGGCGCTATAATTCTAATAAGCACAATGATTTTTTTTCGAAACTTCCTCTCGAACTTATCTCCACGCGGTTGGGGCTGCGGGGAGATGGTGTGGTGGCGAAGGAGGCCAGCTTCGGCGCCCAGCCACCCGCGCCGGTGCTCGTCCTCCTCCACGTCCTGCCACCCCCTCCTCCCTGGTCGCGCCTCCTGCCGCCGTCCCCACCTCGCGCAGATCGGGGGAGGTGGACCTCGGCGTGGAGGAGGTTGGCGGCGCAGAGGAGCTCGCGACCCTCGAGTCGGTGCGGGGATGGTGAGGAGTTTGTCGGCGGCGGCAACGGTTGCGCGGGAGAAGCGCGTCGGAGGAGATGGCGACCGTCCACCCGCAGCGGCGGAGAAGGCGGGCAACGTGGGGCAGAGGGGTCGATGGCTGTGCCGATAGTCTCGGGAAGGCGACCATCCACCCGCAGCGTTTCTAACGGCCTTGACTGCGGACGCCAGCCGGGGCGTAGCCGACCGGTCCAGGCGAAGGCGGCGCGAGGGCGGTGAAGGTGGTGGAGTCCGAGCGGCGGTCGCGGAGATGAAGCGCACCCAGACGCTGCTCAACACGCAGCAGCTGTTCGTAGAGGCCTTCCTCGGGAAGCAGCAGCACAATAATCATCACAAGAAGGCTAAGGTGTGGCTGTGCTTCATGCTCCATGTTGCCTTTTCCTCTTCATAGTAGTGACACCGTTCGTTTTTCGTTCATCTCCAGCACTGACTCATGCTTTTTTTTATCTTCAGAGACTCCCTTGTTCATGTAGGGAACATTGACTATATTGTGACCCTCTCGAGGGTCAGTGCATATGGATTTGATTTTGCATTTTCTGGTGGCAAGCCAACTGGAAGGTTCACAAAAACATGGCTTGAACAAAGATAGCCAGAGGTCGGTTATCTTTGTGCCATGTTGAGGACTGCATGGAGAAGAGACCACCAAGTTAGGCTTCCTTGTGGGGGCTGTACTCACCACTCACCATAACTGGATGGTTGCTTGATCCCCCCCTTTTGTTATTGTATACCTCTTAGTGAAAATACATGAATCTTCTGCATTTTTTTTAAAAAATAAATCTATCACTGTTATGTTCCATGTTTGAGATGGCCGTACCATAGGGTAACACTAAGTTTACCCCACACGTTTTCATGTTTCTCAGATTTGATACAGAATAAAATAACTACTTGCTAACCTCTTATTTATTCTAAATAAACAGGACATTGTATAGCTCACTGCTCAAATATTAGCTGTTTATTGTAAGAAACTGACCCTGATGGGCGTTTTTGATATGTTCAGTAGGAGATACAATCTTTCCAGATATTTGCGTGTCCAGCAGATACAACTTTCATATTCCTTGGATATATGCATATAGCCTTCACATCGCTACTATATTTGATGCATATGCCATTTGATCGACAGGATATATCCCGGAATTGCTGAGCTTGTTATGAAGCTGAAAGCTAAAAATGTTGATGTGACCTGGTTTCTGGAGGTTTCCAACAGATGATCAAGGTATAATTCTTCCACTGTCGGTTGCTTTCCCAGTGATATTCCAGGAAAGTCATCATACATGCTGTAATTTGATTTTACTCTACCTATTCTGTTGTTTTCAGATCCGAACTTTAGTTTAACTTTTGAATAGGTCCACTGCTTTAGTAATATGTGATGTTTTTGACTCTCTCTTGAGGAACCGGACTTCAAAAAATTGAAAGAACAAAGTAAGATTGTGGCAAGAAATATCTGATCCATATTTCCCATTCTCTCCTAACTTTTTATGCATTACACTCCTGGTTTATGACAAGCTTTAGTTATTTTTCCAGTTGTTATTTCTTCACCTAGAGTTAGTCCTTGACCTAACCTTTGCTCTTTTCATCAGCTTGTTGCAATGCAGGTGGGCATTCTTCCTGAAAACATTCAACAGAGGAATGATAGTAGTTCAAAGAACCTTGTGTTGATGGACCGAAAGAAGTGGCGCCTCTCAGACATGTGGCCTATGATTGCCATCATCGTCGAGGCGGAGGTTGACACCATGGTCGCGCAGCGCTTTGAGGATGGCCCAGACCTTGGTGCGGTTCTTGAACCCCTTTTTCTCCACCTCCTTGGTGGCGTCGGCATGTATGGGCTCACGCGCCAGGCCATCCACCTTAAGGCGCATGGCGAGCACCTCCCCCACGGCCGCAGCGGCCTTGGCGTTGCAGGTGCGGCCGCACTCGAGCCCGTCCCGCAGGGGCTTCTCCACTGAGGACGCGGTCACCCCCACACGGCCGCTCTGGCGGTCCACCACATTCGCCGTCACGTACTTGAGCGAGATGAACAGCCGCAGCACGTACCGCTTGGCGATCGACATCGATCGAACACAACACAGCTGGAATGAACAGCACAGGGCACCTAAGCCCGAAGTGATCTCCTCAGTGGCATTCCGCCGAACAGCTAGCGAGCGCGGCCGCGGACGCGTGCGGCAGCACGGCCGAAGAGCAGACAGCCGCGACCTGACAGACAGGTCGAATCGGGGTGTGGTGAGGAAGCAAAGCCTACGGGTCCCGCGAGGGAAGCAGTACGAAGAGTACGGCGGCGAGTGGCGGCGGCGGCGGTGGCGCGTCGTGCGGAGAGTTTTCTGGTCCTCGCCGTGTCGTGCACTCGCAGTCTGGAGGTGACGACGAATCAGGATCGTAATATGCTTACCCGTTCAGATCCACATGGGCCAAAAGCCCATTTACTTAGCACGGCCGAGTTATTTTTGATATACTTATGCCGTGGCACTTGAATACAAGTTCTCAACGGAAACTGTACGGACAAAGGAGTTTTTTCTATATATTTGGGCTTTGGTGTGCCATGTTCCTGACCTCCAAATGAGAGTTTCCTTCTCTTACCCTTGTTCCATAATGGAGATGTAGTGCATGAATTCACAATATGTTTTCTCAACGTGCTTGTTCCATGGATAGAACGATCACATAAATACACTTTCTCACAATAATTGCAAACAGCAACTGGACCTTCTTCTGATTCTTTAGCAGTGAAGTGATCCCAAACATCTGAAGTTGTCCTTGAAGTCCGTCTTTTCTTTATCTTGATATTCTTCAAGAGTTTTAAAGGTGACTTTTTAGTAAGGCTAGCATTGGACTGGCTATCTACCTGAAATTATGAGAAGCACAGATAAATAAACAAATTTTAAAAAGACCTAGTATGATAAATTAGAGGAGACATCAAAGCAACTCATGAGAAATCATTAATACCTCAATTACATCAGGTGGTTGGTCCCTAATAGCCGTTGTGCTAATTCTTGTCGTGTTGTTTCCTTCAACATGATCTGCTATCCTAGTTTGAGGTTCAGATCTTGCCATGGGCACATCCAAGAAGCGCTCTGTCTCCACAATAAAATAGCATTGTGGTGCTACTTGATTTTCCAGTTGAAATAGCAACATTCTTGACTATGAGGAAAAATAATCTATCCTGAAATTTGAGATGGAAGACGCAATTGCCTCTAAAATCATAGTGCAGTGACTAATATATATACCTCGTTTACTTGAATGTTCTGGGCTAATGCTCTCCGATTTGTTCCAATCAATTCCGATATAATAGAAGGTCCAACATCTAACACTGGTGTGTCCAGAATATTAGGATTCTTATCACTATCCATCTACAAGAAAGGAAACATCAGTATGAGTACAAGAAAGAAATTACGGCATAAAATTTTTGTCCAAGATTTTCTTCGATTTCTAAAAGAAACATAAATTGATACATGCATATTATACGATACTGTATCAATTTGGCTGCAAAGAGGACTAACACATGACAACATATTCATCTCCAATTTAAGCTTTGCAGAAACACGCTTGTGAATGTTGTGATTAGTGCTCCTAACCTGAAGTAATTAAATTAGTAGATCCAACTTTGCTGTCTCTCGATACTGTAGTTTCCCATGCATGCACACAATCACACATTGGGTAACTAGGATCAAGAATTAAAACACACACACACACATGAGCAGAGTTGGGGATCAGTGTTCATGGTTTACAAGAAAGCGACGGAGCACACGATCCAGTGCTGCACCACGACCGTCGGCCGGAGCTCCGTCGCCAAGCCGCCTTCCAGGGCCAACCTAACGAGCGCCCGCACCACCTCCTCCTGGTTCTTCCCGCCGTGGCACCGGCACCGGCGCTGCCGCCACCGCCGTGTACGAGGGTTTCGTGGGAGTGTCGATTGGGGATGGGTTGGATGGTTTCGCTGGTTCTATCCCTCCCTAAACCCAACCTATGTGCAATTTTACGGTTTTGACCCGAAAACCATCAAACCCAATAAAACCGCTATCGACGGGTTGGTCCAGGTTGGGTTTACGGGCTGGCTGGTTTGGCTTAGACCCGTGTACAGGCCGAATTGATCCATCGGTGATTCGGCGGCAGCGGCAGCGGTGGCAGGATGAGCAGCAACAACATCGTCAACGGAGAGATCGAGGCGGCGGGAGAGAATCCGTCGGAGATGGCGGACGAGGCTGCTGGCGTCGGGGCTGAACGGGAACGACGTGAACGTGATCGCGGCGTCCATCGCCAAGACCCACCCGATCTTGCGAACCACCTGGTCTTCGAAGGAAAACATGGAGTTCAACGCGTTCGGCGTCTTGGGTGGGATTGTTCATGTGCCTGGTTGCCGTCGTCATTTTCCGAGAAACCAAGGGCTTGATGGTGACGCTCTTGGTTTTGGGCATGTTCTACATAGTGATGACCCTCGTAATCGCCATGCTCGATGAGTATAAACTCCGGTGAGCCAAGGCGATCAGAGAGGTCGCGCGAACGGTTCTCCGCAACTATCTGATTTCTCCTGTTTGATTTGCACTCTAAATTCAACTTCAATGAACTTGAGACGTAATGATTCCGAGTCGGATGTGGATTCTGGCAGCACGAGCTACAATTTGGCATCGCGATTCGCAAGTTCGCAACCAAATAACCTGAAGAGAAAGAATTAAACGACCGATATATAGAAGTAGAACGAATTAACCAATCACCCATCCATCGGCAACCAATTCAGCATGAGCATCAGCCGCAACAACATCGACGCCGAGATCGATGCGGCGTTCGCGGCCGGAGCGATGCCGCCGGAGTGGCGGCCGAGGCTGCTGGCGTCCGGGATGAACAATAACGACGTCAACGTGACCGCGACGGCTATCGCCGACACTCATCGGATCTTGCAAGACACCTGGTGGTCCAATGAAAACGTCGTGTTCGAGGCAGCCGGTGTCCTGGGCACCTTGTTCATTTTCGCGTCTGCCATCATCTTCCGCAAAACCACGGGTTTGACGTTGACTCTCTTCATTTGGGGCCTGCTGCCACTAGCGGCGGCCTTTTTACTCGTCGTGCTTGATGGGTGTGAGCGCGGGCGGGCCAGGTTGATCAGGGATGTCGCGCGAAAGGTCCTTGAGAACTTTCCGCTTCCTCCTGTTTAATCTGTCTCAAGGGCTAGACAATTGCTTTTGTTTAAACTTTTTATATGGAACAAGTTGGTGGTCACTGAAATTACTAGTATTCTCTAGAATCCCTCATTGTTGCCTCGACAACTTTATCCTTTCACCTGTTTAATTTGCACTCTACTGTATGTCAGTATCATGCTGGCATTTTTTTTAATTAGTGCCACTCGTTAGTGTGAGCTTCAATAAAACGTTACTCTACATTAAACTCACTAAGATGCCACTTTCTGCGTTGGTAATTCATTCATATTTTGCCACTTTGGAGGTTTCGAACCTAATTTCATAGCCATTGCACAAGCACATCAAAGAAGAGGAACATTGGCACATCAGAAAGTGCATAAGCTACGGCCACCAGCATATACGTCCGTGTACCAAAATCATAACAAACGTATATAAAAACTAAATTTGTACGTAGCAGCAAACTGCGGCAAACAAAACAACAGCAAGCAAATTTCTTGGGCGGGCTAGCTAAAAGCTCACCACTTGGCCCATTCCAAGGATGAAACGATACGGAGTGCTACTATTTCATTCTGAGATGTCACGATTCCGAGTCGGATGAGGCAGGACGAGAGTTACAGGAGCATTCGACTGGAGGCGGCATCATCCATCGGCAATTCAGCGACATCATTCATGACTTTTTTTTTTGAACTAGGAGAACAGAGCCCCCCCCCCCCCCCCCCCCCCCCCAAATTTCATTAAGAGAAATGAGCTATAAAAGTCTTGACAAGCTACTTAAAACAGTAAAATGCCTTGGTACAGCAAGGACTTTTTGTCCCAGCAACAACTTTCTATGGAAGTTCAGAACATCATTCATGACTCATGAGATCGCGGCGGATATTGCTCGGACCCATCTGACCTTGCAATTGCAATCCATCCTCCGATGTGAGATTGGAGTATTTCATAACCATATGTCTAAATTTTATCATGAACTCCACAGCTAGTCAAGTCGTCAGGAAGAACAAGCCGCAACGCAGATCCAAGCACAAGAGAAAATAGGGTCAGAAACGAACATAAACAGAGCAGGAAGCCCAATCAAATGCAGTTATGCATATCCCAAACACCACTGGTTGCAAGTTATACAGCTGATTCCTCCTCCATCTCCCATCTAAACAAAAAGAAAACAAACACCTTTTGAAGTTTACAAGAATGGAGTTCAATAAACAATGGATATAATTCGTATGCTACAGCAGCAGTAAAATAGAACCTTTTGAGTTTCAGCAGTGATATAAAACATTCAACAGAGGAATGATAGTAGTTCAAAGAACCTTGTGTTGACGGACCGAAAGAAGTGGCGCCTGTCAGACATGTGGCCTATGATCGCCATCATCGTCGAGGTGGAGGTTGACACCATGGTCGCGCAGCGCGTTGAGGATGGCCCAGACCTTGGTGCGGTTCTTGAACCCCTTTTTCTCCACCTCCTTGGTGGCGTCGGCATGTATGGGCTCACGCGCCAGACCGTCCACCTTAAGGCGCATGGCGAGCACCTCCCCCACGGCCGCAGCAGCCTTCGCGTTGCAGGTGCGGCCACACTCGAGCCCGTCCCGCAGGGGCTTCTCCACTGAGGACGCGGTCACCACCACCCGGCCGCTCTGGCGGTCCACCACATTCGCCGTCACGTACTTGAGCGAGATGAACAACCGCAGCACGTACCGCTTGGCGATCGACATCGATCGAACACAACACAGCTGGAATGAACAGCACAGGGCGCCTAAGCCCGAAGTGACCTCCTCAGTGGCATTCTGCCGAACAGC
The DNA here is from genome assembly GCA_000573905.2 of Oryza punctata. Classification (NCBI taxonomy): domain Eukaryota; kingdom Viridiplantae; phylum Streptophyta; class Magnoliopsida; order Poales; family Poaceae; genus Oryza; species Oryza punctata. The sequence goes on from CM002496.2 coordinate 13,669,686, forward strand.
TAGCGAGCGTGGCCCGACGCGCGCGGCAGCACGGCCGAAGAGCAGACAGCCGCGACCTGACAGACAGGTCGAATCGGGGTGTGGTGAGGAAGCAAAGCCTACGGGTCCCGCGAGGGAAGCAGTACGAAGAGTACGGCGGCGAGTGGCGGCGGCGGCGGTGGCGCGTCGTGCGGAGAGTTTCCTGGTCCTCGCCGTGTCGTGCACTCGCAATCTGGACTGAGGTGACGACGAATCAGGATTGTAATATGCTTACCCGTTCAAATCCACATGGGCCTCTGGGGGTGACATCCTCTCCCCCTATCCACCGCCGCCTCTAGATCTGATCTTGGGGTGAGGATGAGGAGACTTGCAACTGGGGGGAAGCGGCCGCGGCGGCGCCGAAGCGGCGAACGTGAGAGGAGGAGGCGGCGCGGTGGAATTGGGGAGGAAGGGATAGAAGTCCAAGGGTTAGAAGATGCACGTGACGTGGGCTCATTCTTATCTTCTACTCCGTACGGGCCCACCCACCTTTACTGTGCATAGTATTTTAATCCTATCCGGAGATTATAAATCTCAAGTTTTTATGCGTCCCTGAGATATGTATCCATTGTTTCTTAAATTGTTTCTTGAGTTTAAGAAACAATGGGATCTAATTTCCATCCAACAACAACAGTAATTTTACAACCTTTTGAAGTTTCGACGGTGATATCTAAAAGCATTTGGCACACAGAATGAGAGAGTAGAAAGAAACGAGTTGAAGGAACTAATTAAATAAGTGGTGGTCGCTCGTCAAAATGCGGACTATGATCACCATCATCGTCGAGGCAAAGGTTGACACCGTGGTCACGCAGTGCGTTTAAGATGGCCCAGACCAATTGGTACGGTTCTTCCTAACCTCCTTGGCGATGTCGGTGCCGTGTAGGTGAAACTTTAGGTGAATTGGAGGTTTGTGGTCTCATTCGTGAAATGTTCTAACTGAATTAAAGTACATACATATATCTAAAGATCGTTCGACTAATTTCGAATTTTGTACATGGAGGACAAATTTTCAAAGGATCCGGGTAGCAGCTTTCAGGATACTTGTGAGGAGATTGCCGAGTTCATCCTCCACGAAATTATTCACCCTAAAGGAATGTTTAGGGTTAAGATTAAGTGAAAAACAATTTTTAACATTCTATTTGAATTGTCAAACACATTATACTATGTAATATTATTGTTTATTATATTTATTATCTCTATGTAAATTCTATCTAGATAAATATTACAGCTTATGATGCTTACCACTTGACCAATATGCAAGTGTCAATATGGATGTTATTTGTCTAAAATATATGTGAATGGCATTTGTGAATGGGGATGCAGCGATGTATATATGTGAATGGGGATGCTAGGATATATATATATGTGATTAGCATATGTGTTTCTGTTATTTTTGCAGCGGGCATGGCTAGCACAGGCCTGAGGCTAGCCAAAAAACAATATTTATTTTTTTTGTGGTCATACTCATCGGTGACGGGCTATAAGTTAAACCCCGATTGAGAATACAGTCATCCATGACGGGATGTAAGTTAAGGCCCGATTGAGATTAAGTAATCTGTGACGGGCTGTAGTTGGGGTCCGAGTGCGAATATAAGTCATCTGTGACGGGCTTCTGTTTAGGCCCGTTTGAGAGGATAGACATCCGTGACGGGCAGTAGTTGTAGCCCGATTGAGATAGGTCATCCGTGACGGGCTCTCTTTGACTGGTCGTCTGGATCAAAGCTATCGGTGACGAGTCTTAGTTAATGCCCGATTGAGATAACTCCATCCGTAACGGACTTATGCCCGTTTGAGATTATTCCTCACATCAGTGACCTTTACGCTGTGTCGGGCTCCATACCCGACACACATGTGGGTTGGAGCCCGACACAGATAAGGGTTACCGTTCTAGTGATATTTTGTTGTGGAATAGCGCTTGAATATAAAAGGTAGGTGAACGCATTTTCCAATTGAAATTCCACAAAATCATTCCACTCACAATTGTTGCTTCATGTGGATCACCCGACTTTGACTCCTTTTAATCTTTGATATTTGTTGAGAATGGCTGTATAAATTATGAAATGCCAGAATGAGAATCCTAGACCACATAATGTCGTGTGTTCACTAGTTTCTTTAATATAAAAATATGAAGAAAATTTGGGCCATAGTATGACTACTGTGATATTTTGGTAAGAAATCCGGAAGCCAGATGAATGAGTTATCCTTTCCCTTTTTCTTTTCTTTGCGGAGAGATGTATGAGTTTTCAATGTGATGGTACAGTGCTACAAGGATTTTTTTTTCTGGATGTGTATTTGGAATTACATCACTGGACATATTTTTCTAAGTCATAGGTCTTGTATATGCAAACTCACTGACCATACTCTAGTGTTTGGTCTAAAAGATTAAAGTCTTTGGCTTGGTTGCTGCCTAGAATTGTCTCAGAGACCCGTAGCATGATTGGCAAGAGTTGACAAAATTGTTGAAGCACCAGTTTTATAATCTTTTTTGTCCATTGTTTGAAAGCTCCATATATTCCTTTGTTTTTATAATACCACGTATCCCCTGTTTTTCCTAGTCTGAAATGTTTAATCTTTATATTAATTCTCTGCAGTTGCTGCCAAGTCTGGTAAGATATATGATTTAACCTGTTCTCTTGTAAACAGCTTTCAGATAAAAAATTAAAGCAACCTGACTGCCCCAGTCAAATTTATGGAGGAATCATATTAAAATCATCACCTCATGTGGATCACAAGGTTTGATTCCTTTTAGCCTTCGTTAATGTTGAAAATGGAAGTGTATGAATTGTGAAATGTCAGGATCATAGTTCATCACATGATACTTTGTATATTTCCATGTTCTTGTACAGCTAGTTGTTCACTTGTTCTACAGAATATCTTTTCCTGTATGCATACTAAATCATAAGTTAATTGTGGATTATAGTTATGATTTGCATGCAATTGACAGGATTGGATTGTAGTATCGTCCTGCTATTTTGTTGCTGAATTTAGGAAATCTTGTATATCTATTTTGTCTTTTATGACTGAACAGCAGCCAACCAATAAAGTTGAATTGATTATTTAATTAATGTTTGAGTCTTTTTTTTATGACTGAACAGCAGCCAACCAATAAAATTGAAAGTGATTATTTTAATTAATGCTTTCAAGCATTTTTTAGAGAATATAGAGAACCAGAAAAACTGAAGCATAAAACATAAGTTACATTTCATTTTAGTTATACTGTTTTCTGGTTCAGATCATTCATCATTGTTTTTAAATTCCCTTATTTGCGTGTGAGGTGCAGAAAGTTCCCATAGGAGAGGCCATATATCATTACCTCGGGGTTGTTGACAACACCATGGGACAATCAGTAATTGGTTTTCAAATGAATTGTCTTGGTACACACTATTCAGAATTTAGGCCAGTACACAGTGATGGAGATTGTTTCTATAGGAGCTTCATATTTTCCTATCTAGTAAGTGTCCACCTCCCTGTTCCTTAGCATAGGATGTATGCTTAGTGTTATAACACTGTTTGTCTGTGACAATGATGACAGGAGCAAGTTGTTGATAGGGTAGACACATGTGAGGAAGATCGCCTTCTTGCTGCCATTAGAAAATTGGCTACCAAGGCTAGAAGTTTGGGATGGGATTACATTTTTTCCTTGAGATGCAAAGTAATCTCTTGCTCTCCCTATATTTGGTTTTTCTGATAACCACACTTGTAATGGATGTGTTTTAAATTTGTAGTATACAAAGCAAGCTGGATCTGTCATCTTACTTTATTTGTTTAATCATTTGCAGGAGATGCACCATAATTTCACAATATTGGCATGACACGCAGTCTTACACCCTTTTGACATTAATTCTAATAGTAAATTTGTGAATTTAATTACTTGCTGGCAATAAATATTCAGCCTTTCGAGAAATTTAGCAGTTGGCCAGTACTAATAATAAAACATAATGAAGACAGACCTAATCATATGTTTCTTATGATGAAGACTGAAATGCTGCACACATACTCCTCCATGGCGCAGCCATCTGATCCTAAATCTGCTTTCCTTACCACACTACCATCAAATATTTTCTTTCTAACAATTATCTTATTACTTGATATTTAACCATGGAACCTTCTCAGACCAGTTATGCTAGTATGAACAATTACTGATGATCAACTTTCTGTAAGCACCATTGTAGCATACCAGTTGAACTCTCTTCTTTTGGTGCAACATGCCAGCTGTATGTAATGATCATGGAATGAGATTTATTGTATGGTTGATTCTTGCAGGCATTTGAGACGCTAATAAAGAAAATAAAGGGATGGAAGTGCAAGCGCATGTGGGAGTACCCAACATCAATAATCAGGTTTTTGAAATGTTTGGTTTTCTACAATTCCAGCATAGGTGTTGCATCTAAGTACATCCCATCTCATTGACTTCACATGCACCTTTTTTCAGCTACAACAGGGGGAAATTTCTCCTCAAGCTTTTCAGGAGTGATGATACAGCAAATGACAGTGAGAGAAACACCTTGAGCCTGTGTTCCTTCAATCTCATTTTAATTCATGGTTCTGACATGCATTCTACTGTATCAGTTTTTGCTTTCCTCAGATTAGCAACAGCTATCTGGGTTTGCAGCAACAGAATGTTGTATGAACGCCGCATGATTGGGCCCATTGAAGATGTCAGTATCAGTTTTGAACCGGCAATGCAAGCATGTTTGACACTCATTTCACCTGACTAACCTGTTGCTCCTGATGCATGCAGTGGTGTTTGACGCAGGTCATTCCTCCCCATGTGCATGTTGATGATATTGCAATTGGTGCCTTGTGTCGTGCACTTGGGGTGGCCGTCCAAGTGGAAGATGTGATTAGTGGTAGTAGGATAGATGTCTTGGGTGCCGAACTTCAGTCGGCCATCCAAGTCTTGAATGGAACTGATGGTACCGATGACGATGAAGATCTCTTCTTCATTGGCCGTGACATGCCTCATGTGACGTTGGTGCAATTGTTCTCTCACTATGACATTCTCTACCCACTTCCTCTTGGTGCTATTGATCCAAAGAGGACTTCAAGTGACCCTACGGATGAGGCTTCAAGTGGAGTTGCTGACCAGACACTGAGGAATTCTACAGCCGAGCAAAGTGCAGGGAGCCAGCAGCCGTCTGATCCTGAGGGACTGGCCAGCAAGCAAGTCTCAGCTGGTGATACCGCGGCTGAGACTTCAAGTCCAAGGGCGGTGAGGTGGAGCTGCTGGTGCTTTCTTTTTCCCAAGAAGAGCCCCTCGCAAGGCAGCACAAGCTCGACTCATTCCCGTCACTAGCTACAGAGCACAGGCGGAGCCGCCCCGAGCCCAAGTTGAAGTTTAATCCCTACAGGCACTAGCTGTGGTCAAGTAGCAGCAAGAGTTGAAGTTGTTCCCCTGCTGCACAGGTGGTTCCAAGAAGTAACCTTGGAACCATAACATTGATGATGAATATATAGGCCATCTTCTGTTGTTTTGTGAGAAGGAACATTAACATTGATCCTTCCTGAATCGTGCTCTTAAGATCGATCTTTGACGTGGCTTTGCCCCCACAGGTTTCTGATAAATGTGGTCGTTGTTATGTGCAGAGTTGATTTCCGTGCATCCTTCATGAAGTGTGAAGTTTTAACTCCTGAATTTGATTGTGCCTTCTGAATTTTGAAAAGTTTGCACTTCGTCTGGTTGGGTATTGTGTGCTGCAAATTAAATACCACTGGGAGATAACAATCTTGTACTGTTTTCCTACTATAACAATCTTGCTTTCCAATAGTGTTGTGTTGTCAACTGGCCATCTGGCTAAACTGTAAACATCCTTGCATTTTGTTGTCTTGTGAAATAACTTGTATTCAATATGAGATACACGTGTAGTGTTTTTCTGTCTAAGAATCTTTCTTAACTCCATCATCTGTTGTCTTGTGAGGAGAAGAAACAATAACAGCAAGAGGTTTATTAGTAGTACTATTTATGGATAATTGTTGTTATCTAGAAAGTTGTACTGAGAAGCTCAGCTATAACCAGAAACATCATGTGCAAATACAACACACGCAGACCCAGGAGTCAAATACGACATCAGCTTGGAAACATGATCCAAATGATTATTCAGGTACAATAATCTTACCATGTGCTAGATTTGTTCAGCTTGGAGTATGAATGTTCAGAAACAACAGATTAGGGTCGTGAGGAATGCATATCACAACTTCAAGTCTGCATTCAGAGAACCAAATTGGGTAATTGAGCAACAAAAGGTATCTTAGAGCCACTGATATCTCTATCTCCAATGGGAACTGAGCTGCAACTAATTAACCTGTTATTCTCACTCTCCTGCTTGTGTCCCAACGCTGTTGAGTTTTCGTTCATTCCATTTCTCTATAGGTTGGAGATGCGCTCGTAGCGTAGTGGCAGGGGTTCCTGGCATGCACCCCATCCACCCAGGTTCGATTTGCTTCTCTCTTCTTAAAACCATTGACACCAAACTCTTGCTTCTTAAAACCAATGGCACCCAGCTCTTCCTTTGTGTCAGGCGACTGGCTAGCTCCTCATACTACTATCGGTTCTAGCATGTACCGAAAACTTTGCTCCCATCAAAATCTGTTCCAAATCAACCATACCGCAACATCGAGTGCGCTGATCCCATGGCCTTGTACTTTGCCAACACATCGCAATGACATCTATACCGCACATCTTCTCCATTGCCTACAAACTCAGCATCTGGCAGGCTGAACACCATCACAATTCATCAGCTCATCCACAAAGCAAGCATTGCATTGCTCCTCATAGCACATCTCATCAGATTTCCAGCTGAAAACCAAGATCAATAATTAAACCATGTTCAGTGCCAATTGACTTGCTCAACTGGCAAAGAAGCTTGAGGTGCTCAACTGTGCTTTCTATGTTGGGATCCTTCTGTAAGGGTTTGAGTCATAGCACTCTTGTATGACTTTGGACTGTGTACATCCAGTTTGGATGTAGAGGCCGGATTTTAATCTATTTTCATGAAAAAAAACTGGCAAAGAAGTGGCAGAGGGTGGCAGCACTTGGAAGGAAGAGGCTCACAATGAAAGCCAAAGAATATGAAGAATGCTACATTTCTGTAGCAGGCAAGGGCCACTTGTAAATATACAAACTTCTGTAGATGATGGAGCCGATTCGAGGTCACGTTCGGTGTGAGCTCCTTGGAGGAGTTTGGTTTCACGAGCGATGGCAGGATCATGTTGCCTTGTGATGCTGCGGTGATAGAGTATGCCATGTGCTTGCTCAAGAGAAATGCTTCAGTTGAGGTGCAGAAAGCATGCTGAACTCCATGGTGGCACCTTGCCACTACACCGGCCGTATGGTTCCTGCTCGTAGCTTCCTGCAGAAGAGACAAGCGGTTCTCATGTAGTTGCACTCTATTCTGTACTACACCCCCGATTAGTTTAAAATAGTTAAATGTAGTTAATAGAAAGAGGAAAATTGGTATGCAAGCCTTTCGATCTAGCAAGCATCAAGAAAACGACCAGACAACATATGCTTCCATTTTTTTTCATTAGATTGGTACTCAGCTTCAACAAGTTCCTGACCAATCTGTTCTGCAGTTATTATAATTTTTAGATAATGGAAATGATCAGGTGGCACAAACAGCATTTCCAACGATGTAACGGTTGGATAAAAACTTTATGAACAGCTGTGCGTCCGTGAGGATTGATTGGCCACGAGCCAGGACGGAACGGAACGGAAGAAATATGTTCTCTTTGCTTGAACCCAAAGTGTCACAGCGCTACACAATTCATCCCATCCGTACATTTTGCTGCCCTGACACACAAACAGCACAAACAGCATTTCCAGGATGAGTTGGATAATAAGAAGGCCATTATGAACCAGAAATATTAATAAGGACTGAAGTAATGTAAATATCACAAAATGGAAGGAGACCAATTGTTTTAAATCGGTGGTAAAAGGCCGACTTTTTTGAGAAAAAACATGTGTGATGAACTGATAATGTTTATCTGCAACCAGAATAAAATGTTGTTGAAGCTATAACCTTTTGTAGAAGGCAATGTGTCATCCATCAGTCTAATCTTTTCCTTCACGATTTTCAGATAAATTTTCTATACCATGGTTTACAGCTGGTTGTATAGCAAGATGCAGAGAAATTTCCCAATTACCTATCTCGGTCTTCCTCTAGGTACCAGGAAGCCAACGAAGGAAGAGTTGCAACCAATCCTCGACAGGCTCGCTAAAAAGGTCGCAGGGTGGAAACCGAAGATGTTGTCAATTGATGGAAGGTTGTGTTTGATCACGTCGGTTCTCTTAGCGCTGCCAGTGCATTACATGTTGGTACTACAGCTTCCCAAATAGGCCATAAAAGACATCGAACGCAAATCTCGGGGTTTCTTATGGAAAGGACAGGAGGAGGTCAGTGGAGGACATTGCCTGGTCTCCTGACGTAAGATTTGTATGCCAATTGAGATTGGGGGGCTGGGGTTGAAGGATCTAGATCTCTTCGGTTAGGCTTTACAGCTCAGATGGCATGCTAGGCAGCTGAAGCAGAAGGACAAACCTTGGGCTTCGGCGGGGTTCCTTCCTGGGCGTGATGTGGATGCAATCTTCAACTCGGTAGAAGGCTTCATCCCAGGGTACGGGCATGACACAAGATTCTGGACGGTCGATTGTACTGGGAAAGGTTGTTTCGCCTGGCGATGGCCCAATCTTTTCTCTTATGTCAGGCGCTCCAGATTGACGGTGGCGCAAGCTCTGGTCGATCATAGCTGGACGAGGGATCTCCAAGGTTCCTTGTTGATCGAAGCTTTGGGAGAATTCTTCCAGCTTTGGGATGAAATGCAGGAGGTGGAGTTGGATGATAGTGCTGACACGATTCAGTGGAAGATGTCCGCTGACGGATAATATTCAGCAAATTCAGCGTATGATATCTTGTTTGTGGCTGAGGATTGTCCTTATGGGGAGTTGTTGTGGCATTCCAGAGCTCCGTCGAGGGTCCGCTTCTTCATGTGGTTGGCACTCAAAGGCAAATGCTTAATAGCGGATAGTTTGGCGAAGCGAAACTGGCCACACGATGACTTGTGTTAGTTATGCCGGCGTGTCAATGAGGATGGCCACCGTCTCTTTGTGTCCTGCGATTTCACGACGGAGGTTTGGCGACGAATCAGGGGTTGGCTTAATGTGGACATTCCCTTACAGACGGAGGCCGCGAGTCCGCTGTTTGAATGGTGGCTGACGGTTAGATCGTTTTGCCGGACGAGCTACAGGAGTGAATTTGATTGCCTGTTCATGTTGATCTGTTGGCTAGTTTGGAAGGAGAGAAATGCGAGAATCTTTCAGAACCTCTCCAGAACAGTCGAGCAGCTAGTGCAGGATATTTGAGAGGAAGTTGAAGTCTGGAGGGTAGCCAGGATCTTTTCCCAAACCAGCGAGTAATCTGATTCTAAAGTGTTGCACCTTTTCTTTTCTTTCGCATTTTTCTGCCAGGCGATGGTCTTTGCCAGCCCTGGCGTGACACTGTGATGTCATTGTAACTTAATGTTTGAACTTTGTTTTTCTCCCATTCTTAATGAAATTGGTCGGCCAATCTTTGTCCGACTCGGCAAAAAAGATGTAGAGAAATTGGGACTCCAAGAATCTTGTTTCGAATCTCCCTATAAACCGAACAGAATGACCTGTGTTTTTGTGTAAAAGCAAACTGATACAGAACGTACATGAGCAATTTTACCATCCAACATTTGGTACCTCGAGGTACCACAAATTTTTGGTACCTCGAGTTACTTTCTAGTGTAAAATTTGGATATCTGTTTCCGGTCCAACAAAAAGTACCTCGAGGTACTGATACCTGTTGATGCAAAAACACACACTGACCTGAGAGATTTGTTTTACTTTAGTGCAGGTCCTAAATGATGATGAGATGCGGGCGTGCCAGTTGATTTGATCCTGCAATCAACAAGATGAAACATGCCAATATTATTAGTGAACGATAGTCGATCGGACAGGAAGCCGATGTCATATCGTGATGTAACCTAGCCGATGCATTATGAGCTGTAAGGCATATTCTCAATAATAAATAAACCCTAAATTTGATTCATCGGATGTAGATATTAATATTATATAATTTGTAGATCAATATTACTTTAGAAATTAGCAATTGGGATAGATCGGACTTAACCGAGACAGTATAAATTGCTCAAATCTAAAAGAACATGAAATAACGATTGTATGTGTTTGTATCATAGCCGATGTTCAGATTTAAGCATGTATCGGCTATAGTTCTGATACTACCTTATACTAGGATATTCTCTTGTGACAAATATATCAAATTACCATCAATTAGATTGGCAATAACTTCAATATATTTATATTAGTTAAGATCCTGATATAAGGGGCAAACATAGTATATTGAACAAAACATAAGACTACGTTAAACAACTATACCAGGTAAGATCGGCTGAAACCCCAATACTATCCTTATTGACGACCATAAAGCATGCTAGATATTATGATTCTAAGCACGACTTAGTAGATCAAACTTAACTGATGCAGCACTAAGTATAAAAAGAAACATAATATCTAGACAATAAAGCCGATGGTCGTATTTTCAGGATGGTGGATATATTATATAATTCAAACCAACAAGTCAACCTAACCGTTATCGATAAAACCCTAGATAGAGGTTGGCCGATGCTAGTAGAAAGCATTGTCAATCTAGATTATATAACATATATGATATCTCAGCGGATTACATGATCAAGATTAGAGTGTCATAAAGATGTAAGCACTAATCCCGAGAATGCAAACCGCCATAACAAGTAATTACCTCGTTGTCGATGATCGAAACCGATGCAGCTCGACTCAAAAGCAAGAATTTTTGTGTGCAAAATGTGTTACCTCGAGGTACCAAATGTTGGATAGTAAAATTGCTTAACGTACATAGATACACTTGATGTCACTTCCGAGGGGCATTTGCTATCGGAACCGGAAAGGGTATTACTAGCTCAATCTCAGGATTGATTAGCACAACTCCTCGGGAGGAAGAAATCAAGTGGTATCAAAGAGCGAAGACTGAGAATGTTCGTTTGGGAGATAATAATACAAAATATTATCATTTGATTGCAAATGGCAAACATCGAAAGAAACGTACTTTCAGTCTAGATCAAGAGGAAGGTAAGATTGAGGGGAACGAAGCTCTAAAGAATTATATCACTGAGTTTTATAAGAAACTCTTTGGATCACCGGATTCAAGTACTCTCTCTTTTGATGCAAATAGAATCAATGATATCCCCCAAGTAACAGAGGCTGAAAACGATCACCTCACTGCCCCTTTCTCGAAGGAGGAGGTGCAGGAGGCAATCTTTGGCATGGAGACAAATAAGGCACCGAGCCCTGATGGCATTCCGGCTGAATTTTATCAGAAGTTTTGGCAAGTTATCAAGCATGATTTACTGACCATGTTCAATGAATTTCATGCTGGGGAGTTGCAAATCTTCAGCCTCAACTTTGGGGTGATCACTTTGATACCCAAAATCAAGGAAGCTAACCGTATCCAACAATACAGACCCATTTGCCTTCTAAATGTTAGCTTCAAAATTTTCACTAAGGTGGCCACTAATAGAATAACTACCATCTAATCTGGTCCTCACATTTTCTTTAATATCAGTGCAGTTTTTTCTTTGAAGAGCATAGAAGCTCTTCAGAAATATGCTGACTCTGAACTCTGAAGAGAGTTGATCTACCGTCCCTGTAGAACTGTCACAGTCATGGTGTTTCTAGAGCTACCATCTGTCATTTTGTCCATTTCACTTGTTGTTTGTGCAAAATATGCAGGCTGATCTGGCATTGCCAGAAATGTTGTGCTTCCATTCTCCAAGATGGACACAACAGATGACATGAGCGGCCTGCTGTTCGGGTTCTCTTCTACACACAAGAGCCCGACGTGGATGCAAAGCTGGACTTCATCCAATGAACTGCTCTCCGCGATGGATGAATCTACCAGGTTTTTCGCCTTGCCTTCCTTCCATAGGCTCCATACCTGAATTAAACAGTCAATTCAATATTTTTCATTTTAACATGGCTATAAAATCAAATTGCTAGATGAATTGTAATGTCAGAACTGCAAAGCTTTGGCCTTGGCAGTTTCAGGTACTTACATAGACTATAAAGCTTGGGAATTCCATGATATCGGTAGAGCTTATCCGGATACCACTTATAATCTCCAAGAGCAGTACTCCAAAACTATAGACGTCAGACTTGACAGAAAAGCTTCCCTCGGTAGAATATTCAGGAGCAATGTAGCCACTGTTATGATGGGAAAATTGTTAAATGCTAACCAAATCCATTCATATGAAAATTAAGGTCAGGTTTTCAAAGGAATACTCACTATGTTCCCACAACTCTTTTAGTATTCGCCTTTTGCTGGTTTTCACCAAAAATTTTGACCATACCAAAATCTGCTATTTTGGGTCTCATTTCAGCATCCAGCAAAATATTGCTTGCCTTGAGATCTCTATGTATTACAGTTAATCTTGAATCTTGGTGGAGATAAAGAAGTCCTCTAGCGACACCTTTGATTATCCCGAATCGTGTCGGCCAGTCTAGCAGTGATTTTCTCGCACCATCTGCAAATAACATCAACATCATCATAAAAATCATGTCTACCCTGTTCTCCTTTTCTTTTCAGTAAGGTTAGTTGTGAACTTGTGATGAACTGAACTTACCGAAAAGAATAGCATCTAGGCCAAACAGGGAAATGTATTATGAACAAAAGCAATACGAAACTGGTTTGAAATTTTGTGTCTTTGACAGTTTCCAGGTCCCAATTGCAAATGACACAACGTGCGTGCTTGTGAAATCTGGTTTCAGAAGTTACATACAAGCAAAACGCCGGACAATCAAGGAAAAACTTGGTATCGAATAATTAAGATAGTGTGAGCTTGTGGGTTGAAACCACACACCCTTACCACTACACTAGCAAGCAGATCTCTGGTTTCAAAATTTATCAATTTGATAAGCAGTGGTATTGCAAATCCAAATAATTTAGCTTACTTGTTGAACCTGCAGGAACACGGAGGTAGAGCGTCTCGTCGGCGCGGCCCCATGTAGTCTGGCCGATCATGACCATGTCGATGAGCTCCCCCGCCCACACCAAGCACCGGCCGATGTCCCCCCGGGCGCTGCTGCTGCTCAGGTCGGCGTGGGCGTACGCCTCGCACGAGCAGTTCATGGCGCACCTCGCCGCGCACTCGTCGAACGTCATGTTCCCGACGAGAGACTTTATGTTTTTCCTTTTATCTTTAGAAAAATTTGTATCGTGTCCAATAAGGACTAGTATCTACCCATGGGTATAAATATGTACACCCGAGGTTATTGTAAGATATTTCTCGATCAATACAACTACTCTCGGCGCATCGTCACCCTCTTTCCGAGGTTTTTATTTATCAATCGGTGGAACTTGGCACCTGACGTGGGGCTGCATCGGCTTTCAATCACCGACGAAGGGGTAAGTCCTATGTTCTGCCGGCCTTGGTGAATATATCAGCTAAATTGGTGTTGTTCAAGGCTGCATCACTTTGATCTTTTGGATCGCTCTGGTTTGGTTGATATATTTGCCCACCTGGTATTTCAATTCTATTTTATTTGTATTGTGTTTATAGACGCATCAGTTTAGTTGGGACTGTCTTGGTTAGGTCTGATCTTCTGTCTTAGCTGATATATCTCTACAATCACAATGTTGTTTTAAATAGATTTGTTATATTTATCACATTAAGCAGAACTATCGGCTCATCTAGTGTTAGATTATCATATATAATCTCGTGCTGCATCGGTTAGATTCGACCTACTAGATTGTTGTTGATAATATAAATTTTGTTAAGCCAATAGGTTCATGCTAATGTTTTATCGGAGTGCTAGCCGATAAGTTATCTGGACGTTACATCGGCTTACAAGAATTACTTACAAGTTGGTTTTAGCCGATGACAACAAAGGTTTCACTGTTTATTTAATCGTTTGGATTTAACGACATCGGATCTCCAGCCGATGAATGCTTTAACCTTCAGATCAATGCTTATTTAATTTATCATTACAAGACGATTGGTTTCTACTAGATTATATTATTGTATTATTACATTGTGATCAGCCGATTATCTTTATATTATTATTTCCTCAAGTATCAAGATCTATACTGGAAATATATATATATATATATATATATATATATATATATATTCGATAGTTTAAAACCCTATCATTATCGATTAGTATAGGCATCAGTTATAATGACTATATCGGGTTGTCAGCCGATCGGCTCTTTTGATCTTCATTTTGTATATCTTGTCAGTTGCTGGATCAAATTGACTGGCACACTCGTATCTAATCATTATTTTGGACCTACACTGGAGCTAAGCAGATCTCCCAGACCATCGTGTTTTTACGTCAACAATGACACATGCGTACTCCGCGGTAAGGTGGATATGCCAAACTCAATAGGTGAGCTCAGCGGTGTTCTCCGCATGTGATTGCACCCGGAGGTACATCCGAAGTAGCACCCTATCATTCCTGCTGTGCTCGGCCTCCCCGGCAATGAGCACAGTGGTACCGCGACTTCTCTCTCCCTTCCCTTTGCTTCCTGCTACTGGCTCTCGGTGGCGTGGTTAAGAGAGCGAGGGAGGGAAAAATTGAGTCTCCAACCCTATGATTTCAGATAGAGGGATTGGTATCGACAGATGCATCTGGTGGGTGGAGGTTGGGGCTAGATTGATCAACATGGAGGAGAGGAGGAGGCGCCGTCCGTTGCGGGACGGACGGGCGGGATGATCCCTTAGGCTTTCCTGCACTGCCTCTGGGTGCGTGGGCCCACCCCGGCTCAGAGAGAGAGAGAGTGGGCAGCAGCCAGTAAGCGACAGTGAGGGTGAGTCAGCTGGTACAGAGCCACAAACCGTCACGCCCAAGGAAATTTGCTTTCAATGAATTTACTTCCTGATGACTTCATACACTGTCGCGTCAATATATATCGTGCTCCGCCGTTTTAAATAGTGCCGTTTTAAATAGCTTTCACTATGATTTCTCTGTAAAAAAAAAGTCCAATCATATTCAGATTCATTCTTACAATCAGTTTTTTTTTGATAAAAAGACTTGTCTATTTGAGATGGGTAAGGTATATGGCTGGTTGTTATAGGGTGGTTCATGACTCCAACTCTTGAAATTTTAAATTTTAGCACCCACGAAAATAATCCAACAAATTTATATCTTTGTGTTTTTATTATGTGTATGTTTGGATTAGTGCTAATTTGTGTCCCTACCAATGTTTTTCGTAGATTTTGTGGTATTTAGATCAAGATCATTTCTTGCTTAGCCAGTATCAGACCTTAGCTATCAAATTTAGTCTTGTGGCTTGATACTGGTTTGTCGAAGTCTAAAGTTTATTTCACAAATAGATTGCTAGAAAAACTTATTCTATAAATAGATAATTTTTCGGTGCCAATAATACTAGGATTAAGATCCAACAGCTTGGCGTCAAAGATGCTAGCACCGACTCCTGCCCCCTCTACCCCGTGGCATCCTGATTCCTGCCTAGCTAGCTCACTAGCCGATCTACAAGGTAGTCCCCGAACCACTCAAATATGAGTTTTTGAACCTAGGATTTCTTGATTTGAGGATGAAAGTATGACATGTATGGCCTATACTTACGAATTTGTTTAAAAAATTGAACTATTGAGGAGCCATCCTATTTTTTGTTGGGCAGTTGTGTTGGTAGGTTATGGAAAGTAATGTTAATGACTATAACTGTTAACTATTTTGGTAGTAGTATCAGTATGTAATTTGGAGGATGAGAATTTTACTTTTTGATGATTTTTTTGACTTATACTTTTAATTTTTTTTATGTAGATGGATAGAGTTGTTCACCCTTATTTTGATGGTAGAGTAGTAGAACCCTATGTGTAAAATCAAAGTGTGTTTGACTGGTATTTTATGATGAACAATTAGCATGTGATATTATTGGTTTTGATATTCGGAGATTATTGGCGAAGTGATTTTGGAAATGATTGGATTTTCAGGTGATGAACAAGGATTTGTGACTGTGTGCTCTTGTCAGACTGACAGGTGCTTCCGGTCAGACCGACGTGTGTTGCGCGGTCAGACCGACCGGCTCTGTGTCGGTTTTGGTTTCGGGTTGTTATTTTGTATATCCGTGATTAATTCATAATTATGGCTTCTAGATGAATACTATGTGTATGTAATACTGTTGTGTGTTAACACTGAGTCAAGTTTGAGAGAACTTGTGCTTGGATATGGTTTGTTGGTTGATGCATGTGTAGGTGAGTCTCGATGCTTCAGGAGAGCATTGCCGGTGATGGATCGGGAGTCAACTTAGGAGAAGATGACGTCTAGACGATCAGGATATCATGTGGGATGCTTAGGCTAAAGATCAATACACATGGTTGGTGAAGATTCCATATGGCATACGATGGAGATATTGTGTGCGTATGAGATGTGGAGTCTAATTTGGAGGAAGTCCAAATTTGGTGCGATTGGAGTTTGTAAAGTTTGTCTCTTGTACGGGAAAGTTTCCTAGGAGATTATAACTTCTTGTACAAGTTTGGTTCGTGGTTTTAGACTACCTACCTCGGGTATAAATAGAGAGGGAGAGTGTGGTCTCCCGGTATCGATTTTGTGAGAGCTGAGTTTAGAAAAAAGTTAGGGTTTCGAGTTTAGTCGAGATTTTCAAGAGGAGTATTGTTGTTGCACTTTGTAAACACATATAGAAGCAATAAAGTTCAATCTACTTTCAGAGATCATCTATTTTGTGTTTGCTCAGGTACGGTGGTCCAACCAACGAGACATCGACGGTCAAACCGATAGCTTCGGTCCGGTCCGACCAGCGGCTCCACAGCGGTCAGACCGGCGGTGGCTGCGGTGACAGGAGGCGACGTGAAGGCAGTTTGAATGGGCAATCTACACCGGTCAGACCGGTGGCACAGGAGCGGTCAAATTGGCAGATCAACATCGGTTAGACCGATCTACATCGGATTCGAGGGTAACTTTTAATTCCGCTAAAAGTTTAGTTTTTAGGTACTACAACCATTCACCCCTCTTTGGTTGTCCTAGTGCTTGCTATGCGATCCTACACTATGTTGGTGTACATGTCGTATTCAAGGGTATAAGTTTGAAAGTTCTTATATTTAGCACACATCCAATATTTAGTAAGCTAAAGTCAAGGCAATGAGCAAATAGCTTTTTATGGTAGATATGATGTTGGACAAGTACATTCTCATTTGTTTTAGTCAAAGGGAATGGGAGGTTTATCTGAACTTAGGTCTCTAGAGGCCTTTGCTTCAAAGATGATATAACCAAACGGATCTTACATATATTTGAATGCATCTGCCCATTTTCAGTATATGGATGTGAACATTACAACCTCATCTTGCTATGTCCATGGACATGACTATGTTGATGAAACAATGCCTTCAAATTTCGGTGATGGGTTTGATACCTATGATGATGCCCAATTATTATGAAGAATTGTCTATGGACGATGGAATTGATGAACCCACAGTTGAGTTTTATGATGATGAAGTTGCTAGAGACAATTTGCGAAACTCCATAATTTCCCACTCGAGAACATCTCCACAGATGTGGACCTCCACAAGTAAGAATTGTCAGTTCAAAATTTCACAGCATTCAACGTATTATTTGCACTTACGAGTTGTTTTTTTAACTCTTGGTAGGTTAGATAGACAAAAAAAAAGAAGATCATGGATCGGAATTCTCACCATTGTGCCTACATCAATCGATGGAGGACCACACACCAAAATGATGCCAACATACCACCAATCCATCAAAATAGGCAAATTCCAAGGCAAAATGATGGCACCTTGTTGGCTCTATCGGACCTACAGGTTGATTCTTACGTCAACACGCGCGCAGCGAAGGGGGGAGAGGGCTCAGTGCCAGGTAGGCATGGGTGTCGCAAGGGATGGTGGTGGTTGGTGCCAGCATCTCTAGTGCCTAACTATTGGACCTCGACACTAGTCTAAAAAACGGTCCGGTGCCATCCTAATTAGGGCCACTGGATCCGGTCGCCTCAATTGCAAGGCCCACCAGATCCGAATGAGCTAGGGAAGGTGGAGCCGATGGTGGTGCATCGAGGTGGAGAAGGATGGCCAATGACAACACAAATCGAGTAGAGAGGCTTGATTGACAAAAACGCATCGAGGACGATGAGCTCAGATTTGCACCTTATATGCCCTCGAGCACCAATAGCCGCCGCCTCGGCCAACCTCCCTATGTCCTCCACCTCCCTAGTGCTGCCACCACCGCCCCCAACCACCTGCCTACACCGCCTCCGGCCCCCGCCTCTTTTCCATGTCTCCCCCTTTGCCACCCAAGCACCACAGCCTCCACCCCTGAGCACCCACTGATGCTTCGTCCGCCTCCTTCCTCATCTTCCCATATGCCTCCCAAGCTCTGCCCCAAACACTTGTTGGTGGTGCCATCCCCTGGCCAGGCTCGAGAGAGGGGAGAGATAGAGAGTTGGAGAGAAAGATAGAAAAGGTTGAAAGAGACAGCTAGGCAGTCAAAGCAAGGGAGAGGGAGAAAATGTTGAGGATAAAGGAGATGGCATTGGTCTTTGGGAGATTGGTCGGCCTGTGCTTTGCCTAGCTATGATGGGTGGATGAATTAACCTATTATAGATAGGGTATAGTCATTTTTGACCGGTGCACATTTTGTACCCGTCAAAGGTGCAAAATGTTCTAAAATTTTGGGATAGAATTTCGTAATGCCCTGGTGATGCTCTAAGGGTGTGTTCTATACTCCCTCTTTTCAACTTATACCCCATCATTTTCACATGCACGCTTCTCAAATTGGTGTGTTTTTACAAATATTTTCAACATGAAAGTTACTTGAAAAAATAGTAATCCCTCGTTCCAAAATATAGCAACCCATCCAATACAAGATTGCTATATTTTAGAATGGAGGATGTATTAATCAATTTTTAAAAGTTTTTTAAGCTAATACTTAATTACTATGTTTTGGGTGCCGGAGAGGAAAGGTTGCCAACCACTGTAGAACACAACCTTATATGTTTGTTAGGAAAAAGTACGAATTACCCTCATGAACTATCACAGTCGACTGAATTACCCCCCAAACTCGAAAACCAGACATTCTTCACCCTAGGGGCGGATCTATCGCCCATCGGCAGATAATCCACTAAAATTCCATGTAATTAGAAAATTTGAGATGTAATTTCTATAGTAAATACTAGCTATAGTGTAGTTTTCCCGGGCTCTAAAACATTTCTAGATCCGCTACTGCTTCACCCCCGACATGCAAACCGGACAAATAACCCCCCGGCTCAATCTGCGGTGGTTTTGGTCCTATGTGGCATACGCGTGGCAGTCCAATAAATAATTCTTTTAGAAAACGGTGGGGCCCACAAGCTAATGAACACGACCTCACCGCCTGCAGGTGGTGCTGCTCCTCCGGCGGGACAGACGCCAACTCCGTCTAGGACAGGGTCGAAGGCTGTTAGGTGTATATGTATTTTCTATTTGTATAAGGGGTTTTCTGCATATTTGTATGTACATGTACTTGTATATATTTGGGCCTAGTACCTCTTAGATGAATACAAGTGCTATTCATAACATGGTATCAAGAACCAAAACTAGGTGTTAGTCTTTTCATCTCCCTAGATATGATTTTTTTCCTCTCTTCACGACTTCCCTGCTTGATCGATGGAACTTTTCCGTTTCTTCATCTTTGAAGTCATGAGGTTCTTGTTGATTTAGCACAGCGTGGTGGAATTTTTTTCGTCCTGGTCACCGGCTGCCGCTCGACATCGCGGGCTGCTTCTCGTCATCAGATTGGCGTCCACTCGTCCGCTGGCCACCGCTCGTCGCTCGTCCTCATGCCGTCGGTTGCCGGTCCGCTCGTCCTCCCGGCTGTTCGTTGGCCGGCCTCTTCAGCTTCTGTACCGGTTGGTTAACCCGATCCTGATATGAAGAGTACTAAAAAAAGAAAGGAAAAGAAAAGAAAAGAAAAGGAAGAGAAAAGGAAGCCTCCATCGGTGTGGTCTTTGCAACCGCTAGCTCACCTTTGGTCTTCTCCTTTAACCGAGGCTTCTATATATCTTCTAAAAAAAGTATTTTCCTCTTTGCTTGCTGCCGCTTTTTTCTTTTTGTGCTCTTGCCGTCGCTCGTTGAATTTTCATGATGTCATCTTTAACCGGCACAGTTTCAGTTCCTCGCTGTCTGGTTATTTTTTATGGTGTTAACTACAGTAACGGGCTCATCATATGCGTCTCACATGCGTGGTCAGCATCTTTGGATATTCTTTCTGGTGAGCTCCCTAGTGCGCCTTGCCCCCTAGCTCCCGCTATGCCTGTCCTTTCTGGACAGCCTACTGATGTGGACAGAGCAACGACGCAAGAGAATTATGATATAACTATGGAGACTTATCAGGATCAGTATGCTATGTACAAGTCTTGGTTGGATGAGGATGCTCGTGCTTCTGATATTCTTGTGGCTAGTATGGAGGTCCATCTTACTAGTGATGTGGTCACCCTTGCTTCTGCTCATCTTATGTGAACGCACCTTCGTGATCATTATGCGTCTACTGGTGATGCTCTTTATCTTGCTATGGTGCATCAGGAGCAGTCTTTACATCAGGGAGATGCTTCCGTGGATGAGTTTTATACACAATTATCCTCTATCTGGTGCCAGCTTGATTCTTTGGGACCTGATATTTGTCATACTTGTCAGTGTTGTCAGCTTCAGCGCTCTCACATGGATCTTCATCGGATCTATGACTTTCTCACTCGTCTTCATCCCGAATATGAGTCGACTCATGCACAGTTACTTGCTCGGCACCCTCGTGTTACTCTGATGGAAGCTCTTACGGAGATTCGTCCTGAGGAGATTGGTCTTCGAGAAGCAGGTATTCTAGTGCTTTCTTCTTCAGTATTAGCTGTTCGTACTACAGCTTCGGTATCTCCATCACTGGAAGCAACTTCGCCAACAAGTACTTCTTCTCTAGTTGTGTCATCTACCAGCAGTCATCTTCATTGCACTTACTGTAATAAATATGGCCATGTGGAGTCGTTTTGCTTTCGGAAGAAGGATTTGCGGTGTGGTCGTTCTTCACAGGTTGTCGGTAGTTCTTCTTCGAAGAGTACTAGCAGTTCTTCTCACAAGAGTACTAGCAGTTCAGATACACAGGAGATCCTTATGTTACTACGTCGCCTCACTGCTTCTGCTTTGACAGGTTCAGTTGCTCTGCCTTCTGCATAATCTGGCTCTATTGTTTCTGGTTCTCACTCTTCCAATGAGGAACCATCATCTGCTTCAGGTATTTTTCCATGGATTCTTGATTCTGGTGCTTCCTTCCCTATGACACCAGATAAGTCTTGCCTTTCGTCTATTTGTTCTCCTTCAGTTCCTATTACTATTCAAACCACCGATGGTACCGCTCTTTCTGTTGTTGGTCGTGGGACTCTTTCATCTTCTTCGTTTAGTGTTCCTGCTGTTTCCTATGTTCCAAACTTGACCATGCAACTCATATCCGCTGGACAACTTGCTGATTATGGTTGTTGTGTTATTCTTGATTCTGACTTGTTGTGTTCAGGATCATCACACGGGTCTCCTGGTTGGTACTAGCCCTCACCGCCATGATTCTCAGCGTCTTTGGGCTTGGTGGTTCCCTCATTACTTGGAAGACTAAGAAACAAACATCAGTTTCTCGTTCTAGTGTAGAGGCTGAGTTGCGAGCTATGGCCCTTTTGACAACAGAAGTTACGTGGTTACGTTGGTTACTTGAGGATTTTGGTGTTTTTGTGACCTTCCCGACTTCTTTGTTGTCGGACAGTACAGGTGCACTTAGTATTGCTCGTTATTCTGTCAAACATGAGCTCACTAAACATATTGGTGTGGATGCTTCTTATATGTGTGCACAGGTGCAGGATCAGGTGGTTGCTCTTCAGTACGTGCCTTCAGAGTTGCAGTTAGCGGATTTTCTTACTAAGGCACAAACTAGAGCTCAACATCGGTTCTATCTCTCCAAACTCAGTATTGTTGATCCACCCTGAGTTTGGGGGGTGTTAGATGTATATGTATTTTCTATTTGTATAAGGGGTTTTCTGCATATACGTATGTATCTGGACCTGTATATATTTGGGCCTAGTGCCTCTTAGATGAATATAAGTGCTATTCATAACAAATTAAGGTGACACTCATGGGTTTCGGCGTCACTCCGTATCTCAAGAATGAAAGTATGAGTTAGGAAGTATGAACTCCATGTATGAAGTATGAACTATGAATTGGAGATGAACTTTCATATTTGAATTGGTGATGAACTTTACGTGCAATCAAGTAAGTGATATGTCAATTTTTAGCCCAAGTTCAATCAAAATTTTTAAATTTTTTCCTAATATTTTCAAAAACCACTAAATGTCTTAGCTGCAGTCAGCTATAGCTATTCTTAGCTGCTGGAGAGCACAACCGCGCCTTAGCCGGAGATTTAGAACATCGATGACCCTGGAAAGCCTATCACCGTAGTCACGAGGCACCGCACAGCAGGAGGAGGACACGGCCACGGTCAGCTTCGTCTCCATGACTGAATTTTCCACCTTTTTTTTTCACTGAGGAAACTGTTGCTGCTTGATTAATCTGCAGGATGGATGGAGAATGAGTGCATGCATGGGGGTATTTGTAGCAATTTTGCTTGGAAGCAAAGGCTCCGAAAGTGAGAACAGATTGAGTGTTTGCTGAACCATCCACCCAATATCGGAATTTTTTTTATTTTTAATTTTTGTTATTAAAAGTTTTGCAAAAATAATTTTTAGTTTGAAAGTACTACAAAAGTAGTCTCCCGCCGCCCTCTTAGAGGGCGATTATTAAAAATCGCCCAACCAACGGGCGGTTTTTGTGACGTGGCAGACGGCCGTTGGCTCTCTGCCGACGGTCGTCTGCACATTTTGCAGGCGGCCCCCTAACCGCCAACCTAGAGGGCGGTTTTTACTGTGCTGGGGGGCCGCCTGCAAAAGGGCGGCGGGGGGGCCTGGAATTTTGCAGGCGGCCCCCTTGCCGCCCTTTGGAAGGGCGGTTTTTAACCCCACCATTATAAGAACCTTCCCCTCCCTGAAATTCGCATTATAATCACTCGAAATTCCAGAAAAAAAGAAAGAGGGAGGGGTGAGGGGGAGCAGAAGGAAAGCGGCGAAGCCCTGCTGGTTTGCGGAGTTCATCACAGGTAAATACATCACATTACAATGTGTTGTTAATTTAGGGTCAATTGCAGTTGTAGTTCGTTAATTTTTAGTAGATCTATAGAAGACAACACTTTTGTGTAGATGTAGAATATAGTAGATTTTAGTAGGATTTGAGACTTAGGCCATAGTGTAAATTGAAAAATGTAGTTTAGTTCGATTTGAAGCACGCCATCTATTTGTAGAACTGTGGACATAGGACACAGAACATTATTGGAGAAATTGTAAATTAGTGCGGAGTACCGATGAACATGATGTTAGATCTTATCAGTACGGGATGAACATAGTTAACATAGTTATTTTTTTAATCAGGCACAATGTCAAGTAAGGTCCTATTTCAGATAGTTCACGGTGAAGGGAATCTTAGATTTGGTCCAGAAGGTGTTGATTTGTCAGATTTTGTAGTGACATCTAAGGGCATCGACAGGCCTGCAGAGAGAACATTTCAGTCAATTTATAGTTGGTTGTTGAGAGGTTTTAGAATAGACCAAGAAGTGTACACAATGTCAATATCTGTTGTAGTGAGTCGTGCAACAGAAGGTTATTTTTGGGAACTAATGCCGATGGATAGTACTGTTGCATGGAGACGTTATGTGGAGATGGCTTTTGAACGGTCATGGCCCCTTGTTATATTTGTGTCGGTGTAGGAAAAAGATGCAAATGTTTCAGTGAGAACCGATGATGTCGAGGGTCCTAGCAATGCGGGTGATGTCGTTGGACCATCGATGCAAAGTGAGCAAAACCAAACAAGGGTACAGCAGGCCATGGGCATGGCGGATGAGGGGGAGAGGGTCCATACAATCGTTGATGAAATGGAGAGGGAAGATTCGGATAATGAGCAAGCGGAGGGCGACGCATCATCCGATGAGGAAGGTGATGTAATGTCCACTGATTGGACCAACGAGGATTTCTCTGGACTAGTTATCTCAGAGGGTCATCATGTACCGTGGGAATATGAGGAGAACGAGGTAATTGAGGGTGCTAGGTATGCTCATAAGGATGAGATGAAGGAGGCGGTCAAGCATTGGGCAGTTTCCTTGCAGAGAGAGTTTAGGGTGGTCAAATCAACGAACTATGTGTATGAAGTGAGGTGCATGAAGGAAGATTGTCCCTGGCGTGTGCATGCATATAAGGGGAAATGGAATGATTATTGGAAAGTTAGCATTGTGACCGAGCACCAGTGCTATTTACAAGGGGTGGAAAAGTATCACCGGAATATCACATCAGCTTTCGTGGCAAGTGAGATGTACGGTAGTGTTGTTTCTAACATTGGCTTTGAACCAAGATCTATTATCAGCCACATTGAAAACAAATTCAAGTACACGATAAGCTATGCGAAGGCCTGGAGAGCTAAACAAAAAATTCTTGAGATGAGGTATGGAACATTTGAAGCATCGTATGATAATTTGCCTCGTCTGTTATCAACCATTGCCCAGAGGAATAGTAATACTTACTATGACCTCCACACATTTCCATTGGCTAATGATCCAACGAAGATGGTGTTGCAAAGAGCCTTTTTCTCATTGGGTGCTTGCATAAACGCTTTTGTGCACTGTCGACCTGTTCTATGCATAGATGGAACTTTTTTAACTGGTAAATACCGTGGTCAGATATTGACAGCAATTGGGTGTGATGGTAACAATCAGGTTTTACCTATGGCTTTTGCATTTGTAGAGAGTGAGAACACTGAAAGCTGGTACTGGTTCCTAGAGAGAGTGCGCATAGCAGTTGTACGTATGAGACCCAATGTTTGCCTTATACATGACCGTCATGCCGGCATGTTGCGGGCTATTGACTACTTGCAGAATGGTTGGGATGAGAAGGGACTACCAGCAAAGTGGCATGATGTTCGGAGTCGGTGGTGCATGCGTCACATGGGTGCTAACTTCTACAAGCAATTCAAGAACAAGCATCTTATGGATCTTTTCAAGAGGCTGTGTTCTCAAAATCAAGAGAAAAAATTTAATGAGCTGTGGAGAAGGTTGGATGAGTTGACAACGAAGCAAACTGACGAGCAATCTCGCCGATCACAAGTTGAAGGTGACGAGACTCCAATACCTCTTGGTGCTTTACATGACGACCCACCGACAATGAGAAGGAGGTCGGGGTCATCCATCAGATGTTTCACACATTGGATTGAGAATGAACCTAAGGAGAAGTGGTCATTGTTGTACGACACTGATGGATCTCGGTATGGCATAATGACAACTAATTTGGCTGAGGTATACAATTGGGTAATGCGCGGAGTTCGGGTACTTCCATTGGTTGCTATTGTTGAATTCATCCTTCACGGCACACAGGCATACTTCAGGGATCGTTACCAGAAAATTGGTCCATCAATGAGTAATAACAATGTAGTATTTGGCCACGTCGTGACTAAGTACATGGAAGATAAAATCAAAAAGGCACGGAGGCATAGAGTTGTTGCTCAAGGCACACAAGTTCATCGGTACGAAGTAATGTGTGTTGATAGGAGCAGGCGTGGCATCTATCGTAAGCAAGCAGTGCAGGAATGTGTCCTGAAGGCGGATGGTGGATGTAGCTGTAGTTGTATGAAGCCTAAGCTTCGACACCTGCCATGCTCACACGTACTTGCCGCAGCCGGTGATTGTGGCATATGTCCCGATGTGTACGTATCACATTATTTTAGGAAAGAAGCAATCTTTCATACATGGAGTGAGGAGATATATGGCTTCGGCATCTCTGGGACGTACACAACTCTGAGGCCCCAAGTTCTTTACGTTCCTGATCCATCCAAGCTAAGGGTGAAGAAGGGTCGGCGTAAGACAAGACGCATCAGGAACGACATGGATGAGTCCGAGGCAGGTGGGAGGACTCTACGCTGCAGCAGGTGCGACGAGCGTGGCCATACGTACAAGAAATGCCCGAAGGATGCAGAAGTTCCTAGCGGCGCTGAAGCTAGCCCGTCTGGACAGGGAAGTGATGGAAGGCGACCACCAGGGGAAGGAACAACAAGCAGGCATCCACGGCCAAGGCGTTCTCGAGTGCCAGGCGATTCCATGGTGTAACATAGCTATGGAGTTACGAATTAGACTGCTCGTGTGTTATCTGTAGTGTTCGGAGTATGTACTTCTGCCGTCACATTTCAATTCAGGTTGCTGTAATGCGTTAGTACAATATTATTGTAATTGCAGTGTGTATTCGGACTGGCGACAGTGGTATTTGCATTTTTATGTTGCAGTTCTCGTAACTGGTACTCGTATTGTGTATTTGCAGTTATTTTGAAGCCGAAATATTTTGTACTGTCACAGAATATATGTTTTCACATATTTGTTAATAATTGTAAGTTATGTAGTTATGAACTGTTGTAAGGTATTTTGAAATAATAATTTCTTTCTTTCCGATAATTATTTATGATGCAGGTATGGCGGACGACACACCGGAGCTGTTCGACCGGGGGATTGACAGGAACCACCGCTCGTGGCTGTCTGCAGTCCAGGGTGCACAGCTTAGCACCTTCCGTCCACGTACGGGACGAGAGTTGTTGCGTATCGACCCACGGCACATTCCTTGGTACGTCTATGTAAATATTTGTTGGCGATTATTATTTAGGCGTATGTACGATATCTGGTTCTGTACTAATGCTTACAATGTAATCTATGCAGGTTGCGTGCGGCAGGCCTTCTTCCGCTTTGTAGGCTTGTCGATGCGGGAGCGGACGAGCGTGACCCGGCGAAGCGGTGGGATGTGGATCGGTCACTCCTTGCTGCTCTTGTGGACCGCTGGAGACCGGAGACGCACACGTTCCATCTTCCGTGTGGGGAGATGGCTCCGACACTGCAGGACGTGTCCTTCCTGCTTGGGCTACCACTCGCTGGAGACCCCGTAGGTCCCGTCGATGGTGGTGCTGGGTGGAAGGAGGATATCACCGCGCGCTTCTCGCACGTGATGCGCCGTCCAGGTTTAGGAGGGCCCAACCCCCTTCCAGCGTACACTACCGTCGGGCCTACCAAGGCTTGGCTGCTTCAGTTCACTGTAAGTACACGAGTAGTACATTTCTATAGGATTTAGCAATTAACATATAGGTTTACACTACCATTTGATTATTAATTGCAGATGGACCAGCTGGACCCTGACGCCGATGAGTACTCGGTACGACGCACCCTTGAGGCGTACTTGCTTTGGCTTTTCGGTTGGGTGATGTTCACCAACACACACGGGCACGCAGTCGACTTCCGTCTGGTCCACTACGCACGGTCCATCGCGGATTCTGAGCCAGAGGAGGTGCCCCAGTGGAGCTGGGGATCTGCCGTGCTAGCGGCCACGTACCGTGCGCTGTGTGAGTCGTGCAGGAAGACCGACGCGGGAGCGATCTTCCCTGGCTGCCCTATGTTGGTTCAGCTATGGGCCGCTGAGAGGTTTGCCATAGGACGACCTGTGGTAGACCCCGCACCCTTCGGAGTTGCTCCCAGCGCGCAGTGGCCAGAGGACGGACCCACCATGGGGACGTACTGGTGTCGACGTACGGTACGTGTAAACCAAACTGTTTGAATCGTTTACTTTACATACTACTTTCTTGTAAGCACATAACATGTCTCAATGTGATGTTACAATCTGATCTTCCGTATGTTGCAGCGTCGGTACGCTCACGTCCAGGTCAGACGTAGTTACCCGGAGTTCGTGTTCGAGTTCGACCGTCTCCAGCCGAACGACGTCATCTGGGAGCCTTACAGAGCTGAGGCCGTTGCTGCGAGAGCACCGTTAGGACTCTCGTCGTTGTGCACCCGCGACCAGGCTTACTGGCTGACGACGGTGCCTCTGGTGTTCGACATCTGCGTCGAGCCTCACTGCCCGCAGCGTGTGCTGAGACAGTTTGGTTTGCGGCAGGGTTTCCCGGGCAACATGAACCCCCCCGTACCGCACGGAGACCACTCGTGAGTGCCAACAATAATATTTAAAATTGCAATGTTTTACTTAACTCATCGAGCCGTAAAATTTACCTTTCTCGACAGGTTGACTCGACGAGGACAGCAAGCAGGCGCACTTTGGGCTCCCCGGGTACAGCACTACATTGATGACTGGGTGATTGCTACAGAAGAGGTGGTCGATGAGCTTTTCGTCCACACTGAGGAGCACTACCGTGACTACCTCCGCTGGTACCTACCTCGCACCCGTGCGCGTGTCACATTCACTCCTGCCGCCCCTGAGCCGCACCTTCCCGCTGTGACGGACGTGTATCCCACGCACCGTGACCGAGACTACTTCATGGGGGTACGTCGCCATTGTATAACTTTCTTCAATTCTTTAATTTGTCTTATGCCGTTAGTGACATGAACTGCACTTTTTACTTTAACGTTGAATAGGCCGACGCCGCACGGGCTATCAATGCAGATATGAATGCCATTGCACTGAGGTTGGACGCAGGCTTGTACTTGACTGAGCCTGAGAAGAGGGCCGTGTTCGACCGGATGAGGGGCAAGATGCGCTCGGTCATGCGCGTCTTCTCCTGTCGCAGCGCACTCGCCGCCGTTCCTCCACGTGGTCCTGTACAGCCACGTCCACGCGCCTCTGCGGGCGGTCCCACACGACCTACAGCGGGGGGTTCACATGGTACTGCTCCCACAAGAGGTTAGTTCTATTATGTTCTTGATTTTGTAGAAAGACATAACTACATCGTGATCTAACATTCCATCGTCGCAGGACCTCGTATGCCTTCAGGCGGGTTCGCCGGCTTCGACACGGGCTTCGCAGGCACGACCTCCGCATTCCGAGGCACGTCCGGCGCGTTCGCAGGCTCGGCCGCAGCGTTCGCCGGCACGACGGGCGCGTTCACCGACACTTCTGGTGCCTTCGCCAGCTCTTCCACCAGATCGTCGATCCCTTGGCCACACGGTAATGTAATCTTTGTTAGTACTAGTAAATACCTATATGAAAATGATGGTCATTCTTCTACAGGGTTTCACGCAGGGATCTTCGGTACAGGTGCCTCCTCCTCTCACGCCGGTGGGTCAGGTCCTACTGGCCATTTCTACGACGACGACTTGGAGGGAGGGCAGGACCAGGACATACTAGGTTCCTCTCAGCTTGGAGGAGCTCCAGAGGCGCATACCCAGGAGCAGCCGGATGTCACACCAGCTCAGGCGGGGAGAGTAGGCCGTGCCGTTCCACCGGACCGGCTAACGTACTCTCAGGGACACGTTAGAGCGCAGGGTAGGAGGGACAGGGGCAAGAGGCCTCGTCAGTAGTGTACTACCACTTTATTACTTGTGATTTACTTGTCTTTTGCCTTTTGTACCTGTTAATCAGTACTACTATTGGTTTGACTACTCCATTTGGTTCTCTCCCTTTTATCGTCCTTATCGTTCGTACCATGGTACAATAAATTATGCGTACGACAACACACTTTCGGCGCAACACGGTACTGTCAGTTCCACTAAAGCGCACAGTCCACCACAACACGAATTGTCACGATCAACTTTCGGCGCTGCATACTGTCATAAAGTGAGACGAGTTGGTGCATGCTCGTCTTGTCACATCGATTGAACTATACAACTTTTTTTAGGTGCAGATATATTGCACTACGTGAGGGGCTATATAATTGACCAGTCGAGGGCAACCCGTCCATACCAGCTCTTCCACCTATCGCACAAATTCCCGTAATGGAACCACCATTTCTTGAGCGTCTGAACTGGCGAAGCGATCCTTTCGCCGGTTGGTTTCCCCCATGGTGTGACCGTCCTTTGTGCGATTGTGGGGATGGATGCATACTGAAGTCATCCATCATGGCACAAACTCGAGGCAGGAGATTCTTCCAATGCGCTAACGTTGATCAGGTATGGTTCGTCTACTCGCAGTTCCACTAGATAGAACACTAACTAATCTGTACATAATCGTAACATATTTTGCAGTCATATTCTACACTGTGCAACTTCATTGAGTGGGTAGACATGGAGAACCCACGATCGGATGGAACACGTCCATACCCACGTAGTGAAACAAGATCGGAGTACCTACGACGGAAGGATGAATATGAACGCCGAATTGTTGCTGAAACTTTACATTGGCGGGTCAATCCCCTGGGACTCCCGACATGGCGTGAACGTCCAGAGTGTCATTGTGGTGACCGTTGTCAGGTCATACGGTCCGTAAGGCACCGAACTCGCGGACAAAGATGCTTCGCGTGTCCAAACATTATCGATGATGACTTTGTCGTAAGTGCAATTTTTCTTTTCATCGCGCATCACTCTTATCATGGCCTTATATATCCCCATAATGTGTGTACGTAGGAGGATGTAAGGAAATGTCAATTCATACAATGGATCGACACGGCCAGAGTTACTTCCAACGGCGGGCCGATAACACAACCTGAACCCACCACACAATTCATTCATGCTTGGATGGAGTACGAACGTCGGGTACAAATTGCAAGCTTAGATTGGAGGAACAATCCATTAGGGTTACCTAAATGGTCGGAGCGTCCCAAGTGTGGTTGTCGAGATCGCTGCCAGGTTGCTACCTCCTTTGCAGAACAAACATTTGGCAGGAGATATTTTGTCTGCCCCAATGTAGACAACGATTTCGTTGTATGTCTAACTTTTTCCAAATTGCCCTTCGATTTGCACAATATTTCTACCCTTACTCACTAATTACAATAATTTCATAGGGCAATCCAAGGATGTGTCGATTTACTCAGTGGATCGACATTGTTACTCCATCCTATCATGGCCAACAGATAACAGATTCTGAAACAGAAAGAGAGTACCAACGATTGAAGGACCATGAAAATGCAACGCATATTGACTCAGATAGAAGGGGCTAGTAGGATGACGCAATCTCCACTCTGAGCGACAAATTTGTATCGTGTATCCATCGCACTTTTTTCCTACCTTATCATTACGATGTTTAATTATGATGGTGTATTGCATGCGTACAAATAAAAAATATCAGATATATTAACATGGTTCTTTGCTGCCCCGTAACGATCCTTTCCTTACAATTGTACGCAGTACAAATACCTAACAATATATCATCCGGTACTTACTAAATTTTACATACTCTTCTTGTTTCTACAAGATCATTAACCTAATGCTTCAAAATCACACACCACATCCTCGATCGACAATTTCACCTAGTCTTTACCTTTATAAAATATACCTGATTTTTCTCTTCTCACAATGCGTGTTACCTACTTTTATTCATCCAAATATCATAGTTTACATCAAAGAAATTTATAATCATTACACCTCTTTTATTAGTTTTCAAGTCGATGGATTACTAACATTTTTTACCGAATATTTCGATAACAAGTATAATAAAACGTATGGAAACCCTAATCTCAGTGGGGGTTAAAAACCGCCCTTCCAAAGGGCGGCAAGGGGGCCGCCTGCAAAATTCCAGGCCCCCCGCCGCCCTTTTGCAGGCGGCCCCCCAGCACAGTAAAAACCGCCCTCTAGGTTGGCGGTTAGGGGGCCGCCTGCAAAATGTGCAGACGGCCGTCGGCAGAGAGCCAACGGCCGTCTGCCACGTCACAAAAACCGCCCGTTGGTTGGGCGATTTTTAATAATCGCCCTCTAAGAGGGCGGCGGGAGACTACTTTTGTTGAACTTTCAAACTAAAAATTATTTTTGCAAAACTTTTAATAACAAAAATTAAAAATAAAAAAAATTCCCAATATCGCGCCGCGGCCCATCGGGCCAGCACCCCTACCATCCTGACCAGGGCGCCGTCACGTTCGGATACGCCGGCCCTTTCCCGTGCGGCCGCAACTGTGACCAGCCGCCTCACCGCGCCGGCATCCGCCCCAGCAGTGGTGGACCCAGTTCAAAGATCATATAGAGACATGTATTTTCATCATGTAATTTGGTCATGGGTTGACCCAATGCCTAGCCCAAACCTAGGTCGGCCCCTGCGTCCCAGGCGCGTGAGTGAGAAAGGGGAATCCTAGAAGAGAATGAGGATAAGAATGGATAAAAGAAAAGAAAAAGTGGAACCCGCTGTAATTTTTTATTTTTAACCGGATACTCATTGACATGTGGGTTCCATCTTTTTTTTTCCGATTGCAATTTGCAAGTGCCACATCAATACCATGTAGACACCACGTCAGTTGAAACCGCCATCTAAACCGACTTGGAATGAAGTTTCCACTGGTTTTAGAAGTTGAAGGACACGTTATATCGGTAAATTTTAGATTCAACGTCAAATAGAAGGACATAAAGTAAACATATTCCTTCAGGGCTTGATTGATCGAAAACGTTAATTCACGATCAGTCGAGCACATTTTTGGCTCAGTCAACATTTCTTGCCTTTTTTCTGTTTTTCTATATCATATGGGCCTGTTTTCCTTTGGGCCTTTTTCTAAATTCAAGAAGTCTGAATTCGAAAAGGCCAATTTGATACCCTTCTCTTCGGCTATTCTTTATAGAGCCCATATATACCGCGTGAGCCCATGTATAAAGTTTTGTTTTTTCGGTATGTTCATTTATACACATACAATATTCAAATTTTGGATTTGGATTTTAAATTGTTTCGAGTTTGTTTTAAATTTATAAATGCAAAGTTTATATGTGGGTACGTACAAAGCTTGTACACTTTCAAAATTTATATACCAAAAGTTTATATTCCTGATTCAAATTTGGATTCAGATTCAATTTTTTTTATGTAGGATGCTTCTATACATAAATTCTATGTGTACAAAGTTAGTATATTTCTATCTATAAAACACTATAGAACATAGAACATGTGGTTAAGTGTGCAACCGCGACTATAGAACATCATTTTCTTTTTGGCAATTATGACACTATGTATAAAAGAGGTTCGTCTCAAACACTATAGCATGGTTTATTAATATATAAAATCTTGGCAACCTAATAATGTAATTACTACACACGTAATATTCTGATATGCAATCCATCTTCTCACTGTCCCAGCTTGGTGTAAGCGGAAAGGATGATATCTTATCTCATAAGGTTTTTTTAGAAAAGGGTAATGAAATGACCACAGAAACGTCCCAAAAAATGGGAGGAAAAGAAAGAAAAAGAAACAGAAGGCAATGATCACAGGAACAAAGATAGCATAAGCAGAGTAATTACATACAGAAGAGCATTACCATTATACCAATGGAAAAAACACACCTGCTGGTTTCTAATAAAAGAACATTCCATCATATAGAAGATAAAGTTTTGGTTTGCTTGATCTCAAACATAGCAAAGTAGTATTTCTGTTATAATTCCTGCCACCAATTCTTCCTCCAAATCATTGCCGTAACATAGTACACGTTCCCAGCCATAAAATTCTATATCTTGTAACCTCCATTGATCATCCAGTTGCATGGTTTATGTTTTCAACCAGAAGTTTTCTGAATGTATATCACAGAAAACCCAGCAACGCATGCCGCAAAGAAGGCAAAGAAGACTCCGATGAGCGTAAAATCTCTGGTCCCCAGCAGCAAAAACACAAGAGCAATGGCAAGTGGAGGGACGAAATACCGTTTTACAGTATCTGCCAGGCCAGTTTGTGAGGCCATTCTGACAAGCTTGCCGAGTATAACGTCTGCAGAAGGATCTTCCAATTGAGGACTAACAATTGTCTTAATCATTTGAAAATCAGGTTTGCCCTTGTTGTAGGCCAAGAACGGTGTCCCATCAGGCAAATTTGCATAAACTCTGTCCATGTTACGTATAGCTGACCAACCTTTGCTGTCGGGAACTAACTTCCCGAGTAGTTCTGTCGTGCCGACTATGGTGAATGTTTGCAGAGGAGCCTCATGGCCTGTCAACCAATCTGGAAGTTCTTTCATCACTCTGTCCACGAGGCGGACATGCCTTAGGCCCGCAACTCCCCTCAAATCTTGCAGCCTGGAGCAGTCAACGACTACCAGGACTTGAAGCACTGGAAGATTTGACATCATTGCAAGTTCTCTGCAGTCTTGGACAACCAATTCCTTGAGCACAGGAAGGTTGTCAATCACTTGGAGGCTATCAGCACCAACAATCTTCATACTTGTCAGTACCTTGCAGTAACCAAGGCCAGATTGGAGGGATCTCAATTTGGGACTGTTCTCTAGGTGAAATTTGGCCAGGGAAGGCAGGTCTCCATCTTTAAACCTATCCCATGATTCCAAGGCCTGCATGTCACTGAGGTCCAGCTGCTCTAGCTTTGGAAATACCAGTTTAGTAGCGCCAGTCCGCCACTCGATGATGCGTAACTTAGGACATCCATTGATTGTCAGGAACTTCAGTCGTTGTAGCTGCCCTAATGCTGGGAGGCTATCACAGAGTTTGCAATCGGTAAGAACAAGCTGCTGGAGGTTTGGAAGTTGCAATATCCAATTCGGAAAAGATGATCCATAATAGCTTGCTATTTTGAGGTATTCCAAGCATTGTGGAGGTTGGAGACCGCAAAGCACACTGAGCCATCTATCTTGTTCTTCCTCTGGTACAAAGACTTGTGAATCGCTCGTGCTACTACCACATAACTCAAGATGTGTGAGGTGAGACTTGCTTTCTAGGGCAGCTTCTCGCGCCCTAGATTCATCTGGAACTCTATCGATGCTCATTATCTGTAGACTCCGCAATGAGTTTAAAGGTCTCAGGTCTTTCATAGGCCATCCATTCTGATGATCATTGTCGGGTACCACATTGTGGTCTACTATGAAACCATGCAGTGTAGTTAGCTGCTCCAGGGCTGATAATCTTAACAGAACTATATGTGGTGTAGTCCCTTCTAAATCAAGGCTCCGCAAGCTGACCAGATTACTAATTTCCTCTGGCAGGGTTTCGAGCCAATAGCAACACCGAAGTATCAAGAACTGCAGGTTGCTGAGGCTCTCAATAGATTCCGGAAGCTCTAAAACTTGTGTTAGTGAGAGGTTTAAGAGCCTAAGGTGATGTAGATGTTTTAGTGACTTCGGTATGTACCTAATACAAGTACCAGTAAGGTCAAGAGATCTCAAATTTATGAGAGATCTCAAATTTATGAGCCAATTGAGGCCGCGATCTCCTGATGGATTCTTGTAGACAAAAGCTGTCCTGAAGCTTCTATAAACTTTTGTCCCTTCGGTGCTATCTGTTGATTTCTTGTTTTTAGTGGAAGGTTGCAGCAAGGACTTTACACAATCATGCACTGTGCATCTTGACATGTCAAAGCACCCAATCTCGGGCTGCAGAAGATTTCTTAGAACCAATTCCTTGTAATTCTGCTCTGCGATATCTTCAGGGTTGCGGTTATCTTGTTCTCGAATAAAGCCCTCTGCTATCCATAGCTGAGTAACAATTTGTGGCCTAATAACAAATCCTTCAGGGAGCTGCAAGCAGTAATCAAAACATAATTTCAAATGATATGGCAGACTGTAATAGGCTAAGTAGATGGGGACACATATTTCCTCCATGCCATCAGGAACGTTCTCAAGAGTCCACCCTTCACTCTCACTGATCACTTCCTGCCACTCCTCTCTTGTTGGGTTCTTTGTTCCTAGGAGACCACCCAAAACTTTGATAGCCAATGGAACCTTGTTACATTTCTGGATAATTGTTATACCAATATCTGTTAATGTGTCGCAATCCTCTGCATCCAGGCAAGCACTACTGCAGAGCAGAGACCAACAATCAGGGAAACTCAATTTATTTACTTTGTGGATGTCATCAGAAGCAATTTGCCTCAGAACTCCCTCATCCTGGGTAGTCAACAGAATTCGGCTTCCTTGCTGTGCTTGCAAGCTAACTTTTAGAAAATCCTGATGAATCTGGTCAGCCCATACATCATCAAGTACCAGTAAGAATTTCTTTGCTCCAAGTATCGTAACCAACATGTCCTCAATTTGCTCACTGCTCTTATTTTTTGCCTCTCTAGGCTTGCCACCAGAAGAACTTAGAATTGCACGTAGCAATTTCTTTTTAGTGAAAGATTTGGAGCCATTTACCCATACAACAGTGCTGAATGCACTTTCCGTGAGGAGATCATCATGTACTTTTCGTGCCAACATAGTCTTGCCAATTCCACCCAACCCAAAGATTGCAATGACAGCACTGGTGCTTTCGCTGCCAGTCAATTTGTTGATCAACTTCAACTTTTCTTGTTCAATATCTCCTACAAGAGTGTACTGGGGTGAGAGATCCCCAGGAAATTCAGATATTCGACTCTTTCTTTGCAATTTGATTGGTTGAAGGCCAAGTTCACGACCATTCTGTAAAATCCCATGGAATTTCTTATTCAGCTTTTCAGTATTGATTTTCATTTTCTTGTAATCAACCTCATGGTTAGCTGATGAGCGTGAGAACCAATGGCGAATCTGTTCAGATAAATAATTCTTTTCTTGTGAGTGGTCACTGAAGGCAAATAAGAATAGCGTTTAAGAGACATAGTATATGGAAAATGCATATGGATACACCATACGTGATTTCAACTAGCAAAGATTTTCTACTCTCCAAAATTATTAAGTTGAACGGAAGAGGAAGTTGGTTTTGATTTTTCTTTTAAGTGCTTCTGTGCAGTTTAGCTTCTCTCAATTTTTGTGAGTTAATAGATTGCTGAGTAACCTGGGTTCAGGCACTATCTGCAATGTGGTAAGAGACATAAAGTAAGTTTTGGGTTCGTACTTGGAGCCCCTTTCTCTTCTGTAGTAAAAGAGGGCCCCTCATATGGGGGAAGCTAGTACTGGGGTGGTGTTTCTAAGAAGTTCTGTTATGAAAATTGATAGTAGCACTGCAAAGAGAGTGTGAAATTGTGTTGGATACCAAAGGAACATATCTTATGCTAAAGATACACAACTTCCAAAGGTAAAACCTATTTGGATAGCAGCATATGAGATAAGATACATGCTTAGAGTTTCCACCGCAAGAATTAATGGGCTAGGCCATGGGCTTGAGGTTTTGGCCTAAAAACCTTGCTTGAAGCCTAGATAGTGGTTAAATATTAGTACTTATATGTTTTACATTTAGAAAATCAGTACAATAATTTGCTGATTACAGAAAGAGGCAAAATTAGGGTTTGGGGGTCTAGGATGGGTAGGCTTGGGTTTTTAATTATTTTTGGACTGGTTTTTCAAAGACTGGCCTAGCGCCCTAGCCCAGCCTGACTTTGAAATTTGCAGGGCGGATAGGGGTAGCTGATACTCAATCGGTTTATAGATACTTGTCGTTTTGACTAATTCTCTTGTTCACAAATACTGGCAACTTTTCATTTCCCAATAAATAGTTTTCCAATTTGCGCTTCTGTACCACGGGCCCAGGCTGTGCACAAAGTCAGTGACAGAAAACTCTAGGGACACCCACAACTCATTTCTTTCTGCCGATTGTGCTGGCTCTTGAACGACTAAAATATTATAAAGCTACTAGCAATTGCACCTAAAAAATGAGAGGATCATAGGGGGTCTTTTTGTTACATTACATAAACAAACTGATTGCCTTGTTCCTTGCAGCGTCAAAACCGACAAATATTGAACATTTTTGTTATGTAGCTTTAATGTTATATTGGTCCTCAGCCTGTTGTCCCCTCCAATGCATACATTGAGCTGCTTCTATAAGCCTAAGTGGATCCCACCTTAAGACCATTATAGGTCGTATACACCAGGGATGCCCTAAGTGTTTTTATATTTAAAGATTAGGATTGAATATGTAATATTTATATGAATCCCATCGCAAAATATATATGCCTGAGATCCATTGTACCATCCAAGCACTGAGCTGGTAATGATAACAATGGTTCAGAGGTACTAGAGCTCAAAGATAGAAACTAATTAATCAAATGGAAAACTAAAAAATATCAACAAAATAAAAAGAATTTCTGATATAGAAACTAATCATCCTTGCTTTCAAATACTAAATTTTAAACAGTACTGCTGCTCATAACAGGTAGTTATCATCAGGTAACAAACTTATGAACGTTGTTTCTGAAGTTGCAAGGCTGGGGAAATCCTGATTAGCTGTTCAATTTGGGGGCCCGACACACAAGCAGCACATATTTTCTTCCTGAAATTTGATTACTATATGTCGGAGCATAAACTGAACTAGGCAAGATATTAGAGCACGATTAATAGTGTGATGTCAAGATATTTGAGTTGAAGAGGGAGAGAAAAGAGGAGAGAGAATGGTTAATCACCCCATTACCTATAAAATTAAATAATCTCTCCGTTCTAAAGAACTCCATCGGTCCACAAATTGAGTAAATTGATTTCTAGAGTTGAATTTATTTTGGGACAAAGGGATCTATTAAACAGCTTAATACCAATATTACCATATATTTCTTTCAATGTATACATTGCATTTAAAACTAAGTTATTAGTATTGGACATAGCTGAGCAGTTAATCAGCAGTTTTCTCCATCTTAGTTGTTGTTTGTGATACTAAAAATGGGGAATAAATAAATAAATAAAAATAGAAGCCCAGCGAGAGCGTCGAACTTACCGATTTCTTCCTGCCCTCCAGTTCCGGCCGCCGCCGCCGCCGCCGCCGCCGCTGCTCCTCCATGGCGGCAGTGTAGTCATCGAGCGCGTCGTCCAGGTCCTCCTTGGCGTTCTGGAGCCGCCGGAGCCACGCGGCGAGGTCATTGGGGTTGTCGTACGCCCGCCTCTTCAGCCTCAGCTCGGCGTCGTTGACCAGCTTGACCCCCTCGTCGGCGATCTCCACCAGCCGCCGGAGCTCGCCGTGAAGGCCGGGGCCTTTGCTCGACTCACCCGGCGCCGCCGGAGTGTCGTCGTCGGCGGCCCTCGGGCCCACCGGGAGCGGTGCTCGTCGTACGGCCATGGCCATGGGATTTGGTTTGCCGGGAGACCGCGCAGCTTCCCAGCACCCAACCGTTGGGTTAGCTTATTTCTTTGGGTTTCCTTAAATAAAACTGAGGATTTGCTTGTCTTTTTTTTTCTTCCTATATATATAATGAATTTGTGATTAGATTTTACACATAAATATATACAAATTTTTAAATTTTTAACGATTTTTTTTACTTGATGCATAGCATACATAAAATGTTATTTAATAATTAGTTTACCACTCATATTTTACGATACATGAGGATATCTCATGTTTAGTTCAATGATACTTAATCACATCTAAAATAATAAATATTAAATACCTCTAAAGGATGAAGTTGTATGTTGCCTCTTCGTGTATCATGGGTGGGCAATTTTTGTAAAGGAACAGAGGATTTGATTAATGCGATGCCTTTCCAAAGCTTCTGAACGGAGGGACTAAAAAAATTTCGATTATAGTATAAAATTTCCTAAAAACTAATACACATGTATTTTTCATCACCATTTATAATACCAGCCATTGGAGGTGAAAGATTCTTCTCTTTTTCCTGGGTAAAGATAAGAAGAAGGTAACGAAAAGCCCTTCGTTTTTTAATGTATGATGTCATTAACTATTTAAGATACATTCAACCATTCGTCTTATTGAAAATTTATGTAACTATTATTTATTTTATTGGGACTTGATTTATCATCAAATGTTATTTAAGCATGATATAAATATTTTTATATTTACACAAAAAATTTAATAAGACGAATGGTCAAACCTTCATAAAAAAGTTAACGGAAGAGTAGTTAACCCTTAATTAATTTGTAAACAGTGATCGCAGAAATTATTCTGCTATTCTGCATCACGCGCATACACTATATTGCAAAAAAACTTTCTAATTGTTTAGCAGATATTAAAGTTCAAAATTTTTGATTTTTTTGAAACACAGTATAAACGCAAACGCTTAGAAAAATGTGCGCACACCTTCATTCTATGAACGTGCACACGCTACTCCTGTAAGCATCCTCGAGAGACTGGGTCAGCATATATTGATATCAACGATCACTACAAACATCCTGTTATAGATGTATACGTGTGATTAAATGAGACAAGTACTACTGTAACATGACGATTTTTATGTAACCAATTTTAAATCCTATAATATAATGATTTTTTTTATGCCGCTGCGGCCACACCCGGACGATGTCGCAATGCCTCGCCTAGCCGACGATACAGCCGTTCCAACCCTTCCCTGCCACTGTCTGATCGCTGCAGCTTTCGCTTTGCCTCCTCCCTCACTTTCACTTTGGAAATTCCCCACTGTGCCGTCCTTGCAGTCCCTGACTTTGTCGACGGGCCGCTCGGGTTGGGGGTGATAGTTGTGGTTGCTAAGGCACGAAATTCTCATGACTAATGAGTTGGGTGACAAAGTGATAACCATCTATGCATTAAACTGGACGGAAATAATCAGCTGTATAGCAGAGAGTAACATTGAATCATAAGCTCCTGGATGGTAGCGCATGCGGGGAAGCACCAGCGGTGTGCTGCTAGAATAGCAGTCCATGCGGGGAAGCACCAGCGGTGTGATTGTGTAGTCATATATGCGTGACTTGTATGATCGAACAGCAAGAATTAAGCCAATCAGAGGGGTGAATGGTTGGTATACCCAAAAACCAAACGTTTTAGCGGAAATAAAAGTTACCCTCAAATTCAACGGATCACGGTCTGACCGCAGGTGTTGCGCCGGTCTGACCGCCTGGTACACGTCGGTCTGACCGAGATCGAACTCCGGTCGAACCCCCGAGATCACCTGCCTCTGCCTGTTGACGCCGTCAGTCTGACCGCCGATCTACCGCCGGTCTAACCGCCGCCTTGCCGCCGGTCTGACCGCCGGTATATCGCCGGTTGGACCGCCAAAGCACAGTGAAATACAAATCGAAGAACTCTTAAAGTGGATAACGACTTTATTGATTCGCTCTGTGTTTACAAAGTGCATCAACAGCACTCCTTACAAAATTTCGACTAAACTCGAAACCCTAACAAAACTATCAACTCAATTACTCTTAAAAACGATACAGGGAAGCCTCACGCTTCCTCTCTATTTATACCCAAGGTAGGCAGGCTAAAGTCACGAACCAAACTCATACTAGAAGTCCTAATCACCCTAGGAAACCTTCTCGTACAAGAAACAAACTTTACATAACCAATTCCACCAAATTTGGACTGCTTCCAAATTCGACTCCGCATCCAATACGCACACAATACCTCCATTGTATGCCATATGGAACCTTCACCTTCCACGTGCATTGAACTCTAGCCTTAGTATCCCGCATGATCTTTGACCACCCTGGACGTCGTCTTATCCCCAAGCCGACTCCCGGTCCATCACCGCAAATACTCTCCCGGCATTAATTCACCTATACATGGAACAAACAAAGAAATCATATTCCGAAACCAAGCTATCCCCAACTTGACTCATTGTTAGCAAACAACAGTATTACATACGCATAGTATCTATCTAGAAGTCATATTCATGAAACAATCACGGATATCCAAACAAACAACCCGAAACCACTCAATATACGCCGGTCTGACCGGTAGCCACTGCCCGGTCTGACCGGACCCAATCCAGCAGTACCTGTATATCACCTGTGAAATCCAGTCATCTCCAAAACCACTTCGCAAATAAATTCCAAATATCAAAACCAATAATCTCCAATGCCAATTGTTCATCAGAGAATAACAATCAAAAACACCTTTGATTTTACAATCTCCCCCTTAATGAACACATTGGCAAACCCATCAAAAATATTTTGGTGTTTGGAAAAATAAAAACAAAAGTGATAAAAAAACACACTTCGTACAAACGTACACATCGTGCTCATTTGTCATTGCTTCTCACAAAAACACTTCTCCCCCTTTTAACAATGATTTCATCAAGCATAAGAATTATGTTCATTAATGTATAAGAGCTTAGCATACATATAGCATATCAAGTCATGTGTCGCAATAAAGAGAAGATGAACTCATCTATATCATAACAAGCATGCATTAAAGTATAATCATGAACCAAAGATTTTAGTATAATCATGAACCAAAGATTTTACAATTAAGCTTGAATCAATAATCAAAATTCATGATTTCATACGATTTATAATGCAACATCTTAACAAGCACATAGGTTGAAGAATAAACACTAAACACATATACCCATTGCATTTATCATTCTTTCTCAAATAAACTTTAGCACAAAACAACCAAGAGAATTTTAACTTTTTCTTTTTCTTGAGCCTTTTTGCTTATTTTTTATCCCGGATACGTCCCTGTCGTCAAGACTGTTTCCAGGGATTCGGTACCCATTATTTTGCTCATATCGAATACGTCCTTGTCGTCAAGACTGTTTCCAAAGATTCGGTATTCATTTTTTTATATTTTTATTCTCTTTACACAATGAGCAACAAAGCTATTTGAGGAATAACAATTCAATAAAGCATATATATAAAGCATTTATAAACCAAACCATATGCTAACATCAATGTTGCACATTTGTTTAATTCAAGTATAGAATTTAAATATCATGCATCATCTCCCTTAAAAGCAAAATCTAAGTCCCATAAAAAGACTAGAATACATACAAGCTAAGCTAGAGACAAATAAACCTTCATAGTATTGCTAGCATGCACAAGAAAATACCATATGTATAAAACAAAGCTCTTTTTTTCAATTTTTCTCATTGTCATATTTTTGCTTGATAACACCATGAGGTACAAACTCCCTCTCAAAACATGCCAAAAGGATGAATTATGCCCAATTCACCACGAAGAAAAGCAAAGTGATTAGAATCCAAAGGTTTAGTGAAAATATCAGCAAGTTGCAACTTCGTATCCAAAAACTGCAATTCAACATCTCTCTTCTCAACATGATCCCTCAAAAAGTGAAAGCGAATATCAATATGCTTTGTGCGTGAGTGTTGAA
Organism: Oryza punctata; assembly: GCA_000573905.2. Classification (NCBI taxonomy): domain Eukaryota; kingdom Viridiplantae; phylum Streptophyta; class Magnoliopsida; order Poales; family Poaceae; genus Oryza; species Oryza punctata. Next base: position 13,712,605 of record CM002496.2, read on the forward strand.
CAGGATTCTTAGCAATATTAATAGCACTAGTATTATCACAAAAGAGAGGTACTTTCTCAAAAGTAAGATCATAATCTTTCAAAGTAGATAAAAGCCAAAGAATTTGTGAACAACAACTAGCAGCAGCAACATATTCAGATTCAGCAGTTGATTGAGCAACACTAGATTGTTTCCTAGAAGACCATGCAATCAATGATGTACCAAGAAAATGACATGTTCCACTAGTACTTTTCCTATCAATTCTACGACCACCAAAATCAGCATCTGAATATCCACTTAAGCATATAGAAGATGAAGTAGAATACCAAATTCTAAACTCAAGTGTATGATTCAAATACTTCATTATTCGCTTGACCGCTTGACGATGTGAAGCACGAGGAGAAGCTTGAAAGCGCACACACAAACACACAACAAATTGTATGTCTGGTCTAGAAGCAGTTAGATACAACAATGATCCAATCATACTTCGATACTCCTTTTGATCAACAGCTTCACCATATTCATCAGGATCCAACACAGCTGTAGAACCAATTGGTGTTGAAATTGACTTGCTATTCTCCATCTTGAATCGTCTCAAAACATCCTTCGTATACTTCGTTTGATGCACAAATATACCTTGATGTGTTTGCTTAACTTTCAATCCCAAAAAGTACGATAACTCACCCATCATGCTCATCTCAAAATCCCTGCGCATAGTCTCAGCAAACTCTACAACCAAAGCGTGAGTCGAACAACCAAAGATAATATCATCCACATAAATCTGAACGAACAGTTGATTATCACCATGCTTAAGAACAAAAAGCGTTTTGTCATCCTTTCCCATTGTAAAACCTTTTGCAAGCAAAAAGTTCTTAAGCCTATCATACCATGCTCTAGGTGCTTGTTTCAAACCATACAAGGCTTTAGACAATTTAAAAACATGGTTGGGAAAATGTGGATTTTCAAAATCAGGTGGTTGTTTGACATAAACTTCCTCCTGTATAAAACCATTTAGAAAAGCACTTTTCATATCCATTTGATACAATTTAAAACCTTTTGAAGCTGCAAAATCCAACAAAAGTCTAATTGCCTCAATTCTAGCAACAGGAGCAAAAGTTTCATCAAAATCCAAACCCTCCACCTAAGTAAAACCTTGAGCAACAAGTCTAGCTTTATTTCTCACAATCAAACCATCCTCATTTTGTTTATTTTTGAAAACCCACTTGGTTCCAATAATATTATTTCCAGAAGGTGGTTCAACTAAAGTCCAAACTTTATTTCTCTCAAAATTTTCAAGTTCTTCGTGCATGGCATTAATCCACGATTCATTAGTTAATGCATGTGACACATCTTTGGGTTCAAAAGAAGCAACAAATGCAGAATTTGCACAAACATCATGAGTTGTTACCTTAGACCTAGTAGTCCGCTCACCTAAATTACCAATGATTTGTTCTGGCGGATGTCGTCGTTGAATATGCAAAGGAGCAGCGACTTATGAAGTTGATTCACGTTCTGTATCAATACCGGTCGAAGTTGAAGTCTCTGGAGGACCATCTCGAACAGCGTCAACAGAACCCTCAGCCGACGATCCTGGTCGGTCTGACCGCACGTTCTACGCCGCTCTGACCGGAGGTGTGCCGGCGGTCTGACCGGCCGAGCCGATCTCGTCGTCGTCGTCGCTCTCGTCTTCAAAAATACGACCATCCTCCCCCTGAACCTATGACAATGTACCTGCAATATTGGGTCTAGTACCTGGACTAGCCACATCAAAAGAAACTTCGCAAGTCTCAACGATTTTGTTAGTCTCCAAAATAAGTACACGATAGCCACGAGAGTGTGTGGGGTAACCAAGAAACATTCCATCGGTAGAGCGTGCCTCAAACTTATCCAAATTTCCAGATTTCAAGACAAAGCATTTGCAACCAAAAACACGCAAATGGGAAACTTTGGGTTGATGTCCAAATCGAAGCTCATAAGAAGTTTTTCCAAGTTTTGATCTCAAGAAAACCCGATTTGAAATATATCAATGCGGTGTTAATCGCCTCAGCCCAAAATTTTCTAGGAGTGTGATACTCATCCAACATCGTTCTAGCCATCTCAACCAAAACACGATTCTTTCTTTCAACAACACCATTTTGTTGCGGAACACGAGGAGAAGAAAATTCATGTTCAAGACCTCTTTCGTTGCAAAACTGTTCAAATGAAGCATTTTTGAATTCACCACCATTATCACTTCGAATTCTTTTCAAAGAACCAGGAGATTCAAGATCCAATCGAAGAAACAAACCACGAAAGTGTTGAAACGCCTCATCCTTAGTTGCCATAAAGAAAACCCAAGAGTATCATAATCCTCAACCATAATATAAGACTGCATTCTAATACACCAATGAGAAAAATCCGTTCCATCGAAAACATGAGGCTTAGTTGAAAACCTATTAGCAACCATGGCAAAAACTCTAGATCGATTAAAATCCAAAGAAGAAAACAAGGCTCAGATACCACTTGTAGGATCGAACAGCAAGAACTAAGCCAACTAGAGGGGGGTGAATGGTTGGTATGCCCAAAAACCAAACGTTTTAGCGGAAATAAAAGTTACCCTCAAATTCGACGGATCGCGGTCTGACCAAAGGTGTTGCGCCGGTCTGACTGCCTGGTACACGTCAGTCTGACCGAGATCGAACTCCGGTCGAACCCCCAAGATCGCCTGCCTCTGCCTGTTGACGCCGCCGGTCTGACCGCCGATCTGCCGCCGGTCTGACCGTCGCCTTGCCGCCGGTTGGACCGCCAAAGCACAGTGAAACACAAATTGAAGAACTCTTAAAGTGGATAACGACTTTATTGATTCTCTCTGTGTTTACAAAGTGCATCAACATCACTCCTTACAAAATTTCGACTAAACTCGAAACCCTAACAAAACTATCAACTCAATTACTCTTAAAAGCGATACAGGGAAGCCTCACGCTCCCTCTCTATTTATACCCAAGGTAGGCAGCCTAAAGCCACGAATCAAACTCATACTAGAAGTCCTAATCACCCTAGGAAACCTTCTCGTACAAGAAACAAACTTTACATAACCAATTCCACCAAATTTGGACTCCTTCCAAATTCGACTCCGCATCCAATACGCACACAATACCTCCATCGTATGCCATATGGAACCTTCACCTTCCACGTGCATTAAACTCTAGCATTAGTATCCCGCATGATCTTTGACCACCCTGGACATCGTCTTATCCCCAAACCGACTCCCGGTCCATCACCGCAAATACTCTCCCAGCATTAATTCACCTACACATGGAACAAACAAAGAAATCATATTCCGAGACCAAGCTATCCCCAACTTGACTCATTGTTAGCAAACAACAGTATTACATACGCATAGTATCTATCTAGAAGTCATATTCATCACGGATATCCAAACAAACAACCCGAAACCGAAACCAACACAGCGTTGGCCGGTCAGACCGCAGGCTGCGCCGGTCTGACCGCTCAATATACGCCGGTCTGACCGGCAGCCACTGCCCGGTCTGACCGGACCCAATCCAGCAGTACCTGTATATCACCTGTGAAATCCAGTCATCTCCAAAACCACTTCGCAAATAAATTCCAAATATCAAAACCAATAATCTCCAATGCCAATTATTCATCACAGAATAACAATCAAAAACACCTTTGATTTTACATGACTCTATCCATTAGGGTTTAAATCCTAGTGCCGATAAATATTACACATATGCATATGAGCTTTCAACATGATTTCAGTGAGATCAGGGATATGCTACCGGTTCCCATCTCTTCGAGCATGTGTTAGAGCATGTGTTAGGGGTACATTCATGGGTGTGTGAATATGGTGTTGCATATGTAGTAGTGTGTGTGCGTGTGTATCTACCATGTAATGGAAAAAAATAGTAGTCTATGCATCTATCAGATGTTGATCTAGCTAGCTCACAGCTCAAAAACATTTATTACATACGGTTATAATATGTTTGCAGAGACGACTGAGCCAACCCCTCTATAATAAAACATCTGTGAAAATCGTTGATGGGAATCTGCCACTTTATGCTCTATTTAGAGAATGATTAAAGGTGATTTATTTTATATCTATTATAATAGAACTTTAAACCGAAGAAGGCACATACGATGATGTTTCACAATATATAGCAAGAAGCAGGTCGTAAATAAAAAAGAAGAAGAAGCAGACGTCGTGTTGTTGTCGATCGATCCCAATCACGATAACTCTTTCACGAGATGCGGCCGGCACCATTAATTCTTGTAATTTTCATGGACGCGCAATGCAAGAACGTAACCTTCCTCAGAAAGCGATGTTGTATTATTGTTATTTCTAACCGAGTCAGCAAAGCCCCTCATTTCTATTTGAAATATACTATACGTACTAGCAATTGGAACACATTTATTGTACCAAACACGAATTAACAAGTAAATGAAGGTTCATAGTCCAGATGGATTCTAATCTCAATCTGAGAAAATATATACCAATCTTATATTTTAGTTTATGTTTATCTGTGTCAATGGGAGATGCCCGACATATAAAGTCCGGGAAACCATATGTTCGTCGGCGGGTATTTAACGCTGTGGCATGATTAATTTTTCCCCAAGAACAAACTTGTTACCCATGTTCGGGCCTAAAAAAGACAACCCTACTCATGCTTTTTTTAATTATTGAGTGGAGATAGTACAAGCCAACACATCGACTCACGCTCGTCTGGTATCCTTAAGAGTTTGTCGGATAAAAGAATACGAAAAGTATAGGAATAGAAAAAACACGTAAAACATAATTTGACGGTATGCAGGGGCGGACCCAAGCCCTGGGCACCCTAGGCCATGGCCTGGGGCCTGTGGTTAGAAGCCCATGGGCTAGCGCAAATTTCCACCATGTTGAGCCGAGGTCCTAACAAATTATCGCATGTTGGCCCGGACCTTACTGGTGGGCTGGGTCCGCCCTTCATGGTATGTAACGTTCGGAATACATGAACTTATAAACCATAGGAATTATTTAACAGTAATCTATATATAGTCTAATTAAGCAATAAATATTAGTTCCCATCTAGTCACTCCAACATGATTAGCATCCATCCCGTGGTAGCTAATGAAAAAAAAAAGGTTTGAGTGGATGTTCAGAATCCTGTGAAATTCCTACGATTTCACAGGGTTGCTACAATATTCCTACAAAAATTCTTACGCATGATTCCTTTGAACCGAATGCATAAACAGTACCAAATCCAAAGGAATCACCAATCCTACAAAAATCATATGAAATCCTCCACTCCGAACAAACCCTAACGGAGGAATAGGAATGAAAAACACAGGATTCTAACAGGAATGCAAGTGTAAAACAGTGTATTGCGAAACATAGGAAAAACATAGGAAAGATCATTTGATTGAACTACAGGAAAAACACAGGAATCGAATGAGAAAGACAGACTCAAAGAAATTTTTCCAAGAGATTGGACCTCTTGCTAAGTTTCCTCCAAAACATACATGCAATTAGTCATTCCATAGGAATTTTATAGAATTTGAAAAACTCCAATCCTTTGAATCAAAGCTATATAGAACAATTTCCTATAGGATTGAACCTATAGAAAAATTTTCTATATAGCCCTTCGATTCAAAGGGGTCCTGAAACTTCTTCGAACCTGTAACACCCCGATTTTCGGGTGGCGCTAAAAAGCTAATTTACGAAAATCCTATTCGCGAAAATTTCGTTCTTTGTGTGAGAGTCTAAGTCGTGCCATGGTTCTCAATTTAAAATCTACCCTTGTTCCCTCTCCTCGCCACCAAAAATCATCTCCTCGAAATTTCCTTTTTCAAATCAATTCTGAATTTGATCCTTCTCTCCCTTGAATTCTCGCCAAATACTTCTCTCAATTACAAAAATATCAAATTCCTATTGTGAATCCCCTCTTTAACTCCTTCATATTTTTCCGAGTTCAAATATGTAATTTGAATTCAAATCCGACGCCAAATGCTCCTTATTTTTCTTGTCAGTAATTGTCAGCTAAAGTCTAATGTGTCTCCTCCTTCTCTCTCTCTCAGCCCAAACCAATCTCCTCCTCTCACCTGCAGCCTGGGCCATCTCCTTCCCCCTCGGCCCAGTCCAACATCCTCTCTCTCTCTCCCTCTCGTTGGGCTATCCCCTGCTCGGCCCAACTCCCCGCCGCGGCCCGCTTGGCGCGTGCGCCGCGCGTGCGTGCGAGAGCGCGAGCTCTCTCTCTTCCTCTCCCGCAAGCCCTCTCTTTCTCTCTCTCTCTCGTTCATCTCTCTCTTGTTTCTCTCTCTCTCCGCCGGGTTTTGCTGGCAGGCGCCCCTCAAACTTTTGGCCGCTCCGCTCGCCGTTCCCACCCGCCTGCGTAGTGGCCGACCGGCCTGCGCCGCCTGCCCGCCTGCGCCTGCCCTGCCGCTCCACGCCGCAAGCTTCCAAGCCGGGGAGGCAGCGCTCGCGCCTCACGCCTTGCCCCTCAGCTGACCTCCCTCCCCCAAGCGGCAAGGAACCCAGCTCCCTTTCTCTCCTCCTCTTTCTCTTTTTCCTCTAGCCACTGACGCCCCGTCTCTGTCGCTGGCGCCGCGCACAGAACAGCGCCGCTGACGCCGGCCGCCAGTCGCCAGCTCGCATGCCGCCCCCACCTTGACCGTGCCTGCACTGCTCCTCCCGCCCTCGCGTTCAAATGCCGCTGCCGCTCGCCACCGCCAGCCGAGCGTCCTCCTCGCCTATAAAATCCACCCCCGGAGCATTTCTTTTCCCCTCCCTTTCTTCGTGTTCCCCGCGCCTACGCCTTGCCGTCTTCTCCCTCGCCGGTCGCTGCCGTGCCGCCGACCACGGTGCCACACCACCGTGGCCGAGAACGATGCCCCGCCGCACCCCATCCTCGCGCAGCCCCGCCACCGCTGCTAGCCGCCGCGCGCAGCCGCGCGCCGGCCTCCTCTTCTCCTCTCGCGCCGCGCCTGCCTGCACGCCGTCGCGCCTGCCTGCACGCTGCCGCGCGCAGCCTTGCCCCGCCGCCAACCTCCCCAACTCCACCGCGCCGCGCGCGTCGCCGCGGCCGCGCCCAACCCCTCTCCCCTCCTGCGCCGCCGCTGTGCCCGCCCGGCCGGACTCGGTGCTGCCCCGCCGCCGGCCGCGTTGCGCCCCTTGCCCCTCTCTTTGTCTCGGCCGCCGGAGCAAGAAGGAGGAGAAGAAGAACACAGTGAGGAGAAGAAGAACGAACACAGTGAGGAGAAGAAGAACACAGTGAAGAGAAGAAGAATGGGGAAAAGAAGAGGAGGAGGAAGAAGAAGGTGGTGGGACCCACTTCCTGGGACCCACTTCCTGGATTCCCTCTCTCTGCGGGCCCCCTCTTTGACTGGTAAAAATATCCTATAAAGTCCACACTGCATCCCTACACTCCTTTGGGCCGTCCGGTTTGATAGACTTCGAAAGTCCATTCCTAGTCCCTCCTTGCAGGCTAGCTACTTTGAAACAAAAGTCCATATTTACTCCTCCCTGCAAGTCCATTGCCATGAACCAAAGTCTGTCTTCACTCCCTCTGTACCAACAACCCTAAAACCCAAAGTCTACTCCTCATCCCTCACAGCAAGCCAACCACCCATGAAACAAAGTCCACCTTTCCTCCTCCAGAACCAACTACCATGAAGCATGTCCCTCCTTGCTCCCTCACTGCTTCCTCCTACCTAACCAGCCACCCCTGAATCAAGTCTATTTCGAGTCCCTCCCTCTAAGACAGTCATCCATAACCAGAAGTCCATACACCCTCCCTCACCTCTTGCTGGCCCCACATGTCAGAGAGTGTAAGAAATATTCATGAGAATATTTCTTTCTAGAAATTCAATAAATCATTTCCTTGTCCATATATCTTTTTCCTATACTCCGGACATTCCCGTAAATCGTTCCCTTGGTCCGATGTTTCCAATTTAACTTCCAAAATCCATATCTCAGTCCGTAACTCCGATTGACCCCGTTCCACCTCCGGAAATTCCGTTAAATTGTGATCTATTTAATGGCACTATTTATTAGCCTAAATAGGATCTTTTCCTTGGTCTTTTGTTTAGGTTTTTGATTGTTTGCACCTAGTTGCGGTTATCGGATTTTCTTCGATTGTGGATTTCTCGAAGATTCATGAAGATTAAGACCCTGAGCAAGGCAAGGCACCTTTGAACATCTTGAGCCTATATTTGAATTTAATTATATTGTTTGCAAAATATTTATACATCGATAGGATTTCACTTGAACTGTTTGCCCCGTCTGCAAGGCAGATCGGTGGGCCTACCTAACTTGCTGCATTTAATCCTTCCCTTTGTTAATTGCTACATCATGTTTCCCTTGTAACCACCTTCTTTGCGTCTCGGTATTCATGCACTCTGTACGAGTATCGTTGTCGCCTTCAAACTTAAAATTATGAGAACATCTTGGGTAAAACTTGATTTACAAAAGTATTGAAAAACCCGACGCCTGGGTCGGTGCCTTGTGAAAGAAAAATGAGTTTTAAAAATAAAACTCGCGACACAAGGCCATTCCTGGGCGGGATGCTTGTGCGGTCGCCTTTAAGGACCGATTCCTTTGGAATTACATCCGAGCATACAACTAGTGCGACCACATTGGTGAAATGGGACACCCCTGGCTGAGTAACTAGCTGGGCCAGGGAAGCTTTGATGCCAAGGGACAAGTGGATTCGCCGGGGTGGTGTCGGGGAGGACCCCTGGGCTTCCTGGCACAGTATGGTCTGGGACCTAACCTGTTGTTGGTCCGGATAACCCCTCCCGTTGGCATATGGTAACCTTGTGTCGGCTTTGAAATGCCTTGTCGTGAAAGCCTCAAAGTCACCAGACGTGGCTGTTCTGCACGGGCTGGGTGACCCAGGCTAGTAACGTCGTGTGGGTAAAGTGTACCCCCTCTGCAGAGGTTAACAAACTGTTCGAACAGCCATGCCCACGGTTATGGGCGGATGTGAGGTGGTTCCTTAGCGTAGTTTTTGTTTTACCATGCTTTGAAAAGAGATGATAATGGTTTGGGAAACCTGATGCTTGGGAAGCAATTGGCTGTTAGGGAGACAGCGGGACAGGGAGTCCCTAATTGGCTGTCAGGGAGACAGCGGGACAGGGAGTCCCTGGAAATAATTGGTCGTTTGGGGACCACATATCTCGGGAAGATTGGATAATTGGTTTGGTTTGGGAAATCAACTTTTAGGCCAACTCTGGGAGTTGTGCAAACATGAATATCAATTTGTTACTTCTCACTCCCAACCGAGCTGAGAGTTGTCTCGCTCTGGTTGTGGACAAGCACACACTTAGATTGTTCAAATCTTGAAAATAAAACTGATTTGCAAAATGAACAGCCTCCCCATGAAGCTTGCATTAATCACTTAAGTCCCCCTGGCTTGCTGAGTACGTAAGTACTCACCCTTGCTCTCCCTATATATATATATATATAGTTCTGCCAGGTCTGAAGGTGAAGATGAAGCGAAGATTTGGGTTTCGTCCTAGTTCCCTGCTGTTGCCTGTGGTGTTGGGTGTTAGTTCGTTGGTTTCCGCTGCCTCTGTCTCTGATGTTGCTGCTTCCGCGTCGTCTGTTGCATTCTTGGGATTCTCCCGAGAGCTGCAACTTAAGTCAAGGTAAATAAGTCATCTATTTAAATTAAGGATTGCAATGATTCATAATTGTCACAGTGGGTACCAGCGCTATGTCCTGGGACTGGTACCGATATCACGGTTTCGTAGGAAGCGGTTCACGCTGTTTTTCCTACGACACGCTCCTGTTAGGTACCGTTGTATAGCGGTGCCAGATCGGGGTGTGACAGAACCCCCCTAGGGGAGCTTCCTGCTCTTTATATACAGAGTGCTACCTCCGTCCCAGAATAAAAGAATTTTTAGGGTTAGACACGGTTATTCAAAAAGTAGGTAGAATCAAAAGGGGAAGATTGTGATTGGATAAGAGGCGTGAAAAAATAGAATGGTGAAGGGTTTGGATTGTTTGGGAAGAGAATGTTACTGAAGAAGTTATATTTGGAACAAATTCTAAAGACTAAAAGTTGTTATGTTTTGAAACAGAGAGATTACTTGCTTGAACCTATCCAGCTCAATCGAACACAAATTGAGAATATTGTACAAAGTAGTGGCTTCCTATACCCTAGCAAGTGCTCAATCCAGCGTAGCCCCTGGGAGGCACTCCTTGATGACTCCAAGAGCCTCCAGTGGTCTGTTGTTGAGGGTGGGTCTACCGCGTGAGCATCCACGAACGCTCCAACCCAACTCATCTCCTTTCATTATCTCTCTTCACCTTGATCACCTTCTTCGCTCTCTGCCTTATCTATTTGTTCTTCTCCATCCATCTGCACGACTAACGTGAGTAAGCAAGCGAGCGAGTCACGACTCCAATGGCCTCCCTCCAGCGAGTTAGGTCTAACTTCTCCGGTGAGCCTCCTTCCTCCAGTGAGCTTTCTCCGACGGAGAAGACGAGACGCAAACGAGTAGCCTCCCTCCTGCGATGATGACGACCTCTCTCCAGCGACCCCCTCCTCCTTCCTCCAGTGAGCTTCACCACCAAGGCAGTTCTTTTCTCTACCGACACCCCACACGGTGCTGCCGCCTCACTGCTTGCCCTTGTCCACCACCCACCGCCAGCCTGCCACCTCCTAGGCCACCCCTCTAAACCTGATCCCCTACTTTCCCCTCCCCAGCATCACCCTCCCCATTCCCAAAATCCTAACTCTAACGCTAACATGGCCCTTGTCATTATGTGGTCAGAACCCGTTCATGAGATGCCTAATTCGCGAGAATTCACGAATTACGCTTTCCGCCTATGAGTGGTTCTATTGCACAAGCGTTCATTGTCCATGAACGCTTCGACAGCCTAGCCGCGAACGCTCCAATCCATTCCACCTCCCTTCACTGTGTTTCTTCACCTTATCTCCTCCTTCTCTCCCTACCTTATCTCTTCGTTCTTCCTCTCCATCCATCCACGCAACTGACACGAATGAGTGAGTGAGCGACGATGACTTTTATGACCTCCCTCCAGCGAGACGACGGCGATAGCTCGTTGGCGAGTTCGCTCCACCTTCTCCACAAGCTTCAGCACCAAGTCGGTTCTTTTCTCCTCCTCCCACTCCTATTTGCCTCGCTTTTCTCCCACTACCAACACCAGCCCACCGCCCAACTTCCAACCCCGTGGTTCCGGCGGCGGTGGCATCGCCTCACCGCCCACCCTTGTTTGCCACCCACTGCCTCCCAAGCCATCCCTCTAAGCTTGATACCCCACTTCCCCCTCCATAGCGCCACCCTCCCCAGCCCCAAAACCCTAACCTAGCCCTTGTTGTTATGCGGTCGGAACCCATTCCGAGATGCTTAATTCACGGGCGTTCGTGAATTAGGCTTTCCTGGCCGTTGAGTAGTGGGGAGGTGGGCAGTTTAAGCCATTCACATTGCCACACATAGAATCCTGAGAAGTTGTTCTAGGCCTACTCCATGCAAGGTGGGTTGCCTCCTATCAACCCTACCGTGGACAACAAGCTTGTGGATGTCTCCAAGCTCGACATGTGTCCCCTAGTTCTTCTGAAAATGTATATTTTGTACGTCTCTACGCTCATCTTCACTTTCTTACTTAAGATGTATAAGATGTATAGCTTGTGCGTCTCTACGTTTTCTCTGCTTGTACTGCTATCATCACCCTATATGTCGTCCGCTACTTCTCTTACCACCCCCTATTGCCTTCCTCGGTTTTGGCAATAGAGCAAATCAGCTGCCCTTCGATGGGATGGTGTAACCATGCAATACTACAAAAGAGGTTTTCCCAAACGGTCAAAATCAATCCTTCCAAGTGGTTGGGCCAGCCTTCTGCACCAAAAGGTCTGCAAACATCGTGATATTTCCATGCGGGTGCTTATGTGGACTGCATGCAAAAATAAAAGTTCACGAAAAAAATAAAATTTCACAAAAAGGCAAACCCTAACCCCCGCCGCCACCAGCTCCTTCGTCGGCGCCGGCGAGCACCCCGCCTTCGCTGTCGCCAGATCCGTCACCACTCCCGCCGTCACCGTCGCCAGATCGGCTGCCGTCGCCGCCTGCCAACGATGGTCACAGCTGCACCCAAGAGTGGTGGATCCCCCCCGAGGGCCGCGCCGCTGGATTCGCCACCCGCCATCGCTGCCCGCTGTCGTGGAGGCCGCAACCGCACCTGAGGACAATGGATCCGACCCTCCTGATGGCGGCGCCGCTGAATCCACCGCCCTCACCACCCGCCGTTGAGGAGGCCACGTAGCCGCCCGATGTCGCACCCTCGCTGTCCGCCCGTCGTCGAGGAGGCTAGAGCCGCACCCGAGGACGGCGGATCCAGCCCTCCCGAGGGTGGTGCAGCCGGATCCGCCGCCCTCACCGCCTGCCGTCACAGAGGCCGTGCAGCCGCTTGCCATCGCACCCTCGCCTTCCGCCCGCCGCCGCACTCGACGACCGGCCTCCTCGTCGGCGTCGTCGCTCGCTGCCACCCACGCTGATTTGGAGGAGGAGAGGAGAGAAATATGAAGTGGTGAGGAGGGAAAGAGAGAGGAGGAGAGAAAGAAAAGAGGGGTCCATATTTTGCATGCGGTTCCTTAAGAGAACTGCACATGAAAATAGACTTATTTGCATGTGGTCCCTTAAGAGGCCCATCTGCAAAAATAGATTTTTTACATGTGCTCCTCTTAACAAGCCGTATGCGAAAATGTGGGTCTATTTTTGTAGGCATCGATACTTATGAGCCGTGTGGAACCTATTGGGGGTCTCGTCTAGAAAAACGTTTTTTTAGTAGTGATGGTGTGAATGCCGATAGGGGGAGAGAAATAGAATGGACGGCGTGATATGCCAAATCTTACTCGGGTAAGGTTCTTTGAACTCGCATCACGGCATGACTAATCACTATTGATCATAGTGACAAGGCATGTAGGTGGCGCAATCTGCCAACACCGAGATGTGTGACCCGTAGGGTTTCCCTCCAGCTCTCTACGCACCGCCTCGGCATGTAGGGGCACCGGATGGGATGTACAATGTGCTTGCCTCGGGTGCAAGCTCCCGGTCACCGCCACACGCTAGCCCTAAACCGATGGCGTTGCAGCTGGCCAGTGCCTGGGCTGGCCTCCACGTGTAGATGATTTACAACTATATCATATCTAAGTTTCGGTCGATGTTATTTTTAACTCATTATATCTAAATTCCATCATTTATAACTGATTGCTCTGAAATTCCAACGGCATCGGCTAGGCAGATGATACTATATTGGTCCTTTGGCCGATTGGGGCCATGATCTATTCTTATATATATTATTAATTGTAGGATCAAACTAACTGGCACACCCTGAATCCAATTTGATCAGGATCTGCATTAGAGCTAAACAAATCTCTTAATAGCAGGCCACGGGCAATGGTGTCGTCGGTGGCGACTGCCCGGGATGACTGCCACGTGGTAGATCCTGAGGTTGATATAGCATCACATGTTAGTCTCCGATACCCCTTTTTCGACGGTACGTTCTCCTACAAGCTTCCTAGCTTTCTTAGTATGGGGTTCTGTGTCCAATTTTCTTGGTGGGTAGGGGGGCAGACTCGACGAATTGACTCCCATCCCAACACTTAGGCTGTGTGGTATTGGGAACTAATTGCTACCTCACGTAAAACAGACTAACTTATTAGCGTATGATTAATTAAGTATTTACTATTTTTTTAAAAAAATGCATTAATACAACTTTCCTATAGAATTTTTTTGCAAAAAACGTACCGTTTAGTAGTTTGAAAAATGTGTACGTGGAAAACGAGGGAGGTGAGTTGGGAATTTCAACCAAACAACTCAGCCTTAGATAATGTGGGACTCTATACCTGTGACGCTTACAATCTACTAATATTAGATATGTTTCTTCATATATCCTTGTATAACATGCTTTAGAATTGGAACCTTCAATTCTATTTCCGTATCTCCTACAAAGAAAATAAATTAACCATTGAGGTGAAAGCTACGGAATTAGTGAAATTTCAAAAAAGTACACTGCCCATATATATGATTATGAGGTTGATTTTTTTTTAACAACAGATTAAAAGCCGGCCTCTATGCTCTATATCCAACAATTAAAGATGTACAATTACAGGTTGATATGACCCGTAACCATAATGACATCTAATAAGGATAATCAAGCATGGTCACTTCAAATGTAATATTCGGCGAGCACATGTGACATGTGCATGTTCTTATTTTTCTAGCATTGGACACTTCAAAAGTATTGGAGATGTGGACGATGGTAGAGTTAATTTCAGTGTCACGGGGGTGCATGGTAGGTGGTTCAGAGGTAATCTCTATCTGCCACTAATCATTGACTCGTATGTCTCTCTTGCTAGTCTTTCACAAAATTACAAATTTCTCATAATACGAAGGAATCATCGCATGAGAGCGATGTGCTGATCAGTTGACCTGGCAGTGGTTGACTTGAGAAGATGAACACAGGCCTAATAAGTGCGTCAATACTTCTAAGATGTGCCACTTTAATTCCTTGCGAGCTGAAACTGAAGCTAAGGTTGAAGCCATGGGATATTGCTTCAAAATTTGAAGTTAATGAAGAAGCCAGAGTTTCTTGTTCAGTGAGAACATATCTGTCAGAGTTATTCACAAGGTAACTAACTACTAATCCCCATTCTTGCTGTTCTTTGAATGCTGAAAGAATGTGTTATTTTGATTGCCTTGAAGAAACGAATTTACAGCTCCTTTATGTCTAGATATAGTTATCTGCTAGCTAGAACAGAGCACGAGATTACTAGTTAGCAGCAACGAGTACTGTTACATGAGCAAATTCTTAGCACACACTCCATGGGCCATGGCTTAGGGTCTCAGACACTCTCAGTGTCTTATCACCAATTAGGATCCCGAAATCCCCAGTTCAGAAGTTTCTGAACGCCGAAGTACCTGTATTAGTTATTTCAGACTCAATACACTGCAAATCTCTTCTTGTTTTCTAGGAGATGCAGCAGACCTGCCTTTCCACTTACTAATACTGCATGAAGTGTCTGTCCTTAGTCCTTACCTAACGGCCTAACCTAGGTGACTATTGGACTGGGTAGAAGAACCAATCATATCATTAATTAGGTCTTCTTGGCTGATGATTTGCATTAGTCACAGTTAGATTCGCAGCCGTCTCTGCATAAAAGTATTGAGTGTTAGGGTTATAACTTCAGTGCTGTCTCCACCGCTGAAAAATATTCACCGTATCATACCCATTCTACAAAGTCTTTCATAGATCATTATCAGAAGCCTGCACAATCCAATGCCGACACTACATATGAATTAACTAAGGCGACAATCCACTTTATATCCCTCCAACTATTTTGCTAGATCTTAGCTAACGTCCTAAACTTTCACTTTAACCCCTGGACTACTAAACTTTTGCTTGCTTTATATCTGTCTTTATTATTAATTTTTTGCATAAATCATATTTAAAATTGATGCTATCATAAAAATAGATTCCCGGAATATTTCTCTTTTGGCAATTTTAATCTTACATAGGTTAAAAGCACCTAAGATTTGATTTAAGCTTTGAGATACATTAATTCGTGCAAATTGCCATGAAAAAATAAAAAATATTTTATAACTTAGCTTGTGTTGTATTTTACTCCCTCCGCCCACTCACTAACGTGGGTACGTACCTTAACTCTCTAAGTAGTTGACTAATAAATAGTTCCCTATAATTTTATTTAAGGAAAATAATATCATTAGATTGTTATTTAAATTTACTTTCATATGATTATGATGTTATTGCTAAAAAACTGTAGAATACGAGAAATTTAAAGTTAAATGTTAGTTTTGAAGACTCTGTCAAGTTTTATCGCGCCTTAATGCATGAGTGGAACGGAGAGAGTAGCATAAGACACAATTTGTACAAGTAAAACAAAAGGAGAGGCCATTATAAAATAAAAAAAAAAGTGAAACGAGCCAGTTAGTAGTTAGGGGTTAAAACATATAGAAAAAAAGTGGTGTTGAACATGTGGGAGCAAATGCCGCACAAATTTTGAGTTATTTTGCCAAAACAGTTTGCACATATTCCCGAGCACCTTCTTTCTAAAAGTTTCATAAAATCGCCATCTGCAGAACGAAGAGAAGGATATCTTTGAATAGATTTTAGCGTGGGATATTATGGAGGCAGCAATTGTATCAGGGATCACCAAAGAGGTTATCACGTCACTGAAAACTGCAGCCGTTAATGAGATAGCTAAATTGGTGTGTGTCAAAAAGGAGATCAAGAACCTCACCATAACGTTTGACAATATCTGTGCTCAAATAAGAGGTGCAGACCAGATTGTTGCACACTCTGAAGCAACCAACTACAGGCTCAAGCTGCTGAGAGAATATGCTTATGAGGCAGAAAACATCATCGACCTCTTCAGTATTGAACTTGGGGGAATGCAAGAACCACGACTGCAGGTCAGAAACATATCATCCTACCCATGCACTCCTCCTCTCTTACTCTTTGGGTTGATATATTATGCGAAGAGAACAACATATTTTATTATAAAAGTTAAAAGTTGATATAGAGGAACGATGATCAACCTTCTCGATCAATTCAATCGTTGATCACCCAAGACGTGCTAGATGATAACACATAAACACACGATATTTGTTAATGAAGTTCACCTGAAGCCTACATCTCTGGGGCTCTGATATAAGCGCTCTTCCACAATCAACATAACACCTAGTTGCTACGAGTCCATGGCCACACCACCATCATCTCCTTGTGTATCTACGCTACATTGTAGTCGCTATGATTATATTATGGTGTCCCCTCTCTATTTAAGAGAGTTGTAGGGTTACAGAGTACGACTCTAACTTCACCCCTACCACCTATTACAACTCTAAGTCCAACTGTAACTAAAATAGGACTAGTATATTTGACACATATTCTAACATATTTGAAACTTGAATTGACCCCAGAGCTTAACTTATGAGACCATTTAAACTATTCACCCAATGATGAAAATGGAATTGTACCGAAGCCCCTAGATTGACCATGGTATTTTACCCAAACCCATTTAAGTACATATACAATGATGGATTCCAACTAATCCACTCTTTTGCAATGGTACATATACATTTTTCTCACCCTTAAACCCAAATTAAAAGTGGATTTATGAAGAACCCTTTCCACCTCATTGTCGCTGGTGAGAAAGAGGAGAGAGAGAGGTGGAGGAGGAAGAATAATGGTGAAAATAAGAGGGTAAAAAATATGATGAGGGTTGTTATACAACGCGATCCATCCGAATAGGATGATACCAACGAAGTATCAAGTTCTGATACTGATCAGTATCAGACGATACCTGTTATGTATCAGGTGATACTTGTGAGGTATTAAGCGATACTTGTTAGGTATCAGTCTGATTCCCATCGAGATTGATCGATTCTTGTACGATACTAGCAGCGAGGAGGAAAGCTAGATGTATATACATGTCGTTGCCGGTGTGGAGGAAGAAAACCAAATCTTGTGCATCCTGTCGCAAGAGAAAGACCACCAGATCTCACACATCGTGGACAACCAATGCTAAAATTCTAACGGTCTCTGCCATCATGAGCGTCCCAAAGCTCGCCGACCTCCGAGAGACATGAGTGTGGCTTCGCATGCTCTCACACGGACACGTGTTTCACAAAAATGTATAGATTGCACGAGGTACGGCTCTGTCATTGACGCCACCACACGTTGTCTGTTTCTCCATGTATCGAGATCTAGAGAAGGTGAGAGGAAGCAATATGATGGAGGAGATGAGGGAAAGGATGAGAGCGAAGGGATATAAAGATATGTGCGTGAGGTGGGAATCCTGTCCGAAATAGCTAGAACGGTGTCCAGGTAAGTAGCATTCGTATTTTGAATCACCTTTTATTACCGATGTTTCGTTTTGGACCACCCTTTAACCAGCATTTTTACTTTGAACAGATATTTTTTTATCTTTGCAGTACTTTCGATCACCCTAGGACTGTCAACGAGTTGAGCTCGAGCGAGCTTGGGTATGTAGGCTTGAGCTTGCCATAAATTCAAGTTTGAGCTCGATCGAGCTTTGAGCCTACTCGAGCTTGACAGCTTGACTTGGTGGAACTCTAAAGAATTTGCTCTTGTATAAGAGATATGAATGCAAACTATCGGTAGCAATTAATGGGTGCTACTTATCTTGAATGAAGTCTCTACAGCATCTCTCATTAATTCATGGCTTTGAAACGTTGGAATTAACAAAAGCTAGCTACTACATCTACTAGGAATAGTACTATTACTAGTAGCCAGATAATAGCTTTATTGAGAAACATTGATGAGGTCTTGATATTTAAGCAGGTCAAGCACGGTGACAAGTATACATTGACCCATCAAAAATATCTTCCTACATAGAATATATCTTATGCTAATCAAGCCCTACCGAGCTATTCGAGCTCGAGCTCGCTAGGCTTGCGTGCCTCAACCTAGGCTTGAGCTTGGCTTGTCTAGTATTCGAGTAGAGCTCGAATCAAGCTTGTAACGAATCAAGCTCGAGCAGCTTGCGAGCTCCGAGCTACTTTATAGCCCTAATCATCCTTAACTCTTTTATCTATAACTTGACGTATATCTAAATGGTCTTGCATATAATAACTATCATAATTTATTTACGAGTAGAAGTTGACATATTCGAGAAGAGAGTTGGGTGATCCAAAAGTAAAATAAATGTAAGATTATCTTGTCTAAAATGAAAAACATTAGTTAAAGTTTGATTTAAAGTGAAATATCGGAAATGGGACAAAAACGAAATTTACTCTAAATAATAACATTTCGCCCCCATCTTTCATCGAGGAAAGTGGTAAAAGAAAAGGAGGAGAGAATCTTCGCTATCATCAGGTGACCTCATCGACGACCTCGCCGGAGACCTCACTGGCGACTGCGCTGACGACCTCCCGATGGGTGCCGACGGCGATCCACCTCACTGCCACTGCCAATGCTCACCTCGTCTTCTTCCTCCTTTCAGATCTGGCATTTCTATCCTCTCCGCGCCGGCTAGTTCTACCATCTTTCCCTTAATGGCCTCGAGGCCACCGCCTCCACCGGAGCTCATGCCGATTGCCGCCGCTGCCGGAGCAGTCACCGTCGACCGCCGCCAGCGCTGCCGGAGCTTCTGGTTCGTTTCTTTGCCCACGCCAATTCATTTGCAACAGTTGCATCCGAACAGAGATTGAATCGAAATGCAGCCTCCACTTCCGTCCCCGGTTTCTGTGGCAACCCCAAACTAAAATTGGAACTAACAGCAAATTTAGTTCAGTTCAGATTTGAATTGGAGGCTCATTTCAATTATTGTAGTCCATTTCCGTAAACCAACTGGAGCCAATAAATCTGTTCGCCTTTTTTTTTTCTCTAGCCACCAAAAAGAGTGCATGGTGTATTGTTCCCAAGTATTCCACGAAATCCATCAGTGTGGAATATTTATGCAATGCATGCATGAAAACTTCAATATACATGTGATCAATAACCAAAGAGATATGTAGATAAAATTTTAAGAGTAAATAACCATCATATCTATCTATTTTTTTACTATTTCCCCAGCAAGTTCATGTATTGACAAACTACCATTTGCAGTCAAATTATGCAAGATGTAAAATAATAGACCATAGAAAAATGTATAAGCTTAATATTTGTCAAACTACATAGCCGCGTCACTTGTTCTGTTCTTTTCTTTCCTACTAAAGCCCATCGGCGTGTGTGTAAATATGGCCATCAGTAGCACCCTACTAGGTGCTACTGACAGTTATTATGTGCCACTCAAAATGATGATGGATTTAGACGGCAGTTAAGAAATATCATCTAATGCTAAAGTGTGATTCAACAAAGATATTGTTTCAACCAATTCAAACAACATATTTGAAGGACGGTGAGTGACGTAATTAGCAAAATCAACAGTTCAGGTGACAACATTTCTATAAATTAAATGGACATATTGATGGCTGCTTTTGGCTCAGGTTGAAATAAGAGAAACTCCTTGTTCCTTGTATGGCGTCATTAGTAACATTCATTTCTATGATTTGCATCAACTAAAACGGTTCTAATTCAAAACTGCGTTGACTAAATTATGCACATTTAAATTATATTAAAATTAAATAATCATGATCTAATCGCCCTTGTTAGCACTAACTATTGATATTCATTACTTATTCATGTAAACCTGCACTATTATTCGGTAATTAACCCTAAACATGGTAATCCGCATAAACCCTTGGTTGTCCCACCCAGCCTCACTCTTCGATTTGGTGTGTCAAGATGTCATCCAGTAAAAATCACTTATTTGTCACATAATTGGGTGCTGTCCTCAATTTTTCTACAAAGTTTATTGGCTTTGCTGAAATCAGTACTAAACTTGTAGTTTTGCGATAGGTGGTTTCCATGTTGAAATAGTTCTGTCAAAGTATTTGTATTTTTGCTAAACTTACTCCTCATATACTGTAGTGTGTTGAGTTGCATTATATAAGCATGTGTATACACTTTTGACATGTAGCCATGTACTAAGACAAACTGAACAATATTTCTGTACAGGAACGAAATGCTTCATCTGTATGTAGATGTTGCAGAGAAGTTGGTGTCAGATACAAGGCGGCAAATGATATCCAAGAACTAAACAAGAAATTAGAGAGAATCACACCAACACTCCTCCAGGAACTGTGTAGAGAAGATCGACAAAGCAATATTACTACTCCTCAACATGATGAGTTCATTACTATTGGCAGAAATATCGCAAACGAGTGCGATAATCTCTTCAGGCTACTACTGCGAGGTAATCAAGCCGGTCAATGCCTTTTTGCTATAGTTGGTGCTGTTGGAATTGGCAAGACCACACTCGCTCAAAAGATATACCATGATACAAGGAATAATTTTAGAACCAGGTTATGGGTGCATGTCTCGAACGACTCAAAGAACCTGTGGATGTGGCGGGGCGAGAGTTTCTTGGGAACAGGAGAAACTGCAGTGCAAAGAGTTGTGTTGCGTGAATATTTAATAAATGACAGGTACAGAAGGCTGTTGCTGGTGATTGATAATGTGTGGGAAGATGAGAATGGCTGGAACCAGTTCTTGGGGCAGGATTTCTGTCGCGGTGGAGACACAGTTCTGCTAGTGACTACACGACATGAGTGTGTTGCGAGAACCATGGGGATATCCCATTGTCACCGTATAAAAAGGCTCAGCGAGGATGATGGTTGGTTGCTGCTCCGCACAACGGCTAACCTTAGAGAAACAGAGGCTACAGGCAACATTCAAGATGTTGGGAGAAGAATCGTGCAAAAATGCAGTGGCATTCCGGTTGCAGTAAGGACAATCGGGTATCACCTCAGGGGAAAGACCCGAGAAGATGAATGGGAGAGTGTGTATTTGGAGGATTTTGTTGCCACTTACCCAGAGATACGGAACAGCATTGATGCAAGCTACATGAAGTTATCTTATCGCCTCAAACGTTGTTTCCTTTACTGCTCACTGTACCCAGAGGGTCATGTGATAGAAAAGCAATGCATCATGCAGCAGTGGATTGCAGAGGGGTTCTTTTCTGAAGTACTACAAGAAGAGGAAGCTGAAAAATGTTACCAGGAACTGATAGACAGATGCCTTCTTCTGCCAGAGGACGAAGCTCAAGGCGTGACGGGGGCTAAGATGCTAAACCTCTTCAGATCATTTGCAATCTATCGGTCACAAGATGAGAATTACGTGAGCAATCCTCGTTATATCGGCAGAAATTTCAAACCATGGCGCCTGTGTGTCACAAATGGAGGTAAAGTAGAAGACATCCCAGATGACGCTACAAGCTTAAGGTCACTCTTTTTGTTTGGGAGTCCACAGAATAATGGAAGATCCTTGGAATTTATCTTCAGTAAGTTAACAAGCCTAAGAGTTCTGGACCTTAGACATACACAAGTTGATAACATTAGCACCCATCTCAAAAAACTACACAAACTCAAGCAACTCAGGTATCTAAACCTTTCTAATACTAGGATAAGCTCACTTCCTGCTAGCATTGGGAGTTTGACAATGCTGCAATTTTTAATCCTTAAAAATTGCCCACTTCTAGAATCTCTGCCAAGATGTGTTGGCCACTTGAAAAAACTGAGAAGCCTTGACATCTCAGGAACTCCAATGCTAAATGTCATCCGATTCAACCTTCTCGAACTTACAGAACTCAACTGTTTGCAAGGTTTTATCCCAGCCATCTCAGGATCGCAAGATAATGGGCTTGGTTGGAAATTTGAAGAGCTAAGACCCCTGGATGATCTGAGGAGTCTCCAGATGCTAAAACTAGAGAAAGCATCATCGAGCAGAGACGACCTAGGCCAATTGAATCTGCATGAAAAGTCTAATCTCAAAGAGCTTGAGTTATGTTGCAGCTCTGCTGATCCTCAAAACAGAGACCGTGATGCAGAGCATATAAAAGCTGTCTTTGAGGCACTTAAGCCTGCTCAATGCCTCGTTTCTCTTAAGATAGCTAACTATTATGGTGATCAATTTCCATCTTGGTTTTCAAATTCCCATCTGACAGTGCTGCAGCGGCTAACCCTTGACCTTGATGACTGCTTACCTGGTTGGGATCTACCACCCCTGGGTCAAATGATGAATCTCAGGTTCCTGAAAATAACAGCTTCCAATCTCTTACCTGATGCCAATAACAGACAACTTCGAGGTGAACCAAGAAATGGCGTGGCATTTCCACGACTGGAGCAGCTGGTCCTAGGCAAGATGGAAAGCCTGGCACCATGGTCGGTTCTTCAGGAGGGTGACTTGCCTTTGCTTCGTGTTTTCCACCTTGATGGATGCTCGCAGCTGAATTCAATTCCTTCATGTATCCAGAGATGTGGCACATTGACAAGCATGAAGATAAAAAATATTGATACTCTTCAAGAAATTGCTAACCTGCCTTCACTCAAGGAACTAGAGGTTCACAATAGTGGCAGGCTACAAACAGTCTTCAACATCCGCAGGCTTGAGGATCTCACAATCTCTGACTGCCCAGTTCTTGCAGCTGTGAATAGTGTTCCTTTGCTGTGCTCTGTGCACATCAAAGAACAGTCGGAGCGGCTACCACAGTGGCTGCAGCAGAAATCGTTCGTACTCAGGAGATTGGATATCATTGGCACCGAGGAGCTACTCGACAGATGCTCCTTGCCTATTGCTCAGTACGGGTATATCATTCAAGCTGCTGCTGAACATGTTTATGCGAAACTGGTTGATGGTTCCTTCTACTTCTCCTACAACAAAAGTACCGGTAGTTTCCAGAGAAGCCGACGATGCATTGAGCGCCTTACAGTGGATGGTTTACATAACAATGTTGTACCTCCGGATAATTGGAGAGCATGGATGGTGTACACGCTTTACGCTATCCTGGTGATTGCTTCTTCTTTCCTATTCAGTGGACTTCTGAGATCAGTGGATAAAACTTCGCAGCATCCGCAATGAAGAAATGCTTCACGGTGTCGGCATGCAAGAGCAAGCATGCTGCAGTTTTTTTTTTTTATTGGAGAAGGGTATTTTTTACCCGACCTCTACATCCAACCGGATATACGCAGCCATAAGCATGCTGCAGTTGGGCCAAGCTATGTACAGGTAGCAGATGAAGTTCAGTGCCAAGCATGGTTGGAGGAATCAGGCTGGACTACTGTCTACTGCGATGAATTTTCGATGAATTGGCTTCTTTAAAAGCTTAAGCAGCTAAAGTTTTGTTTTGTTCCCGTGTTGCAGTAACTGTGATCAGGTGTCCTTCTGGTTTTGTGTCGGGTTGATTGACCTTTGCTAATATGTATCAGGAAATGATAGAGGAAGAAGGATAGCTTTGACATTTTTACCAGCATAAAAATGTAAAATTTGGCAAACGAGTGAATTTCCAACGAACACTCTAGTTAATTATCTCAGGATTCAGTCCGTTCCATCTTTTGGTTCTTCTTGTCTTTGCGTTCCTTTTCTTTTTGTTAACCTCATTGCTGTAGATGTGGATTCAAGGATTGGAGAGTGCATACAGACCATTTTGTAATCCACATTCAGAGAGATTGCAATTGATAATTTGGAATTTTGATCTGGAGTCCGGCTTTGGCAAGATCTAGCTCGGCAAATCTCTAGTTCTCTTGTTAAAAGTGTTCCTGGTATATGATGTTTTTTTAGTTGTGTTCGTAATATCAGTGTTCTCCAAATTAATTAATTGCTTTGGTTTGTAATACAGGTTGGAATTGGATTGGCTGCTACCCTTCTAATATCAGAAAACAATACTACCTTTAAAAAATTAAAAGTTTGACAGTCCTAAACATCAAAAAAATTTTTCAAAGGTTTCATGGGACATATATAAATGAAGATAGATAGATCAATATATAGACATTTCCAATTAGAAATGGCCTCATCAAACTAATTAAATACACCTAGATCAATAATACTTTGGAGTAGCTTTTCCATTATCAGAAAACAATACTACCTTTTTTTAGCATGCCAATAAACATATTGCATTAATACATTTTTTTCAAGGAATCTTGCATTAATTAATTCTGCGCTAAACAACAAAGAAAAAACCGGTCTTCTCTAATTAAGCACGATTCCCCCATATATATAATTGGCCAAAATTAAAGAGTATTTACAGCTACTTTTGCTGTGGAAGGCACAAGATGAGTTCAAGAATATATAACTCTGGCCTGCCTATGGGATCGGATCAATACATTCAAGTTCGGCGAACTCATATTCTGTCCTTGTCTCTCTCAAATTAACGCTCAGTATATCAAATAGGAGTACTTGGGAATTCATATCTCATCGTCGTCGACGATGAAAAAACTCTCTCCACCCAAGAAGAACTCATGGCCGTCTTGAGCATTAATGGAGGAAATTGCCTGGGGCCAGAAGGACCAGCGAAGTTAAGAGGTGCTTGGCTGATCATCAGCTGAAGGACCAGCGACGTCGCCCTCTGCATTGAACCCAAGGGCACTGTTCAGCATAATTGCTGCATCCTGGCCAGAAATGAATCATACATTAGTTTCAATCAGCTCAAATTTCTGGTTTACTCCTCTAGCTAGCTACACACTACCTTCCTCCATTTCCTATCACAAAAGATATATATGTTTTGGTCAAGAATATGGATTAGCGGAGAGCGCTGCAGAGGGGAGCTGTGGGTGTGGTTGTCATACACCAAGACATCAAAACAATTAAGTGACTATATATGTTTATAGAGTAGTGATTTTGGGTTCTTTAGGAAGGAGGACCGGGATAGATATATATATACATATCATATATATATATATATATATATATGTATGTATGTATATATATATATGTATGTATGTATATATA
This sequence comes from Oryza punctata, assembly GCA_000573905.2. Taxonomy (NCBI): domain Eukaryota; kingdom Viridiplantae; phylum Streptophyta; class Magnoliopsida; order Poales; family Poaceae; genus Oryza; species Oryza punctata. Next base: position 13,737,893 of record CM002496.2, read on the forward strand.
TATGTATGTATGTATGTATGTATGTATATATATATATATATATATATATATGTATGTATGTATGTATATATATATATATATATATACTATAACACACCCTAGGTGTGTTATAGCTAAAACAAATATGGGTAGTAAATTTTTTACAATAAGTACAATCATCATCAAATATCTCTATTAATTCTATTAGTATTTTTTTACTATAAGATACATATGGAATTTATTAGTAAATTTTTTACTACAAGGTATTTTATCTATACTGAGCCTACTAGTATTTTGAACTATGAGATATCTATAGTATCTATTAGTAAAATTTTTACTACGAGTAATATTTTATAATGATATTTAATAGTAAAAATTTAACCATATGTATCTCATAGTAAAAAAATTACTAATAGAATTAATAGAGATATTTGATGATGATTGTACTCATTGTAAAAAATTTACTACCCATGCTTGTTTTAGTTATAACACACCTAGGGTGTGTTATAGTATATCTATATATATATATTTATTTATTTATTTATTTATATAACCTCCTCTGAGGTATTCTTAGGTACCAAAATTTACACTATAGTTCATGTGATTTACACCGGAAAAAAAACTAAATTTTATTATCTTTAGATTATATGAAATTCACTGAAAGATATAGACCAAAACCGAACACACTAGACTATCTAATATCTAGTTAACAACATTACACTCCTAAAATGCGTCACACTAGAAGATATCAAAATATGGAAGCTCCTTAAATACCATTAGAATATCTAATATCTTAGGATAAAAAGAGAGAATATGAGGGCAGTCCTAACCCATAGTGTCCATAAGCAGTGTCTATTGTGCCATGTCAATAAGACATCACAATAGAAACTACACTCCACAACCCATGATTTCTTAAAGTGGACCATTAATAAATACATCATCTCTCTTTTCTACCAATCATATTTATTCTTCATCTATTATGAAGACACTGTTCTCTCCCAATGCAAAACTTGATAGCGTCTAGTGCATAGGTTCTCGTGTTGAAGCTAGGATCTTGCATAAGACCTAGTTTCTTCCTCTCTTCACTCTCTCTCTTAATTAATTAATATAGTACCATATAAGCTAAAAGTCCTACATGGCAATATAATATAGTTAATGCCATAGAAATCATCCTATGTGGAGGGTTGGGACTGCCCTGAAGGGTAGTGTGTTGTTTACTCTCGAACCTTAAAGAACCATTAATTCTTATATATTCCAAGGAAAAATGATTAAAAAAAGAGCTATATACCTGCACTAGAGATGCGATCTTCTGTGCAGTGTCCTGTGATATAGACTTGAACTCATCCTTCTTGTCATATAAGATCGAGACCGCAATCTGAATCAATTATGGAAAAAGAATTAATTGATGCCAAATGTTGGTAAACAGCAAAGGCATGCAGAAATTAATAGTCCAAATTGCATGTGCATGTTGTTCATGAATGCTTTGGATGTCGTAATAGGTTAACTAGGTGAAACCCCACGCGTATTGTTGCGGGAGTTTAGTATGATAACACTTAGATAGCTAAACAATATAATTTTGATTTATGATAATTTAAATTTAAATAGTACATAGAATTATGATTCAAATGTAAAATCAAGTTGATGTGACTTTATGAGAGAAAAAAGGAGGGAGATAATTTGGATCATAAATCAATTAATTGTCTAAGGGCTAAAAACAATTGAGATAATATGATTTAATAAGAGAAAAAAAGAAGGAAGATAATTTGGACTATAGATATATAGTCATCTAAAGGGATATGGCTTAATTAGAGAAGAGAGAGCACATAAACTATGTTAGGAGTTATGATGAACTATATAGATATATAAGATATTATATAAAAAGATGAAGATTCATATTGAAATATTATGTGAATTATGTGAGATGATGATTTAACATGCTTGCGTGATGTTTAAATGTAATAATGGCTAGTGAATGATGATGTGATATATATGCATGTTAAGTTTCAGAATTTAGTGGGCTCAACTTTATAGTAAGAGATGATTTGTTAGTTGGGATTTCAAAGCCTTAAGTAAAATTAATGAACCCTCCACAAGAAAAAATTCGGTCAGCAAAAACAATCAATTATCATGGTCATTTTCTAAAAATTGGTAACACAAAGATAAGTTTGCATCTGAGATGAACTACCTGGTTCTCCAAAATTAGTCTGTGTCCTTTCCGAAATAACACTACCAGACTTCGGTAGGATATCAAGTAATAAGTTAGTTCGACTGATCATCTACCCACGGTAGGATCGATTCATCATCCACTCAAAAAAAAAAAAGATCGACTCATCATTTATTCCTCGAACATTATGAATTAAAACAAATATAAAAAAGAATGATATATGTTCAACATGAAATTATTTAAAGTACACTAGATCTAGCTAAGGATGTGTGTTTGTTATCATGTTATATTTTATTAATATCCAAACATATATACAACATGATATACGTACAACGGGATCCTAGCTACTAATATATAGTTTCAATTATCATATTATCCATTATACATCCATTGATCCGAGCAAATACTGTCTGAAACAGGTTTGATATATCATGTTGTACAATGGATGTGTATGTTATCATGATATATTTTATTAATGTTCAAACAGATACTAGTATGTAGCTAGGAACCAGCTCAAAAGCGATCAACAAGCGAGTAATCATTTAGTGAACCATATTGTCTGTGTTCAAGGGGAGAACAATTTCTACATTTGCATCAGGTAAATTTGACATACTAAGTCGTGCTTACAATCATGATCTCTAGTCTGCTCTATAATTATTAATAAGGATAGTATCGGGGTTTCAGCCAATCTTATATGGTACAGTTGTTTTACTTCTGTTCTTATCTTGTTTAACATACTATATCTGTCCTTTATATTAGGATCTCAACTATTCAAATATATTGAGCCTATAATCAACTTAATTTTATGTTAGTTCAATATATTTATCATAGAATGATATTCTAGTATAAGGTAGTATCGAAGCTATAGCTGATACATGCTTAAATTCGGACATCGGCTATAACATGAACATATGTAATCTTTATTTCATGTTATTTTGGATCTAAGCAATTTATACTATCTCGATTAAGTCCACATCGGCTATGAGATGAACATATGTAATCTTTATTTCATGTTATTTTGGATCTAAGCAATTTATACTATCTCGGTTAAGTCCGATCTATTCCAATTGCTGATTTCTAAAGTGATATCGAATACATAGATTATATAATGTTGGTATTTACAGCCGATGGATCAAATTTAGGGTTTATTTATACTTACAGATATACCTAATAGCCAATTCACCTTGCTCTGCATCGGCTAGGTCACAACACTACACAACATCGACTTTCTAGCCGATCGAATATCGTCTACTAACGTTATTTGCATGTTTAATCTTGTTGATTGCAGGATCAAATGAACTAGCACGCCCTAGAACCTAAAAGTAAGTTTTGGACCTACACTAGAGTAAAGCAAATCTCTCAGACCGCTATGTTTTGCATCAATAGTTGCCTGCGCCTCCTCTGCAGACGCCTGGTTGACACGAGCCTGGACGAACCTGGGTCCGGAGCGCCTTGGCTTCGGACACTTATCAGCAAAGTGGCCGGGCTCGTTGCAGTTGAAACAGACTCCTGGCTTTCCGCCAACCTCCTTCTTAGGATGAGCTGGCTGCGCCGGTTGTGTTGGGGCCATCGGTGGGCGCGGAGCGGAGTTGCGGCTATGCTGTCCGCCACTATTTTTGTTATTATGCCCACTGTTGCTGTTGAAATTACCAGGGTGGTACGGACGGTGCTGACAAACAATCAAGGTGGATGGCCCACCCTGCTGTCCGGTGATGAAGCGAGGCTTCTGGTGGTTCCCCTAGTGTGCCCGGAACTAAGCTGCCTTCCTCTTGCGGTCCATCTTGTTGCGCTGATCCTCCTGACGGATTGCCTTGTCTATGAGCTTCTCAAAGTCAGCATAATCCCCAGCTGGTTGGTCAATTCATCATCAAGGCCAGCAAAAACTTCTCCTGTCTCTCGGCATCGGTGCGCACATCCTCAGGAGCGTAGAGCGCGAGGCAGTTGAACTCATGCATGTACTCTGTCATTGTCCTGCTGCCTTGGTGGAGCGCTCAAAACTCCCTCTTCTTCTGGGCCACTATCCTGTCGGGAACCTGAGCCTTCCTGAAACTGCGACAGAACTCTACCCAAGTAACTTCTGTCCCAGCTGGACGGGTGACCAAGTAGTTGTCCCACCAAGCGGAAGCGGGGCCTTGCAGCTGGTGTGTGGCAAAGGCAACCTTCTCCTAGTCGTTGCACTGCAATAGATTAAGCTTCTTCCCAATGGCATGAAGCCAGTCATTGGTCTCCATGGGGTTGGTGGTGCTTGAGAAAGTGGGTAGCCTGATGCGAAGGAACTCTGGCAGCTTGGATTGAGGTGGAGGTGGGGGACCAAACGGCTGGTTCTGCTGCTACTGCTGCGCTTGCTGCATCTGTTGCTACATTTGCTGTTGCATCTGCTGGTGCTGCTGCTGCATCTGTTGCATCATTATTGTCATCATCTGTGTTTGGTTGGCTAGCACCTGGGCGATAGTCGGATTCTCAGGTGGTGGAGGTGGACCGTTGCCAGTTGCACCATTGACATGAGCATCACCGTCTGTTCCTCACTGTTGCTGCCATCTCCCGCTACATGGTTGCCAGTCCTCATGTTGACCATCTAGAGGGGAAGAGCGGGCAGGAAGAGATGGGAAAGAAGAAAAACAGACAGCTCAGAAACTAAACTTTATTACATTATAAGGAAACTACAATTGTTCTGATATGAATTAAAACACTTTAAAAGACAACAAACAAATCTTTATTAAGATAGCCATACCATAGGCACATGATATACACCGTCGGCTAGCCCACAAACGAACAAACCTAAACACGAAAGCTAACAAGCAAGCGAAGTAAGCAAGACGATAAACTAGGGGTAACGAGCCTAATGCTCGGAGCGGCTCCTGCGGTCAGTGGAGTCGAAGTCGGCCTCTTGCTCGTCTCTTGGCTCCTCTGAACGGCTCCTGGAGTCTGCCACATATGTGTCGCCACTGGCTGGCTCTGAGCTGGGACCACTGACATTGCTGCCACTAGGGGTAGCAGGCAACCAACCACCACTGGTACTAGCTGCGCCCTGGTAAGCTGACGCTGGAGCAAAGGTGAGCATTGACACTAGAGCAGAGGCCGAAGCTGGCGCAGGAGCTAGTGCTGGAGCTACAACTGGTCAAGGTGGAGGAGCTGGTGCGGGAGCTGCTGGAGGTGAGGGTGGCCAGAAGCGAGGGAGCGGCTCGGGAGCTGGAGGCGGGTTCCTTGGCGCTAGCTGGATGCGCACCGAGGGTGTAGTGGTCTTCCTAGGCGTCATGCGAATCCTAGGGCCACCTGGTGCTGGACGCCCCTACAAAATGGCGTTCTCCTACTTGAGGCAGGTGATCTCATCCTTTAAGCGGACAATCTTCACCAACTTACAATCGTTTAGTGCCTTGGACGCCTGGTGAAGTTTAGCATGCATCTTGTGCAGACCCTTCATCATAGTGCACATGCGCCCAAAGGTAGTGTCGTTCTCCCCTGACGCTGGGCGGAAGGTGCTGACGTCATCGTTCGCAGCACGACTGGGGTGGTAGCGGTAAGCAGTGTCTCGGAAGACGTGGGTGTGCCGATCACTGATCCTGACCATCATCATGTAGGCAGCCTCTTGGAAAGCGTGCTCGAAGGTACCTCCCGAAGCTGAGACCACCATGTTGGGGAGGCTGGTGCCCAGAATGCCATGGACCTCCAAACGAACCCTGTGCGGGAACTCGCCACTGAGAGGCGAGACTGCGGTGTACTCCGGCTCATCGGGGTAGCCCACTACCAACGACATCCGACCGAGTTCTGCCACGAAACTGTCAAGGCCCAAACCACGGTGCGTAGGGGGAAGGCCTACTCTCTAGAGAAAGCAAAGGATGGGAAACAATACATGCTCAAATCCAAATTAAATAAAGCAATAAAGGACTCAAGTAAATAACCAAGTAAGAACAACTTTTGTGCATAACATATTTTGCATGAATCCAAATAAGTACTATCGACACCCCTACGCAATAAAGTAATGTGATAAATAGGCAATAATAATAGTAATAAGAGCAATACAAGTAGGATTTGCAGCCCTTAATCTTACACCCGACCTAATGCATTCCCCGATAAATTCCCGACCGACTATCGAATGAAATTCCAAATAAATTTACTAATACCCTAGATAATCCCTAGTCGAGAGCTCCAATTGAATAAGCGACCAAGATTTTTCCCATAACCCAAAGGAACAAATCCAAACTCCATCACGCCCACCCTTGCCTCGGTACATCGACTAGAGAAAAGCTACACTATAAGCCCAGCTGTTGCCCACGCTGGCATGTGATAAGCACGGAAATTCTTCCAGTGTAACCCGTGAACCGGTCCTTAATTGCTATGGGTGCGACCAGCGAACCATGCACCCACAGCCCACCATTTAAGCATGTTTTAATTTAATTAGTACCATAGCGGCACATATCCAAGATCATCATAATTAACCAAAGTCTAAGATTTTAAAGGTATTCCCTATAGTGATCTAGTTGATCTAAGAATGACTAAGCATTTCCTAAACCAACACCTAATCATATTGGATCCCAAACTATCAAAGACATAAGGTAAACAAACTAGGCTAAGTATATAGGTGTTGACGTAAAAACACGACGGCCTGGGAGATCTGCTTAGCTCCAGTGCAGGTCCAAAATAATGATGAGATGCGGGCGTGCCAGTCAGTTTGGTCCTGCAACTGACAATATATATAAATTGAAGATCAAAAGATAGCCAATCGGCTGACAAGCCGATGGAGTGATTCCAGCCGATGCCAATACCAGCCGATATCCAGTATAGATCTTGATACTTGAGTAAATAATGACATAAAGATAATCGACTGATGATAATGTAATAAAACAATAATATAGTCCAGTAGAAACCAATCGGCTAGTAATGATAGATTGAATAAGCACTGATCCGAAGGTTGAAGCATTCATCGGCTGGAGGTCCGATGTTAATAAATCCAAACGATTAGATAAACAGTGAAACCTTTGTTGTCATCGACTAAATCCAAATTGTATGTAACCCTTATAAGCCGATGCAACATCCAGATAACTCATCGGCTAGCACTCCGATAAAACATTAGCATGAACCTATCGGCTTAACAACATTTATATTATCAACAACAATCTAGTAGGTCGAACCTAACCGATGCAGCACGAGATTGTATCTGATAATCTAATACTTGATGAACCGATAGATCTATCTAATGTGATGGATATAACAAATCTATTTAGAACAACATTGTGATTGTAGAGATATATCGGCTAAGATAGAAGATCAGACCTAACCGAGACAGTCCCAACTAAACCGATGCGTCTCTAAACACAATGCAATTAAGATAGAATTGAGATATCAGGTAAATATATCAACCAAACCAGAGCGATCAAGAGATCGAAGCGATGCAGCCTTGAACAACACCAATGTAGCCGATAGATTCACCAGGGCCCGACGGAACGTAGGGCTTACCCCTTCGCCGGAGATCGAAAGCCGATGCAGCCCCGCGTCAGGTGCCAAATTCCGCCGGTTTGATAAGTAAAAACCTCAGAAAGAGGGTGGCGATGCGCCGAGAGTAGTTGTATTGATCGAGAGATAATTTACATAGACCCCGGGTGTACATATTTATACCCATAGGTAGATACTAGTCCATATCGGACACGACTCAAACTTTCCTAAAGATAAAAGGAAAAACATAAAGTCCTTATCGGACACTAAACACACTTTCCTAAAGATAAAAGGAAACTAACAAACTATTCCTAATCAATAGATACAATTGCCTTTTTTGGACTCAATCCATACGTGGCAATCCTCATGAAGCACTTTAAACAAACCCGACAATGGTTCCAACATCCCCTTGTCGGAATCGGCTACATCGGCTTCCTTGTCCGATTCAATATCAGCCGATGCACACCGTAGCCGATGCAGTTCCGAAACCGATTTATACTCTGTTTCTGTTACCGATTTCCTTCCAAATCTGCTTCGGTCTTAACTCCAAATTCGATGCATGATTTACCAAATTTCGTCGTCAACAATAGGAAACCATCCCAGACGACATTATAAAATAAAGCAATTTAATAGAAAGCGAAACATTTGCAATATTGGTACTGTTCAACAAGAGATGCATGACTTGCCTTGCTCCGGTGCTGCTGGAACTTCTGCAACCACTTCGTAATAAATTGGAGTGTCCGAAAAACCAGAACCTACGCGACATACAAAGCACACAAGCTAAACGCGCTATACGTCTACTGAAACAGAAAACAAAACCATTTTAATAGATTCTTGGCATTTTCATGAATTTACTGCAATTTGAATGAATTTAAACGGAGCTCGGATGAATTAGTTATAAATTTTAAAGATTCACTGTGTTTTACTGTGTTTTTACTATTAACAGAAAAGTCCTTAATTAATTATTGCGCATTAAACCCGGATGCTGACATCAACGAGGGGAGGGCGGCGCCAACACGCAGGCCCCACCCATCGGTGACATAGCGCCCGGTCCACCGTGGACCGAGACCACCGCGGCGGTCCAACGTCGGTCCACGGGGATGGAGACGTGGCTCGGGACAAGCCGGCCCGGCGACGGTGGTGCGGGAGCGACGGCGAGCACCGGCGGGCAGCGGTGCTGCAAGGAGAGGGAGTAGGGAGAGAAGGGGATGTCTCACCGGCGACGATGGTGAACGGCGCGGGGAGGATGGCAACAACGGAGGCGAGGGGCGAACATGCTCCGAAACAACCTAGAAAAGAAGAAGAGATGGATTAGGGAGAGAAAGAAGGTCCGCGGCGAGCGACATTACTAACCGGAGGCGGCGGAAAAGGAGGGCTCACCGGCGAACCGAGGGGAGGCGGGTTCCGGCAGCAGAAGGCGACGAGCGAACGGTGGTCGAGGGACTACTCGACCTCGCAAACTCGAAGGTGGCTCGACGATGGCCCTAGCGACGGCTAGCGGTGGTCGAAGGGGTAGGAAAGGCCGCAGCGGTGGGAGTGACGGCGCGAGAGCGGGTTAGGGCACGGGAGCAAGCGGCGATGGAGGAAAAGGTGGAGGAGAGCACGGGGGATGTTTATAAAGTGATGGGGGGCTCGGACGTGGCTGGTAGGGGTGCCGAAACACTGACGACGTGGGGGGAAAGGAGAGAGAGGCGGGATTCGAAAATCGAACCCCAGTCTCCTCGCGGGTGCGGCACGTGCGGGAAAGGCGGGGGAGTGGGCGGGCGACGTGGGCACGACGCGTGCGCAAGGAGTGGGACACGGGGCGAGCGAAGGAAGCGACAGCATGCGATTGCGGCACCGGCTCCACTAGCCGGAGGTTGAAGACGGGGCCGATAGGTGAGCCCCACCTATCGGTGACTCGGGAAGAGAGGGAGGGGGTGTGACGGTGCTGGGCCCTGGTCACAGGCCGACCAAGCGAGAAGAGCGCACGCGTGGGGAGGAAATGGGCCGAAAACGGCCCACGGCCGGAGGAAGAGGAAAAGGAGATTAACTTTTTAATTTAATCCCGAAGAACGATTTTGAATTATTAAAATTACTTCCTTTGCTCTGAAAATTCCAGTAAAAATCATGTTAGTGTATTTAAACATGAGGAACACAAGAAAAATCCAACCATGCCATTTCCACGTATTTATTGCATTTATTAAATAGGGTTTAGCTCTAGGTTAAAACAAATGATTTCTTGGGGTGATTTATTAATTAATTTAGGGCTAGGAAAAAGGGGAAACTTCAGAATGTGACACTCAAGAAGCTACAGCCAATTATTACACAAGTTTACTCTAAAGTGATCACACACTAATGAGTTCAAAACACCATAGTCACATAAGAGAAACACAAAGTAATAAGCACCAACACAAGATAAAGAATCTACAACTTATTGAATTCTGTTTGTGAATCTCCATCCGAAATTGGCGAAAATGTACATGACCGTTGACTCAAGCTTACGATATGCATCATTCATTAGTTTGATGTCGTCATCACACCTTTGTAGTGGATCCCAACCCTAGAGCCAATGTGTTGCCCTGAAAAGTACCTGCATATCAGATTTTATTGGTGATCTGTCAAAAACCATATCATTTCTACTCAACCATAGAGCCCAAAATATTGTAGATGCTCCAACAAGGATTAGTTTCTTAGTTTTAGTATCAATACCCACAAGCCAATTCCTAAAAATATGGGATATACTATGTGGAGGATATAACCCAAAAGAAATCTGTAACGCTCTCCAGAGAAATCTAGAATAATGGCAATCTAAGAAAAGGTGATATATCATCTTATTTTTCATACAGAAACAACATCTCAAACTTTCATTCAATTCCTTGTAGCCAAATTATTCTTTGTTAGCCAATCTGCTATCCCCCATCCCCTCTCCCTTGGATGGGGGATGGGCGATGGGGGAGGGTAGATTGGTAGGGTGACGGTGGCGCCTCCTCTGGCTGGTGAGCCCAACCGACGCTTCCCACCCCTCCCCTCCCCACTTCTTCCTCTTCATCCTCACCTTTTCCCTATTCTCTCAAAAACCTTTTCAACGTGGATTGTTTCTTGCCTTATTCTAGTACTCAAGGATGTAGGAATCATCTCTTTCCAACATCTTATTTTCTCTCTGAAACCATCTCTCAACATCCATGAATATGTGGCCTTGTTGGGCCTAAATTTTTTTAGGCCCATGAAGAAAAGGAATAAGTTCATTTAAGGTCCCATAACTTTACACGAATCCGATTTTCGTCCTTGAACCCCAAAACCAGATATAATCGGTCCCTGAACTTTCAAAACCGGTGCAAACTAGGTTCCTCGGTGGTTTTAGCTGACGTGGCGCCTACGTGACTCCTTTGGCTAGGTCTTCGTCCCAGGTGGCACTGACGTGACGCTTACGTGGCAGTTTGACCTAAAATTAAAAGTGGGTCCACATGTCAGTTACATCAGAAAATAATTAAATAATAGTGTGGGCCCACATGTCAATAATACAACCTTATCTTCCACCTCCCCCCACACTTGTTGCCGTAGAACCGATGGGGCGGCCGGCGGTCGGTAGGGCGGTGAGCGCGGGCATCGGCGGGCCGGGCGGCGGGTGCGGCCGATGAGGAGAAGGGCGGTGGCCGGCAACCGTCAAGAAGAAGGGCGACGTTCAGTAGGGTCACCGTCGACGTCGGAGCCGCCGTCCTGCTCCTCTCCAACACTTGGAGGTGGCGATGGTGGAGGTGGTGTCGGCGACGGTGGATTTGGACTTGGAGGAGCTCGTCGGCCTCCCAACCTCCTCCTTCTCCATACGCGGTTGCCGACCTCCCCGCTGCCTCCCTCTTTCCGTGGTCGTCGGCCTCCCCACTACCTCCCTCTCCTCGTGCAACTCCACTGCCGCAGCCAGGGCCACCTCCCGCCACCCCTTCCTCTTCCACCCATTGCTAGAGCTGTGCCTCCGCCGCTGTGCGCCGCTCCTTTCTCTCCCACCAGCCACCGAGCGCCGCTGCCCCTCCGTCACGCCTGGAGAGAGGGGAGAGAGATGAAGAGAGGGGAGATGGGGAGAGGAGGAAGAAGAGGAGGGGTGAGAATAACATGTGAGACCCACATGGGCGTGTTGATGCAAAAAAACACACACTGGCCTGAGAGATTTCCTTTACTCTAGTGCAGGTCCAAAATTAGTTCTTTAGGTTCAAGGGCGTGCCAGTTGATTTGATCCTGCAATCAACAAGAAGAAACACGCAAATATATTAGTAAACGATAGTCCATCGGCCAGCTAGTCGATTTCATATCGTATATTTACCTAGCCGATGTAATAGAGCATGAATCGGCTGTAAGCTATAGTCAATGAAAGAACTTACCCTAAAACTAGTATATCGGCTGAAAAGATCAGTATTACATAATCAATACATCAATATTACTTTAGAAATAAGCAATTGGGATAGTAACAAATATATTCAACTATAACTAATTAGATTGGTATCAAGCTCAATATATTTGTATTAGATTAGATCCTAACATAAGGGGCAGATATAGAACATTAAATAAAGCATGAAACTATGTAAAACATCTATACCAGGTAAGATCGGCTGAAACCCCGATACTATCCTTATTAACAACCATAAAACAGGTTAGAGATCATGATTCTATATACGACTTAATAGGTTGGACTTAACCAATGCAGCATTAAGTATAAAGAGAAGCATGAGATCTAGACAATCAAGCCGATGGTTATCTTTTCGGGATGGTGGATACATCATATAATCTAAATCAACAATGTAATCTAGCCGATATCGACAAAATCCTAAATAGAAATTGGCCGATATGAATAGATTGCATTGTCAATCTAGATTATACGATGTATATGATAACTCGGAGATTCACAAGATAGAACTAGAGTGTCATAAAGATGTAAGCACTAGCTCCGATGATGCAAACCGCCATAACAAGACTTACCTTGTCGTCGAAGATTAAACTGATGCAGCACGACTCGAAAGCACGAACTTGTCGAAAAGTAGAAAATAAAAGGGTGGCGATGCGCCGAGATTGATTGAACTTGGTTGTTATTATTTACAAGACCTCGGGGCTATATTTATACCCGAAAATATAAACATTGTCCATCACGGACATGACTCATATTAACGTAATACAAATCCAACTAACGAACAAGTCCCTAAGGCAGACTCTTACCATGATTATCTATAAGGAAATTACATATATTCCTAATTAATACATACAATTATCAATCTTGGACTCTATCCTTGCACGGCAATCCCATCGTAAGCTCCTTATTGAATTCGATATTGATTTCACATGCGATATTGGCCCATCGGCTATCCCAATCGGACTCGGTTTCCAGCCGATACAGACTCCACCGATGCGCACTCTGTTTCCGAGATCTCCGAATATCTTCGAATTCGCTTCGGATTGGATCGTGTTTCCGATTCATGTACATCAAATTGCATACCAAATTTCATCGTCAACACATGCCCCCAATTCCGAAGTATTATATAATGCAACGGATTTATCCCTTCAGAACCGCAAAAATCTAGGGTTTTCTCTATTGACCGTTACGCACCTACTTCCATAAATACCAACCGTTTTCCCTGAAATTTCACGGCGTTAACTCCTTTTTCACTGCTTAAGCCACCAAACTTCTCTATGAACTCCGGCGATTATTCTCTCTCTTCTCCGCCGACCGCAACAGCGAATCCCTTCCCGGCAGTGATCCTCATTCATCCATGGCATCTTCATCAAGCCCATCTTGCGCCACCGCTAAGGAATTCCCCGAGGTAAGTCCCCATCGGCTCAAAGTTTTCTTTTGCGTTCTTCGTTTATTCTTCCGCCTTCAACCCTTCTTTTTCAATCTGTAGCACTTAATTCATCAAATAGCCATCCCCAATTTGAAAGATCCTAATCACTTTTATCTGGGTCCGATCGGCGACATAGATCCCACCCTATTCATCAATGCAGAAACAAACAGAATCCCCTTCAGGCAATCATCTCCAACTCTTACCCATTGGACAACAACTTTTAGATCCTGGCCTTCTCAAGTAGATAAATGGATAGACTGGTACAACAGGGTTGCTGCTAGCAAACAGGATCATTGGGACGAAATAGGAATAGCTCAATGCTTATCTCTGTCCATAGCCGATATGAAAAAAGATGAGCCGATGTTGTCTTCGGCTTCATACTTCTGGTCAGATACTCTAAATGCTTTCTTATTCAACCATGGGCCGATGACCCCCACCTTGCTAGACATAACCATGATAACTGGCCTGGATATAACCACATCGGCCAACCCCATCAGCATGAATACCAAGTGTACCTATAAGTTCAAAACTAAGAATATTGGGGGTTGGTCTGGTTTTATCTCTGAGAATATGGTCACAGGTCCTGTATCGGCTAGAGAGCATGCTGCTTTCCTGATGATGTGGCTAGATAAATTCGTATTCTGTGGATCCACCTGTGGCCCAACAGCCAACTGGCAACATCTAGCTGAAGCCATCGTCTTGAAGAAAGAATTTCCCCTGGGAAATTATCTACTAGGTGCAGTATACCAAACCTTGAGCCATTCATCGACCAAATTGATTATGGATTCAAGCATTAGTACTGGTGGCCCATGGTGGTTTGTCCAACTCTGGTTAACTCTGCGCACCCTAAAAGTTGCTCAAAGACCATCACTCCTAGAAGCAGAATTCCCATCCTTAACCGATCCCCGTAGTGATGATGAATTGACCCCAGTACGCCGATGTATGTCTTATGGTGAAGCAGCTACTGGTTATGCCGGTTCTGGACCATCGGCTGAACATTTTCAAAACTGGTTCAGCAATTTTTATGATGAATTTCCAAGAGATAACCGAATCTGGTTTGCCTATGAATCTTTCAACAACTACGAACTGTCAGCCGATTTCAGATTGGGTGAAATAAATGATGAAAGATTTAAGAAACCGAGAGAAATCTTAGCTGCTGCAATTTCTCCCTGTATACTCCCCACCAGCATATCCCAAGGAAGAAATGTCCAGCCATCCTACGAATTTTATTATCCAATGACAGCAGCAAGACAACTTGGCATGGGACAGCTACCCATCGGCCTATATTATGTTGACAAGATTCAGACTAGGGGTGATATAGTATCGGCTCTGATGATGGACAAACTACTCAATATCCCTGGTCCCCCACTAGGCAGTATAGACAGATTCAACATTACCTTAATGAGGAGCATTCTCTTCGATAGATGGTGGTCTGAAATAAAAACTCACATTTTCCATCTATCGGCTGAAACATACTTAACCAAAATTATACCAGACTTGGCCCCTCAGGTAAATTTCTTCTCTTTAGATTTTTGCACTCTATTTCAATTCCTTTACCAATACTCAAAATACTTCATCGCTCTGTGCAGACATCAGACTCCCCTCCTCCTTTTGTCAGCCGAAGTGGCAAATCAATAGAATATGCTGCTGCCAAGCTCCCAAACGGTTGTGGACTAGCTCCATCCATTATCGGCTTCAACGCTGCGAAGAAAACCACCTTACTTCAAGGTCAACTCAGGGCGCCGATACAAACAGGTGACAAGAGAAAAAGAGCCAAGCAAGCTGCTATCAAACCAACTCTCTTGAAGAAACCAGTAAAGAAACAAAAGAAGGCAGCCGATACAGAAACCCCTCTAGATTAGGAGGTAGATGAAATCTTGAAAGAGATTGAAATGGAAGAGGCAATTGATGAAGCTGCTGCTCAAGTCAGCGAAACAGCTGAAGTTGCCACACCCCAAGCTGATACACCTCCTGCAGTACAATTTCAAGCTGCAAAAACTCCAAGTCCTCCAAAAAGACTACAAAAAGTGCAGGTAAGAATACTTCGACAGCAATCTATTCTTTATGATCCATATATGTTTTAACTCAATCATCCTTCCCAACCTAAGAAAAAACAAATTGCTGCTAGGAAGAAGCCAACCCCACCACCTATATCAGTAATTATCACTTATCTCATACTCAACCTTATTTCTAGCCGATACTAACCAACATTTGTTAATACTGCAGCCCCTCACCCAGCATCCCCTCAACAAATTTCGAGTGAACGAACTCCATTGGCTACAGCCAACCAACAGGACAAAGAGGTTGCTACCACAGCTCCAATCCCTCAAATTCCTGTAAGTATTTCCCAAACTTTATATCTATTGGCTGATCTCCAATATCAATATCATCACTTAACAATACTTTCCCTATGTTTCAGCTCTTAGCCGATATGTTTTCTTTTGACATAAAACAATTTCTGGACGAAGAGGAAGAGGATACAACCAACAAAGTCATTTCCCCTATATCAGAAGACTTGAAAAAGAGCTTGGCTGATATCGCAGATCGGCTCAACGCTTCCCTTGACGCATTGGTTGCGAGCTGTGGGCCAATCAGGGCAAGATTCGAAGAAATTCAAGACCATATCCCTGATGAGCTCATTGAAGCAATTTCTCCAGCATTCTTCCTCGAGCAACATCGCTTTAAATTGGAAAGAGCAAGGCAAAGAATTGCCGGTCGGCTAGAGCGCTCTGTTCTCGAGGCCAATGTCCAATCCAGCCGACAGCAAGTAAACGATGAGAAAACCAAGTTGGATGAACTAGAAGCTAGACCAAGCTCTACTCAACAGAAGATTGAGATGCTGAAGAAAAAGGAAGCCGATCTACTGCAACAACTCGAAGCTTGCAGAACTGAGATCATCAATGAAGAACAAAAACTTGCCGATCTGCCAAAAGCTATAGAAGCCCAAAAGTCAAAGCTGAAGAAATCTGTAAAGCATCTGTCTGCATTCAGCAAAGCTTTGAAGCCAATTCCGGGTACGATACTCAGGCCATTTATGATGTAGAACAAATTAGGCAAAGAGCAATTTCGACTATCCAAAAATACTTGGCTTGATGTCATGATTAAACAACTTCAAACAATATTTTCTTGTAATATATGTATTGGCCATCGAGCCGATTTATACTTAGCCAAATCCTTCAAGTGCAATCTGCTATCGGCCATCGAGCCGATATATGATATTGACTGACGTTGTCTTGACTTGTATAATATACATTTTTGCTCAAAAAGCTTCGAAAATTTCCATCTTTTATTCTCCATGCCCCCCAAGTTTGTAGTAGGGAACACAATGCTGCAAACTTATATGGCTGAGGATTATAAAAATATCGGCCACCTAAAGACGATGTAAACACATCGGCTGTAAACCATACATTGGCATAACACAGCCGATTATGAACCAATCCAAACACTTGGGTAGTATTTCTTCAAATATTTTCCATTAAGTGCTCGACCAAAAATTTCTCCATCAAGTCCTTTCAACATATAAGCTCCTTTAGAAACACATTTATGAATCCGAAAAGGCCCAATTCGGTGACCACTTGCCAAATTTATTATCTCTTGCTCCTATCGGCAGCACCAATTTCCAAACAAGTTCATCCTCCTCAAAAAACTTTGGCACAACTTTTTTATTGTAATGTCTAGCAACTCTTTCTTTGTCTTTTCTAACCTTTTCAAGAGCTCACAATCTAGATTGAACCAAATCTTCTGACTCATCAACCATCAAATTATGATAATCATTGGTTGTCAGCTCATCTTGTAAAGAAATCCTTCTGGAGCTGATGTTGGTTTCCTACGGTAACACAGCTTCATGCCCATAAACCAGTTGATATGGAGGTACTTGAATTGCACCATGACAAGCCATCCGATAGGACCATAATGCTTCTGCTAATATAGTGTGCCACTTTTTGGGATATTCTGCAATCTTTCTTTCGTCTGTGGCAAACCAAACCGGTATATAATATGTTCCTTGACAAATTCAATAGCATCTTTACTGTCAACTTTCTTCAAAGGAATTGCCTCAACCCACTTGGTAAAATAATCGGTAGCAACTAATATGAATTTATGTCCTTTACTCGATGGTGGATTAATCTGACCGATCATATCAATACCCCAACCTCTGAACGGCCATGGCTTGATAATAGGATTCATAGCCGATGCTGGTGCTCTTTGAATTGCTCCAAATCTCTGACAATCTTGACATCCCTTGTAATATCTAAAACAATCTTCTAGTATTGTCGGCCAAAAATATCCAACTCTTCTAATCAGCCATTTCATCTTGTGAGCCGATTGATGAGTTCCACAAATGCCTTCATGCATTTCACACATGACTACCTTTGCTTCCTCCAGACTTAAACATCTCAAAAGAACTTCATCAATCGTCCGATAATATAATGTATCATCCAGTAGAACGTATTTGAGAGCTTTATATCTTAATTTCCTTGAAACCGATTTAGAAGGATTCTTCAAGTATTCAAATATCTCAAATCTCCAATCATCGGCTGGTAGACAGGCAACTTCTACTTCAACTCCTTGCAACATCGGCTTATAGGCTTCAACATTTTGCTCCCTAGGGATATGCTTCAAAGTAACTATCTTGAAAGTCTTCATCAACTCTTGACATTTCTCATGGTAGACCGTTAAAACATCATTCTTGCATCCATATTCCCCAGACAACTGACTTATCACCAATAATGAATCACCCATGATTTCAACAGCATCGGCTTCAACCTCTCTCAATAATTGCAATCCTGTTAGAACAACTTCATACTCGGCTTGATTATTTGTAGAATAAGGCTTGATAGCAAAAGCAAACTGAAAACTTGCCCCCATAGGCGATATGATCACTCAGCCGATACCACAACCATGAATGCACATAGATCCATCAAAAAACAAAGTCCATGGCATGATGTCAACATTATCAATACTAGTATCCCTGTGCTCAACTATGAAATCGGCTATCGCCTGCCCTTTAACTGCCTTAGCCGATTCATACCTTAGGTCAAATTCTGATAAATCGAAAATCCACTTCTCGATTCGTCCCTTCAGATTTAGAGCCGATAGCATGTATCGTACTACATTGGCTTTACATACTATTGTGTACTCATTGGAAAGCAAATAATGCCACAATTTTGTACAAGAAAAATATAAACACAGGCATAATTTCTCCACAGGTGAATATCTTGTTTCAGCATCCAAAAGCCTTCTGCTTAGATAAAATATCACTCTTTCCTTACCTTCGACCTCTTGGATCAAAACTGAGCCGATAGAGTTCTGATCGGCTGACAAATATAACTTGAAAGGAAGTCCCTTCTGTGGTGGTATGAGAACTGGAGGAGTACTCAGATTTTCTTTGATATCGTCCAATGCTTTCTGCTATTTATCTCCCCAAACAAATTCTTGATCGGCCTTCAACCTTAATAGTGGAGTGAATGGTTCTATTCGGCCAGACAAATTTGATATGAAACGCCAAACAAAATTTATTTTGCCAATCAAAGGTTGCAACTTAGTCTTATCTGCTGGAGGTTTTATATCTTTGATTGCTTCAATACTCCTCTGAGGTATCTCAATCCCTCGCTCATGTACCAGAAATCCAAGGAACTGCCCAACCGATATACCAAAAGCACACTTAGTTGGATTCATCTTCAAACCATATTTCCTTGCTCTTTCTAGTACTTGTCTTAAATCGGCTATATGTTCATCAACTTCCTTAGATTTAACCACCACATCATCAATATAGATTTCTACCAATAAGCTGATAAGATCATGAAATATATAATTCATGGCTCTTTGATATGTAGCACCAGCACTTCGCAGCCCAAAAGTCATGACAACCCACTCATATAAGTCGATTGCACCAGGACACCTGAAAGTAGTCTTGTGAATATTTTCTTCAGCCATAAAAATTTGATTATATCCTGCATTGCCATCCATGAAACTGATAATTTTGTGTCCAGATGCTGCATCAACCAGTTGATCGGCTATTGGCATTGGGTATTCATCTTTCGGTGTGGCTTTGTTTAAATCTCTGAAATCAATGCAAACCCTGAGCATGCCATTTTTCTTGATAACTGGTACTATGTTTGAAATCCACTCA
Organism: Oryza punctata; assembly: GCA_000573905.2. Lineage (NCBI taxonomy): Eukaryota > Viridiplantae > Streptophyta > Magnoliopsida > Poales > Poaceae > Oryza > Oryza punctata. The sequence continues at coordinate 13,757,403 of CM002496.2, forward strand.
GCATATCGGCATGGTCTAATAAAATTAGCATCATAAAGTCTTGTAATTTCGGCCTTGATAGCATCATACATTTCAGCTTTACAACGTCTTGGAGGTTGCTTGTATGGCCGATAGCCTGGTTTGATAGGTAGCCGATGTTCAACAATTGATCGGCTAAGTCCTGGCATTTCATAGTACTCCCAGGCAAAACAATCTCTATATTCTTTCAAAAGTGCTACTAATTTACATTTAAACTCTTTTGACAAATCTTTACTAATATATGTCGGCCTAGGCCTATCACCTGGTCCGATGTCGATTTCTTCCAACTCATCGGCTGACATAAACCCTTGTCCTAGCTTGTCGTCGAGATCATCAACAGTGTCCTTCGTGTAGAAATTGGAACCCTCCACGACGCCCTCAAAATAATAATTGGGGCTCTTCATCTCCTGTTGGCTGTATGACATAATCAGAAACTTTTAAGTAATCTCCTTGCCAAACTTTTCCAGATCAGCAATCAATTCCTTCCATTTCCCAAACAGATAATTCGGCACTAGCTACATTGACTGTCCTATCGGTTGGCACGATATCGATTTGGTCTCCTTGCCATTGAATCAAGCTTTGGTGCATTGTTGAGGGAATACAACAGTTAGCATGGATCCAATTTCTTCCCAGCAACAGACTGTAGGAACCCTTCCCATCAATAACAAAGAACGTGGTAGGAATTGTTTTACTGCCGATGGTCAGCTCCACATTCAAAACTCCCTTGGTCTCAGATGGATTCCCACCAAAATCTTTCAGAATCATATTGGTTTTAATGAAATCCTTTGAACTCTTCCCAAGCTTTCTGAAGGTTGAATAAGGCATTAAATTAACAGCTACTCCTCCATCGACTAACATATTTGACATCGGCTTCCCATTTACAAATCCCTTGACATATAGTGGCTTGAGATGCCGATGATCAGTTCCTTCAGGTTTCTCAAAAACAGCTTGTTGTGGAGATAACATCAACTTAGCCGATGGCAACTCTTCTGCTTGCTCAATAACTTGTTCAACTGCATATTCAGCTGGTAGCATGAAAACCATGTTTATTGCAGATGACATCACCTCTTTGCCCTTTTTCTGGAGATTTCTTTTCTGATCAGCTTGGACTTCATCGGTTGGCACTATCTTGCTCTTCACGCGCCAAACTTTCTTTGTTCGTTGCCTTAGCCAATGCTTGATTTCTTCTTCAACCTCCTGGAATTGTTCCCTGTTCCTCATCCTCTGAACTCTTGTCTTTTGGTTCTTGGTGAAAATCCCAGAAGGGCACCATTGTGGTTGCATATTTTTGGGCTCTCTCTGTGAGTCATCTTCATCATTGTCTTGCTGGATCGGCCCAAGTCTTTCATGAACTGATAGTCTTTTCTGAGTTGGCCGATGCGCACATGCAGTCTGTCGGCTTGGTCTTTGAACGAATTGAGCATCAGAATCACTACATCCAGGGCAATCCTCAATGGATGGTAACCTCATTCCCTCGTTCCAACAAAATCCGAAAAATTCACAGCTCCAATGGGGATCAAAATATCTCTCATCATCGTGATAATATGACTCCTCTTCCCTCTGGCATCTTTTCTGGTACTTGTTGATCATACCAGCCGATTTGATATTTCTGATGTGATTTTTACCTCCATCGGCTTCATTTCTGTTGAACCCAGAGTGAACCATGTTTACTGGAAAAGGATGCCCATCTATCTTCATCGGCCTCTTGGATTCATCAATCTTGATCTTTCCTTGCTCGATAGCCGATTGAATCTGTTGTCTGAAAATCTTGCAATCATTAGTGCTGTGAGATCATGTATTATGCCACTTACAATATTTTCTTCTCTTCAACTCTTCAGCCGATGGAATTACATGTCCTGCCGGCAACTGAATTTGTTTCTCTTGAAGAAGAAGATCAAATATCTTGTCAGCTTTGGTGATATCAAAATCAAACCTTTCTTCTTTTCCCGAGTTTTTGACCCATTGACAAACCACCGTCTTCTTATTCCTAGCCCACTCGGCTGCATTGACTTCTGGATCATCATCTTCGGAATCAGAATCATAGCTGTAGATATTGTTGACATTGTTGGCCTTCTTGATGAATTTTCTAGCCTCCTGGAATCTTGTCTCATGAGCCGATACTTTCTGAGCTAGATGAGCTAAGCTCTCAAAATCTTGAACCAAAAATCTTTCCCTTATCGGCGCCAACAATCCCTGGAAGGCCAAATCGGCTAGCTGTGAATCTGTCAAGGCTATACTATAACATATGTTCCTCACATCTCTGAATCGTTGGATATAATCTGGTACTGATTCATTTGATTTCTGTTTGATAGCTGTGAGGTCTGACAATTTCATCTCTTGAACGCCACTGAAAAAGTATTTATGAAACTGTTTCTCCAAATCGGCCCAGCTTCTGATAGAATTATAAGGCAGAGATGAAAACCATGTAAATGCTGATCCAGATAAAGAAAGTGGAAATAATCTGACTCTGAGGGCTTCCGTAGCCTATGCTTCACCACATTGAGCTAGAAATCGGCTAACATGCTCATAAGTTGACACATTGTCTTGTCCTGAGAATTTGGAGAAATCTGGCACCTTGTATCGGTTTGGTAGTGGTACCCGATCAAAGTATTCTGGATATGGATGTCGATATATGTTGCCATTATCCTTAGGTTTAAGTCCAAACTGTTCCCTGATGACATCAGCAATCATATCGGCCCACGGCTGTTGTGGTGTTGCTCCACCATATTGCTGTTGAATTGGGTCAAACTGGCCGTACTGAATCGGCTGAGGCCGTGGGGAATGAGGCTGATAGATATGATTGAGATTAGCCGATATGCCTTGAGGTGGCACATAGGGAAGTTGCTCTGTGCTGTATTGCTGGCTCATCGGCTGAGTAACTCCAATCGGCTGTTGTGGAACCGAAGGAATTTGATATGAAGTATCAACAACTGGCGGCTTTGGATTAAGTATGCTCATCAACTATTCTGGTGTCAGCTAACTTGAAGTTTGCCCCCCAGTGATTGGCTGTGGTCTTGTCATTATTGCTGGAATATTTGAAGTAGAGAAAGGAGCCGATGGAGCCTGGGTTTGAAGTGTCTGTTGACTCCTGCCAATTTCTGTCTTTACAGTCCTGTAGCCTGGGAACGTACCGCCTGGTAGATATATGGGTCCTTTAGCTTTCTCTTGGGCTATAGTTCCATCAACTACTGACTTAATCATGTTTGTTAACGTATTCACAAGCACTCTAGATTGGTTGATGAGGGCGTGGTGTACAGTCGAATCAATGCGATCTTGAATCGTGTGTAATTCTTCGTTGCTTGACTCGATCTTGGGTTGCATATCCTTTTCTTCACTTGTTCCGGATGTACTTGGATCTGGCCTCACGATCGTCGGCACCTCGACTTTAGTCCTTTGAACGACTATGCCCTGTCGGGTTACCGTGAACGAGTGCAGATATTGATTCCGGAGTTGATCTAGCATCTGCTTCATCTCTTCTCTCTGCTCATCGCTCAATTGCTCGAGCGTGATCGGCAGGATGTTGTCCTCTGAGACTTCAGTGATGTTTGGTGACATGATGACACAATGTCCCACTGGGCGTGCCAAAAGCGTGTTGATGCAAAAAACACACACTGGCTTGAGAGATTTGCTTTACTCTAGTGCAGGTCCAAAATTAATTCTTTAGGTTCAAGGACGTACCAGTTGATTTGATCCTGCAATCAACAAGAAGAAACACGCAAATATATTAGTAAATGACAGTCCATCGGCCAGCTAGTCGATTTCATATCGTATATTTACCTAGCCGATGCAATTGAGCATGAATCGGCTGTAAGCTATAGTCAATGAAAGAACTTACTCTAAAACTAGTATATCGGCTGAAAAAATCAGTATTACATAATCAATATATCAATATTACTTTAGAAATAAGCAATTGGGATAGATCGGACTGAACCGAGATAGTATAAATTGCCCAAGTCTAAAATAACATGAAATAATGATTATATAGACTCATGTCATAGCCGATATCTAGATTTAAGCATGTATCGGCTATAGCTCCGATACAACCCTATATTAGGATATTCTCTAGTAACAAATATATTCAACTATAACCAATTAGATTGGAATCAAGCTCAATATATTTGTATTAGATTAGATCCTAACATAAGGGGCAGATATAGAACATTAAACAAAGCATGAAACTATGTAAAACATCTATACCAGGTGAGATCGGCTGAAACCCCGATACTATCCTTATTAACAACCATAAAACAGGTTAGAGATCATGATTCTATATACGACTTAATAGGTTGGACTTAACCAATACAGCATTAAGTACAAAGAGAAGCATGAGATCTAGACAATCAAGCCGATGGTTGTCTTTTCGGGATGGTGGATACATCATATAATCTAAATCAACAATGTAATCTAGCCGATATCGACAAAATCCTAAATAGAAATTGGCCGATATGAATAGATTGCATTGTCAATCTAGATTATATGATGTATATGATAACTCGGAGATTCACAAGATAGAACTAGAGTGTCATAAAGATGTAAGCACTAGCTCCAATGATGCAAACCGCCATAACAAGACTTACCTTGTCGTCGAAGATTAAACTGATGAAGCACGACTCGAAAGCACGAACTTATCGAAAAGTAGAAAATAAAAGGGTGGCGATGCGCCGAGATTGATTGAACTTGGTTGTTATTATTTACAAGACCTCGGGGCTATATTTATACCCGAAAATATAAACATTGTCCATCACGGACATGACTCATATTAACCTAATATAAATCCAACTAACGAACAAGTCCCTAAGGCGGACTCTTACCATGATTATCTGTAAGGAAATTACATATATTCCTAATTAATACATACAATTGTCAATCTTGGACTCTATCCTTGCACAGCAATCCCATCGTAAGCTCCTTATTGAATTCGATATTGATTTCACATGCGATATTGGCCCCATCGGCTATCCCAATCGAACTCGGTTTCCAGCCGATACAGACTCCAGCCGATGCGCACTCTGTTTCCGAGATCTCCGTATATCTTCGAATCCGCTTCGGATTGGATCGTGTTTCCGATTCATGTACATCAGATTGCTTACCAAATTTCATCGTCAACAGGGCCCCACCAATTTTTTATTAATTTGTGTGTGAAACTGATATGTGGGTCCCACGGGATTTATTAGTTTTCCAGTTCAAATTGCCATGTAAGCACCACGTCAATGCCACGTCAGACCACATAGGTGACACGTCAGTCAAAACTACCATCTAAACTGCTAAAGGACCTTATCTGGATTGATTTTGATAGTTGAGAGATCCATTATATCTGGTGGTTTTTTTTTTTGAAGGATGAAAATCGGATTCACTTCGGATGAACTTATTCCTGAGAAAATAGAGAGCCCTGCCTGTGAAGACCAAAGGAACTCGCAAGTCGCAACAAAGTCTGTCATCTAGATGGGCCGCAGCCCGCCGGCCAACACAACCTCGCCACCCTCCGCGCCGGCGCCGCCTCCGCCGGTGCGGCCCCCCACTCGTTGTTCCCTTCTTCCTCCTCGCCTTCCCCGCAGTTTGTTCATCTTGTCGCGAATCGTGGACCTGGTCCGCCGGGCAGGTTCCTGTTGTTAGTGTGCGCCACGGGAGTTTGGTGGATTAAACCACTTGGGGTTCTTCTGCTCGGTTATTTTGACGGCTAGTTGAACTGCTGTTGGTGCTGCTAATCAAGCCCTTGTTGATTGAGCTCAGTTCTCACCTAGCACTGTTTTTTAAGCTGTTTTTCATATTCTGGAATCGCAGGTCTCCTTCTTCGTTTCCGTAACGAAAAAGGATTAGGCAAGTTTGGGGAAATATATACTAATATATTGATTATTCTTGACTATTGAGTTACTTGGATTAATGCAGGGAAGGAACGCAACAGCAATGCAGCATCACAGGGACAGTAACAGCATTTCCTCGAAATTCCACCGCCAACAATAATTTTCAGTCAAGATTTTTCAGGAATTCGAACTACTTGCTTGAGTTTTCCTGTTGCTTTAGACGGGCACCATATCGCACAAGAATTATATATATGTATGTGTGTGTGTGTGTGTGATGAATTCAGCGAAGGACGGTAAATATATTGCAGCAGCGTGGGGCAGTAGTAGTGTAGTACTAACATCTCTTGTTTAATTTCAGTTAATATTTTTCTGGAACGCTAACTACTTACTTGATTTTTTTCTGTTGTTGGAACTTTCTTATATTCCACCGACATAACAGGGCACAGGAAGCATGTTATATATTATCTGCAAAAGCCCAATGCGACTGTAGAGAATTCATTTACCTGGTCTAACATGCAAATTTATTTGTGATTAACATCACTGCTTCTGCATCAAATTGTTCTAGGTGCTTGTACAGAGATTAAACTGTTTCAGGATGATGCTTCTTTCATAACCTTACAATTTACTTGAGGCCAGCGTCACCAGTTCGTGCTAGCTGTTGCTTGTGACTTTCCTAGTAGCCGAATGGAGGTCAAAACCACCGACATCAATTAGTTGTTCCTTGTGACTTTTCAGGGTCCAAAACAACTTCAATTTCTGATATTTTTTTTTCTGCAGCCCATTTCTCACTTCCTGCCACTTTTTTGTCTGCTGAAAGGGGATAATGCCACCCATGGAAAGAAATTTCAATTGAAAACAACACCGATGCTTTTATTGGGACCATTGCTTTATATTTGCACTTTCCAGGAACATTATATGGCCTTGTCCTGTACCATGCCCTCATTGAGAGGTCAGAATATTTGAATTCGCAGTTTCTCACAATAGGTTTCTGCAGAGTGCAGGCTCATAGGAGTTTGTTGAATATTGCAAAAAGAAATATTTTAGGCGCGTAAAAGTTCATTCCTTTTGGAGTGGGGCCAGGCCAGGCATTGACTTGACCCATTTGCCTTATATCAGTTTCTTGATCTGAAGGTTGTGTTTTATTTCGCTTTGAGTTGATGATGGCTTCCTCACTATTTTCCTACATTTTTGGGAGGAACCCCAGAATTCCATCATACGCGCTTCCTCAACAATCATATCTGTCATCATCTGAACCACCATCTACCATCTATGACTGATCGTGTCAACTAGGAGGTGGCCAAGCTGGACAGAATTGTGCGTCGAATCACTGCGGTGTTGGTTGATGCAGATGAGAGGGAAATTGCTGATGAGACTGAAGCTTTGGATCTCTGAGCTCGAGCAAGTGATGTGGTAAGCCGAGGGGATACTTGAAGATTACAGCTATGAGTTTCTCTGCAACAACACTGTCCAGGAAGAAAAGGTAACAGACTATGCAGACTTTCCACTGAACTCCTCATTTCAACAGAATATCCTAGACAGGATGAGCAAGGTTAGGAAATTTCTTGATGAGATCTGTCATGATCGTGTAGACCTTGGGCTAATTGATCAAGAAGGATTGTGTAGGAAAGAATCTAGGATTAGTAGGTGCACTAGTTTTTTGCTTGATCCATTGGAGGTTTATGGCTGGGAGGATGAGAAAAAACGAATAATATCTTCTTTGCTTGATGGGTGCCTTACATTTAAGAAGAGAAGATTGAAAGAACATGCATATGAAACTTGTAAAGCTGGTGCTATAAGGCTTATTTCCATAGTTGCCATGGGTGGAATGGGGAAGACAACACTGGCTAGGCTCATCTATAATGACACAAAGGTTCAAAATCACTTTGATATACAAGCATGGGTTTGGGTTTAAGAAGTATTCGATGAAGTCAGACTAACCAAAGCAGTAATCGAGTCGGTCACTGCTAAACCTTGTGATCTGACTGAGCTAGAGCCACTCCAGAGGCAATTGCACAAGGAGGTCAAGGGTAAGAAGATATTGCTTGTGTTTGATGATGTTTGGAATGAGGACACCGTCAAATGGGAGACGATGAAACGGCCATTTTCTGCTGTTGCTACAGGGAGCCACATGATCATCACTACTCGCAACGAGAATGTCTCCACAATTTTGCAGGCGAAGAAGACCATTCATCTAGGTGGGTTGGAAAAAGATGATAGTTGGGCGCTGTTCTGTAAACTGTCATTCCCTGACAATGCTTGTAGTGAAACAGAGTTGGGACCGACCGCCCGGAAAATGGTAGAAAAGAGTAATGGAGTGCCACTAGTCCTGAAGACGCTAGTTGAAATATTATCTTTAGACACAAGCTTGGAGTCCTGCAATTCTGAAGCTTCACATTTCTTGTTGCCTTTCCGAGAGGTCACAAATTTGACTTAGAGGAGCTGGTCCATATGTGGCGTACGTTGGATTTCATTCAGGAGGACGGCGCGAAAAGGATGGAAGAAATTGGGCACTTGTATGTACATGAGTTGGTTCGGAGATCATTTCTTCAAAACTTGCAGTTGGCTGGTTCACGGGAGATGTTTGTCATAGTGCACGACCTCATTCATGACCTTGCTAAATCAATTGGGGGTAAAGAGATCCTTGTCAAAAAGTGTTGTGGTTCATCTGTTGGTGGTTGCAATACTAGTGCCAATAATCATCCTCGATATTTAGCTGTTCTTGTTGGAACAACGCCTTTCTACTCAGACGATAAATCGGTCCCGTTTACTCTTCCGGTTGCTGGACACTTTCCCCTAAGATCACTGTCTTTTCAGAGTAAATGGAGAACTTATCTCAGAAGCTGTGTTAGAAATAACTTGAGGACGTTCTTTCAGGTGCGTGTTCAGAGCCAATGGTGGTATAACCTTGATAATTGTCTGATGCATTGACCACACCTGATGTATTTACAAATCCTGGATGTATCACCGAGTGATGAGATCAAACTGAATAAATCAGTGGGGGTTCTTCATCATCTCCGCTACCTTGGATTGTGTCAGAGAGAGATTCCAGAGGCTATTTGCAAAATGTACAAGCTGCAGACTCTATGAAACACATACCTTTTTGACACGATATTTTTTCCCAGAAATGTGACGGCATTGTCCAACCTGCATCACCTTGTTCTTCCGAGAGAGTTCCCTGTCATGATACCATCAGGAATCCACCAACTGACCAACCTTCAGTCACTGTCAACATTTGCATTGGCCAATGCAGGGAGTGGATCCGTCACGCTGGATGAAATCAATGACATTAACACTCTGCAAGGGGAGCTCTGCATCATGGATCTCCAGAACATCACACATGACAGAATTCGGGAATCAAGGAGTGCAAACCTGAGCAAGAAAAAGTTAACTCGTTTAGAACTAGTGTGGAATCCTCTACCTTCCTACAAAAGCATACCCCATGATGAGGTTGTACTGGAATCCCTGCAGCCTCACAACTGCATCCGACAACTCGTAATAAGTGGTTTTAGAGGATTGAACTTCTCTTCATGGCTAGGAGACCGGTCCTTGTTTAGTTTACAAGAACTGGAGCTGTGCAGATGCTACTACACTGATCATCTACCACCACTTGGACAATTGCCAAACCTGAAGCAGCTCAAGCTGATGAGCCTGTGGAAATTGAGAACCATAGGACCTCAGTTCTAGGGCGATTGTGAGGCCCCTTTTCAGTGCCTCGAGATATTGGTGCTGCAGAACCTGGTTGCATGGGAGGAATGATGGCTGCCTGAAAACCATGCACATTGCATCTTCCCTCACCTTCGTACAATCCAATCGACATCAATGGCTCACACAAGCTCGTGCGCCTTCCGCTGTCAAACCTCCATGCCCTTGCAGCGAACTGTGTCGTCGTGCAGCAAGTTAGAGAGCATAGTTGGCCTCAAGGAGCGCTGTGAAGTGGCAGGTCGTACTAACATGCGTCTGTCCCTTCGAAGGGTAAGGGTCACCGCTTGCCCTTCACTGGATATCGATGCTTCGTCAGCAGACAGAGATGAGCTTCTCCTACTGGGAGCAAAGCCCCAGCACCTCTCCCACCGACGTCGCTGATTTTGGCAAGACTCCATGGGAAGATTCTGGCAAGGTATTGTACCTCATGTGTATGTGGATTTCTGTTTGGTACCAGATGCTCCCCTTCATTGCACACACCATCCTATGCATGTAAAAATAGTGTTCCTAATTCTACTCTTGTTGAATTTTTGTGGGCGCGTTGTTTTTAAGTAAAATTTCGCACTGCCTACTGCTATGGCTTAATTGATGGACTTAGATTACTACCTATACCATGCATTTATTTTTTCCTAACAAGAGTTGTTAAGGTTCATTGAGCTGCTGCTTTTAGGATTCAATATGTTCCCTGGTCCTACCGTTGCTTCCTTTATGCCTGTGGTTTTATGCATTTTTAGGGGACATGAATAACTCATTGAATCATGTTTGACCTACGAGATTGATATGCGCCATGATATATACCGATTTCATCATCTTGGAAAATAGTAAAGATTTAAATATTGGTTCTCATCAGGATGCTTTTCTGTCTCCGTTGCAGTTCAGCCATAGATGCGATGTTCAGAGATGAATTAATTTCAACAATTTCTTTCATGGATCACAAAGAGACCGGATTTCTTCCTGAATTCTTTTGGAGATTATTGCACTGAGTTGGTAAGTTTCCATTGCAGTAATTAAGTTATTTTGGCCTACTAAATTAGTGTAACACTGTAACACGCCTTTGTACTCTGTTTATTTGGCTTTCTTTGGCCTACCAAGGTTCTTATATGCTTTTGTTTCTCCTTAGTAATCTACGCCTGGTAATATTTCTGCTATACCTTCTAAAAAATGATTCAGCTAATGGTTATTCTGTACTCTGCAGTATATACTGTCATGCCTAATATAAAGATCGGCAATGAACTACTCTTCCTTAAATATTGTGCAGGATTTCAGAACAACGATATAGCGAAGGTGGTGAGGGTGCATGCAAAACCATTGCAATATGAGTTTCGCAACGACATCATGGACATGTTCACGATATCAACCGAAGCTGCTTGAAGATGAACCAGAGATGCGATGTGGTCGGCTGGTGCACCGGATAGAGCTGAATGGTGAGTCTTGGCTATACACTTCGCTGTATCCTGAAAAGTTTGCAAGTCTTGGGCATGCCCGATAGTGTTCTTTTTTGCTTTATCAATGTTCTTTTTTTTCTTAGCTTTAAGTTATATTTGGTCGTGTAACCTCCCTCGTGGTGGCCCAAGTTACTGTTCTTTGGCGTGTTTGGATATCTTATTTCTTCTTTTCTATTAATGCAATTATACACTTCTTGTGTATTCGGAAAAAAAAATGTCTTGGTCCCTAGTGCCTCTAAAATATATCCCCTGTGTGCTGGCTTGGTTCAGTTTCTGTGTTGTGAGTTGTGACAAAGATTAGGGTATGCAAATGCTTTGAAGTTGTGTTCCTCCTTTCCCTTTTTTACCCCCCAATAATAATGGAATCCAGGATAATCCCTTTTGGTGTGAAAATATTCAGTCTAGTTGATTAGCTGAGGACATGATCATGTGGTTTAATATCATAATATTGCACTTCTCTGCTTATATACCGCGTTATTTGAATGTAATTTCATCCTAAATGCTATTCTGGTTCTTGCAGAAATTCTCCAGATTTTCGGTATACAATGCCGTTGGGGAGAAAATTTTATAATTCCAGAAGTAATGTAGCTTGTGCAGTTGGTAAGCTACATGATGTCATGACAGTACTGATGACAATGGCTAGAATTAATGATGATGTGATCATCTAGTTGTTAGTTTTCTTGCAAGGATGGTTCTCTGAACTAACAAATCACTTTTTGTATATACATTTATGATTATATCCTTACTTGGGATATTGCCCTACGTATTCTGACAATGAAGAGAAGCTGACATGTTTTTTGGTTTGTCTGTTCTGTCTTGATGGCAATAAATGATAAAGTCTCACTCCGGTGCTCTCTACTGTGCTCTCTACTGGTAGTAGAAAATAATCTAAGCCGTTGATCTCATTTGATCAAAGGGTTCAGATTGCTTTCTACTACCACTCTAGTTAGCGGTAGTAGAAATGTGGAGGGGTATTATTATTCCAAAAAATATAGGTATCATTATCATTTAGTAGTAACTAAACTTTTTCTCCTTCTTTTTGAGCTTTTTGATGGAATATGAACAATGCCAATATAATGGATAACCACATATCGATTCAGCCGGGAAAAAACATAAATAACAAAGTTACTCATAATAATTATATTAGTAAATTATTAATTTACTCTTAATATTACTGGTAGTATAATACTACAAATAGATAGTACTGGAGTATCGCTCTTAAGGATAAGCATAGCTTGTGAAGATATTTGGGCATATTTTGTTATAGTTCTGAAAAAACTGGGTGGATCACCAAAATGTTGTTATGTCTAGCCAAGTCAATTGTTCAGAAAATAAATGAAAACCAACTGAGTTAAAGCTTCCGCACAAAGGTCGTATTCTTTACACATGTTACACGCTAATTTCGACTTTCTTGGGAAAACGTGTAATAACATTTGCTTTTTTTCTAACAAACCACATTCATGTCTCAACAATCCTCAATTATATTGAAGGTCAATCATGCATGCCAAGAGTCCACTATTAGCTTACAGTTACAGTAAGGTGAGGACTCGACCGAGCGACAAGGTAAGTGGACTCTCTAGTTAGCCAAGCATAACTCAGTTGAATTGTGAACTAATGCTGGCTAAATCGACTGATCTTTCCAGTTGGAGAGGATACCACTTGTTACGCAGGTAAACCTTTACTCTGATAGTACAACTCCAACTCCAAATTCACTGTAATATATTAGGACTATAGTAACACCGGTGTCTGCTGGGATAGTTAGTTCTTGGTGCCCCAAAATCATTCAAAGCACGTATTCAACGCGCGTATTCACCATTATTCCTTCGCTGTTACTACATAGCAAGCCTTGGTATCCATTTTGTTCATCGAAAAAAAATATTACCCTGATATTAAATGAATATATTGAGTAAATTGTGATCCAAAGTAAATCTTTAGTTAAAAAAATTAGTGCAAACCACTGTTCAGAACAAAGAATATTCTAAAATAATCTGAAGAAGTTTACAGTAGCCGGAGATTCTAAGAGAAGCTGCTTCTGATAGAAGTACCTTTAGTTTAGTGCTAACACTTAGCCACCGTTAAAATTTTAATGTATCAGATGTCTAATTGTCTAGATTTCGGAGTGTTTTTATGTGCACCACTGTCCACGGGAGTGACTGTAAAAGGAAAATAACTAATCAAATCTTTCAAAAAAAAAACTGATCAAAGAGATGTGCCCAAATCTCCCGTGATAAACCCAGCCAAACACGACAGAACACAAACTAAGATAAAAACAGTGTACAAATCTACTGTTAAAACAGGTTGTGTTTGCTCCTCCGACACCCAATCCCAGACGGCTCTGCTGCTGTCTGTCTCCTCCACTACCTTTTGCGTTTTCCCCCCTCCCACTCCTCTCTATTTCCTTCCAACCCCTCCGTTCCCCTCTCTCTCCTCCACCTCCTTCCTCCTCGGCTTGCTGATCCAGGGAGCCAATCGAGCTCGCCGGCGGGCGGAGTCACCACCATCCTCTTCGCCGCCATGCTTGCCTCCGCGAGGTGAGGGTTTCTTGGGCTATGTCGGGGGTGTTGTTCTTGGATTGGACTCCTCCTTTGCTTTTCTTTTTTTTGCTCCGGAGGTGTTCGGCGGATTGCTTGGATGGACGACTGATTGGTGAGGGTTTGGTTTGGTTGCAGGGGGTTCTGGGGGCGGCACCGGCGGAAGATACTGGTCTCGCTCGGGGTCGCCGGCGCCGGCTACGCTGCGTACAGGTACTTCGACTCGCACCGGAGGCAGCTCGTCCGGGTGGAGCAGCGCGCGCTGGAGGAGCGCGCCGCCGAGGAGATCATCAAGAACCAGTAAGAAGATCCTTGCGGCTTCGTTGGCTGCGTATTGCTGCTACCTACTTGAGTGGGGTTTAATCGGGTTTCTTCTTCTTCTTGCATTGCTATCATGCTATGTTCAATCTTTGATGGGAAGCTTAGCAGCTGTGTGAGGGGAGGATAATAGAACCTACGGTTGGGGTTTGAGGAAAAATCGAACCTTTTGTGGTGCCTATTGTTGTAATTTCAGGGGATTAGTTTCTTAGTTGAGTTCAGTTGGGTTGGGGATTTCTGTTCTTGCATTATTACTTTCCCAAGTCATTCCGGTCCTTTTAACTATTTTAGACGATTTACATCTCCTTTTTTTATAAGAGGGATGGAGAGAAAATGTTGTTCTGTCTTATTTATGCTAGTTAGATGAGGAGTGCTGTAATTGATGTTCATGGAGTTTATGTTATTTGTCCTACATATGTTAAGAACAAGAATCAACTATAAGGTATCAACATGTTAGAAAAGGTGTGCTTTTGCTGTTGTTGTAGTAACGTACTGTCTCTGATGTATAGAGAATAGTGAAATCTTGAGTATACCATTGTTTCCAAAACAGACTGCTTTATGATCGTTTTGTATGCTTCTTTTTGTAGATTGCAGACCCACTTTGAAAATGTGCAGAAGATCTCAGACACGACCACACTGCCTTTTGCTATGCATTATCTCCGTTCAAGGATCATGGAGGAATTGGATATTTCACACCTGACTGAGAAGCTAATGCACGGGAAGGGAGAATCCAGTGCCCCTGCCCTGACACCAAAGGAGAAGTATGATACTTGGGAGAAGATCAAAATTTTGAGTATGCTTCTTCTTATCTTACATGGTTTTGTGTTGCATGCTTTGTTGAATTTCTCTTTGTCCAATAAACTATGATAAATTATGGATTGTTATTCTTGTTTTAGGTTTCACAAGGACCGTGTCTTCAATATGGGCGATGGCGTTACTTAGCTTATATGTTAGAGTCCAGGTCACCATATTAGGCAGACATCTCTACTTAGATTTTGCTCGTGTTACGGATGGTACACAATTACAGGTAATATTTACCCTCCATGTCCTGTTCTCAGTCATTTCTACTATAGGAAAGTTATGAGATGCTTAGATGATATTTCTTTATCTTAATTACCAGGTATTGATGCTTGTTCTCTTGAAGGTTAAAATTCGAAATTATGCTTGAGTAACTTGAGCCCAAGCTATTTGCTGATATTGAAATGTCTCTATTTGTAGGAGGGTTCTGACACCTTTAGCAAAAGTGGGCACAAAGATTTTCTTGCAACTGCTGATTACCTTGCCACATATGGTATCAATGCATTAATTACAAAGATGCAGCATGCTGCAACAGAAATCTTGAAAGAGTAAGTACCTCTTTCCCTGTCCGATATGGTCATTACATCACCATTTTTTTATTATTATTGTATAACCAACATGATCGGCACTTTAGCATTCAATGTATAAAGAGAAAAAAAATGAGTGTTTCAGTTTTACTTGCTAAAATTAGCATTACATCTTCCGTCCCAAAAAGACCTGTCCAGGTGTATAGCCAGAAATCATGTCTTTTTGGGACAGAGGGTGTACAGCACAGCATTGATTCATCAAAGCGTATCCAGACTTCCGTGTTCACTTCAAATTACCTAGAATTATATAGCATGGTGTGTTTCTCTTAGTAATACTTTCATGGGAAAATATTCAGGAAACAACTGAAAGACCCTATGGGCATCGATGAAGTCCTAGAAACAATTTTACAAATATTGAAGCAGTTCATGGGTCTTTGTGAAGATAACTCGTGGATAAACTACCTTGTACCTGAGAATGCCAATCTGTATGCACAGTTGATGGCTGTGTCCAGTAGTGGCTTTGATGATTCTTCACTTCTGAATGATGTTAGGAAGCTTGATCAGTTAATGTCTGAGACACGTATAGTTTTGTCAAGGTAACGCTAATCCTCTGCATGTTTAGCAATATGGTAATTTGCACTGCAAATCTGTTGTTTTCTTAATCATTCACATGGCTACCCATTATTTTCTATTTTTCTTCATCGTTTTTTATTCCTTCAAAATGCTTCACAAATACTTTTGATCCCCTATAAACTACATAACTACATAGTGGAACTTTTTCTGAGCAATCTATATAATATGGCATGTGCTATGTAAGCAACTAGGCTGTTGTTTCGATGTTTTACTCTTAAGAGGGGATTTGGTTTAAAGCTTGAAATACATAAAGATGGAATGGAGTGATCAAATTAAAAGTAGTTAACATCAATATTTTCAACACAATCAAAGTGGTACAATAAATTTTCCTCTTGTCATCTGTACACATAGCATTATTATGATATTGCTTCTGGACAAATAAAGGAGCTCTGTTTTTATGAGATTGGATTTGCTCATTTGCTATACATATATGAAGGAGTGCAGTCTCATTTTGTATATAAGAAATCATCAATACAATTCATAGATCAGTGAGACTACTTCGTAATGAGAAAGGAAATTGTTTGGTTCTGATAGGAAGGTTGTATCCTTTTACAGTGATTAATTGCAGAGTTTCTTGATCAGTGGCATGTTAACAATTTACTCTTTTGACAACTGGATTTATTTCTTAAAAGAGATCCCATGAATATCCTACATAATCAAACATTGTGGTTGCAGTGATGACTTCAGAAATATCATGGATAGATCATTGAAGAAGATAGCGAGTGTGGTAGTAGAGGACTTGGCTGTACAGATTGGAGCTCCAATTCCTCCACCTGGATTGCCCTTGGCAAAGCTCTTGGCCAAAGTAGCTCAATTGAGTTTGCCATTGCTCGAGGAGCCAGATAAGAACAAGCACATTCAGATTATCCGAAGTATGCCTGAAGTGGAACTCTTTTACACTTTCCTCTACGCAAACATGCCACCAGAAACATAATGAAGCACACTGATGTGGAATGTAATACACTGGTTCCGAATTTTGCCATTATAACTCCAAGTCTATGATATTTTGCGCACTTTCTGAACTCCGGAAACATAAGGCGGAGAGAAGACTGACTTATGCTCCTTGCCCCTATATGCTGGAGATGTCCAGTTGTCACTAACACGGATCTAACTGAGCGCAGTCCTGTACTTAATTCATTTCTCTGCTTGTGTGCTTCTAGCTAGAACCAGCACTGTTTCAACCATTTTATTTATATTTTTGGGATCTTACTATGAAAATTGTACTTGACCAGGGTTTCAATGGTTTATGTAAAGTGTGATATACATGTTACAGTTTATTTGCTCCTTCGTTCAGAATGTAAAATTTTCTATACAATGGTTTTTGAGATTGCTGATATATGCATATGCTTCCCCAACTGCGTTGTGAAAGTGACTGCATGAATTGAAGATTCTAGTGACATCTCATCCAATTCTAGTTTCATGTAAGATCAGCCTACATGAGCACACATTAGCACTTGAAGATTGTACTTGACAGAGGTCTGGTAGTTTGACTCAGTAGCAACGAGGAATAATCTTTGTTCTGATTCCTGTGCATGAATTGCTTATAGTAGCTTCTAGAAAAATTTCATCAGGATGTGTCAATTTTGGCTGCTACTTCTCAGATATCATCAGTTAGAAAAGAGGATTGATCTTGCACATTTCATTAGTAGTGCTTACCTTTTCATCAACTTCTCAATGATGAACCCGCAAATAAAAAAAAAAAACTTGACTTCCCGAGGAAATAGCCAAATGCTGGTGTACATGGTTGGAAGGACAAATTGTTGTAATATGCCCCTTTTCTATCATATATTTTGCAGTACACGAAATATTTTCATAGAATTGGCATTGAAAATTGAATGCCCATCACAGCACAACTAAAAGAAAGAGACCATGATGTTTAATTGAATACCATCACAAGAATGAATCAAGAAGTGCCAGTAATTATTATCTATCCAATAGAAACAATAAGAGAAATCCATGTTCAATCAGTTTTATCAGCTATAATATGTCCATACTCCGTACCAGCAGTGTATTACAAGTTTACAATTGGCATAAGCCATTCCACGAAAAAACAACAGCAATGCTATCTGTATTCAGTATTCCTGATGAAATTGGGTGACACAAGAAGAAGTTGCTTCTAGATTAACACTGTGATTTGTTGCAGGGATTCACAGTACACAAGCCTATTTCAAGATTAAAGGATGAATCTCTGAATGTAAATCTAAGCATGTAAGTCACGCATTGGAGCTTTTAGGAGATGGAACCAAACTTTGTTTCTCCTCATCAAGCTCAATGCCCTCATTGTCATCTTTGGTTTGCTCAGATGATTCTGGTTCACGCTGTGCCGCGGTAATTCCTTTCTTTGTAACCGATTGCTGGTAGAGAACTCCACCAGCAATGGTGAAGAGCAAGCAGATCAAACCGAACGGGCTCGAGTGCTTGTCCCAGATCAATACATTGATCGCGACAGTGAGGAACTTGTTGACAACCCCGGTCACTGTAAATGCTGTTGCTGAGATAGCTTTCCTTGTTGCGAAACCGAAGAAGCTGATGAGCAATCCAAATACACATGACAATGCCACTGCCACAAATGCATCAACCTGAAACCATCTGTCGCCCCTCGATTCTATCGCGGTGAAGAGCGATTTGTACTCCCCGGTCAAGAACCAAAAGAAGGGGGCCATCATCAGCGAAAGAAGGTTGTTGTAGAGCACAAAACCCCAAGTGT
Organism: Oryza punctata; assembly: GCA_000573905.2. Classification (NCBI taxonomy): domain Eukaryota; kingdom Viridiplantae; phylum Streptophyta; class Magnoliopsida; order Poales; family Poaceae; genus Oryza; species Oryza punctata. The sequence goes on from CM002496.2 coordinate 13,775,883, forward strand.
TGAGCCCCAAATTTGTCACAATGTGCTTGATGTACACCATCTCAGTTGTTATGATCACCAGATAAGCAAGCGCCCACGAGTACGCGGTGAGGCTGAATGCTGAATCTGTTATCACATATCCAACTGCTCCTCCTAGTATGACCACAAGGGACAGGAATGTGAGCTTGGAAGGACATGGCTGCTTCCGAAAGGCGGTGTCGGCAATCGCAACCAAAAGCGGAGTCAAGGATCTGAACACTATGAAAGTGTCGACATTGGCATGGTAGAGGAGGTTTGTGTTGGTGAATATGGCAAGGTAGAAGACAATTGCAGCCGGCGCAAATTTCTTGGCATTCTCCAAGTTGAAAGGATCATGGCAGAGAAAACCTAGCTTTCCAAGGATCCAAACACCACCGGCAGATGTCAAATACTGCAATGCAGTCAGGAGAGCAGGATAACCGAACTTTGTGACGGCATACTTGTTAATGATTGCGAGCAAGCTTGAGCATAAGGCATAGCCTATCACAAGGCTGCTCGTTGTGTAGTACTGTTTCGCCATAAGAGTAGAGTGAAAACCTGCAATTGTGTAAATATTAGCAAAATATCCGAACACGAACTAATGCAGGATATATGAATGTGCTATATTTTCTTAGTGTTTTGTGGTCTATTTTGGCTCCTAAAGAAAATATGTCTATGCTTTCAAGTAAGTCATGCTTGACTAATTATAAACAGGCAAGGACATGTGAAATGCCTACCTGGCTACTACAAACTCTCCAGATATCCAAATCGATAATATGCGAATTAGATAAAGATTGTTTACAGTTTGATTGATAAATTTAGGATGGGCCATGCCTATTGCAATTGCTGCTGGATGTAGGAAATAGCAAATCTAAGGCATTCAATTCAAATCAAAGTAAACCAGAACATGTCACATATTGCTTGGAAGCTGCAGAGTTCATAAGAAAAATTTTATGTATATAGCTCACTTCCACATGAATGAACACAACACAGTGATGCCATGTAAGAAAACAACAACTCCACATAATCACTTCATTCTCTTGTGAAGAAGCTCCTAACAACTAATATTGTACATGTAGACAGCATTAAACACCAAGATGAACACAACCCCAACTACTCAAATTAATGAATCCTCATCCGAATTCCCCCACACAATTCTGTTTTGTCCCTCTTCATTGCATCAAGCAGAAGAACAGCCCAACAGTTATAACCACTTTAAACTGCTGAAATCTCCAAAATTTGACACATTTTCACCACTGCCGACAAAGCCGTAAAACCGCAAAGAGAAAAAGGAAACCATCAGCCCACAACAAGAATGGCGCCACAGTGACCTAGTAGCAAAGATCCTATTTTTCGGCCAAAAATAAGATCTTTCATTTTCTCTACGACGCCCCCAAGATTCCGCGGATTCTCACAGATTTCCATTTCCTCGAGCTCGCCTCAACAAGAAGGAACCAAAACGACAAGCAGTGACAGAAAGAAAAGAAAAAGACAGCAGCTTCAGATCAGGAACAGAGAGAGGACGAACCGAATCAAAAGGAGGAGGCAGCAGATGCAAATGGAGAAGCAGCTGGGATGGAAGGAGAGGGCCGCGTGCTCCGCTCTCGCAAATCGCAATGCGAGGATGGCGAGATGTGTATGCTTGGGTGCGCGTGTGTGGCTGGGACTCGGCTGAATTTTATACGGAGAAGCAGAGAGGAAGGAAGAAGATTCAAACCAATTAACTGACTTAATTACGGTGATTATCACGGCTTGACAATTTGATGACAAGATACAGGGCATTAATCATTGGCTCTAGTTTGGGTGGTTTACCTCTCTGGATTTTTTTTTCCACCGTAAATTTTTAGGTCGAATTTTTTAACTGGTATTTGTTTTTTGGTTCAATTTAACCGTTCAATGCATCTTTGACATGAAATTCAGAAATCGAATGGCACCTTATTTCAGGTCCTTGTTATTAGTGGCCTTTTTTCCGTTAAATTTTCAATTTATCAAAACTAGTTCGCTTTCCGTTAACAAAAATGGATGTTATTAAAGTGTGTAATGTTGTAAATATAAGCATGAAACTATGTTCATTTTAATCTAATCATTTAACAATATCTGGTGGTGAAAATTGAGTAAATAGTAAAGTTAAAGCTAAGAAGTATTCTGGCTTTTGGGGTAATAAAACACAGTGGAGAAAAACTTTATAAGTACAGTAGGTAAAATGGTGATAGAGCTACTCCCTCCGTTTTGTATTATAACGTTTTGATTTTTTTCTTTATCAAATTTCATTAAGTTTGATTAAATTTATAGAAAAATTATAGCAGCATTTCCAACACAAAACAAACATATTATCAAAATATATTTAATGTTAAATTTAATAAAAATTAATTTAGTGTTTTAGATGTTGTTAAGTTTTTTAATAAATTTAGTTAAACTTTAAAAAATTAATTATTGAAAAAGTTAAAGCGATATATAATATGTAGCGGAGGAATAGATCTTTTGTTTCAATTAGTCCTCAACTGGCCATTTGCTTCAAATTTCAATCCTCTCAGAAGACTTTAGAACGACTACCATTCTCTACTCTTTACTGTCTTGGTGCAACGTATCAAACAAATTATTTCTACTTTCGCTTAACTACAGTTTGTAGTATTGACTTGGAAAATAGGAACAAAATTATTTCTTCTTTTTTAATTTTCAGGAAGAGATTGATTACTTTTTTTTCCAAATCCAGTTAGGAAATACATTTCCCCATACTTCGAAACGGGGGAATTATTTTCTAAAAAAAATTAAACAAAAAAATTAAAAGTACACCTCCATTTTATTTTAAAATCTAAACATTCAACTGTACCACTTAAGATCGAGGGTCAACTACTAGTATACATGTCGTGCCAAAGAGAATACAACGTGCCATGCCATGCCAACGACCATGTTATCACCATAACAGGAAATTAAATAAATCCCTAAATGAATATACAAGGTGGTTGATCTTATTGTATGTTGTACTAAAGGATGCACATGCGCACATTCTACGTACATGCAGTGCATAAATGTCGTACACAAATAGTATGATTCAACTAGATGTGATAAGTTAAAACACTATTATGAATTTATGATGAAAGAAGACCAGATTTAACTACTATATTTTTTAATCATGTTAAATATATACAGAAAAAGGTCCAAATACCCCCTCCCCACTCCCCAAAAAGAAAACTGAGTGATGGTAAAACCTTTTATAAGAAACACCTAGAAATACATGCGCATAAATCAACCCTCATGAGCACTTCTAGGAGGTTGGATCGGTATATCTCAAGATTGATGAAGTTATTCTTTATTTGAGAGCTTCACTATTGATGGGTACGTGATCTACCACTAATGGAATAACTAATTGTAAATACGAGCATTCGTGTTAAGTTTAGAACTTTTATCTAACTGAATAGGCTTCACCATAAGAAATCTAATCATTTGAGATACGCTCTCTTCGTATTTTCGTATTTAGTGTCCTATTGAACATGTATTTATAATATTGTATTTATAATATTGTTTGTATGACTCCCAAAAATGGTTTCGGATGGTGGTATCGTATATGGAAAACTCTCTCTAGCTACAAAAGTAGTCCATCCTCCTATTGCTTAAGGATGTAGCACTGTTTATTGTTGACTAACCATGCGTCGTCGTCACTCGTCACTGCTCACAAAGAAACCTCATAAATCACAGATTTTCGAGATCTGCATTGGAATCATCTCTCTAAAATTACTTGATTAATCCACTCGCTATTCAAGAACGAAAAAAAAAAGTAACAGTACTGTTGTAGAGTTATGTGAATTCCAAATTGCCATCAAGTGCGAGAATGATCCCTATGTCAATTGTGAATGACACAAACATATATTGTTTTCTAATTTCGCGATTTTTGTAATGGTACCAAGCAGATCAGTAATGAATATGTCCGAAGTCCATGGTACTAATTCTCAATGATCATGTAACTGTTAAAGTGTTAGACCTCCATCAGTCCATCATTTGCTTTTCAGCCTATTAGACGCAGAAAAAAAATTTTAAATTTAAATTTTAATTTAGAGTTGAAAGAATACATATACAATTTTTTCTAATAAATTATTTTTTATTGCTAATAGGTATAATGGTATATGACATAACATTTAATATGACATGAAATTTAACTCATAGATTTTTTTTCTATTCCAGTGTTTTTTCAAATGAACTCCTATATTTGTGAACAGGGGATTATTATTATTATGGTAGATAGCAAACGACCAGTTGGATGATCCAAATAGTTTATAATATAATAGCATATGTTAAAATAGAAGATCGATGGCACATTTCCTAATATTAAGATATATATTGGATGATCTCATCCAACCGGGAGTTTAGGGATAGCAGTTGCTATCCTTTCCGCTTCTCAGCGATGGAGAAAGAGGCGCGACGGTTTGGTCGTACCCTTTTCCCAATTGGCGCTCTAGCAACCAACCGACGCATCCCCTGATTAACACCCATTCACTATGTAACCTAGGTGATTAACAAAATCTCTGACTGATTCTCACCATTCCTTTCTCCCGCTCAATATCTCTCGCACTTTCTACTCACAACACGTTATGATATATTCCCGAGTAGGGGGAGCACAAGGCATGGTGATCTATAGTTTTATTTGTTCAGAACATTGGTATTTGGTGTTTTTCTATAAAATGGAGTTCAGCATTCCGATATGACCCCAATTTCCCATCGAAAATGCTGCAGGGGAATTAGAGCAAGTACACTAAAACGTTTTAATTAGAGGTACTGCAGCCCAATATGCTGAGTTGGCAGAGAAATTAGTAAAGAGACTGTGTGAGCCGGTGACTAATTAGTCACCGACTACATACTCTCTAAGACGATGGATGTAGCACCAGGCTTGCATCTATTGGGCCAAGCGGTTGTGGGCTCCACACGAAACGAGCTAGAAGAGTATAGTATATAACTATTGATGAGAACTGTGTACAGAGAGTATACGCTTACTGTATGAATTAGTTTTTAACCCTACCAGTAATAAGCTGATGTGGTAATTTTAAAGCCATTAGCTAGCTGCACTATTAAACTTGCTCTTATGCTAGTATGAGTTAAAATGATGCTACCTCCACTCATTTTTATAAGGCCCACCTTATTTTAAATATCTTCGAATGTTAAACTTTATTGTTGATTTATCACAAAGTATAATATTAATACTTTTAAATATGAACATATTGGTATAATCTCTCTTTATATTAAATATGCTCGTGATTTGACTAGTTAAAAGTACCAGTTTACTATCGATCTTATAAGCCTTTCGAGTACCAGTGTACTACCTCATTAGTGTATTACCATATTACCATATACTCCATTCATCCAGAAATATAATCATTTCTAGTGTTTAAAATTTATCAACACATATTAACATTTCTTTTATCTACTTTCTTAATTTATACGATCGTTCTATTTATTGTTAATCAGTAGTTGTATAGTTTAAGCCCGTTCAAACTTGGTGAAGATAAAGATAAAGTACAGACACATGAAATGAAAAAACTATTAGCATATAATTAATTGAGTTTTAAATATTTTAAAATTAATAAGATAGATTTATCTTAATACTTTATAGCAACTTCCATATAGAAAATTTTAGCATGAAGCATATCATTTAATGATTTGAAAAACGTGCCCATAGAAAGCTGTAGTAGAATATGCAACTTTGGGCCTATCCTTGCGACATCAAAGTAGTTTCATCGCATTTTAATTTCTAAAAAATATCTAAAAATGCTTACATTTATTCAGGGGGAGTTTTTGGGTATGGAGGATACTGACCTACCAGGCTACCAGATGCATTGGTTAGGAATCTAAGCATTTCAGGTCAAAGCCTGTGTTTCCTCTTCTACCACTGCAATCTGGGCAAGAGATCGGTTCATAACCATCACCTCGAGTCAAGAGCAAGTCGTCTTATTTCAAGTTGTACAGTGCCGTACAAAATGGGAAAAGTACCTATTTCATTCGATGACACGCTACACAAGGCTACCTATGGTAGAAAAAAGAAGACCTACGACCATAGGCTGCTAGTTTGGCAATTGCACAGTACATGGTTTGATTTGCACCTCTCAGAAGAAAAAAAGGTGCAAATTGAACTGACACTTTAGCATAGAATAGTTTTACAGAAATTCTATAGGAATTACGTCCAATTTCTACGAAAAATACTCCAATCCAGAGGAGGCATAAGCTACAGCAGTGCACATTAACACAAACACGGTCAGACGTCGAAGTCCAGGATCAGGGGGTGAAAAGAATTCTAGTGCTTGAAGACGATCAACACAGCAGTGCAGTTGTCCTTGCATCGCCTCTCACGAACAGCTTCCTTCACGAGCCGCCGCACCGCGAGCGTCGCTGACGAGGTCTCCTGCAATGATTGACAGTTGATCAAAGTGACATCATTTTTGTTTTAGCTGAATCCATAGTATTGAATTCAACCACAATCCGATCACACGGCTTTAGATTTTGTGTGCTGGCGTAATCTAATCATAAATCCTTTCACTACGGTATAGATAATTGCTGTTAGATAGTGGGGAAAAGGAAACAAATGCACTTGGAGTTGCCAAAAAAATCGAAACAAACAGCACCTTCAATTGATTCTGAACAAATTCAACAGCATCACCTGGTCCAAATACCTGGCACACCCATTTACAGCACATGTTAAAACAATACGGAATAAATATATTATTGAAGCAGCCCAGAAGAAAAATTGGAGATAAAGGGGAGGAGAGAAAAATAACGTACTCCCCATAAGCCATCGCACCCAAGAATGATAAAGTGATCTTTCTTTGTTACTTCAAAGGAATGGACGTCTGGTGTAGCAATCAGCCCAACCTGCAGCGTGAGCACGTAAGAGATCATCGGATAAAAAAGTAGCATTTTCCTATGGCTAACATAGGCTTTCCAAAAGCATGTCAAAAGAACACAGAATTAGAGCAAGTAGCTTAATTTTAGCATTTCACATTTTATCTTTGTGAAATAACTTCACAAGACCAAGCATGGCCAGTTGCCCAACAGAATTCATACACAATCATAATTCAATATATGCAAACAACATATTGTTAGGTTTACCGTATCGAGAAAGCCACTGTTAGTCTATCCAGACAAAGACATGAAACAGAGAAACAGGGAAAACATACAAGTATTATATATTTTGTGAAGGCTTGCAGCCTTACAAAGACCTCAAAAATGCTAGCAAGCTTCCATAACGCCTGTTTACAAGTTAATCCCCAGAAGTCAATAGGGTCAAAGATTAGCTGAAATGACAGTACTAGCATATGGCCAGAAATCTGGCATTTCATAATTCCTTGAAAAAGCATCAATGTGGAAATGTGCATATAATTGCTTCTGAGAAATATATCTGCTAACCTTCTTAAATTGACGATCACCCAAAGCTCTAGATACCTCGATGCGACCTTGCAATCTGCCATTAGGGCCAACAGATCCTCCAGCCTTTATAGGGAAAACACATTAAATTGAATCAAGAGTCAACACAAATCAAAATCAAAATCTAATGATAGAATTAACAAGCTCATATAATTGGCAATTCATCAAACCACAAGGGACTAATGTAAATGACATGAAACAAATCAATAAAGGATCTGGAAATCTTTTATAAATCATGGAGCACATGATAACATACTCATTATTACAAACGAACTAACTGAAATCACATAAAAGTGGGGTAACCACCAGCATATGATTGAAGCACAAATGCATTAAATTGTTTAAGAAGTAACCAATGATGAAAATGGATATCAACAATGCAGAGCTACATTCGTATTTACAGTTCTGTAGTAATCAGATTAGGTTTAATAGGTTATGGCAGATGCAGGATGATTACATTGGAAAATCTAGAGCAAGAAGGACTTCACTATATTAAATAACAGTGCACAAAACAGAATTTATATTTTAAACATTCAAAATGAAACTGATTTGAAGTTTGGCAGGAAAACTGAAATAAATATTTGAAAGTAAACCAACAAGCTACCTTTTGGATTCGAGCACGTTCTTGTGGAAAGATTGCTTTATGTTCTCTGGTCAAAACAATAGCCTTCAGTTGACTTTTGGTGTCATCGACTGCGCCTTCACCATCAGTTGATGTGGAACGAGCTAATACAGCTTTAGCATCTCCAGCATTTGCAACAACCACCTTTTTTTCAAAAATAAAATAAACAATAATCACATAATTGACAATATACTTCACTACATAAACAATACAACAGTTCTGATCCAGTAATTCAAAATTTAAAACTATAGAGCACAGAGCTGAAACCAAAGCACTTTGCATTGAAACAAACAAAATAGTAAACCACATGATTTAAGTTTTATACACAAAATAAAAGCTACAGTAGATTGGACCTACATACAGTAACATCAAGGTACCCATATGGGTATAAGGGGGGACACACATCCTTAGCAAAAAATGGCATACAGATGATCACGATATAAAATATGGGTCCCTCATGAAACATCCAGAACGTCCAACTAGGAGGGCTGAAAGTGAGCACCAATGCATTTTCTAAACATCTCTTAAAGCTTGTTTCCATCAAAACTCCCAAACTCAAAATCCAATAATACAATAATGTGAAAATACTATGAGTACACATAATCCCCTCGACACTGAAAACTAACCGTCTGCCCCAGGACCCAGACACAGACAGCTGTTGCACCATCTTGCCAGTTTCCTATAGTACAATAAGGAAATAGGTAGAAATTCAGTAGGATAGAGTAAAAAATCATAGGGAACAAAAAATGAAACTAACAAAACTTACATAATAGAGTTTCAAAATCTACCTCAATGTTGGGCATAATACGACATTTATTATTAGTTGTCACCAAAACAGAATTCCTTTCACTGTTGTTGAGAAATGGGAAAGTTGAAAGAAATCCAACCTTATTAAAAAATTAAATCTCTCTTTGTCCAAGCAGAAGAAAAAGGAGACGATTTGAGCAGACGTTTAGCATCTTTAACTCGCTCTGCTGCTCACCAAAATAATTCTCTCATTATATGCATTTTGTTGACAGCATCAGCTAAACGGTTACACTGCGAATCACTAGCTATGAATTTTAACCACCAAAGAAGCTATCTATGGCCAGTTATAATTGATAACAATGCACAACACTAAGTAGAATTTGCAACAACAATGTTCAGTCATTACCATAGAATGTCCATGTATTATTATTATCTGGGTCATAAACACTATACTGGGTCCAAAAGAAGCAACTGCAAAGTAGAGGTATATGGTAAATGTGTAGGCCAACTTTTCACTTGTATTGGATGTTGTGGAAGAACAATGGAGATATGGGAAAATATGTAGTGGAAACTACAACTTAGGTGGAAACTTTTGCATAAAAGTTCTGAGAAGATATTTTTAAAAAATCACAAATGTAGGGAAGATGTAATTAGACAACCACACAAAATTTCAATAACAAACTTGACTTCATTTGTGAGATATAAAACTAAGAAATGGAGAAGAAGAAACACTATTCCTGATTATTTTTGCCTTGTTTTTCGCTCTTTCTCGATTTCATATCTCAGAGATGAAAATGAGTTTCATCTTGAAATTCTGTATGATTGTCTAATATCACCTTAGGATGTGAGTTTCTTTTCAAATTCTTTAACAACTTCTATGCCATGGTTTCCGCGTAGATAGTGGTGCATATTTCCTCGTACCTTTAGTACTTTCTTGCAGTAAGAACTCATCAGTTTTACGAAAACCTAAAAAGATCAGACAAAAGTAAGAACCAGAGCATAAAATCAGTTGGTGCACCAGTAATGTACTAATTGCCCATGGAAAATAAATACTTGCTGAACAGAAATGACAGAGCTTGAAAGATCAAATGTGCTGAACTGCTGATAGACAGATTAGTACATACATAGAAGAGCAGTACTACAAGTACTAACAAATTCTTATAGAACTCTGACAAACAAAATATCAACAGTTTGATTTAATCCGTTGGTAGTTATGGAAAATCAAGATGCAATCACAGCGTGCCATTTCTAATGTGCAGGAGAAACAACTATAATCAGAAAAAGCTTGGAATTGAAATCATGTTCCTCTTAACACAGGAACAACATATACAAGATGGATATACCGATTGTCATTTTCCATAAACAATATATTTGTTCTACCAAACCAGACAGTGAAATAAACACTAAAGGACACCTGGACTCATCATAATAGAGTATATAGGATGCTAATGGAATTAAGGTCAATGTGTCTATGTACAGTACATAGGGCAGTTCAGGTGAATAATCTAGCTATCAAAAATCAACAAGTGTAATCCTAGTCTACAGTTTAGACTACCACCAGCAAGTGACTAAGATTCATGTAATAAATACCTTCAATGATGGCCTTCTTTGCAGTTTTAACATCCATCTGCAAAACCATTTGTAATTACTATTAGGTAACTCACAAACCACATAAATGTGTGCTTTGCATTCAAGCAAAAAGCAGATTAATATAGAGATAATTGAAATATATTCATCAGAGAAGGTAACTTAAACCATAATTCTAGTAATGCACCTAACTGAAAATGACTCATTAATGAAAGGAAAGACAAAACATTAATATAATGATGGAATAGTCCTATATGATAAAAAAACAAAATAAAGAAGACAAATCTATCACTCGGTAAAGAAATGGGAGTTCACATAGAACACGGATAGTTGTATAGTGACAACATTGAAAGGAAGTAGATAATGTAAACAGACCAACTCACGTGGTAATCCTGCCGCAATAACGTTCTGATGCAAATGTTTCTGTGCATACTCTGCAGCCAAGCGACCACCATGTCCATCATATATTGCAAAATGTGCACACCTGCGTCAAGCTACAAACATCAGACAACAAGTATTGGATGCTAGCACTTAAAATGAACAGAAAGAGGCAGACCTCAGGTTTCCCGGAGATTCCATGCTAGCATCAGGAAGCAGCACCCATGCATCTTCCATAGTATGCCTGCAACCCTTGTCTTCTGCAGCATCAGCTTCAACACTAGTCAAAATCACCCCTTGGTCACTTGAGACATTAGAGTTGCTTGCTGCTTTCTCATCTGAAACACACGGGTTCGTCAACACCGCGTTTTCCTTTCGAGAGGCATCTCCTCCTTGAGCCTCATCGCCATTCGTTTCATGCGAAGAGTCAGACGTCAGAATATGCTCCTTTTCAGCAGCAGCGCAGACAACTTTGGGGCGTTTTGATGCCCACTCTTCAGCACCGTCACCGGTGGCTTCACGCTTTTGATGAGCCATGAAGACCCTAAACTATAAGCTTCTAACGGCCTCTTATCAACTTCACCAGCGCACTGTAATGCGCAAAAAAACAGAAGGAAATGAATAAAATGTGAGTGCATTTCACAATGTTTTATATATTTGCTATAATCAAAATATGAGCCCCCTTCATCGGCATCTACTAGATCCCCACCCCTCTACCCCAATCTCCCATGAACCAAACCCTTCCAAATCGACCCCCCAAAACCTAGCACTATAATCCATTCTCCCCAGTCCCCACCACCCGACCCCTTCGTTCCCAGCACATCGAAGCGATCGATGTGCTCTAAGAGCGCGAGCGAGCTCTTCCGAGCAGAAACGATGTGGTAAAAACCGTAAAAAGGAAAGGAGCTGAACAGGCGCACGGCCACGAAACCTGAGGAGGGGGAAGAAGCGGAGCACGGAAGCCTCCCGGCCGTCTTAGCGCCGCCGCCGCCGCCGCCGGTGAACCAGTGGCTCCGTCCTCCGTGCGCCGCCGACGGTGAACGAGAGGGTCGGAGAGAGGAGAAGAAGGAGAAAGAAGGGATTTGGCACTCATTTCGGGCTGGTAAGGGCCTTGTTTGGCCCAGTTTAGCCTCGTTTGGGTTGACCTCAACTTTGGCCCATCCACATATACGGGCTGGGCTGAAATGTCGGCCAACGTACGTGAATGGGTCTTGATTTCCGCCTAACATAACAGGGCCGGACTCCGCCCACTCGGGAACTATTCCTGGGCCAGATGAACGGTGGAAGCCTATGTCACAGGGATTTAGGATCATGATCTGCCACCCTTAAAATCACGTGATTTTATCACTGGCACATTGATCCGATGAAGTTTGGATCTATGTATAAGTGATAAAGGCACAATGATTTCAAAGGTAGAGCATCTCAATCCATGCTATCCTTATCCTTTTCCTGTATAGGTCTCTGTTCTTCATAATTACTAACTTGTGGTTATAAATATTTTATTTTTGAGAAAAAGTTTGGATCAAATTTGTGAAAAATTTACTACCAATTTTATATTAAAATAAGTTTATAAATCTAATAAATTTGTGATACCGCAATAGTACTATGAAGACATATACTATTTCTTTTTAAAACAAATCTAAGTATTTGATGGGGGCTCAATTTCATGTCATTGATTGACAGACTCAATTTAAAATGTTGAGTAAATTATGCATGGAGTACAAATTAGTCGCACAGTCCCCCCCCCCCCCCCCCCTCATTAGTAGTCGTGGCAGCGAATTGCTTTAATAAGCCTTGTAGTGCATATTTCTATTGGCATTTTGAGATTTTAGCGTCCGAATTAGTTGTCACCTCTCTGTAATACCTCCTCTTTTTATTTCCACTTATGGGGCTCGGGGTAATTTATATAGTATTAGTTTGTTGTGCCACTAATCACAGCGTATATTTTCTTTCTTTTTCTTTTTTGTAAGAGAGGGAGTGGATTTTATCCCCTTATAGTACATATCGGTTGTTTGTCTATACCAATCAACCAATAGCAATCACAGATAATTTAATATGCAATTTACGCTCTTTCTCTCTCATTTTTTACCCTAGTTGGAGTATAGACTTTGGAAAAAAAAATAAAGGCTTGCATTGCACTTGAAAACATCATCATATGCTTGCCCATCCATAATTTCAGTCGGTGGTGGATCTAGAAATTTTCTAAGTCGGAACGAAATCCGCTAGACAGGTCCTTGGCATATATATAACCGAATACTAGTTGATACCCACGCTTTGATGTAGGATGTTTGGATGAATGCATGTTATACATTATAAAAATGATATACTGGCATATATGTTTCAATAATGTGATCATGATGTGGAAATAATGATTTGACATTGTTTGCATACTGAGTTCTAAAATTACAACAAAATTATAAATATATTCATATTTGCATGATATTTAAAATAATCTAGATAATAGTTGTTAGTGGATGATGATGTGACACACTTGCATGTTAAGACTTATGAGTTAATTAGTGAGCATCGACTATATAGATAACTAGGTGATACATCACGCTTTGCTGCGGGATTCATGGATGATTATATGTTAAATATTGTATAAATGATGAAAGTTGAAATGTTAAGAAAATAATGTGAGGAACATAATTTGACACATACTTGTTGATCTCTATAATAATATTATAGATGATTTATCATGCTTGTATAAGATTTAAAATAGGCTAGAACAGTAGTGGTTAGGTGAAGATGTGGCATAAAATTTTAAATGAGTGGATAATGATATGTCATAATTGTATATTGAGTTTTAACTTCTAATAATTATTAGCGGATACTAAATATATAGATCAGCGACAAGTCGCTTAACCACTTATCATGTGCCGACGATACTACTACGAAAATGATTTTTCTGTGCGGCCAAAAAGGATTTTTCCGTACAGAGAACTTGCCCGTCTACAACCAGGTGTCTGCGAAAATAAATATTTTCGTGTGCGGGCAGCCCGACCGCACGGAAAAATCCGTCTTCCTGTGCGGTCGGGTTAAGTGGACCGCACAGGATAATCGGATTTTCACGTGCGGGCTGGTTATGTTGCCCGCACGGAAAAAAATTTCCAAAAAGAAAAAAAATCAAAAAAAGGAAACCCTAGAATCCGGCGGTGGCGGAGCGGATCCAGCTGGCGCGTGCGCGCGGAGCCGGCAGCGCCGCTGCCGGCCACCTCGTCCTCGTCGTCGTCGTCATCATCGGCCAGGGCGGCGCGGATCCGGCAGGTGTGCGCGTAGGGTCGGCAGCGCCACTCCCGATCACCTCCTCCTCGTCGTCGTCACTCGCGGCCACTGCCGGAGCTTCACAGGGAAGGGCAAGGGAGCCGCCGCCTGCACCGTCGACTGCACCGCCCGCCACCCGTCGCGAGGCCGGCCGAGGCGGATCCTCGATCCACACGGGGGAGGGCGGGGGAGAGCCACCGCTGGCCTCCCGCTCGAGCCTGACGTCGGATCTGTCGCCCGCCACCAAGCGTCGAGCTCCTCCCTAGGGCGGCGGATCCAGCCCTCCCGAGGACACCGCCGCTGGATCCCCCGCCCTCGCCGCCCACCGACGCCATCGCCATGCCCGCTGTCGACGCCATTAGAGAGAGGAGAGAAGAGAGAGAGGAGAGGAGAGAGAGAGGGAGAGAGAGGAGAGAAAGAGAGAGAGAAATAAAGGAGATGTTGAAAAATTTTGAAGTGGTGAGGAGGGAAAGAGGTCTAAAGGAGTGAAAAAAATCGAGCGGCATTTTCGCATACGGCTCCTTAAGACGGCCGTATGGAAAAATCGATTTTTCCATACGGGCCACTTAAGTGGTCCGCATACAAAAATGAGCTCATTTTTCATACGGATCTCTTAAATGGCCCGGATGAAAAATCGATTTTTGCATACGGGCGTATGAAGGAGCCGTATGCGAAAAAGCCGCTCGATTTTTCCAGACGCGACAAGTTATAATCCGTGTGCAAAAATCATAAGGTCTCGTATAAAAAAATCGTTTGTGTAGTAGTGCGAGCAGCCCCGTCAGTACCTGTTCAAGGCGGCCGGGTCAGTGATTGTGGCCCATTTCACACCAATAATAAAAATAAAATAAAGAGAACAAGGTAAAGGCCATGCATGCAAATTAACTGACAAAATAACCATGAATATATAATGCAGAGTCTTCACTAGCTGTAGAGCATAAAGATGAGCCTAATTAAGATGACACACTTTTCCTTGATAAAAGGGCCAGTTTCCCCTCAAATATGTCTCTCCCTACAAGGGAGAGATAATTGCTGGACATACGGATCACCAGGTTCTAGAGATAATACATCCATTTCAGGTTACAGCTGATAACGCGGCAGCTACTTAGAATGTCTACTTAGGATAAAAACGGATCGGATAGTCTATTGTTCAAGAGCCGTTTTAATCCGAGGACTAAATATATGGTAGAATTAAATAGGATACGTTTTATTTCTTAAAAGCCGGTGGAGTAATGGATTATCTGATATTGTTTTGCGGATTATATATCTAACAGCGATATTCGGATGATCCGAATTTTAACCATATCACCGTGCCATATGATTGAATTGTACATCATCGTAGTCTAATCAAGTGATTCATCGCTCTTTTTTTTTTTTGAACTTCGAGGTTCTCCCGATCCACGAGAATGGGAGCATAAATTGGCTTCATTGTTTAATGCACACTATCTAATCATTCTGATATGTTCATAAATTGAGATTTTCTTGGATCAGGAACTTATTTTCAGTATCTATCACATCAGATATTTATATACTAATTTAAACGTAGACTAAAAATAAAACTCATTTTATAATCTTGGATTAATTTGCGAGATGAATCTATTGAGTGTAATTAATCCATGATTAGCTTATGTGATGCTATAGTAAACATGTGCTAATTATGGATTAATTAGACTTAAAAAATTTGTCTCGCGAATTAGCTCTCAATTTATGCAATTAGTTTTATTATTAGTCTATGTTTAATACTCTTAATTAGTGCTCAAATATCAAGAGACTAAAATTTAATCCCTAGATCCAAACACCCTCTGAGTCTATCCTGCCTTCCGTACCTTTTCCGATATCCGTATATGTATACATTAAAATATACTGTGCAAGATATAATATCTCTATAACCGTTCGATATACTTTCATCCATAGCAACATACCCTTATGAACTTTATCTTCGTACAACCTCCGTTAAAAAAAATATATATTTTTCTAGATGAATTTCGATAGTTAATTTTTCCACATATGTGTAGAAAAGTGAACTCTTTTTTAAATATCGACAACACTATACCAAATATATCATTATCGATTACCGATCATGATATGATCGATGCTTGCTTTATCCTGCAGAAATAAAATGGACGGATTACTCTGTATTAAAATGGCTCTTGTATTGGCCTCATTCAATCCATCCCATAATGAAGTTATTATTGCATCAATTCACTCCAACCTAAAAACCAGAATATCTTTTTCCCCTTTTATTTCAAAAAACGAGTAGAATAGCGTGTGTCATCTCATCTCCTTCCCCGTCACGAGCAAAACCAAAGCGACATTAAAGAACACCACGTCATCGCTGACATATGGGACCCAACCACGATTGGCCCCTAGTGTCATTGACCTAGCTATAGGCAGACACCACGCTGAACTCTCGCTGACCGCCCTAGCCCACGCTACCGTGGGGCCCCTACGTCAGCGACCCACCTATCCGGTCACCCCCCTCCACGGCTGTCACGTGCCATCCTCTCTCGCCGACCGGTGGGACCCACCGCCGCCCGCCCGTTCTCCAGCCCCGAGTCCCCGACCGCCTCACCGACCCAGTCGCTTCGCTGAGAGTGGGGCCCACCTTCTCGTGTCCCCACCTGCAGTGACTATTGCGTGGATAGCCAGAGGTAGCGCAGCCGTCACTGAATGAGGCGGAGGCGCTCGCGGTTGCGGTTGCAGCATATAAAGCACGCCGCGTTCACATCGTCGTAGTGCCAAATCTACCAACTCTTCTCTCTCTCCCTCCCCCTCGCGAGCTCTCCACCACGTCGCCGCTCGCCGCCGGCGCCGCCGGACGGAGAGAGAGGGAGATCGATCGGGATCCCGTATATATGGAGGTGATCATGGGAGCGGAGGAGGCGAGGACGAGGGTGGTGGCGGCGGCGGGCGGGCGCCGCCTCAACCCGAACGCGAAGGAGTTCGTGCCGTGGTGGCGCCGCCACGCCGCCACCGACGACGACGCCAGGACGAAGCTCTCCGCGGACGCGCCGGAGTTCGTCTACGAGGGGTTCTGGCGAGGCGTCGATGATCTCACCGGCTACGGCTACGGCGACGGCGCGCCGGAGGAGCTCGTCGTCGTCATCTCGGAGGAGCGCCTCAACCCGGACGCGCCGGAGTTCACCGCCACCTCGATCCGCCGGAGAAGATCCCCCGGGAACGCGAATGGCATCCCCCCCACCCGCCACTGGAGTGTAAGCAAGAGAATACACCGCTTCTTGCATTCCATAATTTCTTCCTTTTCTCTTTCAGATCACAAATCATCGATGGAACTTGATTTCGATTTCGATTTCTCTTTTCAATCTCTGTTCATGGCGTCTTGGTTTACAGGTTTTGGGTTTACGCTTTCCTTTTCGGGTGGCGGTAGTTGTATGTGTTGAAAATCGAGGCGAAGAGGCGCAGATCGGTGGGGGAGGCTTTACGCTTTTGGTATAGGGATAGCGTCAGATCGAGGTGGTTGCTTATTTACTGTGAGCTCCAAGAAAGACAAGAGGGGAGTTGTTGCATGCTTTGAGTGCCTCTCTCTTTGTACATTTGAATACTAAGAAATGAGGATTTATCATCTATTATTGATAGAGAAGAAAACTAGTGAGATTGTGAGAAAACCCGCATTCGAGAGGACTCGGACACATAGAACCTCTTTATAAATTTGGATAATACCAAGGGATATACGTAGCTTCTATTATTGGATAGAAAAAGAAGCTCGTGAGAGAATCTGCGTCCGAGCTAGAGGACCCGAACATGGGCCGGCCCAAACTTGTGGTAGCTCCCAGCTAACCACTGGGCTACGGTGTCGTTCTCTTGAGTACTTCTCTCTTAATCGGTGATTATTATTCATTCAATGATATATATATCAGAAGAGAGGAAGGGAGATCATGCATTTTTCTAGGGTTCAATTTGTAGGGGAGATAGATCCATGTTTGGGGGCATGGTCTTTGATATTATCGGATTTGATTTGACGGTCACATGAAAGAAACTGCTTCAATGTTTAGATGCTTGATTTGATTTTGGTTCTTCAGGTGGGTGGAAACTGAAATAGTCTTTTCCCTTTGGTTTCAGACTTTTTCTTCTTGTCTTAATTAGATCTTTTCCTATTTAGTCCGTTTCCATTTTTGGCTCCTCCTTTTTTCCCCTATTTTTGGCCATGAATAGCTACTTTCCTAAAGTTCCATATATGCATGGTGCATATATATGTCACTAATGCTTTCTTTCTCTCTCTCTCCCCCCCCCCTCACTATAATCTACTATTATTGTGCTTCTTAAATAAATTACTATTTTTTAGATAATGGAATATATTTCTATAATTTTGAGGCCCCTAATTAATTAATTAATTCCTGTCCACTGACAACATTTTTACAGAGGAGGGGTATTAGAAACTTCTCGCGACAAGGAAGATCAGCCCCGTTTTCTTCCAGGGTGCGAAGGGCCCAGAAGGAAGAGTTTGTAAGAAGAACAATATTTGTCAGTGATATTGACCATACTGTAAGATACTGATATTTCCATGGATTACAAATGCGATGATTTTTATTTTCTATGGCTTGCATGTATGGAGTAATTTGTAACATTCAAAAATATTGTGTGATACTTTATTTGTTTCTGAAAGATAATGGTATGCATTTGTGTGTTTCAGGTTACTGAGGACATGTTGGCTGAACTGTTCGGAAGCTATTGCAGCGTACGCCTCTTCCTTCCCTGTGTATATATGCCCGATTAAACATTTTTTAGCTTCACTATTTTTTTCTTTTCTTTTTGCGAAACACAGTGTAGATGCAGACGTTTATATAAACATGCGCACACTTAGCTTCACTAAGTTTCTAGCTATATAACTGTGATATGTATGGTGATCGATTAAGACCACTTTCGATAGATATGAGAATTTTTTGATATTGCGATATATATCATTCATATGCATTTGTACACGTAACCAAAGCATCATCATTGGCAAGTGTCAAGCACAATTATGTTCATGTGACGCACTCATGCATCAAATATATATTATATTAGGATTTTGATATAGACATATATAATGTACTAGGATTTTGATATATATATATATATATATATATATATATATATATATATATATGTATATATATATATATATATATATATATATGTATATATATACTCATGTAATCTTTTATTTTCTTCGATATGTCTAGCCCTTTATTTAATTATTATTTATAGTACAGTATGCACTCCAGGATCCTTACCTTCCTGGTCTACTTTAGTATTTGTAAAGACCTAACATATATATTTTCTTCTCATTTTTCCCAATATGTATGTTCATATTAAAATTGCAGCAGCACTTGTTTTGATCCTTTGAAAGGCTTGAATCAGGTGGAACGTACTCTTTAGAAGTATGTATATGCCAGTTTGTAAACTTTTACGGACATGCATGTTTACTTGAGAAGATTTTGTTTATAACATGGTCCTCTTAATTGTTTGGTTCTAGCAAATATAGTGTTTTTCATAAAGTTAGATTTTAAGTGAAATTAATAATCGCTTCGTGCTATGCTGGAAGCAATCTAAAATAAGATGATTTTCTCTAGTTTGTAATGTCCTAAACGCCTTAAAATTCGTTGCTCTAGTTTGTCCATATGTTGCAACAGGTGGTGGTGGATTGCCGCATCTGTGGAGATCACACATCTGGCCTTAGGTTTGCATTTATTGAATTTCAAGATGAGAGTAAGTGGCACATTTCCAACATCAATCTTGTTTTTCATCAATACAAGTGAGGACTGAGGATTATGAAAATATAATCTGGAGATATAACATGCATGCAAGCCTTATTTTTTTCAGATGATGCATATGCTGCATTGGATCTTGATGGGTATGTTCTTGGCATTTGCCCTCTTAGGGTTTCACCTTCTAAGACTGCAATCATGCCTGTGAACCCTTCTTTTCTTCCTCAGGTCAGTACCCATGGAACCATGTTATTGCCATGCTTTATAATTAAGATAGATCATATCTATTTTCAAGATGTTGTACTCACTCTTAAATTTATCCTGTAGTCTGAAGCTGAGAGGGAGATGTGCTCAAGAACAATCTATTGCACGAACATCGACAAGAGTGTATGCGAAACCTAGCTTAATCCTCCTTGAGAAAAAAATTCTCACTCCAATGTTAATAAGTTCCTTGTTAACTTTTATATAGGTCAACATAACAGATTTGAAATACTTCTGCGAGGAACACTTTGGTCAGGTTAGAACATATAATCATCTCATGAATTGATATTCCTCTTTATTAATTAATTTTCAGCGGCACACACTATGTATATTTATATGAATTTTTTGTACCGTAATATATTTATCTGAATTACCTCGCTTTCTGCCATTTCATGGATTATATGCAGGTTTTCCGCCTAAAGCTTTTAGGCGATGATTGTCACCCCACCCGCATAGCTTTTATTGAGTTTGTTGAGGTGACACTCTCAAATCTCAATTCTCAATACAGTAATTTTCGTACATTGGTTGACTTGAATCCAAGTGTAGTAGATGTTGTAGGAGCAATGTGATGATAAACATCCTCAATTCCTCATCCTAATAAGCAAGCTGTTCTTCTTAATGTTCGACAATCACTCTTGGTTTAGATCATCCTAGCTTACAGCCAATTTACATGCATATATGTAAATGTCATGCACTTATACTCCCTGCTACAAAAATGCTGATCACATTTTGGTCAGATTCCAGGGTTTAGGTTCATAACGTAACCACGACAGAATAGTTAGAGATTCTATCCTACTATCGCCCATCATTATTTAGGCCCTGTTCTATTCTTCAATTATTCTTCAATTTCCTTGTTTTCTGCTACCACGTTTTTTATATTGTTAAATGGTGCATGTTTTTAAAAAGTTTCTACGTAGAAGTTGTTTAAAAAAAGCAAATAAATCCGTTTTCAAATTTACAATAGTTAATACTTAATTAGTCATGTGCTAATAATATTTTTCGTTTTACGTGCGATAAAAATCTATCTCCAAAACTGGAGATCAAATGGGGCATTAGTTCTAAAAAGAAATGCCAACTATATAGATATAGTTTAATTATGCTAACTAGTACTCTGTAACGGTCTGACCTGTAATTTATAATTTGTTCATTATATGTCATTTGAAGAGGTACATCTCATTCCTTATATACTATAGTAACATGAATTTCAGCTTATACATTAAAAAAAATCGTACGGTGCTATCTACTAATAATAAAAACCAATCTAAACCATTGATCTTATTTGATCGAAGAGTTCAGATTTATTTATACTATCACCCTAGTTAGCGATAGTAGAAATGTGGAGGGGTATTATTGTAAAAAAATAGGTGCGGATGAGTAAAATCGTCATTTAACAGTGATAACATTTATTTCCTTCTTTTTTGGTTTTTTGATGAAATATGAACAATGCTAGCGTAATGGATAATGACATATCGATCTAGCCGGGAATAAACATAAATGATAAAATTAATCGTAATCATTATAATAGTAAATTACTAATTTACCCTTAATACTACAAATAGAGAGTATCGGAGCATCGCTCATCACATAATAAACTTCCTATATTGTTTTGAAACTAGAGGGTGTGAATATGTATTTTTGGTTGTGTGCATCCTAATTATGCAGATATATCTCATCGATTTTAATTGGTTAAGTTTAATAAAAGCTTATATTATCTAAAAATATTTTCAGGCTAATGGTGCTATTAACGCCCTGAACTCCAGTGGCATATTTGCAAGTGGCCAGCCTATCAGGTTCAAAATAATCCGTACTACCCTCTCTCTCTACATTTATGCAACACATGACCGGATAAAATTTTACATGCACATATCACTATACATGTCCATGTAAACAACCTTTGTTTGTGATCTACTTTCAGGGTGTGCCCTTCAAAGACGCCGATCAGGAGCGTGGAGTCCTACTACTCAACTGCTAATACCGAACCATGAGATCGAACTGACCGTCTGGCGTCTCCATCGCTGTTCAATTGATCCACATCGCAGTGCCTGGAGATATATGCTATATATGCTCATATATATCAGTTCATCATATATATTATATATATGCCCCGGTGCTTATGGTGGCTTCAGCTAGTTGTAGTTTTCCCTGTTGAGTTTCTCCTCAAAGAACCTGCATTCATACTGTGATCGACCGGCCTGAAGACAGAGAGCTGCATCTGATATAGATGTGTGTGAGCTTTCTGCTTGGTTGTAGTGTACCTGAGGTCTGAATCCATTGTTCCAGAGAGTTGTGTTTCTGCTGTCTCAGCTGTGTATCAAATATTTATACTTGGTCGGTTTTAATTTCTTAATTAGTCTCTTAATTGATAGCTTGGCATCAGATGGGTTTCACCAGCATGAGTAGTAATTATTCCTTTCTCTAAACATGGTGAAAATTATAGCTGAACTTCAAAAGTGCAAGGCTGCAGACACATGTACTTATACTTTCTTTGTAGGTTAACTGATGTTCATCTATATGACTTTAATTGCCCTACGCAGTTGACTACTCACTCAATATTATTATTTTATCTATGTTTGTCCGAATCATTTAACATATATTTAACATCCTAAATAACTTCAAATGAAAATATTATTAACTAAATAGTTATAGATCTCATTGTGTTCTATAACTTTTAGAAAGAGAATATGATCTTCATCCTATGTCGTTTGAATAATTCGAAATTTCGTTTTTCAAAATAGATCTTACATATAATAGATATTCGAACATGTAAACTTTCTCAAATGGAAATATTTTCAATTATAATGTTGTAGATCTAGTTGAGCTCTATTATTTTGATATGGGGCATGTTTCCATCCATGTCATTTGAAAAAACTCAAAATTTTGTTTTTAAAAGTAGATCTCATCATTGCATATTCCGGGATGTAAACGATCTCTAATGGAAATGTTGTTAGTTATAAAGTTGTAGAAGATATCATCGAGAGCTACAACTTTTATATAGGACATGTCTCCATCCGAGATTATTTTTTTGCAAAATATAAAAATTTGAATTTTCCCTTATCACTGACGGGTCATAGCTTGCACCTGTCGGAAACAACGTTATCTGTGACATGTGGTAGTTAAAAACCTATTAGAGATGATTGGTCTTATCTATGATGATTCATAATACTATCCGTCATCTATGATGGACCATGGTTGTGATCCAAGATCATCTGTGACGGGTTACAAATACGACCCATTGCAGATGACCTCACATATGTGACGGGCCCTTCCTAGTAATCATATCTTAAATAGTATATTTTTCGGTCCGTCAGAGATGACTCATCTTTGACGAGTCACGTTGACCCATCACAAATAACCTATCACTGATACTCGTGTAGAATCATGTGATGATTTAATCGTGGTGATGAACAATTGTCAAAGGTTTGTGATGTGTTTTCGGATGTCGGTTCTGGATGCGGCCGGTCAGACCAGGTGGTGCACGCCAGTCAGACAGGTGGTGTTGGAGAGGTCTGACCGGGTTGCCCGACGGTCAAATCAGCAGACTCTGGGGAGGAGTCGGTTTCGGGTCGTTTTCATGGAATTTCTAGATTGCTTCATGGATATGACTTCTAGATAATTTCTATTTGTATGTGATACTATCGTGTCCTGATGTGAGTCAAATTGGTACGAACTTGTACTCGGATATTGAGTTTCTTTGCTATTCATGTGCAAGTGTTGCTTGAGGCCATGGGAGTATAGCTGGTGATGGATTGGGACTAGGCTTGGGAGAAGTTGAGGTCCAGACGGTTGAGGATATCACGCGGGATGCTCAGACTAGAGAACAATGCACGTGGAGGTGAAGGGTTCCATATAGCATACATGTGGTGTTGTGTGTATGGAAAGCGAAGTCAAATTTAGATTGGAGTCCAAGTTTTGGAAGATTGGAGTTTGTAAAGTTTATTTCTTATACGGGAAAGTTTCCTAGGAGATCAGGACTTCTTGTATGAGAAGGATTCGTGGCTAGGTGGCAGCCACATTATGGGTATAAATAGAAAGGGAGGATGTGTCCTCTCGGTATCGATTTTAGAGAGAGTTGAGTTTAGAGAAAAGTTAGGGTTTCGAGTTTAGTTCGAGATTTTGATGAGGAGTGTTGTTGGTGCACTTTGTAAACACTGTTAGATGCAATAAAGTCGAGATAGATTAATCTACATCTTTGAGTTTCCATGTATCGATGTTTTCCTGGATCCTAACGATTCGACCGGCAGCATGGGAGCGGTCTAACTGGCGGCATAGCGACGGTCTAACCAGAGGTGATCAATCGGTCAGACCGGCGACGGCCATAGTGGAAAAAACCGTACCAGCCCGACGGTTGGACCGGAAAAAACTAGAACCAGAGGTCAGCGTGGTTCGGTTGGATGAAAAGACCGGACATGTAATTGACCCGCTTTGGACCGCTTGAACCAGCCGGTTTTTAGGTGAACCAGTGATAAACCGGCCTCGGTCGGACCGGCCTGTACATCATACTTGCTTTAAATGGGCTGGAAGAAGGCCCATGTAACGCTTTCGACCGCTTGAACCGGCCGGTTTTTAGGTGAACCAGTGATAAGGCCTATACATCAGACTTGCTTTAAATGGGCCGGAAGAAGGCCCATGTAACGCTTTCGACCAATTGAACCGGTCGGTTTTTAGGTGAACCGGTGATAAACCGGCCTTGGTCGGACCGGCCTCGAAGGCCCGCAATAACTAGATTTTGCCTTGGTCAGACCGGCCTCGAAGGCCCACAATAACTAGATTTTTAGGCAAAAATCACCAGGAGAAATGGCATGGTGGGGAGTCGAATTCTGGTGGGTGAGTTGGAAGTTGACTGCCCTAGCCATCCAAGCATTGGGTTGTTAGTGTTGATAAGGAAACAAAAATCTTTTTTATTCAGTTGCGAACCGCGGTTCGACCGGCCGGTTCACCGGTCAGACCGTCGGACTGGTGAACCGAGAGGTTGACCGGGTCACTCACCGGTCCGGTTTTTTCAACTATGGCAGCAGCGAGCAGCAGCATGCGACAAGGCGGTTGTCAAACCGACGGCGAGAGGGTGGTCAGACCGACGGTAGAACTACGGTCAGACCAGAGTTTGATCTAATGGTCAGACCGGTTACGACGACTTCATCGATTTGAGGGTAACTTTTATTTCCACTAAAAGTTTTTGGTTTTTGGTGTTACAACCATTCACCCCCTCTGATTAACTTGGTTCTTGCGATTCGATCCTACAACCCGGATCTGTAGTAGCGTGCATAACCACTATCCGTGTGGGGGCGACACTCCGACCACATATTTCGTTCAGTGGTGGTGTTGGCACCATGTCGCTCATCGTTTGAGCCTGTAGGGTACCCACCATGAGGAGGAGGAGAATTGGAGAAATGGCGCTGGCAGCCAAAGAGAACACCGTCGTCTTCACAAGGCTGCTGCTGCAGGCCATGTCTCACCGATCGACTCACCGTCGTTCTTCGCGGGGAGTAGATTCTTCTTATTTTCTGGTGAGCTCACATGGAGTAGCTTGTTTCTGTTTCATCCAATGAGGGATCATATTTATAAGCATAACAGTAACAGGACGTGCAGGATAAAAGCAAAGCTTTCTTTTGCTGCTAATTTTGGCCTTTAATTAATGGCATTAAGTTATTTGATCTGATATTATCTGACAATTTTCTATAAATAGCCACAATTGACCGATGAAGATTTATCACTTTTTCAGGTAGCTATCCCGATTAATAATAGGAAAAGAATATGTATTATGTGATCACGTTACAGAAGAAGAAGAAAATGCATCATGACATTAATTTAATTTTACATGTTGTATACGCTATGCATGCCCCTATATGGCTATTTGTATTGTGACATGAGCCTGAGTAGCACATTGGGCACAAGGGAAGAGGAAAGCGCCTAGGCTCCGACGGGGTGGTCTGCTCTGTCCACGAAGGAAGTTTTTAATTGCCTGAAAATTGTAGAATCATGTGATGATTAATCTTGGTGATAAATCTCTACTAATATAAAAAGTACCAGTTCATCAAACATAAATCATTTCTGACCCTTGACTACGTATATCCGATAGCTCATATCAAAAGTTGGATCTGCCCCTGCAATTAGCGATCCCATCTCAGTAAACCGTTGTTAGCAAAAAAAATAAAATATCTGCTCGCCTCGTTCCGCTCCGCTCCGCTCGCGCACCCGCTGCTCCGTGCCGCTTACGCGCGGCTGCGCGGCCATTGCCGCCGCCTCCACCCGGAGCCACCACCGCTACCGCCGCCGCCTCCTCGCGGCTGTGCGCCCACCGCCACCGCCTTCGTTGACCGCAGTCCTACGCCCTCAACTACACCCCGCACCACCGCCGCCTGCTCCACACCTTGGTGAACACGCTCGCACCACCGCCGGAGCCGCAGCCCTCCAACCACCGCATCACGTCATCTACCTTCAATCGCCAGGGGCCTCTTGTAACACTCTGAAATTTTAATAAATAAAAACAAAACCCAAAATTGAGTACTGTCAAAAAAAAAACTTTTAAATAAATTGCATCATGTGCCGAGGTTATTGGTCCTTTTACTGTTTGCATTGTGCCAACTAAATAAAATGTGATTAATAAATTCATTTTGGGTGAAAACAAATATATATTTGTTGACGTAAAAACACGATGGCATGGGAGATCTGCTTAACTCTAGTGCAGGTCCAGAATAATGATGAGATGCGGGCGTGCCAGTCAGTTTGATCCTGCAACTGACAAGATATATAAATTGAAGATCAAAAGATAGCCGATCGGCTGACAAGCCGATAGAGTGATTCCACCGATGCCGATACCAGCCGATATCTAGTATAGATCTTAATACTTGAGTAAATAATGATATAAACATAATTGGCTGATGATCCAGTAGAAACCAATCGGCTAGTAATGATAGATTGAATAAGCACTGATCCGAAGGTTGAAGCATTCATCGACTGAAGGTCCGATGTCATTAAATCCAAACGATTATATAAGCAATGAAACCTTTGTTATCATCGGCTAAATCCAACTTGTATGTAACCCTTATAAGCCGATGCATCATCCAGATAACTCATCGGCTGAAACCCCGATGAAACCCTTATTGGCAATCAAGAAGCAGACTAGAGATTGTGGTTCTAAGCACGACTTAGTAGATCAAACTTAACTGATGCAACACTAAGTATGAAAAGAAACATAATATCTAGACAATCAAGCTTTTGACCGATTTTCAGGGTGGTGGATATATTATATAATCTAAGCTAACAAAGTAATCTAGCCAATATCGACAAAATCCTAGATGGAGATCGGCCGATGCAAATAGAAAACATTACCAATCTAGATTATAAAACGTATATGATAATTCATCGGCTATCACTCCGATAAAAACATTAGCATCAACCTATCGGCTTAACAAGATTTATATTATCAACAACAATCTAGTAGGTCGAACCTAACCGATGCAGCACGAGCTTGTATATGATAATCTAATACTTGATGAACAGATAGATCTGTCTAAAGTGATGGATATAACAAATCTATTTAGAACAACGTTGTGATTGTAGAGATATATCGGCTAAGACAGAAGATCAGACTTAACCGAGACAGTCCCAACTAAACCGATGCTCTCTAAATACAATGTAATTAAAATAGAATTGAGATATCAGGTAAATATATCAACCGAACCAGAGCGATCCAAAAGATCGAAGCGATGCAGCCTTGAACAACACCAATGTAGCTGATAAATTCACCATTACCCGACGGAACGTAGGGCTTACCCCTTCGTCGGAGATCGAAAGCCGATGTAGCCCCGCGTCAGGTGCCAAATTCCGCCGGTTGATAAGTAAAAAACCTCAGAAAGAGGGTGGCAATGCGCCGAGAGTAGTTGTATTGATCAAGAGATAATTTACATAGACCATAGGTGTACATATTTATACCCATGGGTAGATACTAGTCCATATCGGACACAACTCAAACTTTCCTAAAGATAAAAGGAAAAACATAAAGTCCTTATGGGACACTAAACACACTTTCCTAAAATTAAAAGGAAACTAACGACTCTGCCTAATTAATAGATAAATTGCCATGTCGTATCCTCCTTAAACTCGGTCTCTTTTGGATAAGCTTCCTTTAATAGATTAATTTCCTTAACCGAATTTGGTAAGAATCCGACTGTTGGCGATTGATAACTTCCATCGGCCGATTCTAGAACTCTGAAGCTGATACTGACTCTAGGCCGATGATGACTTCGAGGCTTACCAAATTTCGTCGTCAACAATATCAAAATCCCTAAATATAGGAAATTATAAAAAGAATCTAGGGTAAATATTAAATATTGCACAATATTAAATTTTGGGCAAATTCACATTTGGATACTTAAATTTGTCCCTCAAATGCTGAGGTGAAAATATAAATGTAAATTGCAATTTTTCTTAATTTTTAAATCAGTCAAAACCCTAAAATTCTAATAAAACCTAGATTGCACTATTTATTGTGCGCTAGGTGTTCGGCTTGGACCTACCCGGCTGAACACCCAGCACCACCCTCGGTCGCACCTAACCGCGTGCGTGCCCCCCTCCCGTGTGCCGCCATGCTTCTCCCTCCCATGTATTGCACACTCCCAGTCACCCCCACGCATACCCCTTCTTGAGCCCCGTGCCGCGCCCTGCCAAGCCTCGCACCCTCCCGCGTCGCGTCACGCGTGCACCTCGCGAACATCGCGTCGCCGCGCCTATGTCGCATCATCGCGCCAGTGTCGCGTCGATGCGCCGCGCCTCGGCCACCCCCAAACCCCCTAGCTCACCGCCAGCCAGGGCATCTAGCCGGGTGCCCTAACCCGGTGCCATTAGTGCGTCGCTCGCCCTTTCCCTCTATTTAGACCCCGTCTCAGCTCGGCCGCACCCCAAACCAACACCCGTTGCATCCCTCTTCCACCCCACCCCGCTTGCCACCACCACACATGCGGGCATTACCGCACCGCAGGTGTCAAACACGTGCGGGGCGCCAGTTGCACCGCCGCCGACACCTGCCTCACCGGCACCACGCCGCGCGCCGCTACCTTCCACCGTCGCACCACCTCTTGGTAAGCCCCTGCGCCCGGAGCACCCTCTAGTGACTTAGAAGCCGGCGGCCCCCTCAATTTGGGGTGTGCGCCGCCGTGGCCATGCCAGCCCCGGCCACTGCCGCGCCGCCATTGAGCTCGCCGTTGGGAGGCATAATCCGAATACGACCTAGGCCAGATTTTTTGCGCAAATAGACTTACTAGGAACCCTGTGTGCTCATATGAGTAGGGTGTGCGTGTGTGCATTTATAGAGGTGAGTGTCCGCACACTGTGAGCGTTTACGTTTGTACCGTGTTTCTCAAAACAAAAATTATTAGACGTTTTAACTTTTTTTATCTCATATCTAGATTTATTAACATCCATATAAACATGAGCTTATATATGAATCACATACATAAATCTATTCAACAACCTAAAACATCTTGTAACTACGAAAGTAGCGGGAATACCTGTGATCGAGCGCCCGACGCACCATATAAAACCGGACGCTCAACTGATGGCTCAGACTCTGCATAAGTTCTTTCGCATGAGTCATTTTATTAAATGTGCGTATCTTTCTTGCATGCAGCTAGTATCTATTGGGTTTCATGTAGTCTAAGAGTATGTGCATGCATGAGATTCTAGTTCTAAGCTTTAAAGGATTTTTCCACGAAAGTTATTTATCCGATTTACAATCCGATTGCACCATTGTATTAGTTGCAATTAAATCTCTATAACAAGATATGACATGATTATATTCCGATGAAAAAAATACATATGTTTCAACCGATGGAATTGGATGTTTCACGTGTGAGAAAAAAAATGTTTCAATCAGAATTTGACTATGTTGCATATTTTGAATTTTATGTTGCCATGGATCTTTTAAAAATGTTGCACATGGCATTATTTCGATGTTTCAATAAATATTTTTCTGATGTTTCACTAGTATATTTGCGAATATTGCATGTGGTATTATTGGATGTTTCAGTAAGTATTTTCTAATGTTTCACTAATTTATTTATAAATGTTGCACGTGTTGTTTGGGATGTTTCAATGAATATTTTCTAATGTTTCAATAATTATAAGTGTGGTTGTTTCACGTATAATACGTGAAAATATAAAGATGTTTCAATTAATAATATAATCATATTTATAAATTTTATCAGAAATATAATCAAATGAGATCATATTGTAAGGCTTTAATTGTAACGAGCATAATGGTGAAATCGGATGGCAGATCAGATAAGTAATTTGGAAGGAACATTAGTTTAAAATTTTATTTGTAGAGAAGATGGAGAGAGAGATTGCATGTAGGTATGCACAAGAGTAGCGTATAGGCTTGTAGCTTAGTAGATTAAGTGTGATTTTCTTTGTATGTAGGTAGGCAGGTGAGTGGACTACATTCGATTTTATGTTAAATATCGGGTGTCCGATATGCAGCCTCCGGAAAGTAGTTACTACTCAGTAAATTTGAGGTTTAGAATGAATTGATTTAGGTGTGTTAAATAAGCTCTTGCTCTGAAACCATTGGATGCTCGATGAGTGGTTTAGATGCAGGGAGGGACTACTGCTCAAGTTCCGACCAGGCGGCGGCGGCCGGGAAGGAGCGGCGGGGCTTCGCCGGAGATCAGGCGGAGGCACTGCGAGCTGCTCCTCTCCCCGCCCCGCTCCGCCGCCTCCTCCTCCTCGTCGGGCCTCCTGCCCAGCCACCAGGAGGTGGTGGATTCGGGGCCGCATCGAGCTCGGCGCGGTTCACGCAGCCGAGAAGATAAGAGGAGAGGAGAGGAGAGGTCGAGGTGGCGGACGGGCGGGTGGTGGTGTCGCCTCCTCTCCTCCGAGATCGCCGCCGAGGTGCGCCTCCCTCCTCCCCCACGCTTCTACCCCCATTTTCCTTTGTTGCTCGTTGCAATCAGCTGCTTAGATAAGATAGTTTCGATAATTTCGATCCTGCTCTTTTCTTTTCAATTCCTAATAATTATTTGGTGTGTGATTGCTCTGTCAATTAACAATCGATTAATTTTGTGATGCAAATTGCATTTTGATTTTATTTTATTCACCTGAAATCAGTAGCACTGCGGGTTCAAGGAATGAATATATATATACTCCGCGGTATCACTGATTAGTATAATTACCAAATGACATAAGTATCAGAAAGTAGTTGAACCAGACAGAGATAATGATAATCTACCTCAATTCCAAACATACAACTTAAGTATATGAAGAATTTGATCACTGAATTAACTTTTAGATGATTATTAGTAGATTGCTAACACGCTGCACTTGTAATTTGGTATAGGTGCAAAATCGGACAAAAGGTTGTCTTACCATGTAAATAATACACTTTAGTTAAAAAAGAGAATCAAGTAAATAATTTTTTTGGTTTAAAAAATAAATATGCACTAAATGTTTAATGCACGTTTCGAGCTTTATTAACTAGTGAAGTAACGGATTTGAGTAATTTATTTCCTTATTATGCGTAAACTGATAATTAACAACATGGGAGCAAATGAAAAGTTCGTATCATCTGAATTATGCTGTTAGGAGGATTCAAAAGATGATTAATATTTGGATTTCCTGATCAACAGTGAGGATGCATAGTCAAACTAACAGTGCATGGTATACAACTTTCTAACAAAATCTCAACAAATTGATTAAAGTGTTAGGAGAATTCAATAGATAGGGTTGCCCGTTTTAAGATGGTGCCATACAGAAAATGAGCTCTTTGTGTGAAAAGGGTTCAGACAATGAATTATTCGCCCAAATGGAGTGAATTTACAATTGTTTTAGATAATAGATATAGTTTACATACGAGCCACTACCTTTAATTGGGCACACGACTAGCATTGACACTGAAAACATATAAGCAACAGACACAGACACAGCTATAGTTTTATTTTTTTTTAGCAAAGATCAATCGTACTGATCGACCCAGCTTTATAAGAAAGAAAGCCAAACAGGACCAGTCTAGAAAAAAACCAAACAGAACAGAGCCCATACAGTAAAAGAAAGGAAATAAACCTGCTAACATCTTAGCTAACAACCTGCTAACAGAGATCACTATGACAGACAAAGCCATAGTTTACTTAGCAATACACTAAACACCACTACCTTCCTCCAGATAGACCAGTTAATGTTGTTTCCAGACATGACATCACATATTGATCATAGGCTGCAGTGTCATCACTGTAACTTCAGTGGTGAAGAAACTTGGTGAGTAGTCTGACAACGTAAGAACCCTCTCCAGGTACTGCACAACTTGTCGCATTCTTGGCCTCACATTGGGGGATGGATGCGAGCACAATAACCCAATCTTCAGAACTAACTCTGCATCCTCTGCTACACAATCCTCCAGTCTTGGGTCTATGGTGTCGGTGATTGAACCATTTTGCCACGTCTCGAGCACCCAGTCCACCAACACTATAGGGTCGTCATGAACATTCCTTGTAATGATCGGCCGCCTTCCACAGGTGACCTCAATCATAAAGATGCCAAATGCAAAGACATCAGTTGCCTTGGTTGCCTTGCCAAGTCTTGATAGCTCAGAGGCAATATATCCCCATGTACCAGCGATATGCGTAGTATGCGCATCAGCTCCATGGTCATGCAACCTTGCAAGGCAAAAATCACCAAGCCTTCCATTCATGTCGGTATCAAGGAGCACGTTGCTCGTCTTGATATCACGGTGGATGACTATGTGCTCCCAGTCCTCATGGAGGTAAAAGAGGCCAGATGCTATACCTTTGATTATGCCAAGCCTCATAGCCCAACCTATAGTAGGTGTGTTATCCTGATCATGTAAGTACTTATCGAGGCTGTCATTGGGCATATAGTCGTAGACCAAGAGAAGCTCCTTTTTGTATCGGCAGTAGCCTAACAATTGCACAAGGTTACGGTGGCGGACATGGCCAAGGATGGCAATCTCCGCCACAAACTCCTTCATTCCTTGCCTCGACTCCGGTGAAACCCTCTTTATAGCAACATTCTGCTTAGTAACAGGGAGCACCCCTTTGTAAACCCTCCCAAAACCTCCTCTGCCTAAAAGCATCTTGTCCTCGAATCCACCAGTGGCTGTCACTAGATCTTTGTACCTGAAAGAGGGTGGCCCCAATTCGGCCTCCCAATCTTCACATTTCCCAGCATTCTTCTTGTGGCGTAGCAAAACAACAATAACAGCAACAAGGACAGACATGGCAACCAGTACTGATAATATAACAATGGATAATCTGTGATGGTTTGGAGGTTGACGATGATCTTGCTCCTGTCTCTGATTGTTTGGAGGTTTAAGACGATCTTGCTTTTTAAAATCTTGAGCCACTTTGAGAGGCAATGCAGAGTGGTTAAGTGGCTCAGCTTCCCCATCTGTGGTGAAGCTCCAACCAAGAATGTAATGGCCGCTGTATGTGGGGCCTGTAGCAGATGAAACCCTATATATGCTAATTGATTATCATCAGATATCTTGGAGAATAGAGTGGAATCTGACGATGATATCAGTGGACATCGAGGTTTACCCATGTTGTAAGGTGCTAAAGTGACATTTACCGTTTCTGCTTTGCTGTCATACTCCACCCATGCCTGTATTGGGTCACCTGAGCAAAGCACACCGTCATCTTCCAAGGGCTATAAGCATAAGTAATCCTAACTATGATTGGTTTAGACAAATGAAAAATACAAAATTGGACTAAGAGGTAGCTTTCCCTGCAAGAAGAGAAAGTACCAAAAGCATTGTATGTATTGAAAAATACAAAATCTATGGCGGTAAGCCTTTTAACCATATCCATATTTTGCTGAACTGAATGAAAATTGATTATTTTGAGATTTTGACATTATATCAGTCCAATTTTAGAAATCTTAGCAACAAAAGAGTCCAAACCGAAATCAAATTCAGCTAACTTGCACTAGGTGATGAGTGCCGGACTAACAAATCTTTCCATATTTATGCAGGTTCTGTTGCCTTCGAGGTATATGATGAACTCATTACTGCACTGCTATTTTGTATGGTCGCTTTGTACTCCACATTTGAGGATGTTATTTCCATCTGAAGCAACTACTGTCAAGGAGTACCTGCAGCAGGTGATCACTTCATACATCTTTTTACATGCATTCACTCCTAATTAAAATTTCATGGAATATACCTGAAACATGTCATGTGTTTTGAGCTTCATGAAAATATGCATATATAGCTTCATGATGTACCTGTAGGAGCTATTACTTTTGTATATTTCACAAGGTTACATGGCTGAAAATCTGCAGTCCGAACATTTCTTCTTCAAATGACACCCCATAATTAAATGTCAAACTGCTTCTTGCCAGCTTATGTATTTTCAGTTTTCATGGTGAACGATCTATTCTGAATTTTTTATACTTGCATATTTTGTAAATTGGCATTCAAGCAGCCAACAAACACCTGAAGGTATCCTGATATATAAACCTAAGTTGTGTGGTCTATCAATACCGATATTCTCTTTTGAATTTGTTTGGATCCTTGGAAAGACATTATGCCTAGCACAGTGTCTTCTTGAGTTTGTGTACACATTGTGAACTTATATATAGCTACAGACTTACAACATGTATACTTAAAATCGGCAGCAATGTCCATTAATCCATATATGAATATATCTATCTGGCTTGGATGTATAAAGATCAAGTTCTCTTTGTTTTGTCTTTAGGTGGAGTGAGCTGCTCTTTTCATCTTCGGTGCTTCATTTTACTTCTATCGTAAAAGGATATGTGCCTCTGACTGAAGGCCTGAGATTCAATTCCAAAGTTTGCCCTTTCCATCAAAGGTCATGAGCATTCTTTCCAGTCCATTGACTGATTTGCTTACATGTCTGTTGCTGAAATGTGTCATGTAGGCAGTAGGCTGCAACAGAAGGCCCATTTTCCCTTTTGTGATGTTCCATAACATTCTGTTGTATATGGAAGGACAAAGAATTAGATACACTAGAGTAGTAAGAGTGTTGGATGTAGTATTGCCCCTGCCTAAATAGATCAATTTATATATCAAGTTTTATTCAGTTTGAACCTGCATTGTTTTCCTATCAATTTGACGCATGATTGAGTTTCCAAGTTAGGAACATCATTGAGCTCTCTTGAATTCTGCTGATTAGCAAGCTTCCTGAGATACAAATATACTCATTGTACATAACTTCTTCGTGCAACATACTTTGTTAATTTTCCTTGGAGTGTCCTATAATCCTCCAAATCAATTACCTTTGCTACTGCAATAATTTCGAATTTTGTTTCTAACTGCAGCTCAATAGGCATGTATATTTAAGCTAATCTGAATACCTTTTTATTGGAAACAACATGGAACCACAATTTGTTTATATGAAAAATTTTCAGCATTATTAAATGACAGATCGTGGCTTTGATAGAATGTTGGCGCTGGATGTATCTACCTTCCATCAAATAAAGCTCTTGTTTCTTAAGTTACTAATGGCAACTTTTAATTTTATTTTTCTTGGCAGGAGCTCTGCAAAGCATTTCCATTTCTCAGTGGTTGTTTATGCAAACCAATATATCTTTTTCAGGTTTCAGAAGCTTCTGGAGATATTATTGTAAGGGAATAATAATATTACTGCTCACGTTGGCAGCTGAGAACTCTGTCATCTGAACTAAAAATTGGTATGTCTCCATCTAATCCCATGATAAATAGTGAGAATCTATTTATAAAATATGTAGATCCCACACTTTTTTTATCCTGAATTATGAAGCCCTGTATATATACATGCAACACAATTTCCTGTCCAAGACGATGCTGTTGAAACTATAATAACTTGCCTTAGTAAAGGTTAGCTGAAACACCGTTGATGAATATAAAGGTTCAGAAAAAAAAGTAGCCTTTTAGGGCAGGTAGAGCTATAGAGCACTATCTTTAGAGAAAAAAATACAACAAATATTCAGAATATATTCTTTTTACACAACATTGCATGGCTCCTTTGTGCCAGATTTACTGTAGGTTGGTTTCCTTTTAAGTCAGTGTATTATGTTTCTTTAGCATAGGAGTAGATTTAGCACCAAAATTAAAAATGCCAGTAGCAAGATAATGTTGAAATCTTGTGGTATAGATTATGAATAACAACTGGTCTGACAGGTTTAGTGCTATATGATTAATTGCTCCTCAGTTTAATTTTTGTGCTCCCTAGAAAAGAGTAGTAACTAATTTTGCTAAATGCATCATTATAGAAATAATATAATTCTTTTTTTAATTACAGTGATAGGGATTGCCGATACTTTCTGTGAGTAATTCTTTTCGCTTTTTCTCCCATTCTATTTGGCGTTTTTCAGGGTTTTCATACCGGGCAGCAATGTCAACAAGCCACTAGGTGCCCAGGCATATATGCACATGCATAACCAGGTGACCAAGGAAGCTATAACTTACATTAGGGACTCTCCTTTTTGCAATAAGACACTTCACATTATGCCAAATATTTATCAAACTATGACAAATTGTATATTCGTTATCATTGGTTGTTTTCTGTTTATATGACAGACTGTAAATGAAGAGATATGTGGCATATTAAACTTCGCATTTATGGTCTGTTTAATATTTATAGTGGGAAAACATGTTTAACATAATAAACATGTAGAAAAATAGTGATGAAAAAAGTGGATGAAAAAACCCCGGAAAAACGGTGACAAGAAAAGCAAAAAAAAAAAAAAAAAATTACCATGAAGCCTTATGTATTATTTTTTTATTATGTATAGATTTATATTAATGCTCCCTTCGTTTTGTTTTGGTTTTCTTAAGTCAAACTTGTTAAAATTTTAATTAAGTTTATAGAAAAATATAGTTCGGCCCGATGACAGAAATACTGGGTGGATAAAAAATTGAATCCTTACCGTGTGCGAAAAAAACCACGAGGTAAAAAAATAGCGACGAAAAATGCATATGAAAAAAAAACATGAAAACGTGAAAAAAAGTTGCGAAAAAAACTGGTACGTGAAAATAGAGGGACAGAAAAAAGCGGATAAGTGAATCGGAAAAAGGATGAAAAAAAGAAAGAAAAAAACCTAAAAGCCTTATGTATTATTTTTGTTAGGTATAGATTTAGATTAATACAACTTTTTTCATATTGTAAGTTGCTTTGATCTTTCTAAGTCTTAAAAGTTTAATTAAGTTTATAGAAAAATCGAGTGGATAAAAAAATTGAATCTATAGCGCATGCGAAAAAAATAGCGATGCAAAAAAATAGCGACGAAAAAAGCCTTTCTTTTTTCCACTCTATAACACAAATCATAAATCATAATTCAGAGTTGCCCACAGGAAAAATCCATGTGAGCTATGCAGAAAGCCTTTCTTTTTTCCACTCTATAATAAAAACATAGGGCATGTAGATTGTATAAAATATATTCATATATACTACTCTTCCAATATATTAAAGTTTAAACCACAAAATATATGCTCATCGTGCAATGGAAAATAATTTTACTCCAAATATCCACGGTATAAAATAGAGAAAATATCTGCTACCCTCCTGCCTGCTCCAGCTGGGCCACGTGAGAGATTTTTCAGAGAAAGGCCATGTGAGAGTTGATAGGCCCATCAAGTAGTTGAGATTACAGTTTCCAGTCATCGTACATATAACAAGTCACCCGATACTTACTATTATTTAACTTACTGTTATTTAATATCATTTCACCGCGTATAATTTTAAATTGATATATTTTTTCCATTGCAATACACGAGCACCCAACTAGTATGTTATTATGTTTCTTTTCATCCTTGGAAAAATGACAGTTCACTACCTTACCTCAAGGTAGAACGTGACTAATTTGATGTTGCCAAACAGTACATGTATTCATATATGCATCTTGAATTTGGCCCTTTTTTTTTTGTTTATATGGAACCTGTAGAATGATCCTGGTCTATCTTTGTTGAGCATGCCAGAAACAAGAGCTCTATTAAGCATAAAACATGAGAAGAACATACCAAGTTATTAGAATGATCGTGGTCTCCTTTTATTTCAGTAATATACACCTAGGCAAAAGAAACGCCGTTATTTGTTAGCCCTCACTCGCTAAGGAGACTAAGATTCAGCAGTATCCAAAATACAGGGTCCATGGCAAATGATCAAAGGAAAGACAGATCAAGATACAAAAAAGATCTCCTAAAGCCTTAACCAGTGTTCTGCAACCCTGCAGCAATGCCCTTCATGGTCAGGATGAGGGTGTCCTCCAGCCCTGGCGCGTACTCGCTACCTGGGTTCAGCTTCACAAGCTCCGCGGCCGGCTTGCTCCCATCCATCACCTCCTTGGACAGGTGAGGGCGCAGAGTGACATTGTAATCCGGGTCACGGATCCGTTTCAGCGTGTAGGCTTGGCAGACATTCAGGGTGGTTATGTAGGCGTCGCGAAGTCGGAGCCGCTGCTTCAGGTAGGGGTCACCTTCAAGAAGATCCCTGTGGCCAGCAACCTGAAGTCGAAAAATAGCCGAATCGAATCATTGTACTATCATTTGTATGATAACAAGTAATCTGGAGTTCAGAGTAATGTAGAAGTTGGAATGGTACTGGTTGAAGTTATTAGTGAACATACCTGAAGAAGCAGTTTTTGTGTCTCTACATAGTTGGCTCTCAGCTTCTCACCCAGTGGCTGTAGATCCTCGGAAACGAGGAGTTTGTCATAAAGGGCAGCAATGCCAGGATTACCCTTGGCGAAAACCATCTCAATCAGGTCGAGAGTGACCCTGAAGAATGGCCACTCATTGTACATCTCCTGGAGCATGTGAAGATTCCTGATGTCCTTCTGAAGGGCGTGCTTGAATGCAGCACCGAATCCAAGCCAGACGGGAAGGTGGAAGCGGGTCTGTGTCCATGCGAAGATCCATGGGATCGCACGGAGCGATTCAATGCCTCCACTTGGCTTTCTCTTGGATGGCCTGCTTCCTATGTTCATCCTTCCATACTCTGTCTCAGGTGTTGCCTGCCAACCACAAACAAAACAAATTATAATTTTGAAAAAAAAAAGTTAGGTCTAATAAGTATAATTCAAAGTCTCCAAGGATATCTTTAGTCTAGTTTACACTGTTCGATAATATACCATTAGCTTTTGGGTCCATCACAAACATAACAGTGGCACAGTATGCTACGCCTAAGTTGCATTAGTTCACTATCTTACAATAATTTGCATTAAGTATAATATTGCCATGGTGAATCATTGCATAAAGATAAGGTCAAGTTTTCATTTTGCAATTTATTTTAGAGGTTTTACTAGTCCGATGATGATGATAAATGGGAGAAAGGACTTACAAGGCGGAAATACTCCACAAAGCGTGGCTCTTGGAACACAACGGATCGATATTCCTTGGTTGCCACCACAGCCATCTCATCAAGAAGAGCTCGCCATTCTGGTTTCGGTGCACTGGGTGGATGCATGCCGTGCTCAAGTGTGGCAGCGGTGAAACGCTGCAGTGTCCTGAAACACAAGTGCTCCTCACCAAAGCTCTGCTCAATGACTTCACCCTGAACAGTAACACGGAGCGATCCGTTGATCGTGTCTGGTGGCTGAGACAAGATAGCAAGGTGAGTGGGGCCACCGCCCCTACCAACGGTTCCACCTCGTCCATGGAACATCGTCAACTTCACCCCGAAATCCTTTGCGACCTTGACAAGCTCCTCCTGAGCCTTATACATCTGCCAAGCTGCCGAGAGACGGCCAGCATCCTTACCTGAATCTGAATACCCAATCATGACCTCTTGCTTACCATTGATCCTCTGTCTGTACCAACTTATCGAGAAGAGTCTGGTCAATGCCGCAGGGGCAGACTCAAGATCAGCCAACTTCTCAAACAGGGGGACAACTCTAAGTGGTGTCTTGACATGGCACTCGCGTTGGAGGAGCTCAACAGCAAGGACATCCGAAGGGGCTGTTGCCATGGAAATAACATAGGCTCCAAAACTGTCAGCAGGGAGCTCAGCAATCACATGGAATGTGTCTAGAACATCAGTAACCTCCTCTGTCCTGGGAAGGTCTGGGCCAAACAATGGTCGCTTCCCGTTGAGTTCGGACAGCAGCCACTCTTGACGTCGTTCCTCGGACCACTCACGGTAAGATCCTATCCCGAGGTATGTTGTGATGGCATCAAGGACATCGGTGTGCCTGTCAGATTCTTGCCTAATGTCAAGCCTCACGAGGGAGAGTCCGAAGGTTGAAACTTGGCGCAAGAAATCAAGAAGGCTTCCATCAGCAATGACACGGTCACCACAAGCGCACAGTGACCTGTAGCACAGCTCCAAGGGCTCCAATAGCTGAAAGAGAAGAAAAATACATACTAAAAATCATTGAACATAAGTTATACATATAAATTACTTTTTGATGGGCATTTCTATACCTGCTCAACATTTGTCAGAGTTGCTTCCTCAGGTATGTCGCAATATCCATTGGATAACAACTCCCGTGATCGTTCACGTGTATTGTAAAGCTTATCTCTCACATCACTCAGTATCACCCGGTATGGTTCATTTGGAGGAACCTTCTTCCAAAACTCTTCATCCAGGATTTAACAAAAAACAACAATTAGAATCTTTTTTTTCAAAAATGGCCTCTTTTAGCAACCTACACCATTAATTATGCCTAAAATGCCTGTAACTGTACCTATGTAGTGCTTTGCATCCTTCTTGGAAGAGCGGTGCAGATCATCAGCTCGTGACCGTAGCTCATCATTGCATCGCCACATAGACAACTGAAATCATTTAAAACTTTATCAACATCCAACAATCATATACACTATACTTTAAAATAGTCAAATCAAATGTATAATTACTATACTTTAAAACAGTCAAATCAAATTCTACCTCAAACATGAGATCCTCAATTTGTGAGCAATACAAGTTTGCTGCCATCATTCTTGCAAGCAAGCAGACATCCCTTGTAACCTCTGGTGTCACTCTTGGATTTCCTGTAAAGGTTTTTGAAATTTAGAGTGCATACAGACATGGTATGTCCTATGTAGTAGTCATGTAAAGAAACATCATAAAGAGGATTAATCATGCTGTAATTATCTTATAAGGCAGTGCTAAGAATCAACAGGCAATATAACAACATAGAGATGTTTCTCACCATCACGATCTCCACCCATCCAAGACGAGAACTGAATAAGAGGAGCATTGTAAGGAACACGCTCGTCGATACCAATGTTCTTCAATGCAGTATCAACACGGCGCAAGAACTTTGGAACACCCTTCCATATTGTTTCATGGAAGTAGCTCATGCCAGCACGCATTTCGTCCTGGGGAGTGGGCTGTGTTCTTCGGATCTCATCGGTTCTAAAGGCAGCTTGGATCTGAAATAATAGGATGTCAGGTGAAGCATAAGAATGGATTATGGATCTTTCTGACATCATGCTGAAAATAATGCAAAGGCATGAGGCATGTTGTAAATGAACATAAGGTTTGCAACAAGCACCTCTCTCTGGAGAGCCTCATCAAGCTCTTGCTTGTCATCTGGAGTGATATCCTTTGAATAAAGCTGAACCAGACAGTTCCGAATCCTGAAATAAGAATCGAGATTGGAGACTACTAGAAACTATATCATGTGGTATGATCTAATCGCGCTGTTTCGCCGACTAACCTGGAGTGTTTCTGGAGCAGTGACCTCCTCACAGACTGCGTTGGATGTGCAGTCAAAACTAGGTCAACAGTCTGACTCTTGAGGGCATCAAAGACCTCAGCAGGGGATTTCTTCAGGTCAAAAACAAGCCTCTTGAGTGTTTCCTCAATGTCGGATTCAGTTATTGCCGAGTTTTCGTCAATGAAATCACCCTTCTTTAGCTTGATCCTCCTCCTGTATGCGATCTGGACTTCTTCAGCCAAGTTGGCCAAGTTAAGCATGTGCGAAAAGGCTTTCGCAATAACAATCGAGTCGCCTGGATCCAAGCTTGTTATCATGTTCCCAAGTTCATCGAGCTTTTGCACGTCGTGCTTTGTTTCATACTCCGCAGCCACCTCATAGCATTCTTGAACCTATCATGTAGCACGCAAATTCAGTTTAAAGGTGGCTCTGCCTTTTAATCAAATCGTAATAACAACAATGAAAAGACGAACACGAAAAAAAAATCAAAATTATTTGTATATCTGCTAAAATTATTTGTATGGATTCAAGACAAGTTTACAGGAAGGTATAAAGGAAGAACAGAGTGTGCAATGAACTCTGTTTCTTGATAACAACACACCCATAATCCCATTCATGAATACTTGAACAATGTGTTTTTTTACTAAGAACCAAAAGTTCTCTACTAAATTGACTGATACAGTCAAACTCTGCAAGCTTCATTGCTCGTAGATCCTTGTCAGTAAAAAAAAAACAGTTACTATACTTTAATTGATCCAAAAAGTGATCCCCTAACATATGAAGTAAAGTTTGACTGACACAATTAACGGATCAGCTATTAACCCCTAAGGTAACCACGAGTTTAGAAAAAAAAAAGAAGGGGCCTAATCAAGAACAGAATCCACTGGTATGCTCAGTCTTAGTACCCAGAACTAAATCAGCACACAAACAACTGACCAATCAGAACTCTAATTCACCTCCAAGATTCAAGCTTTACACTAAACCCATACTAATAATTAATAAACCACAGAATTAACCATACACAATTTCACCCCCACTAAAGGGTAGTAAATCCAAACCCAATCTGCACACTTAAAACCTACCACCCAAAAAAAAAATTCCAAGCAATGCCACGTGTTGGTTACCCTGAAACGAGAAAAAGCTCAACCAAACCATCAATCATGATTCACATACTCTCTCTCATTACCACTCTCGGGACCGTATTGGATTGCTCCTAGATTCAACCCAATCCAAGATTGCAGGTTTGCAACCAAAAGAAAAAGAAAAGAAAAAATCGAATCCCGACGAGGAGAAGAAATAAGGAGCAGGAAGAGAACCAATAAAAGGGTTTGAAATTTACGAGATCCTTGAGGTCGTCGCCGTGGAGGCCGTGGAGGACGTCGAGGAATCGGTCGAGGAGGAGCGCGTCGTACTCGATGAGCTTGTCGTCCTCCGACAGCTTCGCCGGCACCAGCTGCCGCAGCTGCGCGTCGATCGACGACAGCCGCTCCACCTTCCCCCCGCCGCCGCCCGCCACCGCCGCCATCGCCACCAAAACAATGCCAAGAAACGCCTCCGGATTCAGGAGGCAAGAACAAGAAGAGGAAGAAGACTATTGCTGCGAAGTGTGGTGAATCCGGGGTGGTAGTATATATAGATAGAAGGAGGTTCACGCGGCGTGATTGGTTCCGTCTCGGCGGCGACAAGAAATCTTTTTGGGAGAATAATACTAGTACGATTACTACTCCTACTAGTAACAAGAAAAAGATGATTTTTTTTTTTTTTTTGGATGCGGAATGAAATGCGGTGGAAGTGGAAGTGGGAGCTGGGGAAGCGAGAAAGTTCGCCAAACTATTGGAGTCCTTTCGGGATTAATTTATTACTATTTGGTTTAGCGATAATAATAATAATATTAATAATCGTAATCGAAATGGAGTGCATCATTTGTTAGTACTACTCTACTCTCCATAGTAGTTGTATTGAGATTTCAGACACGATGTTTTATTGAGGAACGGAATTACTACTCGTTCTAAAAAAATCTACTAATCTATAGTACCGGGCTGCCTTGGAACATGTGTGCAGACAGGGAGAGATACTACAAGGGCAGCGCAGCACACTCCTAGTATTCTTAGTGCTAAGTATGCATCCACCCAGGTCCACCTTACTCATCTCATCATCTCGCTCCTACCATTATGGTAGTAAACGATTAATTCGATAAAAAGAACTTATCTGCTTTCGACCCCACCACACATCCTGCCATCCCGCTCTCACTATTATTAGAGTAAACGATTTACTTCGATAAGAACAATTTTATTACTTCCGGTATATATTCTATTTTTTCTGTACCCAACCAACCACTCTCTCCCCTACTTCATTTTTTCTTTTTTTATTTGAATCAATCCATCGTCCCAGCCCACAGATCGGTAACGCACCATGGAGGAGGATGACTGCACCGTGGCCAGTTGATGGTGATGGCCGGCGAGCGGTGCGCACTAGAGAGGAGGACGGAGACATCTCAGCGGTTAAGGCAAAGGTGCTGCTTCGGGCCTCACTGTCGAGCGTCGGGCAACACCTTCACCAGCAAGGAGGGGGTATTCACCTGGGCTAAGAGTAACAACCGATGACTGCTCCACATCGACGATATTGACAGAACAAGCAAGTAAGGAAATGACACTCCAAATCGCATATACGTACTCTGCATCACCTTCATGCATGCAGCCCCAATTTCTTTTTGAAAATCAAATTAGCGTGCAATCTACAATATTACCTGATCTGAATTGATGAGTCGCACAGGTCCTATATTTGCACATCGTGCTCCATGTGGCTAGCCGCAGAGGATAGGGTGGAGTTAGCCGGTGATGGATGTTTTCT
The DNA here is from genome assembly GCA_000573905.2 of Oryza punctata. NCBI lineage: Eukaryota > Viridiplantae > Streptophyta > Magnoliopsida > Poales > Poaceae > Oryza > Oryza punctata. The sequence continues at coordinate 13,820,307 of CM002496.2, forward strand.
ATTTTTCTTTTGCTCATCGTCTCTATGATATAAACGAGAATGTTTTTGGATTTTTTTCTGCTTGCTACAAGATGGATGGCTGCTAGTGCGCAATGCTGAGCTCATCTCTATACCACACCGCTATATCCTTCCATGATTCCATCGCTGATTGCCGCTTGCCACCCGGTTGCCCTCTCTACCACCCGTCACAAGACACAGACCAATCTCTCCATCAGATCCAGCAAAGCCACCAGGATCCCAATTTCATGATGGTTTTTTGGCTGGACCTTTTTTTTTCTTTTCTAGTTTGATTCATTTGTGATTAATTTTATCACACGTACGTGATTGAGCCTGTAAATTGTTTATTCGTATGTTCATTTTGTGATTCAGATTAATAATACTCTTAATATCAGTTTTTACTGCTATACTGTGTATTGAACCCATCAGTAAATTAAACATATTACTACAAGGTGGCTACGAGAACATGGGCTATATCAAGAGGAAGTTGGTAATTGTTTTACTCGCAGACTACAAAGTCTAAACAATATTTATAACACTGGTAAAGAATTACTAACGTTATAAGCTTATAGTTATTTTTTTACGACCATCTAGGAACGGTGCCGAACGATGTGCGGGCATTCATGCAACTAAATTTGTTATTTTTGAAGGAGGGCATTCATGCTAGTAAAATTGTTACGAAGGTGCAGAGGTGGGATGATGGGAGCAAATGGAAAACTCAGTTACTTTTGAAACGTGGAGAGACACTAGAAAAACAGAAAACTCGGAAAGAGAAGGAACGAGAAAACCGAAAAAATATAGAGAGAGAAGGAACGAGAAAATGAAAAAAGTCTGGATGGTTAATATTTTATCGGGCCTTTTGATGAAGTATAGATGAGATGGAAAAGAGAAAAAAAGAAACACGGGAGGTGGGCTGGTAAAAAAACGAAAAAAACCGGATGGAGGTCCAGAAGGTGGGATGCGGAGGAAAAGTGGGGTGGTAAAAAAAGGAAATACCGGACGGTGGGAGTGTTGTACGAGCTAGCACTCTGCGCACAGTGCGCGTATTAGTGCCACCGGTAAAATCTGTTTAAATAGTTTCTATGTATTAAGGAGTCATACAGTCTCGACCTTTCTCTCAAATAGAGTTTTATACGTAACTTTATCACGTAAAATCTGAAGATAAACATTGTATCAGAATTGTATAGTTTGATAAGATCTACAACTTTGTTATTGATGACTTTATCATTTGAGATTATTTGGGCCTCTAAATATTCGTTACAAAATCTTGGACCTATGGTTCGAATGATAAAGTTGTAGAGTTGATATGCTCTATATCAAAGTTTAAAGTTGTAAAGCTCGACAGGATCTATTACTTTATAGTTTATTTCTTTACAACTCGTGCCCCGGAGCCCTCTATCTAGAATAACTCTATCTAGATTTCCCAGATTATTTTATTTGAAATTATTTGAAGTGCAAAATAAACATTGCATGTTTTCAAGAGGTGAAATAAAATGAATACAAGAGTTTGATAAATGAGATGCTAAAAGTAAGCGATACTAAGTAGGAGGTCTTGGTTTCGATCAAAGGATCAAGAAGTAAACAGTTATTTTCACAAGCGGGTGGACCTAAGAGGGGAAGAGCTCCTCGGATAAGGGGGATTGGCTAGAGGGGATCCAACTATCGCAGACATATGTGTCGACCACGCTGTAGGGATCCCGACAACACCACTAGGTGTTGCCACCGTGTAGTCGATGCATCGCACCGACCACGACAGCACTGTCTCGGTGTAGTAGCCACCGCCATCACAGTCTTGATGCAGTCGCTGTCATCACCGGTGTGCCTAAGGCCGGCACTACCTCATGCCATTACGCCATCATTGTGGCGTCCCCACAGAGCTATCGCGCTTCGACAAAGCTGTGGGCCGCCACCACCTCTCCGTAGCTCCAACCAGCCAGCGCGTCGTCCTCATCGTGGTTAGGTTTCAAAATTCTGGAACGAAATTTCGAAAATTTCAGAACCATCGGTTAACAGCAAAATTTGTCAAATTTCGTTAGGCAAGACCGGGTCAAAGAAGGAATTCATGTCGTGATTATAGAAGATTCGGTTGGGGAAGTTGATCCAGATTTGGTAAGCTTCCATAACAAGGAAGGTGTATCTTAGTTTTTGTTTTTCTATGATAAGAGTTATGAGCCGATTGAGCCATATTGGAATCGAACTCATATGAGTGTCATTTTGATCAGCCAATCAGTCATGTCTAAGTCGAAGTTATAATTGTACTTTCCTTGTTTAGGGATAGAGTCCTGAGTCGATCCAATCGTAATAGAATCAGACTAAGTTTATCCTATAAGTATAAATATGTACGTCTAGGGTCTTTGTAAGGTAACAATAGTTCAATATAAAACTTTCGGCACATCGCCAACCCTAGTTTTACTTTCGATGAGTTCTTGTTTTTGAGTTTGGGCTGAATCGATTTTGATCTCCGGCGAGAAAGTAAGTTTCGTCAACTTCACTTATATTGGCGGAATTAGTACTTTCTCGATTAATTCCGATATACTAGTTAATCTTTTTCTAGCGTTGCCTATCATATATATCTATATCAGCTCTATCTTTGATCATTTTGTTAGCATAGTTAGGGTTGTTATATCAATCACTATCAAAAGTATCAATCGACTACCTTAAATCTTTCAAACTTATTATTAATCTTAGAACGGTCTTGGTGAAGTCCAATCTTCTAGGTTATAATTTGTTGGTAAGATTTGTTCAAGTCGATAGGTACTTGCTATAGTTTTATCGGAGTTTTGGCCGATGAGTTATCTATTTATCATAATTTAATCTACTGTATCGGTTAATATATAGATTTTGGTTATAATCGCTTAAGTTGCTATCTTTATTAGTTTCAATCTTATACTATCTCAGTTAGGTTTGATCTATCAAGATTGTGATTATTAAAATTAGATTGCTAAGGATTATAATTATAATATGTTATAGCCGATATTAGTTACCTACTTAGCGAGTAATGGAAAGCCTTAATTAATATCTCAGTGCGTTGGCCTACACGTAGAAATCATATATAATTGTCAAGTCTTTACTTTATTATTTCTAATCTTATATTATCTCGGTTTAGTATAATCAGATTAGTTGTAATAAAGTTAGAAGATTTACAAAGATATGTTACATCCTGATTCCAGCCAATGTCAATTTAACCCTTTATATTGACATCCATCGGTTATAGCCGATCGATCCAAAATTCCATTGGCATCGGCTGGGCACACGATACTGTATCGGCCCTGTGGCCGGTTGGCCCCACGATCTAACTTTTTCGTTTTTATCTTGTTAGTTGTAGGATCAAACTAATTGGCACGCCCTGAACCCAATTTGATAGAACCTACACTAGAGTAGGGATGGCAACGGGGCGGGGCCGGGCCAGGTTGGGCTGGAACCCCCCGACCCCGACCCCTGACTTCCCCCCCGGCCCCGGCCCCGACCATGGATGCGGGTTGAAAACATCCCCCGCCCCCGACCCCTGCGGGGCCCCGCAACCCGACCGGGACCCTGCATTGGGTAGCATCTCCATCTACTCAGCTCAAAAAATACAACACAATCATCATTTCAGCAAATAGAAATATTATACATAATTAACACACCACCAACATAATTAACACACGTCGGAGGGGAGACTGGAGAGGAGGAGAGGGGAGATGGTGGCCTTGCGGCTGGCGCCGAGAGCGCGAGATCCAGATGTGAACGCACGCCGCCACCTCCGCCTGTTTCTGTCTCATGGCACGGGTAGGGTACACTGGAGAGGAGGGGACACTGGAGAGGAGGGGAGGGGAGATGGTGGCCGGCGATGCTGAGGAGGGGAGGGGAGATGGCGACGCGAGACCGCGAGATCGAGATGCGACGCCGCCTGTGTTCGTGACTTCGCGTGTGACGGGAAGGGAGGGGATATGCCGATTGGGAGGAGAGACCGAGACTATCAAAGCGCTAGGGTTTAGTCATTTTTTGATGGGTTGGACGTTTTGGGCTTCCAATGGGCTATATTTTGAGGGTTTATATATCCTTCCCGGGGCCCGCGGGTCACCCGCGGGTGAAATATACCCCCGTCCCCTCCCCGGCCAAATGCGGGGCCCCGACCCTGGTGCACCCGCGGGTGGAAAATCCCACCCGCCCCCGCCCCCGTAGGGGCGGGTCCCCGCAGAGGACCCGGCCCCGCGGGGGAAATTGCCATCCCTACACTAGAGTGAAACAAATCTCTCAAGATTTTGTGTGTGCGATTAATTTTGCATTAAAGCTATCGAACCCCCCGATATGATATTGTTTCGGTAAAAAAAAATTTCCATTTTGTTTGTGAATTTGGCAAAATTTGTCCAAAATTTGTTCAAAATTTTAAATAATTTTGGACCGAAATTTCAAAAATTTTGCCATATCGGCACCCTCCGATACAAATGCTGAAACTGAAAGAGTGAAACCCTGATCGTTGTCCTGATGAGCTGCCGCGGCATCCTTCGACCGGATCTGCACAAGAGGTACCTAACTCCAGCAATCGGCTGTCATAGCCCCTGGATCCAGCCAGGGACCCACCAGATCCGCGCTGCCTTTACTCCACAGACATGGTATCAGCACTGTTCATTTAATGCATGGAAAGGGGTAAGTCATTTTGTTTTAATTTTAAGGAATCACACATTTTCCTTCTAACCATGGCAATGTAAAAACGAAATATTTCTCTCTTTTTAAAAAGTTTTTTTGTTTAAGAAAAACGATACTAACATATTTCTTCAGTCAGCTTAGTTGTATAAAATAGTTAGATGATACATGACTTATAACTCATCATGGTCTCGACATGATGCTGACATGTATTTATTAAAATACATTATTCTAATCATTACGTTATTAAAATGGCAATATTAAGAAAACAACTGTAGTTTTATAAGCTCGGGAAAAAATACATTGGTGTCATGCACATCTAATTCCAATCACCCATGCATAACAGAAAAGCTAGCCACTTAGGAAGAAAAAGCAGATGTAAAAGACACAGTTAGGCTGTGTTATTAAGGTTACCAACCTCCAATTCCTCGTTTTCCATGCATACGCTTTCAAAACTTTTTTCAAAACTAATAAATGCTTTGTTTTATTAAAATAATTATATAGGAAAATTGTTGTTAAAAACATATTAATCTATTTTTAAGTTTTTTTAAGCTAATACTTAGTTGTAAACCATAAAGTTGTTATGGGCTAATGCGAGTGATGGTGACCGGGATAACCATTATATGAGCTAATGTGAGTTGGATAAATGTGTTAAAGCTCCATTTTTTTTTCAAACTTTCTATCTTACATTGCCATAGTTCCTAACATATTGAAAATACTTTGAGTAATTTTAGTTTCTACCATCGCCAAAGGAATGAAAAAAATAGAGGAATAGAAAAAGGGATTCGCTATAAAACTGACGTAAGTTTTTTGCCCCCAAAACTTTCAGATTTGTGACCGTCGGATTGCCTCAAGATTTGTGCATGAAGAGAAAAAAATACTAGAAAGAATTTTTCACACGTGTCATGCGTAAGATCCCAGTGCTATCTAACCAAAACATTATCGAATACAAGTTTCAATAAGTTATATTGTAGTTACAGTGTGGGTACAATGTAATTACACTTTAATTATACTATACTTCAATTATACTATATACTATAGTTACATCTGAATGTTTTTCACCCAAAAAACTTGCAACAAGTTTTTAGATACTCCCATAGGAACAAATAGGACTCTGACAGGAATGCAAGTGTAAAATAGAGAATTACAAAACACATGAAAAACACAGGAATAACTATTTGATTGGGCAGCAGGAAAAACACAGTAATTTGAGGAGAGATAAAGACTCAAAGGATTATTTCCATGAGGTTCTATCTCATGTTAGATTTCCTCCAAAACTTACATGGGAAGAGGCATTCCATAGGACTTTCATAGGATTCCATAGGATCCATTCCTTTGACTCAAAGGGCTATAGTAATAAAATCCTCTAAAATTCCTATGAATTTCCTTTGAATCAAATTGGGCCTAAACGGCAAGTTGGAAAATGCCATTTGCAAAGGAAATGAGCTGCAACGTCATTGCCTTTCTAGTACAGAGAAATGAGCTGCAAATAATAATATTACTCTTGTTCTTTCTTTCTTTTCCTTGTAGTCATGTTTTGCGCTTAAAATCTCAAAATCAATGATGTAGGGTAACACACAATAAATATTGGGTTTAGATACATTTATCTATACTACTCTATAAACAGAGCCGTCCTCCCCCCATTCCCACTATTGTGAGTGGAAAGTGCGAAATTGATTGAGACAGAGAGATTGTGAGAGCGAGAGAAAGAAAGAGTTCTTTATTGATCAATGCGGTATAATTATATAGATGGGGAATGGGTGGCAAGCGTAGACGCGATGGTTGGGAACCATTGCGCCCGTTGCCATGGAGTCCCAAGAGGGCGAGAAGGTGCGGTTGCCTTAAGTTGCCGATCCCATCTCGTGTGGATGAGATCATCCTTTAGTTAGTTTCTGAACACACCCCCTTGATTGAAGCCAGCTTTGATGATTGCTCTTTTATTGTTCCAGATATCTGTATAGATAGTCTTAGAAATAATTATAATTAGTATATTAGATACATTAGGTAAACTCCTCAAAAACCCAGTGGGAAAAATAAGGAGAACCTGATATATTATTAGCTATTTTTAGTCTTTTATGAGTAAAGCTCATAGTATGGTCCAAAAATAGTATAATGTCTACATTTATTATTTAGTCAAAACCCCAGTGGGGAAAAGCAAAATGATAAGACATATAACTTATGTTGATATTACATCGTTAAAAACATTGAATGAGAAAATTTAAATGGTAAAACTCGTACAAAGGAAAAAGAGTATAATATAATGAAAATATATTATTTTTCTAGAAAGAGGTACTCCCCTGAATCCTGCAAAATTTTAAGTTGTCTCAGACCTATTCCCTCAACACATTTCAAGAATGTAGAGTATGGTAGAGATTTTGTAAATAAATCAGCAAGATTATCATATGACTTAGTTTGCAAGATGTTTATCTCTCCATGTTGTTGAAGTTCATGAGGATAAAATAATTTAGGAGCAATATGCTTAGTGATGTTGCTCTTAATATAATCAATTTCCATCTGAATAACACAAGAAACATTATCTTCATAGATAATGGTAGGTGTTTCAAATGAACCAATACTACAAGATGTTAGTATGTGGTTAACTATTCTGCGAAGCCATACGCATTCACGTGATGCCTCACGTGACTACCAAAGTCTGTTTAGAGGACTTTCATGAAATAGCAGTTCCACCTTGTAAAAATACGAATCCTGTTTATGATCTGGCGTTGTCGAGATCAAATAGATAGCCAGCATCAGTATACCCAATTAAAGTCGGGTCCTAGTTCTTTTTAAAGAACAGTCCTAGATATGTTGTGCCATTAAGATATCGAAAAACATTCTTAACTCCAGTCCAATGGCGTTTGGTAGGAGCAGCGTTGTATCTTGCTAATAGATTTACCGCGAAAGCAATATCTGGTCTTGTACTGTTTGCAAGATACATAAGTGCGCCAACAACACTGAGATAAGAAAAATAAGGTCCTAGAATATCCTCTCCTTCTTCCTTTGGTCTAAATGGATCTTCCTCTACGTCTAGAGATCGAACCACTATAGGAGTTTTGGAAGGATATGACTTATCCATATTGAATTTCTCTAATATTTTTGTGGGTATATGTACTTTGGTGCACAAGGATTCTAGAAGGTAAATGCCCAAGTTGTAGACCTAAGCAAAATTTGGTTTGACCCAAATCCTTCATTTCAAATTCCGTCTTTAAATGATGACGTGCTTCATTAATATCTTACGTATTGCCAATGATGTTAAGATCATCGATATATACCGAGATAATTCAAAATCATGTGGGGGATTTTTTTGATAAAGACGCATAGGCAATCATCACTTTCAGTGTATCCCTTTAGTGAAAGAAATTCACTTAATCGGTTGTACCACATTTTGCCCGATTGTTTTAAGCCATAAAGTGACTTCTTCAACTTAACACAATACATGTTATGATTTACCTTATGTCGATTCCATCAGGAATCTTCATGTAAATATCAGAATCAAGTGACCCATAAAGATATGTTATCACTACGTCCATCAACAACATAAATAGACGATTTTGTACTGCCAATGATATTAAGTGTAAGAAAGTTATACCACTCATAACCGGAGAATAAGTTTCGTTGAAATCAATGCCAGGTCTTTGCGTAAAACCTTGTGCTACAAGCCTTGCTTTATATCTCACCATCTCGTTGTGTTCATTCCATTCCCGGATGAAAACCCATTTGTATCCCACAGGGAAGATACCATGAAGAGTAGGCATAACAGCCAAGAATACATCTCTTTTATAAAGCGAGGCTAATTCCGTGCCAATTGTGTCCTTCTATTTGTTTCAGTCAGAGCGCTTTTGGCACTCTTTTAGAGACCTAGGTTCTGGATCAACTTGGAGGCAATCAACAATTTGTTCAGAAAAATAAATGTCAACAATTCTAGCTCTTCTATCAACAGATTCTCCAGTTTCGGAGTAGTGATGGCAATTTCATCAATCCTTATAGACTCATCGTGATCTCCCAAAACAATGTGTCTATGGTCTTTCGAATTCCTAGTCTCAGCATTGTGCACCATCGAACTAGGTTGTAGATTTTCACGATCTGCTTGATATATAGTATGAATTTTGTGTGGACCAACTAAAGGTTGGTTTGCATTTACCATCTTTTTTTGCTTGTTAGCAATTGTATCTCGCTTAGTGGCCACACTTCTTCCTCTCTTTTTAGTGAGTGGAAGTTGAGTGGTTTTATTTGGTACCTCCACTCTTTCTAGCGCATTCTGAGCGGGAATGAAAGATTTAGTGACACCTTTATAATTAGTAAATGCATCTGGCAGGTTATTTGCAAGTCTTTGCAAATGTATAATTTTCTGAACTTGGAGTTCAGTTTCAGTACTACGTGGATCTAAGGCTGGAATACCCTGGGCATCCCAATGAATTTCCTGGCATTCTTTCTGGTACTTGAAGTCTCCCCCTAATGCTGGAAAATGTTCCTCATCAAAGATAGAATGAGTGAACTGGGCAATAAATAGATCACTTGTTAAGGGTTCTAAATACTTTATGATCGACAGAGATTTAAATCCCACAAAGATCCCCACTTCCATTTGTGGGCCTATAATGGTAGGCTGTGGTGGTGAGATCGGTATATATACAGCACAACCGAACTTACGATAATGGGAAATACTTGGAGGATTTCCACGTACTAACTGCATTGGGGGAAGTTTCTTGATATGTAGTTGGTCGTAGTTGGAGAAGGTCAGTAGCGTGCAGTACTGCATGACCCCAACACAACGAAGGTAATTTGCAATTCATCAATAATGGTCTAGCAATAAGCTTGATTCTTTTGATCAGTGATTCAGCCAAACCATTTTGTGTGTGGACATATGGAACAGAATGTTGAACCTGAATTCCCAATGCGATGCAATAATCATCGAAAGTATGAGATGTAAATTCGGCAGTGTTGTCCATACATATTGATTGAATCCTATGCTTAGGTTAATTTGCCTTCAACCTTATAATTTGGGTCATTAATTTAGCAAAGGCATGGTTTTGTGTTGATAAAAGACACACATGAGACCATCAGGTAGATGCGTGAATCAAAACCATAAAGTACCTGAATGGTCCACGTCTTGGCACAATAGGACCACAAATATCCCCTTGAATGCGTTCAAGGAATTTAAGTGGTTCGGCTTTAATTTTGAGATAAGATGGTCTCAAAATCAGTTTCCCAGTAGCACATTCAGTGCATACGAAATCAGAGGATTTGGGAAATTTTTCAGTGATCAAATAATGACCAATAGATTTTCCAATAATTTTTCACATTATCCCGATACCGGGGTGCCCAAGTCAATCATGCCATGTGTGGAATGCATCAACATTTTGAAAAATTATTTTATACGCAATATGTGTAATGGGCTTAATGTATGTATAGTACAATCTTGATATGAGAGATGGAATTTTCTCGCAATGTGTTTGCCATATCTATTTTGTTTAGTTAAGAGAAGAAATTCTTCTCGATTATACATATGGGTTTCAATGTGGAAACCATTTTGATGGATATCTCTATAACTTAGTAGGGTAGAGGTTGAATCGGGATACAGCAAGACATCCTCAATTGCAATTTGTGTACCCATTGGGAGTGTAATAGTTGCTTGTCCAGAGCCAACTATCACAGTATTGCGTTCAGCGATGGTCAAAACTTTGCATTTTCTCTTTTTGAGAGTTTAAAAGTATTTGATCTCCCTAAGTATAGAGTTTGTGATACCAATGTCCACAAGACATAATTCCTCTTCAATCGGAGCGATATCCTTAGACATTGAAAGAAGAATTGCTTACTGAAGAATTCTTTATTCAAATACATACATACAATAATTAAAACATCAAATACACAGTACGATATTTACATAGGGTTAATAGTACATACTCTAATGACTAGTAAGTCTTACAGTAACCTAAGCGAGTAGTTATCTACTTATTACAACAAATGTTATTTGACATACAATAGGATATCAATATAGTCTCACACACACTGAGATTAAAGTAGTTTCATCTCCAAGTTGGACGTACTGAGATTACAGTAAATCTCCAAGTGGGTCCGTTGAGCAGTACTCTATGAGCATGTCGTCCATTGCAGAAAGTGCAGCAATATCTTCTAGGAGAAGATCGAGGTTGTTCTTTGGTTCAATAGGAGCCTGTAGAGAAGTTTCAACCTCTGGTCTTGCTTCATTTGTAAGATTGAAGTGAGCTTCATATCTTGGTTCCTCAGAAGATATTTTCTCCTTGGGGGATTTCTAATACAGGAGAACAAGATGTTGTGGGATGCGACAATCTTAAGCGACATGATAGTCAGATCCACACCTGTTGCATTGCTTGTTGCTATTGCCACGAGGTTGTGGTGCCTTACCCTTCTTCCCTTTTCCTTTCTTTCGATCATAGGCTTTGAGCTTGTTGTTGCATTTGCGTTTTCCAGTTAGGTTCTTAGGATTATTCGAAGAATTTCCCTTGGATCCTTTCTTGTTCTCAGCATTATTTTTGGCATTGAAGTGCAACTCAGGCAGTCGGGCAGAATCAGGGGGCGCTGTTGAGCATTCTTTTTAGCAAGCTCATGATATTTTTCTCCTTGAGTTAATGTGTGTATAAGCTGAGAATATTTCTGGAAATTGTTAGTGCGATACTGTTGATTCAATATTTCTAGAAATTGATAGTGTGATACTGTTGATTTAGTATCCTCTCCTCCGGAAGCATAGTAGATCGAGTCTTTTCTATCTTCTCTGTCTCCGTTGGCTCTTTCTCGCAAAACTTCAACTTGGAGCAAATGTTATGAACAACATGATTGTAGTCTGCCACAGTTTTAAAATCTTGTAGGCGTAATTGACTCCATTCATAACTAGCTTCAGGCCAAATGAGTTCTTTCTGCTGGTCATAACGCTCTTTGAGAGCTTTCCATAAGTTGAGTGGGCTAGTCTCCAACATGTACTCATGTTTGAGATCTTTATGTATGTAGAGCCTTAGTAGGAAATGGGCAGTATTTATCTTCCTATTCTCGATTGGTGGATCCCCATTATTGGGTTTCAATTTATATCGAAAGCCCAAATTGGGTAGTTACTCTCATCAAGGGCGAGTTCGTCGAACTCCTTTGTTGCTATGTCCCTACAATCATGGTTGACATTATTAATTTACATAGGTAAATTGATATTAATGTTGTAATCTCAATGCTGAATGTAAGATTTTATATTTTGTAATGTGTCGAAAAGATGTATGTAATAAGCCTTACAAATTTGAGTTAGAATTCAAAATTAGGAGGCACAATGTGGATAATCTCCAAGTAATTATACAGTGGAGTAGATCTCTTAATAGTGGGTAAGATGTACTCGCTGCCTAAAGCATGGTCTCCAGGCAAATATATTCTGATGAATATACCGCAGCCAATGTTTTAGAACTCCACTACCTTGTGCACATCCATATTTCAAATAATCTCATTTTTCCAAAACATATTCTCGGAATAACACATGTGGGTAATCATCATAAGATGTAGACTTCTTTGTAATGTGCGAGTTACTCGTTGCCTAGATTATGACCATTGTGGCCAATGTCTAGGACTCCATCTGGGTAATCATCTTAAGATGTAGACCACTTAATGACCGGTGAAATTCTCGTTGCCTAGGTTATGGTCATTATGACCAAAGTAGAGGACTCCATCTACATGTGGTTTAATTCCATGTCAAAATATGTCATCGAACATGCATTAAATTCTACATTAATCATTGTCGGATGGAAAACTCCGCAGCGGGGGACTGTGGAGACCCCCTTTTTGAGTTCGGCCTAGGGCGCGTGAAAGAGGCCTCCTTAGGCCTGACTCCGGTGAGGCCGGTGAGGGTCGGAGATCGCCTGACAGAGGACGGTGACACACAAGCAAGTATACAGGTTCAGGCCACCGATGAGGCGTAACACCCTACTCCTGTGTGGTGGATTATGTGTATGAGGATTCTAGCTCTCCGGAGTCGGACTCAACTAACCGCAACTCAGGGAGAAGAAGTGGAAAGTAGAATCCAACCCCCTTCCTCTAGGGCTGGGCCTCCTTTTATCTCTCAAGGGGACACCACAGGGGCTAGACATGCGGTTTTCTAGAGAGAAAGGAGAAAAATATTTTACAGATGAAGTCTATGCCATGGTTTGGAGTGGAAGTCTTCCGCTCCTATAGATCCGGTATGGCATCGATCAGACCACCCATCATGGCGGTCAGCCCAGCACGTCATTCTCCATTAAACGGCTGGAATCCGGTTGTCCACCGTAAACCGTGCGATGCGCCGGGTGATTAGACCTGACGCACCAACCTTGATGTGGCGTAGGAGCCGGATCAACCCCTACGATCTTGGTGCAGCTTCATTGGGAAGCGTATCATACCTACCGCGCGTGCTGCGGCACGCGCGGCGCTGTACGCTGTCTCATCGGTCATTCGCACCGGTCTTACGCCGGTCAGCCGACGGTGCCCAGTGTCAGATGCGTGCGCGTCACTTTGCAATAGATGCGGCACGCGCGCGCGGCGCAGGCGCACTATGCCTGCTCTGTCATTAATGCGGGTAGGTGAGCGCTGGGAGCGCTCACCCACTTGGTTACGCGTGGCGGCGGCCCGAGGGGGTCGGGGGAGCCCGACCCCTACTGGGCCTCCCCCCGACGGGGCAGCGCGTCATGGGAGGGCGGCCGCCACGTTGTCCTTGGGCCATCTCGCCCCTCGGGGGATGACCACATGGACAGACGGGAGCCACCTCAAGCCCATACTCGACATACCCCTGCGCCCAGGACACCGACAGTAGCCCCCGGTGTAAAGCCTGTGTGGGCCCCACTACGGGTCGACCAGGTTTTACGCCACCTTGTTGATCTGGTGTGAAGTGGGCCCAGGTTTCCAAGGGAGACGGACGGCCGCTGGCTCTGCGCGTTGGGAAAAAACGCCTCCCAGCAATAATGGGCCTTTGTTCTGTAACGGCCTCATTATCCGGGGTGTAACCCAAGTTGCCTCTGAAAACGGAGCACGTCCGCTCGCCTGCTCAAGATAATAAGGATGGTGTATCTCTCGGCAGGCGTGCGCGCCCTTAAGGCAGGCACGATTCGCCCCCTCGTCTCCGGGACGGTGGGGATGTCCCGCACGCGCGCCGGAATCGGAGTAGCGGGGATAATGGGGGAAGTGCGCGCAAGAATCGAGGGGGCGAGATAGTGGGCGCAGGAAACGAGGAGCTAGACGTGGTGGCGGCCAGGTGTTGATGCAAAAAACACACACTGGCCTGAGAGATTTGCTTTACTCTAGTGCTGGTCCGAAATTAGGGTTTTAGGTTCAAGGGCGTGCCAGTTGATTTGATCCTGCAATCAACAAGAATATGCAAAAAATATTAGTGAACGATAGACAATCGGCCATAGGGCCGATTTCATATCGTATGTGACCTAGCCGATGCAATAAAGCATGAATCGGCTGTAAGGTATATGAATAAGCATGAAAGATAACCCTAACCCTAGTATATCGGCTGCAGATATCAATTTTATGCAATCAAAGGATCATTATTACTATAGAAGTAAGCAATTGGTATAGATCAGACTGAACCGAGACAGTATAAATTACTTAAGTCTATTGTAACATGAAATAATGATCACATAAGATTGATGTAATTGCCGATATCTAGATCTAATTGCATATCGGTCGTAAATCCGATATAAACTCATGATAAAGCATTAAAGATTGAATATAGAACATTAAACAAAGCACAAAACCATGTCAAATATTCTAAATAGATAAGATCGGCTGAAACTCCGGTGCTATCCCTATTGACAATCATAAAGCATGTTATAGATCATGATTCTAAGATAACTTAATAGGTTGGACCGAACCAATGCAGCATTAAGTATGAAAGAAGCACGATATGCAACAAGCCAATAACATCAAATCAGGATGGTAGATACATCATATAACATGAATCAATAAAGTAAACTAGCCGATATCGTCGAAACCCTAAAACGGATTTAGCCGATACAAGAAATAGCATTATTGATCTAAGCTATATGACGTATATGATAACTGTGGAACTTGCAAAATAGAATTAGAGTGTCATAAAGATGTAAGCACTAATCCCAATAATGCAAATTGCCATGACAAGATATACCTTCTCGCCGAAGATCAAATTGATGCAGCACGACTCGAGAGCACAAGCTTGTCGAAATAAGAAACAAAGGTGGCGATGCGCCGAGATTGATTGAACGTATGTTGTTGTTATTTACAAGACCTCGGGATCATATTTATACCCGAAAATACAAACATTGTTCATCACGGACACGACTCATATTAACCTAATACAAATCCAACTAACGAACAAGTCCCTTAGGCGGACTCTTACCGAGAATATCTATAAGGAAATTACATAAAATATCCTAATTAATAGATACACTTGCCTCCTCAGGACTCTATCCGTGCATGGCAATCCATATGAAGCACGTTAACACAACCCGATGACGTGTACCGAGTCACATTACCGAAATCGGCTCCATCGGCTAACCTTATCCAACCCTAACTCTGCCGATCAGTTCATAGCCAATTCGGACTCCAGCCGATGCGCACTCTGTTTCCGAGATCCTTGCATACCTTCAAATCCACTTCGGACTACATCGTGTTTCCGATTCTTGCAGATAGATTTGCTTACCAAATTTCATCGTCAACACATGCCCCCCAATTCCGAAGTATTTATAATGCAACGGAATTATCTCTAGCCCCTATCGGCAACACCAATTTCCAAACCAACTCGCCTTCTTCGAAAGATTTAGGTACAACCTTCTTGTTATAATGCCTGGCAACTCTCTCCTTATCTTTCCTAACCTTTTCAAGAGCTCGCAATCTTGCTTGGACCAAATCTTCTGACTCATCAA
The DNA here is from genome assembly GCA_000573905.2 of Oryza punctata. Taxonomy (NCBI): domain Eukaryota; kingdom Viridiplantae; phylum Streptophyta; class Magnoliopsida; order Poales; family Poaceae; genus Oryza; species Oryza punctata. The sequence continues at coordinate 13,835,813 of CM002496.2, forward strand.
CCATCAAATTATGATAATCATCGGTTGCTAACTCATCTTGCAAAGAAATTCTCCTAGAGCCGATGTTGGTTTCCCGTGGTAATACAGCTTCATGCCCATAACCCAATTGATAAGGAGGTACTTGAATTGCACCATGGCAAGCCATCCGATAGGACCATAATGACTCAGCTAGAATAGTATGCCACTTTTTGGGATATTCGGCTATCTTTCTCTTAACCAATTTGATCAAGCTCTTGTTAGATGCCTCAGCTTGCCCATTTGCTTGTGCATAATACGGTGAAGAATTCAACAACTTAATTCCCATGCTGTCAGGAAACCCAACAAACTCATCAGACACAAATATAGAACCTTGATCAGTTGTAATCGTCTGTGGCAAACCAAATCTATATATAATATGCTCCTTGACAAAATTGATTGCATCTTGACTATCGACTTTCTTCAATGGAATCGCTTCAACCCACTTTGTGAAATAATCAGTTGCAACCAATATAAACTTATGCCCTTTGCTTGACGGTGGAATACCCTAACCTCTGAACAACCATGGCTTAATAATAGGATTCATAGCCAATGCTGGCGCTCGCTGAACTGCTCCAAATTTCTGACAATCTTGGCAACCTTTGTAATATCTGAAACAATCCTCCAGCATTGTCGGCCAAAAATATCCAACCCTCCGAATTAACCATTTCATCTTGTGAGCCGATTGATGTGTCCCACAAATACCTTCATGGACCTCGCACATGACAACTTTAGCTTCTTCCATACTTAAGCATCTTAAAAGGACCCCATCAATCGTCCGATAATACAATGTTTCATCCAAGAGAACATATTTAAGAGCTTTATATCGCAATTTCCTTGAAACCGATCTGGAGGGATTCTTTAGATATTCAAAAACATCAAACCTCCAATCATCGGCTGGAATGTAAGCCACTTCTACTTCAATCCCTTGTAACATCGGCTTGTAGCCTGATGCACCTTGAGCTAGATCTTTGGCTTCAACATTTTGCTCCCGAGAAATATGTTTCAAAGTAACTATCTTGAAATTTTTCATCAGCTCTTGACATTTTTTATTGTATATCATCAAGGTGTCATTTTTGCATTCATAATCTGCAGATAATTGACTTATCACCAATAATGAATCACCCATGATCTCAACAGCATCGGCTTCAACTTCTCGCAATAACTGAAGTCCCTTGAGAACAGCTTCATATTCTACCTGATTATTCGTAGAGTATGGTTTAATAGTAAAAGCAAACTGGAAACTTGCCCCCCTAGGCGATATGATTACCAAGCCGATACCACAACCATGAGTGCAAACTGATCCATCAAAGAATAAGGTCCATGGCATAATGTCAATATTATCAATGCTTGTATCCCTGTGTTCAACTATGAAATCGGCTATTGCCTGCCCTTTAACTGCCTTAGCCGATTCATATATGAGATCAAATTCTGACAAAGCAAAGATCCACTTACCAATGCGTCCTTTCAAAACTGGAGCCGATAGCATATATCGTACCACATCAGCCTTGCATACTATAATGCACTCATTGGAGAGTAGATAATGTCTCAACTTTGTGCAGGAAATATATAAACACAGGCACAACTTCTCTACTGGTGAATACCTTGTTTCTGCATCCAATAGGCGTCTGCCAAGGTAGAATATAACTCTTTCTTTCCCCTCAACCTCTTGAATCAAGACTGAGCCGATAGAGTTTTGATCGGCCGACAGATATAGCTTAAATGGAATCCCTTTCTGTGGTGGTATAAGAACTGGAGGAGTACTCAAATATTCCTTGATATTGTCTAATGCCTGTTGCTGCTTCTCTCCCCAAATAAACTCTTGATCAGCCTTCAACCTCAGTAAAGGAGTAAATGGTTCTATGCGGCCAGACAGATTTGATATGAAACGCCGAACAGAATTTATTTTGCCGATCAATGATTGTAACTTGGTCTTGTCTTCTGGAGGTTTTATATCCTTAATTGCTTCAGTACTTCTCTGAGGAATTTCAATCCCTCTCTCATGGACCAAAAACCCAAGAAATTGACCAGCCGATACTCCAAAAGCACACTTGGTAGGATTCATCTTCAACCCATATTTTCTTGCTCTTTCCAAGACTTGTTTTAAATCGGCTATATGATCATCAACTTCCTTAGATTTAACCACCACATCATCTATATATATCTCCACCAATGCGCCGATAAGATTGTGAAAAATATAGTTCATGGCTCTGATACATAGCACCAGTGCTCCTTAAGCCGAAAGTCATTACTACCCACTCATATAAGCCGATAGCACCAGGACATCTAAAAGCAGTCTTGTGAATGTCTTCCTTAGCCATAAAAATTTGATTATAACCAGCATTGCCATTCATGAAGCTGATAATTTTATGTCCAGATGCTGCATCTACAAGTTGATCGGCTACCAGCATTGGGTACTCATCCTTCGGTGTAGCTTTGTTTAAGTCTCTGAAATCGATACAAACCCTGAGCTTGCCGTTTTTCTTGATGACTGGTACTATATTAGAAATCCACTCAGCATATCGGCATGGTCTGATGAAGCCAGCATCATAAAGTCTTGTAATTTCGGCCTTAATAGCATTATACTTTGCAGCTTTACAACGTCTTGGGGGTTGCTTGTATGGCCGATAGCCTGGTTTGATAGGGAGCCGATGTTCAACTATCGATCGGCTAAGTCCTGGCATCTCATAGTACTCCCAGGCAAAACAATCTCTATACTCCTTTAAGAGTGCAATTAATTTACATTTAAATTCTTTTGGTAAACTTTTACTAATATATGTCAGCCTAGGCCTATCACCTGGTCATTCTTCCAGTTTATCGGCCGACATAAAACCTTGACCAAGCTTGCCGTCGAGATCATCGATAGTATCTTCCGTGTAGAAATTGGAACCCTCCACGGCGCCCTCAAAATAAGAATTGAGGCTCTCCATCTCCTGTTGGCTGTATGGCATCATCAGAAATCTTTAAGTAATCTCCTTGCCAAACTTTTTCAGATAAACAGTCAATTCCTTCCATCTCCCAAATAGACAAATCGGCACAAACTACGTTGACTGACCTGTCGGCTGGCACGATTTCAATTTGGTCTCCTTGTCATTGAATCAAACTTTGATGCATTGTTGAAGGGATGCAACAGTTAGCATGGATCCAATCTCTTCGCAGCAACAGACTGTAGGAACCCTTCCCGTCAATAACAAAGAAAGTAGTTGGAATTGTTTTACTGCCGATGGTTAACTCTACATCCAAAACTCCCTTGGTTTCAGATGGATTCCCGCCAAAGTCTTTTAGAATCATGTTGGTCTTGATCAAATCCTCTGAATTCTTCCCAAGCTTCCTGAATGTCGTGTATGGCATAAGATTAACAGCTGCTCCTCCATCGACTAACATCTTTGAAATCGGCTTACCATTGACAAATCCCTTGACATAGAGTGGCTTGAGGTGCCGATGATCTGTTCCCTCGGGCTTCTCAAAAATGGCTTGCTTTGGAGATAACACCAATTTATCCGATGGCAGATTTTCTTCTTGCTCAACGACTTGCTCTACTGCATACTCAGCTGGCAACATAAAGACCATATTTATCTCTGATGACATTACTTTCTTGCCCTTGCGTTGTTGATTCTTGTTGCGATCGGCTCTGACTTCATCGGCTGGCACCACCTTGCTCTTCACGCGCTAGACTTTCTTTGTCTTCTGTCTCATCCGATGCTCAATCTCTCCCTCAACCTCCTGGAATTGCTCCCTATTCCTCATCCTTTGAACTCTTCTTTTCTGATTTTTGGTGAATATTCCAGAAGGGCACCATTGAGGATGCATGGGCTTGGAATCTCTAAGTGAATCATCTTCGTTGTTGTCTTGTAGCATCGGCCCAAGTCTTTCATGGACTGGTAGTCTTGCTTGGATCGGCCGATGTGTCATTGTGTTTTGTCGGCTTGGTTGTTGGATGAATTGGGCATCAGGATCACTACATCCGGGATAATCTTCGATAGATGGTAATCTCATCCCCTTATTCCAGCAGAATCTAAAAAACTCAGAATTCCAATGAGGATCAAAGTATCTCTCAATTTCATGAGAATATAACTCTTCTTCCTTTTGGTGCCTGTTTTGATATTTGCTGATCATGCTAGCCGATCTGATACTGTTGGAGTAATTTTTATGTCTATCGGCTGTGTTCCGATTATGTCCAGGATGGACCATGTTGACTGGAAACGGGTGTCCATCTATCTTCATCGGCCTCTTCACCATGTTGGATCCATCAATCTTAATTTTTCCTTATTCAATAGCTGACTGGATCTGTTGTCTGAAAATTTTGCAATCATTGGAGTTATGAGATCCTGTATTATGCCATTTGCAATACTTCCTCTTCTTCAACTCCTCAGCCGATGGGATAACGTGTCCTACTGGCAGCTGAATTTGTTTTTCTTGAACAAGGAGATCGAAAATCTTATCGGCTTTGGTAATATCAAAGTCAAATCTCTCCTCCATCCCCGAATTCTTGGCCCATTGACAGATCACTGTCTTCTTGTTTCTAGCCCACTCGGCTGCATTGATTTCTAGGTCATCGTCTTTGGAGTCAGAGTCATAATTGTAAACATTGTTCACATTGTTTGTCTTCTTGATAAACTTCCTGGCTTCCTGGAACCTTGTCTCATGAGCTGATACCTTCTGAGCTAGGTGTGCTAAACTCTCGAAGTCCTGAGCCGAAAACCTTTCCCTAATCGGCGCCAGCAATCCTTGGAAGGCCAAATCAGCTAACTGAGAATCCATTAAAGACAAACTGTAACATCTGTTCCTTACATCTCTAAATCGTTGAATATAATCTGGGACCGATTCATCTGATTTCTGCCTGATTGCTGTGAGGTCCGATAGCTTCATTTCTTGAACTCCACTGAAAAAGTATTTATGAAATTGTTTCTCCAGATCGGCCCAACTCCTAATCGAATTGTATGGCAAGGATGAAAACCAAGTGAATGCCAATCCAGATAGCGAGAGTGGGAACAAACGGACTCTGAGAGCTTCTGTAGCCGATGCCTCACCACATTGAGCTAGAAATCGGCTAACATGTTCATAAGTCGATACATTATCTTGTCCCGAGAACTTAGAAAAATCTGGCACCTTGTACCGGTTTGGCAATGGAACTCGATCAAAGTACTCTGGGTACGGATGCCGGTACATGCTGCCATTGTCTTTTGGCTTGAGTCCAAATTGCTCCCTCATGATGTCAGCGATCATATGGGCCCAGGGTTGATGAGGTGTTGCTCCACCATACTGTTGCTGTAGTGGATCCATCTGGCCAAATTGGATCGGCTGAGGTCGTGGTGAGTGAGGCCGATAAAGATTATTAAAGCCAGCCGATATGCCTTGAGGTGGTATGTATGGAAGTTGTTCTGTACTGTATTGCTGGCTTATCGGCTGAGGAATTCCAGTCGGCTGTTGTGGAATCGAAGGAATTTGGTATGATGTGTCGACAGCTGGCGGTCTTGGGTGAAGAATACTCATCAATTGTTCTGGTGTTAATTGAGTTGATGCTTGCCCCCCAGTAATCGGCTGTGATCTGGTTAGAATTGATGGGATGTTTGAACTTGAATAAGGAGCCGATGGGGCCTGGGTTTGAAGCAATTGCTGACTTGTTTGATTCCCGCCGATATCTGTCTTCACAGCTCTATATGCTAGGAACGTGCCGTCTGGTAGATAAATAGGTCCTTTAGCCTTTTCCTGGGCTATCGTCCCATCAACCACTGACTTGATCATGTTTGTTAAGGTGTTCACGAGCACTACAGACTGGTTGACCAAAGCATGGTGCACTGCCGAATCGATACGATATTGAATTGTATGGAGTTCTTCATCACTTGACTCAACCTTGGTTTGTTTATCCTTCTCTTCTCCTGATCTGGAAGTACTTGGGTCTTGCTTCACGATCGTCGGCACTTGAACTTTAGTTCTTTGTACAACCGTACCCTGCCGAGTCACCGTGAACGAGTGCAGGTATTGATTTTGAAGTTGATCCAGCATTTGTCTCATCTCTTCTCTCTGCTCCTCATTCAGCTGTTCGACCGTGATTGGCAAGATGTTGTCCTCTGAAACTTTAGTAATGTTTGGAGACATGATGACACTGTCCCACTGGGCGTGCCAAAAGCGTGTTGATGCAAAAAACACACACTGGCCTGAGAAATTTGCTTTACTCTAGTGCAAGTCCGAAATTAGGGTTTTAGGTTCAAGGGCGTGCCAGTTGATTTGATCCTGCAATCAACAAGAAATATGCAAAGAATATTAGTGAACGATAGACAATCGGCCATAGGGCTGATTTCATATCGTATGTGACCTAGCCGATGCAATAAAGCATGAATCGGCTGTAAGGTATATGAATAAGCATGAAAGATAACCCTAACCCTAGTATATCGGCTGCAGATATCAACTTTATGCAATCAAAGGATCATTATTACTATAGAAGTAAGCAATTGGTATAGATCGGACTGAACCGAGATAGTATAAATTACTTAAGTCTAGTGTAACATGAAATAATGATCACATAAGATTGATGTAATTGCCGATATCTAGATCTAATTGCATATCGGTCGTAAATCCGATATAAACTCATGATAAAGCATTAAAGATTGAATATAGAACATTAAACAAAGCACGAAACCATGTCAAATATTCTAAATAGATAAGATCGGCTGAAACTCCGGTGCTATCCCTATTGACAATCGTAAAGCATGTTATAGATCATGATTCTAAGATAACTTAATAGGTTGGACCGAACCAATGCAGCATTAAGTATGAAAGAAGCACGATATGCAACAAGCCAATAACATCAAATCAGGATGGTAGATACATCATATAACATGAATCAATAAAGTAAACTAGCCGATATCGTCGAAACCCTAAAACGGATTTAGCCGATACAAGAAATAGCATTATTGATCTAAGCTATATGACGTATATGATAACTGTGGAACTTGCAAAATAGAATTAGAGTGTCATAAAGATGTAAGCACTAATCCCAATAATGCAAATTGCCATGACAAGATATACCTTCTCGCCGAAGATCAAATTGATGCAGCACGACTCGAGAGCACAAGCTTGTCGAAATAAGAAACAAAGGTGGCGATGCGCCGAGATTGATTGAACGTATGTTGTTGTTATTTACAAGACCTCGGGATCATATTTATACCCGAAAATACAAACATTGTTCATCACGGACACGACTCATATTAACCTAATACAAATCCAACTAACGAACAAGTCCCTTAGGCGGACTCTTACCGAGAATATCTATAAGGAAATTACATAAAATATCCTAATTAATAGATACACTTGCCTCCTCAGGACTCTATCCGTGCATGGTAATCCATATGAAGCACGTTAACACAACCCGATGACGTGTACCGAGTCACATTACCGAAATCGGCTCCATCGGCTAACCTTATCCAACTCTAACTTTGCCGATCAGTTCATAGCCAATTCGGACTCCAGCCGATGCGCACTCTGTTTCCGAGATCCTTGCATACCTTCAAATCCACATCGGACTACATCGTGTTTCCGATTCTTGCAGATAGATTTGCTTACCAAATTTCATCGTCAACACCAGGCTATAAATGGGCATCGAGAAGGGGGCTTCCCCCTTCCTTCGCCACTTTCGCCTTCCTTGCGCCCAAGTCCGGGAGGTCGCCCGGAAAGTCATTGGCGCCTTCGAGGGGACCGCCCCTCGGTTCTCCATGCCGCCCGCCTCCGACGATGATGACGAGGCCGAGGATGGCAACAGCGATGGTGGCGAGGCGTAACCCCACAAGCCAAGGCCTGCGGGCATCGCCCCTTCACCTTTTTCTTCATTTTGCTTGTAGTTGTACATATTTGGCCCCCAGGGGAGGGGGGTCTTGTAATTAATGACATCTTGTTTTAAGTTTGGTTTCGATTTCCTGCAATGAAATATGTCATGGTTTGGATATTAGTTTTGATATCTTGCATGTGTGGTCCAAGTGTTTTTTCCCTCGTCGGTTTGTTCGGTGTTTTGTCTTAAGCAGGGGCTCGGGTTCGGGCCGCAACCCTAAGTGATAGGAACCGAGACTAGAGCACATGGGGAGTTCCACATGTCGAGACTGGCCAGGCCGAGAGCATGATGACCAGGGTAAGTGCGGACCCGATTGTGGGCCATTGGCGAGTTCCCTCGGAGTTCAACATGTCTCGGGGCACGGCTCACTCTGTGCCCCGTTGGCGTCTAGACGGTGCGAACCACTTAGGTGCGACAAAAACACCTAACAAAACTCGTAAGGGGAAAACCACAATTGGACCGGATATAAAACTGTTGTGGAATGGATGCAAAAAGAGATATATTGATAGTGGGAGCCCCCGGCCAACTTTGTCATGCCCGAGGTGGGCGCGCGGGGTTGGCCCGAGCCCGAGGCACAACGCAGCGACTCCTCTATGGATAGAAACGACGAAGGTGTTCGATGTTCCATGGATTGGGCAGCTCTGTGCTGTCTTCCATGGCCAGCCTGACTGAGCCCGGCCGGGGGACACCGATCACTCTAAACGGCCCCTCCCACATGGGTGAGAGTTTGTTCAGTCCTGCACGCGTTTGGACGCGGTGTAGGACGAGATCGTTTATGTGGAGCGATCAGGCCCGGACATGGTGCTGATGGTAGCACCTTAGGCTCTGCTGGTAGCGCGCAGCCCGGAGGACGGCGCGCCGCCTTCGTTCTTCGAGGTAGTCGAGGTCATCCCGTTGGATGAGCTCTTGATTTGCTCGTTGTACAGGGCTGCTCGTGGAGACGCCAGGGTGAGCTCGGATAGGAGGACCGCCTCCGCGCCGTAAACCAGGAAGAAAGGTGTTTCTCCTGTGGCGCGGCTCGGGGTCGTCCGGTTGGCCCATAGCACCGCTGGTAGCTCATCGATCCACGAGTCGCCGTGTTTCTTGAGGATGTTGTATGTCTTGGTCTTGAGGCCCTTGAGGATTTCCGCATTGGCACGCTCCACTTGACCGTTGCTCTTTGGGTGGGCGGGGGAGGTGAAGCAGAGCTGATGCCCATGTCCTCGTAGTAGTCGCCAAAGAGTTCACTAGTGAACTGGGTGCCGTTGTTCGTAATGATACGGTTGGGCACCCCGAACCGAGCAGTGATGCCCTTGATAAATTTGAGCGCCGAGTGCTTGTTGATCTTGATGACTGGGTAAGCCTCGGGCCATTTGGTGAACTTGTCGATGGCGACGTAGAGGTACTCGTATCCTCCCAACGCCTTCTTGAACGGACCCAAGATATCCAGCCCCCAGACTGCAAAGGGCCATGAGAGTGGGATGGTCTGGGCCAGGGACGGCAGATGCGTTTGCTTGGCGTGGAATTGGCACGCTCGACATCGCCTGACCAGGCCGACCGCATGCTGGAGCGCTGTTGGCCAGCAGAAACCCTGTCGGAATGCCTTGCCGACCAAAGTGCGCGACGCGGAGTGAGCTCCGCACTCGCCTTCGTGGACATCAGCGAGGATCTCGATGCCACAGTCCCGAGGGATGCATTTGAAGAGGACTCCGTTGGCGCCACGCCGGTAGAGGGCCCCCTCTACCAGCATGTATCTCTTGGAGATGCGAATGACGCGTTCGCTCCCTTCGTGATCCTCGGGGAGAGTCTCATCTTTGAGGAACACCTAGATCTCAGCCATCCAGGTGATTTGTCTTGGGGGGTCGGGTTCGACCCCTTCGGGCCCCGAGACCCGGACTCCCTCGGGCCTCAGGGAAGGCGTGGCAGCATCTGAGTCCACCGGGGGATCAAGACGCGCCGACGGCTGGGTGAGCCTTTCTTAAAAGGCACCTGGTGGGGTTGGGGCGCATGGCGAGGGGAGGCGCGACAGCTCGTCGACGAGCGTGTTGTCTCGCCTGGGCACGTGCCGTAATTCTAACCCGTCAAAGTGGCGCTCCATACGCCGCACCTCACGGACGTAGGCTTCCTTTTGCAGGTCAGAGCAACGGTACTCCTTGGAGACTTGGTTTACGACCAACTGAGAGTCACCTAGAACCAGGAGGCGGCGGATCCCCATTCCTGCCGCCACTCTGAGTCCCGCAAGGAGTCCCTCGTACTTCGCCATATTGTTGGTTGCCCAGAAATTTAGGCGAACCAAGTATTTGAGGGTGTCCCCGTTTGGTGAGGTCAAAGTGACCCCAACGCCGGCTCCTTGGAGGCGAGTGAGCCATCAAACTGCATCACCCAATGCGGGCTGGCAGCCTGTTGTGCGGGATCCGATCCGATCTCGGGCTCGGGGAACCCAGGACTGGGTTCGGGGGTCGAGCTCCACTCTTCCACAAAATCGGCGAGGGCCTAACTCTTAATCGCGCGGCATGGTTCGAAGTGGAGATCGAACTCAGAGAGTTCGATGGCCCACTTGACCACTCGTCCTGTCCCCTCTCGGTTCCGAAGAATTTGCTTGAGAGGGTAGGACGTTACCACCGTGACCCGGTGCGCTTGGAAAAAATGGCGCAATTTTCTCGAGGCCACCAGGATTGCGTAGAGCAACTTCTGGGCCTGAGGATACCGAGTCTTTGCATCACGTAATGCCTCGCTAACGAAGTAACCCAGCCGCTGCACCTTTCGGCGGGGCCCAGTTTCATCGTCGCGGGCATCTGGTCCCGCGTGGGAATGTTGGGAGGGGCCGCTCTGGGCCCTCTTCCCCTCCACGCTGGTAGCCTCGGGGTCAGGCGTCGTGGGGCCGCTCCTCCCCCCAGTGGCCTCGGGGCCTTCCTGGGGTCTGGGGGCCTCGGATGACGGCTGGCGAGGGGTCGTAGGGCCATCGTTAGCCTGGGGGGCCTGAGGGCCCTCGCCTGACTGATGGGCTCCAGCGTCCTCCTCTGTCCCGGGCCGTGCCATCGTGGGTCGATGGGGCGCGGGCCGAGGGCACTCCTCGGCGTGCTCCACCAACCAGCGCTGCGCTAACTACTTGTGGGGTCGCAGCCAAGTAGAGCATCAGCGGCTCCCCTGGCTCGGGGGCAACCAGGACCGGAGGGGAGCTGAGGTATGCCTTCAAATGGTCGAGGGCTTGCTCAGCTTCCTCCGTCCACTGGAACGGCCCAGAGCGCTTAAGGAGCTTAAATAGGGGCATCGTCTTCTCTCCCAGCCTCGATATAAATCGGCTAAGGGCGGCCATGCATCCAGTGACGCACTGGACATCCCTAAGCTTGCTAGGAGGGCACATCCTATTTATCGCGCTAATTTTCTCGGGGTTGGCCTCTATGCCTCGGGCTGAGACCAAGAACCCGAGAAGTTTGCCCACTGGCATGCCAAACACGCACTTTTCGGGGTTCAGCTTCATGCGGGTAGAGCGGAGACTTTCGAAGGTCTCCGCTAAATCCGAGAGGAGCGTCTCCTGGTTGCGCGTTTTCACAACCAGGTCATCGACATACGCCTCAACGTTACGCCCTACTTGACTACCCAATATAATGCGAGTAGTGCGCTGGAAAGTAGGGCCTGCATTCTTTAAACCGCAAGGCATAGTTGTATAACAGTATGTGCCTAGGGGAGTAATGAATGCAGTTTTTTCCTCATCATCCCTAGCCATGCAAATTTGATGATACCCTGAGTAGGCATCTAGAAAGCATAAAAGGTTGCACCCCACGGTGGAGTCGACAATTTGATCTATGCGTGGCAGAGGATAAGGGTCGTTAGGACATGCCTTGTTGAGGTCGGTGTAGTCGATGCACATTCGGAGCTTGCCGTTCACCTTGGGGACGATGACCGGGTTCGCTAGCCACTCCGGATGGATGCCGGACGGGCCTTGCGCCCGGCCGTACGGCTAGGCAATGCTCGATCACCTCCCTGGGGACCCCGGGCATGTCTGACGGCTTCCGTGCGAAGACGTCAGCGTTTGCCCGCAGGAAGGAGATGAGCGCGCCTCCCTATTTGTCGTCCAGTTGACCGCTGATCTTGACGGTCCTGGACGGGTTGCCGGCCAGCGCTACCTCCTTGATGGGGACCTCGTCGCTCGGGGTCATCCGCTTCCTCGGGGCGACGAGGAGGCGCCATGCTCCTCATTACCGCCCGCGGGCTTTGGGACCGCGGCGAGGTCACTCGCGCGCTATTCCGCGCAAGCCAGCACGATCTTGAGATCATCGTTGATGGTGATGGGGCCACGTGGGCCCGGCATCTTCATCTAGAGGTAGGCGTAGTGGGTGGCCACCATGAACTTCACCAACACGGGCCTTCCCAGGACCACGTTGTAGGGCAGATTGAGATCCACCACGTCGAAGTCTATCCGCTCGGTGCGGAAGTTGTCGAGGCCACCGAATGTGACTGGGAGGTCAATGTGACCTCGAGGCCATGTGTGCCCCGGCGTCATACCGACGATCGGCAGAGATGGCAGGAGCTTCATCCCTGGGACCTTGATGAGGTCATAGGTCGTGGGGGAAGAATGTTGAGGGCGGCGCCACCGTCTATCAGGACGCGCCTCAACTTGACATTGCCAATGGTGGGGGAGACCACCATTGCGATTTGCCCACCCTTGGCCACGCACGGAGGGTGGTCAGTTTGGTCGAAGGTGAGAGGGACCTCCGACCACCTGGCCCGCCGTGAGGCCTCGTGGGTGGGGACCGCAGCCAGAAGCTCGCGCTTCATGGTCTTGAAGCTGCGGCGGGAAGCATGAGCACATGCTCCCCCATCCATGGTGGCGACGGTGGCCTCAGGCTCCTGAAAGCCCAAGTCGTCATCACCATCGTCGTTAGCAGGGGCCTTTTTCTTGGCCTCACTTCGCCGGTCGTGGGTAGGGGCCGTGAGGTTCTGGTCCTCACGGCGCTCCTGACCCCGCTCCTCCCCCCACTTCTTGATGCGCTTGGCCAATCCCTTGACCGCGCGGCACTCTGTGAGGTCGTGGAGGGAGATGTCATGTACGAAGCACCATTTGCCGACCTGGCGCTCTCAGCCAAGGGCAGCAGGGCTCCTCTTGTTGCGCTCCGCAGCCTTCCCCTTACGCGGGGGCTGTGGGGCATCCTCAACAGCGAGGACATGCCCCTCGTCGCCGGAGCAGGCAGTCCTCTTCATCCTCCTCTCTTGCTGCCCAGAATGGGCGGCAGACCCGGGGGCAGCCGTAGCCGCCGCGCCAGAGCCGGAGGAGTTCCAGGTCCACGCCTCCTCCTTACGGGCCACGCGGTCCGCGAGCTCGAAGAGCTGCGCGGTAGTCTTGGGCTCCTTGTAGGCGATCTTCTCCAGCATGCGGTTGTGCCGCACGCCTCCTCTAAATGCGTATATCACTGTATCCACGGGGATACACGGGATGGTGTTGCGGACTTGGCAGAACCGCTGTATGTATGACCGGAGGGACTCTCCATCCCTCCACTGCACTGCGTGCAGGTCAGCTTCCTCTCCTGGGCGCAAATATGTGCCCTGAAAGTTCGTGGTGAACTGTTGGCACAGATCCTCCTAGGAGTGGACGGAGGCTGGTGGCAGGTTCATGAGCCAACCCCGCGCTTGGCCTTACAGGGCCATCAGGAAGTAGTTTGCCATGACCCTGTCGTCACCCCCCGCCGCCTCGATTCCAGTCGTGTAGATCTGGAGGAACTCGGTGGGGTTGACACTACCATCGTACTTTTCCGGGATGCTGGGCCGGAACTTTGGGGGCCATCGGACACTCCGAAGACTCGCCATAAAGGCACGGCATCCAGCCCCAACGACGGGGGAAACGGGGGGCCTACCCGTATGGCCGCTAGGGCGCATAGTGGCCGTGGACGAGGCGCCCTCTCCCGCTTGGGTGACGCGGCGCTCGATGTTGAGCCGGGCATCCGGCTCGTCGTACAAGTCCCCGTGACGCCCGCGAGCAGCCGTGGGCATCGACAAGGGCAGTGAGGACGCGTGGTGTGCATGAGCCACCGCTCGTCGTGCTCTTCGCCTTGCGGACGAAGAGGTTGCAGTCACGGTGCCGAACGACCCGGCCGTTGATGGGTGGCCGCTGGTGTCCAACTGCTGACGTGCCGCCTTGACCAGGTTGGCCACGTCATCCAGCCAACGCTGGACGTGGGCCTCTGGGTCCGCGGTAATGGGCGGATGGCGCAGGAGCGCCCCCGCCGCCTGGAGGGCACCTTGAGGAGTGCCGTCATCACCGTTGGCCAGACGGCGGCGCGCCTTAGAGCGGCGCCGTCGCTCATCGCTGGGCCGCTGGGAGGTGGCGGAGCCCTCCAGCTCCTTCAGCGCCTTCTCCCTCTCAGGGCTCTAGCGAGGAGGCCGCGATGGAGTATGCGTCCAACGACGGGGATGCAGTTCCCCACCGCCGTCACCAGCGCTTGGTGTGGTGGTGTGGAGCACCGCCTCTTCAGCCATAGGGCTGACTCGGTGAAGCTTGGCGATCACGCAAGGAGCGGAAAGCTAGGGAAGCATTTACGCGCCCCTACCTGGCGCGCCAGCTGTCGGATGGAAAACTCTGCAGCGGGGGACTGTGCAGACCCCCTTTTTGAGTTCGGTCCAGTGCGCGTGAAAGAGGTCTCCTTAGGCCTGACTCCGGTGAGGTCGGTGAGGGTCGGAGATCGCCTGACAAAGGATGGTGACACACAAGCAAGTATACAGGTTCGGGCTGCCGATGAGGCGTAACACCCTACTCCTGTGTGGTGGATTATGTGTATCAGGATTCTAGCTCTCCGAGTCAGACTCAGCTAGCCGCAACTCAGGGAGAAGAAGTGGAAAGTAGAATTCAACCCCCTTCCTCTAGGCCTGGGCCTCCTTTTATCTCTCAAGGGGACACCACAGGGGTCAAACAGGCGGTTTTCTAGAGTGAAAGGAGAAAAATACTTTACAGATGAAGTCTATGCCATGGCTTGGAGTGGAAGTCTTCCGCTCCTATAGATCCGGTATGGCGTCGATCAGACCGCCCATCATGGCGGTCGGCCCAGCACGTCATTCTCCATTAAACGGCAGAAATCCAGCTATCCACCGTAAACCGTGCGATGCGCCGGGTGATTAGACCTGACGCACCAACCTTGACGTGCCATAGGAGCCGAATCAGCCCCTATGATCTTGGTGCAGCTTCATTGGGAATCGTATCATACCTACCCCGCGTGCGTCGGCACGCGCGGCGGTGTACGCCGTCTCATTGGTCATTCGCATCGGTCTTACGCCGGTCAGCCGATGGTGACCGGTGTCAGACGCGTGCCGTCACTTTGCAATAGATGCGGCACGCGCGCGCAGCGCAGGCGCACTACGCTTGCTCCGTTATTAATGCAGGTAGGTGAGCGCTGGGAGCGCTCACCCACTTGGTTACGCGTGGCGGTGGCCCGAGGGGGTCGGGGGAGCCCTACCCCTGCTGGGCCTCCCCTCGAGGGGGCAGCGCGTCATGGGAGGGCGGCCGCCATGTTGTCCTTAGGCCTTCTCACCCCTCAGGGGATGGCCACGTGGACGGACGGGGCCGCCTCAGCCCATAGTCGACATACCCCTGGGCCCAGGACACCGACAATGATGTTATACATAATTAAGAGAATTTGCTAAATTAAAATACAAAATTTAAAGAAATTTGTAAATTAACGAAGCGAGGAAGTAGAACGTGTCTAAATAATATGCAAAAGGCATTTTATTAAGACAACAAGTAAATTTAGTAAAGCAGGGTATTTAATAAAAACCTATGGTCAAAAACATATAACATCAAAGGTGTTGACCATTACATAATTGTTTTTACAACTAAATTAACTAAAAGGATAATGACTACTATGTAAATTCTGCTAAAATAGAAAAATAAAAAAACTAAACGAAATGATAAATTGGGTGGTGGGCCAAAATCAGTAGGATTTGGCCCACCTCCCACTGTGCTAGGCCAGCCTGCTTGGCCGACACGCAAATAGAGGCCGGGGGGGCACCGTTGGGCCCTGGACTAGGTGGACCAATGGCGCCGCCAACCATATGGTCGGGTTAAGTGGGTAGAGGGGCGGGGCGGTTAGGCTTTCAACCCTAACCACCCACATGGTTTGTCCACCACTACCGACCCCTCCATTTCGTCACCGCCTCGCGCCGCCTCCGCAACCACCACCGTCTTCGTCGCCTCTGATTCTTCCGCATCCACCGCTGCCTCCAAAACTGCCTCGCCTCCACTGCCGCCTCAGCTGCCCCTCCATCCGCCGACGGTTTGTCAGCCGGGTTAGGCCGATGGCTCCTTCTCCTCGTCGGAGTTGGAGGCCGGTCGGACCTGGACGCCGTTCCCCGGCACCCTGCTGGATAGGATACGGCTTGAGAGCCATGGGGGATGGCAAGGAACGTGTGGCGGAGGCCGGGACGGCGAGCGGCGGCTTCGCCGGCGTGACAGCGAGACAAGGATGGAGTGAAGAAGGCCAGCTCCCCTGTGTGCACCTCTAGGGCTCCGGTCCGACCGAAACGGGTGACACGGGAGTTGGGGAGCGGCGTCGACTTGGTGGAGGTAGTGGAGGCAGGGTCGGTGACGACGGAGCGGCGGTGAATGGAGCCGGTGACGACTCCATCTCCAGCGGGAGGGAGCATTGCTCGCCGGCGGGCGTCACCACCGCGGTCCATCCATGGTGGGTACAATATTGTACCCCCTGGACCTGGACACGGTGAGGCACTGGAGTACCCGTGGCTGGTGCTGGTGGTGGCGGGGTTGAAGGTGCAGCAGCGACGATCATGCGGCGCCGAGGGTGGTGGCGGTGGCGACCAACCCTGATACGATGCCCGACTTGGTGATGATGGTGATGGTGGCAACTCCTCCTCAAGCAACGGAGGAGGTGGCGCAGGCGGCAAGCGCGATCATGACTAGGAAGGCCGAGAACGGCGTCAATCAGGGAATCGAAGATAGGCGTACCTTCTTTTCTTCTACTTTTCTGTTTCCTTCGCTTCTTTTCTGAGAGCGAAAGTGTTTCTTCTCTTCGCCTAGAGCGAAGTGCTGATAACGTATTTTGTGGAAAGTGCGAGATTGATTGAGATAGAGAGACTGTGAGAGTGAGAGAAAGAGAGAGTTCTTTATTAATCAATACAGTACAAATATATAGATAGGGAATGGGTGGCAACCATAGACGCGATGGTTAGGAACCATCGCGCTGGTTGACGAGGAGTCCCGAGAGGGTGAGAAGGCCGGTTACCTTCGGTTGCCGATCCCATCTCGTAACACCCACCTAATACACACCTAGAAAACTGCTCAGTTCCCTCCCCATCCCACATAAAAATACGGCTAAAAACCGAGAAAAAAAATATGGGAGAAGAAAAAATACAGGAGATGGAAAAAGTTTGTGGGAGATCGAAAAAGGAAAGAAAAGCCATGTCACCTCCCGGGAGAAAAAAGATGAAGCTTATAAAGAGATAGGAAAAAAGAAAAAATTGGATAAAAAAGAAACATACGAGAAAAAAATAAAAAAATTTCATTAGATCTAGAAAAAAATAAAAAATGTTCATGAGATCCCAGGACGAAAAAATTGAACCACGTTACAAATAAGTACGGGCATGTGACTAGTTATAAAAAAAATTTGAGCATGGGAACTGTTGTCATCCTTTTTCTTTCAGCATATAAACCACTGCCAAATTTTGAATTTCAAAATTTAATTTTAGGTTTGATTTCGTGGTTTTTATTGTAGTTTATTTTCCAGCATTTGCTTTTAAACACGAATAACACATATATCAAAATTTAATTACAAAATTATTGTTTGATTGCTTACATGTTATTTTATGGCTTATCAGTTGTAGACAAAACGATGAAACTTCTACTATAATAGATTCTTAAAACAAACTAGCCAACTATCTCTCTCTCTCTCTCACACACACACACAGAGAGAGTCATTTTTGTTTCCTTGGATGGAAGAAGGTCAGGTACTTTGCAATGGTACTGAGCAAATTATCTCAAAAAATAAAATTCTACGGATGACATAAAGAACAAGATTTTGGTGTCTTCATGCATTGTACTGTAAGGTTCCAGAGAAGAGAAAAGGACTCCACTGGAACATACATGGGTTGGACATGGACTTCTCACATTCTTGCACCTTTTTTCTAGAGGATTTCCATAAAGATGGTGATACTTCTCGTGTTACTTTACATAACCTATTTATTACTCCCTCTATCTTTTCATTTAGATGATGTTGGTTAGTCCAAAATCGAAAAGGTTTCTGAACTAACCAACGTCATAATAAAAAAATGGAGGTAGTAGTATCCAAAACTTAGCTGATAGAAAATGTTAGTTTTGATACAAAGAACAGAACAATTCAAAGAGGCATAAATGTATATCATCTTATTAACAACTTCATACATGAACGCAACCCAGATTTCATATTCTTCCGGTACTGCTACAAGGAAGAATCATTTGTCCCTTCCGAAGAAACACTGGAATTTCTCCTACAAGTCTTCCATCAATTTTCCACATACAAGTTGTATTGGCAGCACCCTCAAAAAAGAAAAACAAAGCTGTAATGGCAGCAATTTTCCGATTCCAATCAATGTCTCCAAAGATTTGGAATTTCTCTTGTTACCTGTTTTTGGTTGATTTATAGTTGAGTGCATGACCCTCCAAATGTTTTCAACAATATGACTGCAAAATATTTTGATTCCGAAATATTTGGATGTTGCATGCATGGACTTCCAATGCCATTGTGAAGAAACAATTTAGGTGATATGTTTATGATTGATGTACATAAAAAAGTCAAGTGGTGACAGCATGTTGCAAAGTATTTCCGTGGTAATTCCAATGTTGCTTACATCTGTTTGACAATGTAGGTTGAAAATGCATTTTGGGGCAACGGGGTGCTGATCAAATACCGAACTCTCTCATTTCTCAACTTTTGTCGTACTGAAAATTAAGTTACTCTCTCTAGTTTTAGTAGATGCTTATTGACTATTTTTACCATTCGTCTTATTATTTTTTTTATAAAAATACGTAAAACTATAAATCATGCCTACAGTACCTTTAATATAAATCAAGAAGCAACAAATAAATGATAATTGCATATTCTTTAATATGATGAGAAATGGTTAAAAGTATATCTAAAAATTAATGGTGTTATCTGTTAAAAGTTTGTGTGTGTTTTATTAAGGGAGTTTGGATGGGACTATAACTTTTTGTCCCTATCACATCGAATGTTTTTACACTAATTACGAGATGAATCTATTGAGTCTAATTAATTCATGATTAGACTATATGATGCTACGGTAAACATGTGCTAATTATGGATTAATTAGGCTTAAAAAATTTGTCTCGCGAATTAACTCTCATTTATACAATTATACAATTAGTTTTATTATTAGTCTATGTTTAATACTCTTAATTATTAATTAGCGTCCAGATATCCGATATGACAGTCGCTGTTCTGACGTTGACATTACAGTAGGAATGGAAGTGATCGCGGTTGTCAATGTGCTACACATTACCGACACTTCCAGTTGATTGGAAAGCAGAGAGCAGGGGCAGGCAGATGGGAAACTGATGGGCCTGTTCAGATTGATATTTTAAACCATACCATCATTATTTTAAAATTGATAATCACGTGGCTAGTTTGTTATCAAATATTGCTAATATCTATGAAATTTTAGTAACATTATTGAGCCATTCTACCAAAATTTGGCAATGTTATCAATTTACCAAAATTTTGGGATTACCAAATTTTGGAAAGATTTATTTTGGCACCAATCTAAACAGACCCGAAATAAAAACATATACCTCTGAAGATAAATTCTAATTTCTCTCATGCATGATTTTAACCCTTTCTTCAAATTAGGGAAATTAAAGCTCAAACATAATGCGCAAAAAATTCAATTCAAGATCCCAATAATCAAAACACTCCATCCGGAACGCAAGAAATCGTTCTGAAGTTACCTAAGAAGGAAATCATCTAGTAGAACATGGAGTTACTGAATTCATTATGTGTTTCAAATGAGACCTCAGAGATCGACAAGTGCTCTGCAACTTAGAGCTAGGTGTAAAGTATCCCTTGATCCAAGGTGTACTCGCACTAAAGTAACGATCAAGCATAATATGATAAGATTTGCGTGCGCTATTATACTAGTACAAGAGAACTGAATCATCTTTAAGATAAAGTTTGGTCCACAAGATGCTCATAATAAGATAAATTGATCAGAACATACCAATTATATACCTTCTTGTCCCTTATTGTAATTTTTCCTAAGGCATAAAAGAAAGAAGTGTACTTTCCACTCGTCACATTCTGAGCAGCAATAATGCACTAAAATTACGCTTTGAAAATAATATTTTTGTGAGCAACTGAAGCTTATATTAAATTATCATTTATACATGCAAGTACTCCCTTAAATTATTGTACCTTCATAGCATTTGATCATAAACTGTACACAAAAGGAATATTCCGAGACATATATATCTTTCTTTCTGCTGACTGAAGACTTAATTGATCTTTTCATTAACTGGTATAGGAATTCTAAGTTTCTTCCACAGTTGTACTCTCTGAAGATTTCATGCATGTTGACAGAAAGCATGTGGCTACAATCGAATTATTTTCTTTCTTTTCTTTAGCCGCAATAATTGAACTCTGTTGTATCATATCACACGGCTTATCGTATCAGCTAGTGATAGCTTATATATGAAGATGTGTCAAGTGTCAACTCAAGATAATTTTTTAAAGAACAACTAGGAAAGAATAAGATGCGTCGGCAACGCAATCAGATAGTACAATTTTGAATTCAATGCTGGACATCGTTTGCTTTGGACGGCATTTGTTGGATTTTAAATAAGTCATGAACAATTTTAAATGCTAATTAAAAGCTGTAGGTACTTGATTTGCATTCTCTTCCAATAAATTATTGTACGTTTGAATCATGCGAACAGAGTGTACTATTTGTGCGGATCAATGTCTAGCTGGAGCTTGCAGTAATTGGCCTTTTGTTAGTCATATATATAATCCCTAATGTAATATTGAGAAAATTTCTCTAATAATGAACTTTATTGTTAAATAAACAAAAATTTAATTTATATCAAATATCAATCTGTATGGTTGCATTGCAGCCCATGCCTGATAAGATAAGCACAATTAGAAAGTGTTGTTAGATAACATCAAGGTGTGCTTATATAAGATCTCAGAATAAGTACATCTCTGTGGAAAAAGAAGCACTAGCAAGAACTTTTTAATTTTTGAAAAAAAGTGATCATTTTTTCAATGTTCATTTATAAACAATTATACAAGCAGCTGTTATGTTGTCATTTGTTAAGATGCCACGAAAGAAGAATAAATTAAGCAACCGTGAATTTATACATAAATCTGAAATAGATATGAGCTCTGTGCTGGTATAATTTTAGTTTCTTTACTCCCTCCGTTATATATTGTATGGTATATGTACTTTTATCATAAGTTAAAATTTTCTAACTTTATCAAATTTATAGATAATTATATTATTATCTGCAATACCAAATAAGTATACGTACCGCAACATATTTCATGGTGATTTTTAATTACACTAATTTGATATTATAGATGTTGGTATATTTTTATATAGATTTAGTAAGAGTTAAAAACTTTTTTGACTTAGGATAAAACTAAAACACACAATATAGAACGTAAAGAGCAGTTTGAATTCTTTGCGCTAAATAGGAGAAATATGGTGGCACGGAACACATGATCTGAAAATCCTTGCTGTGTACAAAAAGAAAATTCAATAATGCTGCCCTAGTGGAATATCCAAAGCATCTCTCACAATCTAGAACACTCTAATCTCTTTGTTGATTCCTTCGAAGATACGATGCTGACAAATCTTTGTTGCGTCTATGAAATGACTTTATTAGTCTGACAAGTGGCAAATATGTGGATTTGTACTTTTCTCTCGTTAAAAAAATTGTGTGGCTGCCCAATTATGTGCTATTTTATGGGAGTAGCTCTGATAATTGAGGTGAGAATCATTTTTTTAAACTAGGTGAAAATGAAGTTGGTACATCACATCACACCACATGGGAGGAGAGGTCAACTTATCGTATCAAGAGATAGGTTATGTGATTGATCAAAGTCAAACGAGGCAGAGGGAGTATATTTTGCTTACCCTAATAATGCACCGGCCAACCGGCTAAAGTGCTTTGGAGAAATTGCTTACCTGATACAAGTATCAAATTGGTTTATACTACAAGCCAAAAGGAACATTTCAGGTGATAAGATTAAGATTGCAGATTACAATAAAGCAGTAGGTTCGGTTAGCACTAACGGATACCATGTTTGTTCTGGAGGGAATAAAAGATGAAACGTTTTCAATCTCTCATAATAATTGAGAAGGAATTTCTCAAATTCTTCTGCCTTTTCTCTGAAGCGTCCTTCTCATTTACATACGTACAGAATTGAAAACTCTGTTCCTTACAAAGAAATTAGGGAAATTATGACATCTGCCATCTCTTCCGGGGATCAACTGCAAAACCGCACACTGCGAAGACTTTGATTTTACTGGCAGTCTTGTTACTGCAAATCAATTTCCCCAAAATATTTGGGCCAACTTGTCCCTAAAAATACTCCCTAGATAATTACTGAATTATGATGGTATAAATTACTTATGACATAAAAGCGTTGTCTAAAAAACATGGTACGCATTTGTGAAACGAATGTGCTATCACCAAGCACAGACTATACATGCATGGCATGAGGAATTCTTTAGCTTTTCATATATGATATTGGCAAAATCACACAAAACTAACTTTATTTATTTATTTATTTCCTTGAACGGCGAAATCATAAACACCTAGCCATTCAGGAATTAAAATAGTACTGTACAACCCTCGGCGGTAAAGAAAAACTCAAACAACAGCACAAGAGAAGAGCTGTTAACCAATGTGCCTATTCAATACAGACAACTGCCCAGAGTCACCATTGAAGAGGTAAACCTCCAATGGTGAATAAGACGATGAAAAGGGCGATGACGTGAACCTCGTTGATGGCTGTAAGATCCTGCTTCCTTTGGGGCATGGGATGGTCAGCAGACGGGCCCCAGTACGCATTTGCCAGATCTGTAAACACAGAACACAACCTCACACTAAGTTTCCGTCGACAATCACATCAACAACCTTCTGTAATGCCGGTTTGTCTAATTACAGATCTACAGATGTTCTCGTTCTGCGAGAAGAATGATGTTGCAAGTATATCATATAATGGGGTGAGCATAAAACTACCTCAATGATGCCTTTCCGTGGGGCATGGATCGCTAGGCACAGGCAATAGTCACTCTTTGTGTATTCTGTGTGCACTGAGCTTGATGCTTTGTCTTTGTTTAGAAGCATCTCCACAAAAAGACATGAAGCATCACGGTAACCCTGGAAACTTGAAACAATAGTGTTAAATGACAATAATAATGATAAAGACAGTACAGGATGGCTTAGATCTCACGAAGGGAACTATATTTGGTCAATTATCATTCTGTGAAGGACTCGACGGTCTGTTTGCTTGCTACCCTGAGATAAACTTCTAAAGCATCATTTTTTTTTCTCTCAGGTAGCCACGGCAAAACAAACAAGCATAGTCTCAGGCAGTCAGGCTGCCTGACCAGGCAAGATTCATGAACTCATCAGGCATAGTGCTCAGGGCACCAACCAAACAGCCCCTTAATTCCAATGCATTGCTGAGCAATTGACTCCCACTATTCAAAGTCCCCGCATCTGGATCCATTATTATTTTTCTAGATTTGGAGTAATAAACTTATTACACTAGTAGATATTGGGGATATGGCGATTCTGAAAACAAGATAACAAATACAAAAAAAATAAAAATCTGGATGGGCTGCAGTTGATAACCACCTTATCTGAATTCTATTTTACATTAGGTTAGGAAAATTTTGTTTCAGTTGTACCTATTAGGATCTCTTCTATTACATGTTTGGAGCTAGAACTACCATATAACTAAAGTTACTGTTATATTCATAGTGGGATAAATAAGGCAGAGAAAGAGGCCTTTTGAAGAAAGAGCCTAAAGACTAAATACAGTTAATGTCTTTTAATCCATTCTTCTTGCTCAACTAACATTTGATAAATAGAAGTATGAATGTTTAGATATGTTAGTCTCAAAGGTTATTTAAAGAGAAATATATAAGCTACTTCTTCCCACAAGGAATATGCATCAATATGAACGTTTAGATCGCCCATATGAAATTATTTATAAATTTGCATGAAGGAGATTTCATAACATTCAACCCCATCAAATTTTACAACATTTTTACAGTACATGTAGGTGATGGAAGTTTTATGCTGGACAAGGTTCTATGAACAAGAAACAACATTTACATTTGTTTGTGTCATGACAAAGTATCTAACAAAAAACGAATGACTAATATGAAAACTAGTCAACCTAATACCTAAATGAACATTGCTGTCACACTGGTTAACTGCTGTTACACAAAACAAAGTGTCACCCACCACTATAACATAACTGTATCAAAATAGCTACCGCAGCAGCAAATAGTAAATGAACATTGCTGACACAAACTGACTAGCTGCAGTAATTGCGATAACTCCACGCTAAGATAATTGGTTAATGGTGCAAAACTTAAGGTACAGGCGTACAATCACAAAACAGTATTCTCCTACTACTCCCACAAAAGCACTGCTTTAAGCCTAAGAGGGAAATTCTACGATTTGCCATGGACAAAGGCTTCATTCCACAAAATTCCATCAACAAGGTTGAGTTCCACAATCTGCCATCATACAAACATTTTTCTTCCAATTCTGCCTTTAGCCATGCATTATTTATTTATAATGCCCAAAATACCGCTAGACGTGCCATTGTTTGCCAGAGAGCCACTCTACTGAGGGTTTTGGGCATGGACACTAAGAGCTACCAGAGCTAGACATGGAGCGCACACCGAGCAAGGACGCCGTCTGTCATTGCTAATAAAGCGGCCCTCAAAGGCACACTTGGGGGTATTTTGAACATTATGAAAAAAATGGATGTCTAATGGCAGAAATCAAAGCAAAATGTTTGCATGATGGCATATCATAGGACTTGTGTTCGTCAATGTCATTTTGTAAGCCTTTGTCAATGGCAAATCGTAGAATTTCTCTAACCTGAGACTAAAGCTCAACAAGCTAGGATGTGAGAGCAGACAAAGCAAAATACCATTTTATGTGCACCAACCTAACCCTGGCACAATTAACCACTAAAGGTGGTGCAACCCAGAAAACCGCACTAGAACACAGCACAACCAAGACAGCAACACAGCACAACCAACCAAACTAAAATATATAACAGCAGCTAATAATAAATGCAAATTCCCTTATTGTTGCATTTTATGTCACCAATGTAGCATACAGTTCCTGTGTTCCATTTCAAAATTTCCGAAATAGAAAATGAAGTTATACTCAAGTAATTACCTTCCACAGCCGTACAGCCACAAGAGCATGAGTATCCAATAGTAGAATGCGGCCAAGAGAATCAGTTATGGCAGCCAATGTACCACTTGGAGATAGTGTAAGCCGTTCACCCTTCCTCGGTGAGTCTTTCAAGCAAGTTAGGGGTGATGCTGCAGCAAATGTAACCATGAGAAATAAATTCATTTTTTTAAGTAAGAGGAACCTAATTATTTAGGCAATTACTTTTTGCAAAGGACTGAGGCTTAGGACGTGATTTCTTAGTTGGTGATGGTTCGCTCCGCCATATAATTTTAGACAGAGATGATATTGTTGAAAATGTCACAGCAACACCTCTTGATAAAATTGCTCCAACAATTGACCTGCTTCTGTCTTCTGATAACCTGCAAAGCCATCAAAATGTTGAGAAAAGCCAAAACAGGAGTAAATTGCAACTTTATTTTCCCATTTTCAATAATTGCATCCATATAAGTTAAACAGTATTTTTAGTCAATTGAATCAATACAAATCTGAATCAAACATATGAATGTCATTTATTTTTTGCAGTACAGTTAGAATTGCCAAAATGTGTGTCCAAAAAAATTATATAGGGAAGACAGTGCCCAGATATGCCATGGAAACCCTAAACCATGCAACTCAGCTCACGATGGAAGCACAGATACATTTTCTAGAAGAATGATTACCCAGATTGGAAATTTCAAGCCACTGAGTAATGGAACTCACCTATACGCAGAAACTACAGCATCCTCTCCAACTGTAATTGCACAATAATGGCGCTGACTCGACTGCCCAGCAATATAAAAGCAGCTGAATTCAATACGATAATAACTTCAGAAACTTCACTGAAGGTAATTTCTTAAATGAAATAGGGTATAAAAACTGAAATAATACTGATAAAGGCAAGAATGCATGATAGGTTTGAACTTTGAATAACAATTTCTAACATAAGTGGGTACAGCAGTAAGAGAAAAATACGAGGGCAAATCACCTGAAGTTCCAATAAGGGAGGTGGCATCAGCCCAACAATTGCAGCATCTGCACAAGAACTGAATTTGCTTACATTCCAAATTTGAAAAGGTATTCTTCCAAAGGAACTATCTTCCTCAGCATCTTCCTGTTCAGATTTGTCTTTCCACAGGTGTGATTTAACTTCATGTAATGATTTTTGAAGCATGTTCTGCAAATAACCAATAACTATTATTTGAAAAAAAAAGGAAGACATATAACAGAAGTACTGTCTACTGAGCATTGAAATGTTTCTGTGTATGGAATCAAAGAAGGTTCATCATGGCTGTAAAATAAAACTGGCATATATTGCTTATAAGACCCTAGATAATACTGCAAGTGACTTAGTTCAGCTGTCAGCTAGAAAAATAAAATGATATTGCACTTTATGATTGGAATATAGATTTGTGTCCATCTAATACAGAACACTGGTGATATTTGTAGGAAAAAGAATCTCACTCCCAATACTCCCTCCACCCCGTTTAATAAGGATTATAAGTTTTTTCGCAGAGACAAAGAGTGGGTGTGCGTCATCCTGATATGCCCCTAATTAAACGCGCTTTACTCTGGCTATGCAGAATTAATCCCATTGCTCCTCTGGGTAGCTCGCATGCAAAACTGCTTTGACCGCCTGCTTAGCTCAACAAGTAATTGATTGTGCTTATCCAAGCATTAACTATGTGCATGCATGCAAATGCTGGTAGGGCATTCTTGGGATAAAAGCTGAAGGCATAGCACACCCTATAATTTGGGATACTAGCAGAAGTTTTATACACCCTATAAAACAGGACGGCGGGAGTATACTGTCTTTCTTCATCATTAATGAACTGATATTTGGTAGTATTTGAAGTTATTGCCACACTCTTTTGTAGTTGTCTGTCTGAAACATTGTAAATGGTTGCATTTCTCCCAAGATCCTACTATTGGTAGCAATAGTAAATGGTTAACTAAGCTAAGACTGTTACATACTAAAAGCAAGACATTAAATAAAGTAATAAACAAATAATATTTTGGAGCACATCTAGGAGGAGCCACACACAACATAGGGGAATGAGAAATCTGATCTCAACTATATAGTATTAATTATTAAACATGGATGGTGAAAATGAAATAAATTTTATGTTCCTACAAAGTGAATGATTGAATGCACAGTAAATCAAAACGTTTTAATGAAGGTAACACAGCACAACCAACCAACCAAAATATATAACAGCAGCTAGTAATAAATGAAAATTCCCTTATTGTTGCATTTTAATGTAGCATACAGTTCCTGTGATCCATTTCAAAATTTCAAAAATAGAAAACGAAGTTATACTCGAGTAATTTTAATGTCAGTAAGCAACTTTCCGTAGTTAACCAAACAAAACTAAATTCTATTCAAAGGCCAATACTGGTAATTCAGTTTTTTCACTTTTTTAGTTTTGATTTCAAAGGTGCCCATGCAAGAAAAATATTTAACTTAGGGTTATTATCAAATTTCCATTTTTTTCAACAGGGATTACTAAAATTTTCCTTTTGAGTACTTAACTTTGAATACAGGACAATTGATGCTTTGGTCATTACATGCAGTCCAAAATACAAAATACAGGATTACTGTTGCATTAAGTTCTGACATATCTTAACAGAATGGATGTTTTGGATATCTTTGTCAAAACACATGAAAATGTAGTGAATAAAACTCACCTTAATGTGCTTTCTGAGTACTGTGCAAGTAAAAAATTGTGATAATGTTTCTCTAAAAAAACAAGATTAGCCTATCTATACAAAAATAAGACATTTCAAACCCTAACAGCAAAATAAAGATTTGTTGAAACCTGAAGATCAGCACCATCAAAACGTGCAATAACACCAGGGAAAACCACAGAAAGCTCATCTGAACCCGAATCTTCCCAGGCGTTTTCCTTCCTCTCACGGAAGTTAAGTTTCAGTATCTTTGCAGGATAAATACTCTGAAATAAGCAATACAACAATTAGAGGTAAGAAAGAAAGAAAAAGAAAAAAGAAATATCAACTATGTATGTCTGCATAATAAACGAACTACAATTATCTTTTAATCAGGGTAAATTTGATGTCTACTGCCTTTGGGCTTTGCAAATACATGTGCTACCCAGTGTCCACAGAACAAACCGTAGTTAAAGCAGGTTGTTTTCCCCCTCAATTACATGACATACTCCCCTATGCTTGTGCAATTGTATGATGGAAAAACATACAGATATATGGTATCAAACATTTATAATACTAACTCTAAGAAAGTGTATTGCAATTAACAATTTAAAAGTAAATATAATCCAACAATCACCCAGAGAAATAGTGCCCATGGTATTATCTTACAATTAGGCTATGACAGGTAGAGAAGTAGGAAGCCTGGAAGAGCGATCTAATATGTTGGAAGGCACTGCCTGAGCAACTAATCATACACAAACCATAATGATTTATAGCAAAAATCATATATTTGATGTTCACAACAGCGACCTAGTCATGAATCCGAGCTCGCAAACTATGGCTAAAAATCCCCAACGTTTCACCCCCCAAGTCTTTGCAGCTTCTATCCTCTCGTACGGGCATCCAGTGCTTATATCACATAATGAAACAAACCAATCTCAAATAACTACGACCAGATAGATACATAGATCTACCGAATCCTAAAGCCCTAAAATTCAAAATTCTCCAAAGAACAAAGTATCCACAGAGAGATCGATCACACATAGCAAACCTGCTTGTGCAGTAGATCACCGGCGAGAGAGTAGAACAGAAGCCACCCGGCGTCCGTGCCGACGGCGACGGCCACTCCCTCCCCAATCTCCTCGGCGTCCTCCCCGGCGAGCGGGACCCACTCCACGGCGGAGATCCGGCCGTCGTCGGGCCCCAGCGCGGGCCTCACCGTGACCCCACCACCACCACCACCTCCTCCGGCGACCGGGACAACCGCGAGCACGGACCTCGCCGCGGTGGCGACGGCGAGGGCGCGCGCGCGTGGCGCGAGGGAAGGGAGCACGGCGGGGTCGTCCAGCCACCCCTCCCTCTCTCCGGCCCCGACGGCGGCGAGGTCCTCGGAGGCCGACGCGAGGAGGGCCACCTCCGCCAGGTGGTGGTGGTGGTGACTCCGCCGCGCCATGGGGAGGAGGGGAGAAGCTTCTGGAAGCTTCGAGGCGGGGGCGACGAGATGCCGCCGACGAGGAGGCGCGTTTTTTGCAGATCCACCCTCTGATTATCGAGTAATGGAATTTTAGACCTTGTGTTGTGGCTGCACGTTATGTGAGCTTTTATAACGGAGATATGTGTATCATATAGATGGATAGTCATAATTTAGCAAGCTGTAAATATTATGGATATTTCTTGTGGATAGAATTGCTTAAAAAGTAAGCATACAAGAAGTAAATATTTTGTATATATATTTATAATATGTGATCCAAATACAGAGATTTTTTTACTGATAAGATAACTAGCATGAATGCCAGTAAGAGATGATCTGAACCACTCCGTATAGGGTATAGGCACCGCTAAATCATCCATACCTAATCGAGCGTACAATTATTTTTCTCAAGTACGGAAAACCAATTGGATACCCAGTCAAGTAAAAAAACATATGGATCTTTGTGACCATGATCCTTCTCACGGGCCCCTAGAGCTTTGTCGTCTATATCTTCCACCCAAGATTGCGTCCAGGCGACCGTTTCGCTATTGGTTCCCCTAACAGTTTTAATTATTTTTAGCTTTGGTTGATTACACTACTCCACAATACTGAATAGGAGGCGGTAGTATGTTAAAAAAAATAATCTATGGTATAAATTATTGTCTTCTCTCTCGTAAAGTTGGATTATCTATTATATCAATTATGGCTATGGCTAGTTGGATGACTAATCAAATGTGCAAATTATACCAGTTAAGGCTAGGCAACCGCACAAGGGCCCAAATAATTAGGGGGCCAAAATTTTTATTTCAATCCAAACAAGGGTGTTCAAAACTTCTAGTATATTTTAGGATATCCTCACTCTACTTTCAAATTTCTCTTCTTTCTTCCACTTATTTGGTTGGAATATGCTTGTTTTCGTAAGCTTCGACATGAAAGGATGGATTAAAACGTATATGTAGGGGTGAATAGGTGATTAAAACTTAGCTAAAGAAAAGAAACCTATCGTATATTCCGATATACCGTCATAATATCCAACCATACTGCCTGATATACTATCAAAAATTCTAATATGCACAGCGATAACAAACTAGCCTAGAACAACTAGATTTTCTATAAGTACAATTTACTAAAAGTACAAGCAAGCAAGCTCAACCAGAAATTAATTACTTGCGACAAAAAGTAGTAAAGCAAGGAATATGAGATATGGATGTTATCACTGAGGTTTGCAAGATGATGTAGTATCTAGAGTTTAAATCCTTGAGAAGATTTTACTATCCATTAAGGAGCTCACAAATAGTGAGGACTTTACTAACCTTTCCTCTTGAGATTGCACAGATTCACTCCTTTCTTAGTGGTAGATCCAACCTTCACAAACTTCTCTCGTCATACCACACATAAATCGGTGGCTTAAGAATGATGCCTAGCCATCTAGGAGTCATTAACTCCCCGAGTAATAAATACAACAAGAACTCCTGGGGGTTGAGATGTAGGAGTGAAAGCGGATCGAATTCGGACGGATACTAGTCTTACCACATCCTATACTATATTTTTCAAGCGGACTTGGAGAGGCCGCGGATTTCATGCAGATGCATATGTGGAGAGGATTGTCTCAGGTATCAGAAATGGAGTTGAGCCAGTGCAGACTCAGCTCGGTAACAAATTAAAATAATCAGATGTGATGTGTATATACAACCGATACATTTATTCATCACTAGAATGGGCAACAATAAATTACCAATATCTCAATTCAGATGTAAGAACACATCACATCACAATATCATGTTAACGATTAACATGTCATTTGTCCAGAAACGTTTAATCAACATATATAGTACCAACATCACAGTATATCACATTCACATGACTGGATGGGATGGGAGCGTATTGTGCAGCATCGGGTTGTGAGTTTCAAAGGTTGTGACCTAGATCAATCGATAGGATGTGGTGGATAACCTACTTCATGGTGGGCTGGACCTAGATGGGCTAGATGCTTGCTGGATGAAATTGCCCATGTTAAATGGGCTAAATTCAATGGTTACAGGGGCTGCAAAAATGGCTGCAAAATTTGGATTATCCGCCAAAATTGTTCACCGGATAATCCGCATCCACGGGATATTATCAATACCATATCCTCATCCGCATCTGTACGTCACTTTCCACATCCGCATCCATCCATATCCGTTAGATAGCTAAAAACCTACCATATCCTTAATTTGGACACAGAATTGATCTGATAATATCCGATCTGTTTTCATCCATATTGAAATGCAAGTGCTCAAAATCTAACAAGGACACAGCAAGCACTAGAGAGTTTCCAGATCCAATCCACTCACACAAAGCAAGAATTGTGAAGATCGAGAGAGGGAGATGATAGAAAGCAAGGCTCAAAGTGAATCTCAAGAAGCTCATAGTCAAGGGCACAATATTTGCAACGTGACCTGCAATCATAGCGTTGGAGTGGGAAGCAGTTTATTGGGAGAAAAGATTCCTCATATGGGATATTCCAACATGCTCATCGGAATTTCTCACCAGTTCAAATTTCCAGCTCCAACGTTCAAAAACAAACACTCAAGACCTGGGATTTAATACACATGGACATTCCAATGTCACATTAGATATTCCAACAAGTTTTGCTTGCCCAGACTGAGTTCAGAAAAGCACAATTTCAGAAATTCCGACCGATCGGAATTTCCGATCCGCTGATAGGAATATTCAAAATTTTCTTCAAACCCAAACCGAGACTCAGTACTTTCAGATTTCCGGACTTTCTGATGCACCGGAATTTTTGATATTTTTCTCAAACTCAAACCGAGTCAGAAGTTTGCTCAAATTGGATTTTCTGACTAATCGTGTATTCTGATGTGACCAACGAAATTTACTATCATTTGATTTTTCCAAAAATCACAAAGGGAATAAGAGACACTCTGCAAGGGTTTTGAGCACCAACATTTAACCTTAGGTTTCAAAGCAGTATCTCCCTTTATAGTAGTATGGCTTTTTCTATGACTCAAAGCAAAGGAACCAATTTTCTTACCACATAGATATTGTGCCATACACATTTCGCTTTTCCTAGATCCGCCATGAACCGTTCATCCCATCAATAATAAGGACTAATTTATGAACAAAATCTCAACAAACAAAATTAGTCCTAACTGGTCATCATTAATCACCAAAATAATTAAGGGGTCTAGATGCACTTTCACAATATGTTCAATAATAATCGTTTTCACGTGAACTAGAAACTAGAAAAAAGAGCTTGAATAAATTTCTGAGTAAATTTTAAAAGCTTTCACATTGTGAACTTTCCATTTGAGAAAGAGAATGGAATTTGATCCATCAAATCAAAATTGACATACTTCAATGTCATATTTTAATTAAAGAAGATTCAAATGAAAAATAACATAATTTTAACTTGTGAAAGTCAAGAATAATGGAACGTTCATCTCAAATTCGAAAGACAAGCCCACAACGGCTTTGGTTAAGAAGACACGAAGGTTGTGAAAGCAGTATATAGTGAAGTTCGAAATCAGAAGTGGCTTGATTCGAAGCCAACAATACAAGTGGCTTAATTCGAAGCCACCAATAGTTCATCAATTAATTTCTATTACCCTTTATATAATTTGGCCCACCATAGTTTGCTAAGCTAATTTAATTTGTCACAACATTTCCAACCAGCAGGTCTGTGAACAAAAGGAAGGCTCAATAACACCTTCCACTTTGTGTAGTTATATAAATATTATGTCATCAAGTTACATAATGGAGTGAACCATAACGTTATCTTACAATAGATATGCTAGATAACACATAATGGCTATTTCTATAAATACAAATAAATAACAAAAAGCCAAGAAAAATAAAATACAAGGAGAGCGATTCACATCTATATGCTTCTTGATAAATTTAAACGCTAGAATGAGCATAATTATCATGTCGAGCATGATCTTGGCAGATTATGGTTGCTTCATAAATTTAAAGCAGGTCCTTTGTACAGGTCCCTTCTAATAACAAAGCTGTTAGGAGGCTGGTGTTCTTCCAGCCAAACAAATTCAGGTTCCCTTGATCGGTTGGATAAAATGCCTGGAGAGATAATAGCAAATGGTAAGTAAGATTTCTGAACCTGTGGCAACATCAGGGAATATAAGGTACTGACCCGACGGGTTTTCTTTTCGGCATCTGCGGAAGTAGGAGCAATGCCTTCCATCTTCTGAAGAATAAGGAGGTGATAAGATGTCCAGAATAGCACAAGGGGTGATGGCTTTGAAAGCATGGATGTTCCCGCCATCTGTTGCTTGAATAACCATTGCGCCGCATGGTGCAGACATTTCACCATCCCTTACAATCTTGGCAGGTCTGGCTGTAATAATCACAAAAAGAAGAATGGAATCAATGGAAGTAGCAAGAAAAAAGTAACTTGTAAATATGAAAGCGATAATCAGAAATGAAATGATAAAACTTCATTTCAGAACCCCTTTCATGTAGCATACCACAAGGGTAAAAAACTCAGGTACTATAACTATGTTTTGGTAGAATATCAAAACCGTGGTACATGTATGAACAAGTGAACGTAAATTCAACTTATGATTAATAAATAACATACCTTTGGATAATCTAAGCAGTTGAGTTGTACCGTCAACCCAATCGTACGATTTAACATGCACTGTACCATATAGAAGTTTACTGAATACCGTCATGCCCGGATGGTTGTGGAGTGGAATGATAGATGATGCTGGAATACAAAATATTCCAATCTGCAAACACAACATGAGTACGTTTGTATGATTCAACATCTATACAAGTTTTTGCCAACATCAAATAAGTTGATTTAATATGTTTTTTTTATTTTATAAAAAAAAGTTGATTTAATATGTTGAAGCATAGAAACAAAGAGAACTAATGAACTTTCAATTGATGCTGAAAAATGTAGAAAACAAGTATGCAAAATTAGCTAAATTAAGTAGTTAATGGCTTGTACCGAGAAACTTTTGCACTCATATATGTGACGATATCTGATTGTGGTGCTCGAATGAAAAGCTGCTTTCCTATTCAGAACTCGTGGACTTCTCCAAGAACGTACAAATTGTGCTTCAGTCTCAAGTCCAACATCAGAAGGCATGACATTGTCTGCTAGGAAATTCTGAACCAATCAGACCCAAATAACAAACGTTTTAATGCTACATATGTAAGTTAAACTTTATGATGAGTCTTCAATAATCTAAACAGGGAAAAATAGGAAACAAACATAACTCTATAAATTAAAATTCTGTGCAAAAGCGACAGATGAACCATACAATGAAAATGAAAAAGTCCCTAATTGAATGGTTCTGGTTCATGAAGCAAATCTTAAACAATCATATGTGAAGGTCCTCTAAGGTTCTACACATGAGATTACAAAAAATTAATGTAGTTATGATTCATGGAACACAGAAAATGTGAAACAAGTTTAGTTTCAGAATCTTGTCTAATCATAACTCATTTTGGACTGATGCTCATGTTATTTCACAGAAGCATAGAAACACAAACCCGTAACCACTATATAATCCAATTAATAGTAACACTTATTAGCACTGAATTTTCATTGACGTGTCCATCTAGCATTCAGTTTGGTTGAAGATCAAGCCACAAGCAACAGCCAGAAAGGGGACACTTCTTACCTAACACTGAACAAACATTGTCAACAGCTTCAGGAGATAACGGCCCATTTGCAGATAATGACACTTTGCAGACCTCATAGAGCTTTTGTATTGTAGCCATGGAATTGGGAAGGGATATATAAATTAAAATTTCAACCCCACAAGATCCAATTCTAATAGAGGAAATCCCTTTGACAACAGATATTGTTCGAACTATGCTTGGTCACCTGTTTCAGTAAGAAAACAAAATTAATGCAACGGTATTCACAATAATTGATCAACATATAAACATCTTAACATCACCAACTTTTTGATTATTTCCTCTTAGTTCAGGATGAACCAAACATAAGAACACTAATACAGTTGATCATTTTGGTGCTTAAATTTGCACTGATTTTACCTCCATTTCTCCTGACTCCACTATCCTATTCCTGGTGCAGGGCACGCAGACGAAAAACCCAGATATTGCAGTTTATCATGTATCATCCAAAGTGAAGATCAAAGCATCCTACTAATCTACATATAAAATAGGAGTTGATAAAAAAAACACAACCTTAGTTAAGACCAAGAGACCAAAACAATTCTGAACTATCAACTTATCAAGATCCTAGATATTGTAATTTTCCATTCAGGGCCACCAAAAGAGACATAAAGAACACATCTTTACATGGTTCCTACCAAATGGAGTACAAACTAGGCCACTCATGGCCAAGGAAGAAGCCAAGATGATATCCATAAAAACCTAAACATGCCTTCGATGGTCATGACCTAATTTACCTGGTTAAGGTCTGGGTAAAGAACCCCAAATTGCTGGATTGAAACTGGAAATTAATGGAGGCAATGGGATAGATTGGAAACCTTGGGAGATGGAAGGGGCGATGGGAGGAGAGGAGGAAGAGTGCCCAGGGAGCTCTCCTCAGCTCAATGGGCTCTGGTGGTGACTGCCCTTCTTTTGTACTTGGCTACTTGCATCTTCTTTGGCAGATAAAAGGGGTGGCACCAGAAGAGATGTTGAAATATTTTCTCTTTGCCTTTGTTTTCTAGAAGATAGCTGAAGAGACAAAAATTCATCAATGTTTGTTTTGTTTCTCACTTCTCTTTTGCTTTGGATCAAACGGTGCGGATAGCATCTTTTTGGGCACAAATTTTTACAGAGTACTTCTATTATCTACCAGCATTGTTTAGTTGACTTGAGTTTGAATTTTCCTTGATTCACATAAGAATCGAACTATTTTGTGCTAATTTAACCACTAATGTGACAAAAAGTCCAAAGACAAAATAATGCTTAAAGGAAAGAAAAAAAAGAATTTTCGCTGTGAAATTAAGACAGGAAAATTCAAATCCAAAGACTAAGTTCACAGTGAAAATTCTTCAAGGTCATCCATAATCAGTTTTTGTGTCTTAGTATTTTTAAGCTTGGAAATACGTACATGCAATTTCTTTTGTGCTAAGGAGAATTATTATCTCCATAAGGAAGTGAAAAATGTTTCCCTTATAGTCTTATAGATGTATCTTGCAAAATATTTCCTTATAGATGTATCTAAGCATAACACCCTTATATTCTGCTTCTGCTACTAGAAAGTACGTAGAATATTTCCATTTCTCAAAACAATTAAGTGAAAAAATATATGAACATTTCGCTGTGAAGGGAAGTAAAAAGAAGAATCTTTTTAGCATATGAAGTGGAGTAGAGCACCATGGAGTTGTCCATTTAAATTAGATAAGCTGTCTAACTTAGGCCTTGTGTAGAAAGGACTTCCATTAATTATTTTGGTCTCCCTAGCTAACTTGTGCTTTACATAGAGTCAAAGATTGCAATTCAAGTAAACATCATTCTAAGCAAGTTAAATTAAAAACAGAGTTGTTCTCCATCACTTTCATGCATCATCCTGTAAAATTTAAGCTCATGTGTATAGATTAAGATGGTTTACGTGTCAATCAGATAGCGGTTAATTTTATGCTCCACTTCAAAACAAAACACATGTGTTCTTAGGAGCAAAATGCATCACTCTATAGGTTTGCAAAGAAGGGTTGTGATCAACTGGAACTCTCTAATCATTGTTATAAAAAAGAAGAAAAAAATCCACTTTACATCTCAAACTTTCACTAGCAGATGCAGAGCTGCCTATGTTTTTCAGTTGGTACTTCCTTTACCGGTGGAAACAGTGGCGGACAGCAAAACAAACAGTATAGCAACGAGCTCAATCCCTTCTTTAATGCAATGATATGCAGCTCACCTATGTGTTCAAGAAAAAAAAAGAGCTCAAGTAAGGCACTAAAAGAGGCAATCAACTGAAAGAGGTAGAATGGCCCAAAAGTTTGCGTGAAATAAGCCCAGAAGTTCGTATAATTAGGCCCAAAAGTTGAACGTAAATTAGACCCAAATAGGATATATTTTGGACCAAAACATCTGGTTAATTCAGCGTGAAGGTTAACATACAGTTGGGCTACATCTGCGCGTAAATTTGGCCCTCAAGTGTAATTAAATTCGTCCTAAATGCAACCCTAAATTCAGCCTAATAGTGAGCTAAATTTCGGCCCGAAAATTAAGACCATAGAGCGTAATTTTTGTCCAAATATGCAGGTGAATTTGGCTCGGAATCGCGCGTAAATTTGGGCTAATTCGGTCCAAACGTATTCCTCGGCGGCTTTGCCTCCGCCTCCACCGTCGCCGGTGCGCCGTTGATGCCGCCGCTTCCCTCTCTCTCACCAGCGCCGCCATCGTCTCCTCACCCTTCTCTGCTTCTCTGGTCCTCTTCTTGGTTGGCAATTTGATGGCACAAGTACATTAAATTATACTATAGAAATGATTTTTCGAATGAGGATCCCTCTAGGTTGCAGGCGTGTCATAACCATAGTTATTGAGACCGAACCGGTAATTGAACCGGCAAGACCGTCAGTTTGATGGTTTATTGGTTCAACCGGTTGAACCACTGGTTTAAAGCGGTTCAATACGATTTAATTTTATAGGTTATTCCTTCAAAGCACAAGGTGTATCCTAGCCTGGTGGTTGGTTGATTCCCTTCTAAGCATGTGATCCTGGGATCGAAGCCCACATGTGCAACTGGTTTATACCGGGTCAATTGCACAAGCGGTCTTTTAGTTGGACCAGACCGGCGGAGGCTCTGGTTCTGGTCCGATCGTCAGTCCGATCCGGTTCCAATAACTATGGTCATAACCGCTTGAGCGGAGTACTCTTTCATCTGTGTGCCCTCCAATTCATGTAAAGGGAAAGCAGGTTCGACATCTCCTGCAATTATACACCTTTTGCGGTTTCAGCTCATGCATTAA
This sequence comes from Oryza punctata, assembly GCA_000573905.2. Taxonomy (NCBI): domain Eukaryota; kingdom Viridiplantae; phylum Streptophyta; class Magnoliopsida; order Poales; family Poaceae; genus Oryza; species Oryza punctata. Next base: position 13,874,116 of record CM002496.2, read on the forward strand.
TTGTGTGTAGTATTAATTTTCTTTCTCATGGGCATACGATCGGCATGTGGCACGTACATTTCGATCAAAAGCAGTTTTAATGGATTGGTTGCTACCTGCAGGGCAAGTATGTAGATGGTTGCTTCTCTTTATTCTCATCTAGCTATGTTAAGATCAGCCTCTTCATTCTTCACCACCTCATCATGATGAAGGAAATACTCATGGTTGCAAGAGTTACACTTGTGGGGTTGGAGTTAGTTGTTGGAGACAACTGAGCTGAAATCAAGCAGCAAATGCTTATTTTCGAAGCCAAATGTCAACTGGATTATGTTTCCTGGAAAGATTAATTTGCACCTCATTAGCAAAGTATTGTTGGACATTCTTCTAGCAGGGACACAATTCTGTGCAAGGACTATATGTCTGTGCAACTATGCTTCTGTACTGAAAGAGATTATATATGGATTTGAGTACAAAGTTTCGACTGAGGATCCTTGCACTATGAAAAATCGAAGCAAAAGATGTCTATCCAAATTATTGTTCCCAGAGCTGGATTTCAAATCCATCTTCAGATTCCATTAAAGAAGCTAATCCATATGCTGTTGGATGTACCCTGCATGAATGAATTTCTGTTGTTACGCAGTTTTAGTGTAATATGTGGTTTGACAGGCAAAAACATTTGGTTATGTGGACGTTCAACCGGACAACATAGTGTTTTGTGTGGTTTGTGTAGTTCTTTGAGTCCATATGTAGACAGTTGGATGCTATTTTCACCCTATTATTTTCCTATGTGTGGACTACCCATGTTCATATCCTGTCGGTTTCCAGACCACTTTTGTGCAAACTTCACAATCTTTGATGTATTGGTACCATCTCTCGCAGTCTCTATGTCGTTTGGGCGACAATAAAATTTCTTGTGTCATATCTGTGGATGGAAGTATTTATAATGGACACAGATGATAGTTTTTCTATATGTTTCTCTACTAACAAGTACTAGCTAGCATATGAATGAAGACAATTCCTTACTTTACTGCCTTGGAAAATCCATTAAGAAAAGCAAAGCAAAGTCTCTCTTCTTTATGTGTAGTATTTGATTAGTACCATGCCCAAGACACTATATATACCCCCTTGTAGTGAAAGTTGTAGACTGTGTGCTGTCATGATCAGCTATGTTATGCAAGAATCTGACCCAAATGTTCTCCAAATGTTCATGGTCATTGTAGGCATTATGCAGAGAGTAGGCTTGGAAGACACCCGGAATGGGAGTCATACCATCAGTTTTGCTGTGCTGACTGGATGGTTATCGTCTAGGCGTCTTGTCTACGAAAATGATTAAAATCGAGCGCCCGACGGACACATGAAAGTATCGGGCGCCCCACAGCCACCTCCATCTTATCCACTCGATCACTTTCCTCTCTCTCCTCCCTCTCCTAGGCGCAAGCGGTGGAGGCGGGAGCCAGCATCCATCCAGCGGCGTCTCCGCGCGGCGGTGGCGAAGGCGACAGCATGGGTGGTTGCTCCTCCCCTTCACGGCTCCCACCAGGATGATGCGCTTCAGCCGTGGCTGCACGCCGGCGACCATCCTTCCCATCACCAGCAACGAAGAGCCCCTGCTGCTCCCCTGACAACGACGTCGATGGCTGCGCCGGCAGCGAGCACCAGAAGGGGAAGTCGTGGAGGAGGTGGCAGTACAAGAGATGTGGCGGTGACGGCGGGAGGAAGAACACCATCCTCGGGGACGCGGCTGACGTCAAGATGGTGGCGGGGTTCACGGGAGAGGTACCGGCTGGGCTCGGAGTTGGGGGCGTGGGGAGTTCGGGGTGACGCGGCGGTGCTCCGACGCAGCCACCGGGGAGGCCCTGGCCTGCAAGACGATCCGCCGGAAGCGGCTGCGGCAGCGACGCCAAGGACATGTTCTTGCGCGAGGTGGAGATCCTGCGGCTCGTTTCCGATGGTGTTTAATTTTTCTCCTTTGATTTTTGCTCGGATCTTGTTGATGTTTTAATGGTTTAAATCATTTCGTTTCATGTGTTGAATCAAATTGTTTCATCTAGCGATCCGATTGTGTTTCTCTATTTTTTTAAGAACTGAAACACTGTTGTAATGGCTTAAATCATTTGTTGCATATGTTAGAACAAAATTTTTTCATCTAGCGATTCGACTGTGTTCCACAGATGTTTTTTTGTGTGTTTTTTCATGTCTCAATCTATGTATATGGATGTTTTATTAGTTAGACCAAAGTGTTTGAGCGGGGTTTTCGAAGGTGTTTTATTTTTTCTTTGATTTTTCCCAAATCTTTATTGATGTTTTAATGGCTTCAATCATTTGTTTCATGTGTTGAATCAAATTGTTTCATCAAACGATCCGATTGTGTTTCTCTATTTTTAACGTGTTTCAATTGCTTAAACCGTTTGTTGCATATGTTGAAGCACATTATTGTGTTTCATTTTTTTAAGAATTGAAACAATCTTTCGCTAAGTGCTCAAACATTGTTTCATAAATGGTGAGACAATGCCCGGTTTTTTAGACAAAACAATGCCCGATTTTTTTTTACAAATCAGGTGCCCGATTTGTAGGCGCTTCCTCTTGTCTAGGATTAGCAGGGTAGTGTTACCACCATTCCGGTGGCTGTGGAAGAAAAATACGGTGACAATATTCTATGGTGATAATAGTGAAATTAAGTGAGGGAGAAAGGAAGACGATTGGTTTTCAACAGTAATTGATTCTGTACACGGGGAAGCTGAAGAACTGATCGATTGGGCTCTACAGGGAAGCTAAAGAACTCATTCCGAGCTGATGTATTTTAGAGTATTATTTACGGCAAAGTATAGTGATACAATTTGTGTTAAGAAATATACCCCTAATTGTAGTTAACTCAGGTTTACTTATAGCAATTTCATTCCAATAGTTGTTTATTAAAAGTACAATTAATGGGATGCACAAACACAACACGGTTGTTTCTTTATAGTATGTGTCGATTTCTAATATCGGTAATATATTTTATGGGGTGCGCTAGAACATGGAAAGATGATGACATAGATTTATACTGGTTTAGGCCCTCAATGAGAGGTAATACCCTAGTCCAGTTGGTGTAGTTTGGATCTATGTCATTGTGTGCAGATCAACAATGGGATGGCTGATGGCGCGTATGGCTAAGGAATTGCGTATATGGGAGAGTGTGTCCCTCCCGAGTCATGTATGCCAGGTTGTGGAGATGCTAGGAGTCGTCCCAATCTCAGGACCCCTACCCCTCTCATATAGGATGAGGAGGAGGATTACAAAGAAATTATCTAGTTGATTGCAACTAGATCTCTCTATTCTACCTATAAAAGATATGCGTGATCCTCGGGATTTATATCTTATCCCGATCATATCTCTTACTTAATCTACAAGTATGCCGCATGGGCTTAGGTCTCTTGGCCCACCCTATGCCGCATAGCCCAAAGGCCTCTCCTTGGGTAACCGGGTACTGTGTACCCCACTGTAGCCTCTGAGTACTTAGCTTGACGAAGACTCAGAGGTTGGTGAAGCCATCTAGGAGAGACAAGACTAGCTTAGTACTCATCCCAGAATTGTCGAATGGAAATTGTTGCAGCCGAGTGGTTATCTCATCAAGCAAGAGTTTCACTCGTCGAGCGGACGCAAACCCTCGGTCAATGGCGGTGAAGTAGCCATCCTGCACGGGAGAAAGTCACCCGGCAGCAGTGTAGGCAACTGACTTGGAGGTGTAAGCCCTGGGTCGGTGATGAAGTAGCCATCCTGCACGGGGAAGAAGTTACCCAGCGACGGCGTAGGCAATTGGCTTGGAGGTGTAAGCCCCCAGTCGGTGATGAAGTGGTCGTCCTGCACGGGGACAATGTCACTCGGCGGCGGCGCAAGCGACCGGCTTGGTGGTGTAAGCCCCTAGTCGGCGATGAAGTGGCCGTCCCGCACGGGGACAATATCACCCGGCAGCGGCATAGGTGACCGGCTTGGAGGTGTAAGCCCCCAGTCGGCGATGAAGTGGCCGTCCCACACGGGACAATATCACCCGGCGGTGGCGTAGGCGGCCAACTTGGAGGTGTAAGCCACTAGTCGGTGACGAAGTGGCCATCCCGCACGGGGACAATATCACCCAGCGGTGGCGTAGGAAGCCGACTTGGAGGTGTAAGCCCTCAGTCGGTGACGAAGTGACTGTCCCTCACGGGGACAATGTCACTCGGCGGCGGGGTAGGCAACCAGCTTGGAGGTGTAAGCCCCAGTCGACGACGAAGTGGTGGCCGAGTAAGATAGCCCTCCGGGGCACATCTCCCTCAGTGATATGGAGTGTGGTCCCGAGTACGCATACCCAGACCATGGTCGTTGCATTATAAAACATACAAAAAAAATATCGTATAGAAAACATCCACTCGAGAAGAATACAAATATGTTTAAATGCATGCAAACATTTGGTCCTCCTCCTATTAGAATTAATTTCCCTGAGTAGTTGACTCCTTATGTTTAAGCACTCTGTCTCGGGCATATGGTGTTGGTCCTAGCTAAATCCGCGTGAGCTGCGAGGGGGGTAGCCCCCTGGCATGCGGTAAGGGGGCGTAGCTAGGTGGGCGGAGGGGCGTAGCTGAGTCGGCGAGGGGCATAGCCTTGACCGTGTGTGTCGTTACAAGGAAACAGAGTTTCACGAATCAGAGTTTGTGCTAGTCATAGTTTGTGCTACTCGAGTACTTTTGCAACCGTTAAGAGTAGGAAACGAACGAATGTGCAGTATGAATACCTAATATTTGTAGCCCCCGACTTTCTACTTAGTTGGGTAACCAACTAAACAGTAAGTCAAAAAACAATAAATTACTTAAATGAAGATACCATAAAAAGTGACTTAGCTTGCTTGGTATTCACTGAGTTGAGAACAACCAGGGTGGTGTAGCCGGGTCCGTGTGAGCCACGTAGGGGCGAAGCCCCCGGGCATGCGGTGAAGGCGGTGTAGCCGAATCCACGCGATCCGTGCAGGGGTGAAGCCCCTGAGAATGCGGTGGAGGTGATGTAGCCGAATCCACTCGATCCACGCAGGGGCGAAGCCCCTGGGCATGCGGTGGAGGCGGCGTAGTTGCGCCGCGGTGGTGACACGAAGGCCGAAGCCCCCGAGCGTGCGGTGTCATAAACGGTGACCCCTCCTGGCGGCGTTGGTAGAATCGATCGGCCACGAAGGCAGCTGACAAAGTTGGAGATTGGAGCCATCTCATCCCGAAGATTGATCTAGCGCCTCCTACCTGGCGCGCCAACTGTCGATTTCTAATATCGGCAATATATTTTATGGGGTGCGCTAGAACATGGAAAGATGATGACACATATTTATACTGGTTTAGGCCCTCAATAAGAGGTAATACCCTAGTCTAGTTGGTGTGGATTGGATCCATGTCATTGTGTGCAGATCAGCAATGAGATGGCTGATGGCGCGTATGGCTGAGGAATCACGTTTATGGGAGAGAGTATGTCCCTCTCGCGGCATGTATGCCGTGTCGTGGAGATGCTAGGAGTCATCTCAATCTCAGGACCCCTACCTTCTCTTATATAAGATGAGGGGGGGTTACACGGAAAATATCTAGTTGATTGCAACTAGATCTCTCAATTCTACCTATAAAAGATATGCTTGATCCTTGGGATTTATATCTTATTACGGGAATTTCTCTTACTTAATTTACAAGTATACCGCATAGGCCTAGGGCTCTTGGCCGACCCTATGCCGCATGACCCAAAGGCCTCTCCTTGGGTTACTGGGTACCGCGTACCCCACAGTATGATTAATGGGACATACATAATCAACTCACAATCACTAGCATGAATCAAGTCATCTATGTCAGGCAGGAACCTTCATCTGTGTCGGCGAGGGGCTCCGTCATGGACTAAAGGTCACTGTTGTGAAAATTCATCTGTGCCAGGCCAGCGGCCATCACCGATGACAACTATCTTTGTCGGGCCAACGTTAAAGTCCATCACCGATAGGTTTGATCCAATAGAGGAGGTCTAACTATAGCCCGTCACCGATGAGTTATCCGTGACAGGCCTATGCTATGGATCGACAAGGTATGGTTTGGAGCTGTAGCATCTTAATTTTCTTTTCGTATTTATTTAAAAATCTTCTCTCAATTAAAAACTTGGTTTTAAAATTTGGGTTTTAATTGTGCCAAATGGATCTCATATTTTTTTTTCCTCCCTCCAAAAATTCACCCCAAATTCAATTCCAAAAAAAAATGTCAAAAAAAAAGAGAGGAACCCTCTGTTGGGCCCCTTTCTCCCTCAGCCCAACTCCCTTCCCCCTCTCCTTTCCCCTTCCCCGAGCAGGCCGGCCCAACATCCCCCTTTCCTCTCTCCCCTCCCGGCCCATCTCCCCTCCCCTCCCCCTCTCTCCCACACCCCTCGGCCCATGGGCCATTCTTGCGCTCGGCCTGGCCCGGCCCACCCGGGGCCATCCCCCACCCCCAGCCGCGCCGCCGCCCGCCTGCGCCCGCGCCGCCGCGCCGCCGCTCGCCGCACCGCGCCGCCCCGGCCGCCGCGCCCGCCGCGAGCCCTGCGCCCCTCCCTCGCGCCCCGCGCCCCTCCCCTCGCGCCCCGCGCCGCCCGGCCTCGAGCCAACCGCCGCCGCTCGCGTCACATCGCCGCGCCGCCGTCCCGTCCGCCGCGCCGCCGTCCCATCCGCCGCCTAGAGCCGTGCGCCGCCCCGCTCGCCGCGCCGCTCGCCGCATATAAAAGGGGGAAACCCCCCCCTCGCCGCCGCTTCCCCCCATCCTCGCCGGCCTCCCCTTCTCTCCCTCTCCTCTCTCGCGCCGCCCCTCACCGGCCGCCGCCGCCTCTCCGGCCGCCGCCGCCGCCTCTCTCCCCTCCCGGCCTCGCCGCCTCCGGCTGCCGCCTCTCCGGCCGCCGCCGCCGCCTCCCCCTCCGCCGGCCGCCGCCGCCCCCCCTCCCCCGGCCGCCTCGCCGCCGCCCCTCACCGGCGCCCGCCGGCGCCAAGCCGAGCCGGCCGAGCTCGGTGAGGAAGAGGCCACCCGACAGGTGGGCCCCACGTTCCCCCCCTCAGCCCGACAAGTGGGCCCCACACCACCAAACCCTAACCCTAACGGAATATTCCGTTGGAAGGAATATTCCGTTATCTTTTATTTAAAAATCCCAAAAATTTCAGAAAAAGCCCTTTAACCTTTGAAAAATCATAGAAATTCAACCGTAACTCCGTTTGACCTCGTTCAAATTTCTAAATTTTTCTAAAATTGAGATCTACACAGTGGCACACTTGTTTATTTGATTTGAGCTTATTTTATTGCCTTTTTATTTATTTGTTCTCCGTTCCGCGTATAGAGCACGTGTACGAGGACGCTCCGGACGCCGGTTTCGAAGAAGAAGACCCGCAACTCGTGCAAGGCAAGCCTCTTTGATCACATTGCCCCTATATTTGCAATGATATGTTGTTTGAAAAATGCATTGCTTAGTTCACACGATAAAATGTTTAGGCCTCGGATTGTTTATACAACCGACGGACCAACCTAGTAGTCGCACTTATATTACATAGGTTGATGTTTCCATACCTTTGATAGCTCCACAAATGTTTACGCCGGTATCGTTGTACGATTACCGAGGTAGTTTGCTTAGCCATGCTTACGTTTGTACTGTCGTGTGGGAAACTTGGGTATTTACCAAACTTTGTGCTTAAAAACCCGGTACGTGGTACCGAAGTGTTGTGAAATAAAATGTATTGTGAAAATGGTGATGATGCGAAGTCAAGCCTTTGTGGTTTGGCTACGTATTATCGTTAAGGACCGATTTCCTTTGGGAAGTCCATCCGAACACGTTATAGTGCGACCACACGGGTATTTATGGGATGCCTCTGGCTAAGTAAATTGTTATCACATGGGAGTTGGTGTGCCAATGGTTGTGGAATGCCGAGGATGAGGGGATGAAGTGTTACGCATGTTTTGCCCATCATGGGTGTCTTTGTGCCTCTATTGTGGCATGGTACCAGTAGGAGTAGGAGGCATCCTCGGTATTTCCTGAGTGGACGACGGCTGTATTTGCCTGATACTCGGCTATGGATCTTAGCCCAACTAGGTGGCATGCGATTTCCATGGGTTAGCTTTGGAAAGGCCTTGTCACGAACTTCCGTTGCCGACGGGTACACGGTGTCAGTTTCGTGTCGTGTGGGTAAAGCGTACAACCTCTGCAGAGTTTAATGAACTGTTCGAACAGCCGTGCCCACGGTCAAGGGCGAGTGTAAGGTGTTTCTCATAGCGTAGATTTGTTTGACAAATGTTTGATGAAAATGATTGGCGGGAAGGGTTTCGTTTCCAGAGTTTGCCTGTGTGGCAAACGGCTAACCTTTGTGGTTAGGAACGGGTCTGTGTGACCTGGGGTGTCGTCCGACACCGAGGTGTTGTTAGGGCCATGATGGCGTTGCAGTGCTGACATGACTGTGTGGACCATGTATGGTCGAGAAAGTGAGAAGGAACTAATGGAGGAGACAAATAACTTGTTGTTCGTTAATCGTGACAAGTTGTTGTAAAGCAACTTGTGGAATGGGTCGAGGCGTGAGCCTCCTCCCGACAACTAAAACTTGATTCACGCACTAGGAGTTTTGTGAAATAAATCACTTTGCCAAAAAGGCTGCTTTCGCAAATAAAACCCTAGCTCTCCTTGTCTTAACCAAGCATGTCATTCTTTCCCCGGCTTGCTGAGTACGTGAAGTACTCACCCTTGCTATATATATAATATCTATAGAGGATGGAGACGAAGACGTCGACCCGACCGCCGAGGAGTACCTCCAGGAGCAAGCCGAGTACGAGGACTTCTAGAAGGATCGTGCCTAGCCCCAAGCCGTCGCCTGTGGATCGAGATGGTCGCCCAGACGCTTAGCCGCCGCTGCTTTTGTCTTTTGTTTTATGGACTTTTGTTTTGTGCGTTGCTCATCCCTGGGCCTGTCCGGGATAGCAACCTATGTAAGGACTAAAACCCAGTGATGTAATAATAATCTACTTTGATTCCATGTTTATTCTGTGAGTACCAGCTAGTGTATCCTGGGACTGGTACTATATCACAGGTAATGCGTAGCACCTCGGTATGAGTTAGCTGGTGATATCAGTTAGCGAGTGCCGGGGCGTTACAGGAGCCCATCACAGATGTCCATCGGTGACAGGCTATATGTTGGACCCGATGTTTTTTATGCACATCGGCATCAGTTTTTTTATAGCCCGTCACCGATGAGTAATTCACCAAAAAAAATAAACTTTATTTTTTGGCTAGCCTCAAGACTTTGCTAGCCATGCCCGCTACAAGATAACAGATAGAGATATTGGTATTCCCTTCCCAGCAACCCCATCACAGAGACATTCACATATGCCATCACACAAAATTAACCCCATTCACAATTCACATATATATGCCATCAATCCATAATTGACAATAACATCCACATTCATAGTCACCATCAGACCACCGATGTGCATCTTCAAGTGTTAAGCATGAAAACCTGCAAAACCAAGTTATAATTTGAAACAAATTATGTATTTAGCCTTGCAAATGTATAAATTACATCAGAGATTGTATAACATATAATATAGACATAAATGTTACATAACCATCTGTTTTTTCTGACAAGCATAAGAAAATGTTCAACAAATTTTGGACGAGCTACTTTAATCTAAACATTCCTTTTGGAGATATGATTTCTGCAAGTATGAAGGCAGCTAGTTCCTCTCTAATTTCTTAGAAGTTGTCCAGCGGAATGTTAATAATTTTTGACCGCAAGTGAGGTACCAAGTTAATATATTTGCATATACACATGAACTAAAAGTGTTTACTTTTGGTGTTAAGTATAAGTAAACACAAACCTCAAGATCTAGCAATGTCACATTTTCAGCAAAACCTTCCTGTTATGACACACCTTGAAACCATAAGTTTCACGAACTTGTTAATGGCATGGGAAGTCTTTGTGGTGATAGAGGTCGGGATTTCCTTCCTTATGCTTGCTGCCTTTTTCACATATTTGGCCCACGCGTCATTTAATGCAGCTTGAATCACCGAAAAATCGTATTTCTTATTAATTCGGGATTTGAGGTAGTAGACCTTACTCCATTTTGGCACTATGACCAGGAGAATCCAATGGAACGTGTGACATCGATATATTGCAAGTTAAATACTGAAGCTATACTCGTCGTGGATTTCCATTTAGTTAGGTAACACACTTACTATTGATTATGAGCTAATAGAATGAAGTCTTTATCTTGGCGGGCCCACAAGCTATCCTTGACATAAGTTGTCAACAAGAGCTGTCTCGTTGACTTAGGTTATATCTAGGAAACCAACTTGGATTCTATTTGTTTGTGCCTTCTACCAACTTAACCTACAAGCAGGAAATAACACTCATTAGCATTTTATATGAATTGTTTTTACATATTTTGTACTCATCAATACTTACAACGTGTAGCACTTAAGGAGATTGGTGTCCACCTCTCGCAGCCTGAAGAGGTCAAAGGGATCCTTAAAGTCTACTACAATATAGCTAGCTGGTCCAAGAAATGGCTCTGCACTATGATGTCCCATTATATCAGTCTGTCTATTCTTTCTCCTTGCATTGGACCTCTCCATGTTGTGCCCGTGCAATGCTCATGAAGGACCCATCTTGGCTAGCTCGTGGTCTCCAACCAATGGCATGCCTAATTGAAAGGTTGCTGGAGCCATGCTTTTAGTTGGGACTGATACCTCCTTAGATCTAGCTTCTTGGGAGCCAAGAGCGAGGTGTGCACCTTTCCTTTTCCTTCCCCCTTCCACAAGCTTTTTGGCAATATACCACTAGTGGAGAAGAATGTGCCTTGCTCTTTTTCATAGGTGGGGAAATGTTAGCCATGTCGTCGGCATCCATAGGATCAACCCCAAAATCCGTATCATATTGTAATACGATATCATCATGTGGGTCTTCAATGGCAGGAGGGACTGAAGGAACTGCAGAGGGTCTTGGCGGTGGACAACTTGGTCCTTGGGCATTCGACCTAGGAACCATCATTATGACAATTTGGTCATTGGGCCACTAGATAAAGGTCCCACATGCAGCTCCCAAGGTCATAATTTCATCATTCGGTGGGATCTCGAGAGGCCAATTGACCCAATTGTCCTTGACCATGTCCACCTGGATTTTAGCATGCCCAATCACCAAATCCGCCCCGTGCACTTTGGTTTCCGGGATAGGCTTGAAAGCGACTCCCTCAGCGGCGATGGACAAAAACATCTGTGTCACCCTAACTTCTAGGGTGCACTTTGTGGGTTCATGTGATAAATTCATCCACGTTCTTATAAAATGATATCATAGATGGGTTCGTTGAGACAACATGTGCATGGTATCATGATTTTACCCTTATATGGTCGACTGCGGCGAGGACTGTTATGTTCTTGAGCCGCCTTAGTTGACGCGCAACTGCTTCGCTGTTGCATAGGACGCACTTGTACTCTAAGAGCAGGGGAGGGGTCGGTGCCGGGGTTCTGCTACTGGAGCTTTCCCCTGATGTGTGCCTACCTCAGACTGTTTATGGTCAAATTCCGAGCTAAGCTCGGCTTTGATCTTTTCTTCCAGACGCTCCTCTTTCTACGCCTTAGTTAGCTTTCGCTTCTTGTACTGCCACGAGTACTGAGACAACCCAATCTTCCATGGAACGTTAGAGCCAATTCCTCTTGTCCATCCACGATTTTTAGCATTGCCCAAAGCTTTTGTGATGATATCGTTCTCATGTCTTTGAGAGCACACCTCTTGCGAGGAGTGTCTCTGGGCAGCATATTCGGCCTGCTATATAGTTAAGCTATGATTAAATCATGCCTTTTATATAAAAAGACATGCAGATTAAATATTCGATATCGAGAACTCACTATTTGCTGGTACACTCGTTCATCATTGGCATTTCAGAACGTGACTGTTCCATCGCTGTTTTTAATGGCTCGTGCCCTTGCCCAATTCCTTGCCCGTTTGTCTGGGATGTCAGAAATGATGGCGGAGTGTTAGATACATAGGCTTCCATTACAAGGATATGCCTTCCGAATGATTTGAAGAAGCATATGCCACTATCTCTTCGTGATCATCATCAAGGTCTATGTTGGGTCGTCCATGCAGATTTTGCTGCAGCCTCATCATCGTGTTATATTGTGCTGCAGCCTCATCCTCTATCCGCCATTGCTTGGCCTTCCCGCTATATCCTCCAGTGCCAAGCCGGTGTTGGTGCTTGTTCCTAGTCTGCAATGCTCGAGCGGCCTCACTTTTTGCCAGGAACTCAGGTATTGTTTTTTGCAGCCACAAACTGGCCCTAGATGGTTTCTGTGATCCACCGGTACTTGTCATACGGTGTTGGCTGGTTGGGGTTGAGTACGTTCTAATTGACGAGCTTTGTCTTCAGATTTTTTCCCGTCGAACGCATCTTTTGGATAGCATGACATTTCAGAAGGTCCTTGTCGTGTCGAGGATATTCGAATATCCTCTTGAACTCCTTCCAAGCTTTGTCCTTTTGTTCATCTAGCACTTCCTATCGTCAACTAGGATCGCTAAGTATCGTCTCCCTAACACACCGCATAAATAAGGGAACTTCTTCATTGTTGATGCTGGAGCCACTGGGAATCCTTATCATTAACGTCGGTTATCGTCATCTGTTCCTTAGGAAGCCTATTTGAAGTTCTAGGGTTCCGTTTAGCCGTTGTTGCACTAGTTGTCGCTAACGTGGCTTGGCCTTGCTCAATCATTTCCTAAAAATCCACTAAGTACCACAAAATTTATAAATTAACAGTAAAATTCATAAATTCACTAAAATTCACCAAGTCTCTAAACTAAATCCATAAATTCACTAAAATTCACTAAGCAATAAACTAAATCCATAAATTCACTAAAATTCACTAAGTCAGTAAACTAAATAAATCCATTAATTCACTAAAATCGTCTAAGTCTCTATCTAAATTCATAAATTCAGTAAAATTCACTAAGTCTCTGTAGACAATGTCTCGACATCACAAAATCCACTAAATCTCTATACTCCACTAAAAAAACTCACTAAACAAACTTTGCCGGTGAGAAGGTGGACTAACCGGCGTCGGCCGCGCGTGGAGGAGGCAGCACTAGGGTTTGGGAGGTGGTGCTCGGTGCCGAATTAAAGGAGGCGGCACTGGGCTCAGCGTGGAGGTGGTGATGCTGGGCTTGACTCGGGAGGCGGCGACTGGCGTGGAGGAGGGGGACGGCAGCCGGCGGTGCTCGGGAGATGAGGGCTCGGCGTGGAGGACGACGACGACGAGGATGGTGATGCGGGGCTCAGGGATGGCGATGCTCGATCTAGATCTAGCTCTGTGAAGTGAAGTGAAACTGACCTAGTTTTACTTGGTCAAACCACATCCATGAAGGGCATGTATTGAACCCCATTACGGATGGTAGACATCCGTGTCGGGAGTACACTAACTGCCCGTTACAGAGTCATCCATGACGGGCTCTAGATAAAGTCCGATTGAGATAAGGCTTATCCGTGACAGGCTCCATTTAAAGCCCGATTGAGGTAGGGTTATCTCAATCAGGCGTACCTTAAAGCCTGTCACAGATACTATTTTTAATTTTTTTTCTTAGCATTTTAACTATCATATAGCATTTTAAACTTTTCTTTAGCATTTTCAACTATCATATAGCATTTTTAACTTTTCTTTAAAATTTTGAATTATCATATAACATTTTTAACTTTTGTTTAGCATTTTCAACTATCATATAGAATTTTTAACTTTTTTTATAACACTAATGTTACTTAATGTTATTAAGGGTTGACCGTTGTTAACTTTTTCCTTAATGTTTGTAAGGGTTAAGGGTTTTTGGTTTTGTAAGGAAATAGTAAATCAAATTAATACAATGTAAATCTTTCATTGATTCTACTAGTAAAACAAATTGACAGACAGGCTTCCATTACAAGGATAGACTTCCAGTACAAGGATATGCCTTTCGAATGATCTTAACGAGCATACGTCATTGTCTCTCCGGGATTATCATCGAGGTCTATGTTGGGTCGTACACGTAGATTTTGGCTGTATTCTTCTTCAAGTGACAGAGATTTTGACAATATTTGCCTGCAACCCATCAAGATCTTTAGGATCTATAACCTTCTGGCTGATTGCATTGAAGAAGGCGCACAAAAGCTGGACCGTGTGGTGGACTTTGGGTGGAAGAATACTCCTTATAGCAACTGGTAAGAGCTGTGTGATTAGCACACGACAATCGTGGGATTTCATTCCAACCAGTTTGAGATGGTCCAACGAACATACTTATCCTTGCTGAATATCCCGATGGAGCTTTTATATGTTTCAAGCAGGATAACATTTCGATCTTCTCATCCTTCGACAAGGTGTGGCAAGCTGGAGGGAGGAACACTCTTCCTGTGGATGGATTAGTTACTAGTGCTAGTTCACTTGGAATATTCATATCCTGTAGATCTAGACGAGCGTTCAATCCGTCCTTTGTCTTTCCATGAATATTCAGTAGTAGCCTGACCAAACTCTGGCACACATTCTTTTCTATGTGCATGACATCAATGCAATGACAGACCTCAATATCTTTTCAGTAAGGTAGTTACCAAAATATGGATATTTTCTTCCACATACCCTTATCCTTTGCCTTACTATGTTTCCTTTTCTTTCCAAACTCATTAGTTATGTCCTTGACCATGTTGTGCACCGCATCTCCGGTCAAGTCTGCGGGAGCAGGTTGAAGCTCTCTCTTACCGTTGAAAATTTTCATCTTTCTTCTAAATGCGTGATGTTGCGGAAGCCATCTCCTATGACCCATGTAAACCATCTTTCCTTATTTCCTCAGCCACTTACTACGTGTGTTTTCCATATAGTAAGCGCAAACCTTCTTTCCTTTGACAGTTTGACCAGAAAGATTACCAAGTGCGGAATAGTCGTTAATGGTGTAGAATAGTAGAACATTAAGACTGAAGTTCTCTTGACCATACGCATCCCATGTTTGCACACCTTTTTTCCGGAGTGTTTCTAGATCATCGATAACAGACTCCAAGAACACATCAATATCATTATCGGGCTATTTCAGTCCTTGGATTAACAAGCACAACATAATATATTTTCTTTTGAAGCACAACCATGGAGATAAGTTATAGTTTGCAATAAGAACTGGCCAGGTGCTGTGAGAACTTCCTATATCGCCAAAAGGGTTCATGCCATCCGTACACAAACATATCCTCATGTTTCTCGGATCAGCTGCGAAGTTTGGGTATGTTTGATCAATTTTCCTCCATTGAATCGAATTTGCAGGATGCCTTAACATACCATCGTTCGTTCTCTCTGTGACATGCCAATGTACTAACTCTGGTTCCTTGGGATTCGCAAATATTCTCTTGAAAAGATCAACCATAGGTAGATACCACATAACCTTCGCCATACCATCCCTCTTTGACTTTTTTCCTTTGTCAGAACCTCTCTTTCGCTTGTATTGAGAAGCCTTGAAGATAGGACAAACCTCTAAGTCCGCATATTGCTTGTGAAACAATATGCAGTCATTTGGACAAGCGTGAATTCTACGAACCTCTAACCCCAAAGGCCACAAAATCCGCTTTGCTTCATATATCATCTTGGGAAATGTGTTCTCCTTAGGAAGCATGCCTTTCAGTATACCCAAAAGATATGTGAAACTCTTGTCTGCCCATCCACTACATGCCTTTAGCTTCATTAGGTCCAGGGTAGCTGATAATTTGGTGTGCTTTGTCTTGTATCTGATGTATAGAGGTGTCTCCGAGTCACTGACCAACCTGGTGAACTTCATGGAATCTTTCTCATTGTAAGCTGGGTCCTTAACATCACGCAACATGTCTTGCAGTAGATCGTGCGTTATCCACATCAACCATTTCACCGCCTAATGGAGAATGTACAAACATGTCATGCACATCTTCATCTTCTTGATTTTATACTCCACTACTCGCTGCACCTGCAATATCGTCGACTGATTCTTGCTCTCCATACTTCGCCCAACATGTGTAGGTCTTCATGAATCCTCGACGTATCAGATGAGAGTGTACATGCACTCTGCTATCAAACATGTTCTCATTTCTACAATCTGCACACGAAGAATTTATGTAATCATTGTTTCTTCTTTTCCTGTCCTCCTCCGTGATGTTTATAAAATTTGAAACGCCACCTGTATACTCATTGCTATATCGATCAGTTTTGTATATTCACCAACTTCGGTCCATCGCTGCAAAAGTGAACAAATATTAGATAATTTTTTTAAGTATTACCATTTTTGTAGGGATTTTTTACTATTTTCCAAGTACCTAAATAGCTTTTTCTGAATTTTCTGTTTTTCTTAAAAAAATGGAAATTTTTTTCCTCCAACACCTCCCACCACAAATGTGAATAGTGGGATAACCATTCCTTGTGGACTGTTGGCGTATTTATACTGCACAATAAATAGCGGTAATGGTCAATAAATGAATAATGGTGATGGGCTTTATCATCATTTTTGTCGGGCATTTAGAACAAGCCCGTCACCGATGACACTCATCAGTGACGGGCTTATACAACTATCTTTGTCGGGCTTTTAATTAAGCCCATCGCCGATGATTATCATTGGTGACGGCTAATGATTTAGCTCGACAAATATTTTCTGTGTCGGGTCACAATGGAAACCCGTCACAGATGAGTGTTATTGGTGACGGGCTTGGATTAAATGCCTATGGAAATCGGTTGTAAATGTGCATATTTATCGGTATTTATGCTGACCCGTCAAAGGGGACGATGGTGTCATGGGTCGCGAGCCCCCGACACGGATAGATCATTCATGATGAAGAGTTTTGTACTAGTGAATGTCCTCGCTACACTTATGTCGTAAAAAAATTACACCATCTTTTGCCAGCCACGTTGTTGGATCTAGCGTTCCTAGGTCATGTCATTGCTGTCTCAGGCCTCCCTTCTTTTAGAACGCAATACCAAGACATCATGTAATGACAAGTCGTTGATAAACCCTACCGCATTGCAGTTGAATCTTCTAGGATGTGTGGATGCTAGAATATTCAAAGTTACAATGATAAAGTTACTTCTGATTAAACCAAGTCCCAAACTCAGCATGGGGTCAAAACAGTGGCGGATCCAAAAAAAAAAGTTAGGGCCCTAGCAAACTTAATTACAGTTACTACTTGCTATGAAAGTTCCATTTCAATCCTGCTAATTATGCTTGGCAGCGAGTTTTAATCGCCAAGATAATGACTAAACTTGGCGGTTATTTTTTTGACAGCCAAAGAAATTAGGTGTCCGCCAAGAAAATTCCGGATTCTTCGTAGTGATGGATTATCCACAGATGAAGTCACCGGGCAGTGAATCTGCCAGTGGGTACAAACAATGTACTATGGAAGCATACAAAAATTGTATCAAGCATAAACAAATATTCCACAAAAGTTAGGAGATCAAAACTAATCCCTAATACCTGTTATGGTCTCAACCAAGGATTAGAAAGAAAATTAAGCCACTACACCTGAATACCTGATCACTGAGAGGAGAGATATAACAAAATACCGGCCTATTGCCATTTGCTAGTCTACATGATCTGAACCACTGAGGAGTTGATCACAGAGAGTCACACATACTAGACCAGAAGGATCAAACAGATGACCTGAGGTATTGGGATGGAATCATGGAAGAGATCACAAAAGTTAATGTGGACTATGGAAGGACAATTATTTTCCATTCACATCCAAATTCAGGCACTGCATGCTACATTCAGATGGAAGTAGTTTATAATCTTGACATGAAGAAAATCTAGTTTAATTAGTTAGTCACATAAAGCTGTCATTTAAATGATTATCTTAGCTTTCGTGGAAACAAATAATGTATTTAGGCTTGGGAGCCATCAAGAAGCTAGGCATGCGGTAGTACCAAGGGCATTGAAGGCGAAGGTCTGCCACAGGCCACAGCCGGACCTGAGGCCTGAGGTTATTGTGAAGGTCTCAGTAAAGTCCTGTGGTACTGAACAAAGTACAATTGCTTGCTAGTCTTTTGTTACTTGTGTAAGAACCAATATTTCCCTAGCGAAACATTTTCCCCAAAAATAAAAATAAAAAAATCTTGAAGCATCATTTATTCAAAAGTACACATTTTGCAGATTTATTATGTGTTTGGTTCTGTTGTGTTTTACGGGAATAACAATATGATACATGTGTTAATAACAGATGCATGTAATTCAGTTCAAAAAACGAAGTTCCAGGTGCAATATGGTTTGACAAATCATATTAGGTTACACAGACATCCAACCGATTACAGTGTTTGCGCAGTATGCGTATATCTTTGAGTCCATGTAGCTACAAGATGTCCAATACCACACACGTGGGGACAATACCTGCAAAGATACTTCGCCCAAGTATGGTTAAATTTTGCCTGCAGATGCATCCGGCCGAAACATTTCGGATAAATTTTGCCTGCAGTTGGCTTGCCTACTCCGGTCAAGCAGCCTCCGCCGACGCTGCTGACTGCCAGGCCCGGCCCTGAGGGGAGGGGTTGGGTCGAGCTGGGCCACTGCACCGGGTCCCCAAAGTGAAGGGGCCTAACCCCATATTTACTGTACATAATAGCACATAGGAATTAGGAAGTCCAGCAGAGGAAGAGGCACTTGTACATGGAAGAAATTTATTAGTGTTGTATTAAAGGGCCCATCTTTCCTTCGCTCCAAACCACTAAGCTGACAGGACCGGACCTGCTGACTGCTCCTCCTCTTGCTCTTTCCCACCACCGCCGTCTCATCCTTCCCACTCTCCATAGTAACCAACGCCTCTCCTTAGTTGGCTCGATCCGAAGAAGGTGGCGGAGCCAATGATGATGGAGGCGGCTATGGAGGGTGGCGGAGATGCGACAGAGGTGAATCAGAGACATCGAGGGGTGAGCACGGGGTGGTGCTGGTGATGGAGTAGGACGACAGTGGCAGCACCGGTGCGAGGGACAGCGGATGCGAGTGGTTATACTAGTGGGGATGAGTTGTGGCCTACTGCAATAGTTTGTTGAGACATTCTTGTATATCTGAATATATATCTTATCAACAGTTTGTTTTCTGCACTTGATTATTATACTTCATTCAATCTCTATAGTTCAATCTTGAAATGTTCACCCTTTCATTCCTTTTCCGTGATACAATATTGTTGATTATCCTTCAGTTGTT
Organism: Oryza punctata; assembly: GCA_000573905.2. Lineage (NCBI taxonomy): Eukaryota > Viridiplantae > Streptophyta > Magnoliopsida > Poales > Poaceae > Oryza > Oryza punctata. The sequence continues at coordinate 13,893,263 of CM002496.2, forward strand.
CTTAAGCAGCGTTCATTACACACTCCTCCCATCTTCTACTCCCTTGTTTTTCATGAGTATACTTCTCGAACTGCCAAACGGTACCTTTTTAAAAAATATAGAAAAATTGCTTTTAAAACTTCATATTAATCTATTTTTTCTAAGTTTTCTTTAGCTAATACTTAATTAGTAATATGCTATGAAGTACCTTTGATTTGCGTACACGTGGGAGATGATCCCATCTGCTATTGCCGAACACAACCTTAGTATTATACTTAATAACTACACACGGAAAATGTTTGTACATATACCCGGTCAAGTTGATCTCTGTACATATAGCAGAAAATATTCATGCTGCAATATGATTCATAATAAGTTACTAATTATAAACTTTCGTTCTCATCAAATCACCTGGAAATGACAAAGTCAAACTAGAATTGATCCCATTCAGGATATTGTTACACTCCGCTTTGATGATTCAGATCCATGGAGTAGGTTCTATCAGTTTTTTCTTTTCAAATTTAAATAGGACTTTCACCTAAAATGTGTCTATCCAAATTATCAATCCCAAAGCTGAATATATTGAATCCATCTGCATAATACATTAAAAATATTAATCCTATATGTTGCCGTATCCTGCACAAAAATGAGTTACTCTGTGTTCACAGAGTGGATGCACTTATTGTGTAATATTTGGTCACGTGGACATTCAGTCGGATAACACAGTATTTTGTGTGGTCTGTGTAGACCTTTGAGTCCATGTAGCTTATATTAGATGCTATATTTAATTTGTTCATAACCCTTTCTATGTTTGTACAACTCATGCTTCTGGCTCATCGGTTACCAGGAAATTTTAATGCAAAACTCACATTATATTATTCTTTGATGTATTGTTATGAGTAAACTGCATCAACGGTAGATGACTTATCAGTTAAGTGTAATGTAGTGCATAAACTTATAAAACGATTGTTTTGGTGCACGAACTTATTTGGTGCGCGCGAACGTATGGCAAGGTTAATCTTGTTGATTTTTTTTGTTGATTTAAACGCTATGTAAATATGTTACAAGGATATTACATAGACAAAGTTCTGTTTAGCAAAACATATAATAAGGATAATGATTGCATAAAAAAGAAATAAAAAACTGAGTAATGATGCAAGGGATAGAAACCAAGTTTATAAATATATCCTTCCTACCATATGTGCACGCATATCATGTACTAATTTATAATCATTTGTAATGTTCAACTTAGAAAATTCGGCTTTGTCATGTCATTTTAGCCTTAGTTTGCACGTATCAGACAAGTTCATTTACCAAAACGAGTGTTTTCCAAATTTATGGACTAGATTATACCTACCTAACAAGTTCGTGTACCATTCATACAATTTACTCAATTGTTATCATCTCTCACATGTTTTGGTATGGGTGATCATAAAATTTCTTGCGTCACGTCTTGGATGGAAGTACTTATAATGAACAAAGATGTTAGTTTTGATACCACCTATACCACATTCAACAATTACTAGCACGTGAATGAAGGCCATCCCTTACTGTACTATCTGCGAAAAGCCATTCAGAAAAGCAAGTATATATCTCTTCTTTATGTTCTTCCTTATGTGCATTCTTTCTTTAGTACTTTGTCCGAGACACTATAAATACTCCTTGTACAACTGAAAATCAAAAATCATAGTAGGTTGTGTGCAGTCATAACCAGCTCTGGTATACAGGAATCTAGAGCAAATGTTTTCCTAGTTCATGGTCATTGTAAGCATTCTATTTCTCTACACATGAGCCTCTCTGTCTTAATTTAGGCTTGGAAGACACCTGGAATGGAAGTAAAACCATCTGTGGAATTGGATCAGCAATGGAGTGCCACCACCATTCCAATTGGTTGTTGTGCGTAGTAGATCCCATTGTACTAGATGAGAAGAATGTCGAAGTTAAGTCCTGGAGTCCCGAACGCGCGATTGTTGTTCATCTCATTGTTGTCTTCGCCTTCGCTGCTTTTAGATCCCATTATCGAGACACCGTGTAACAGAATTTTAGTTGGTATGGATGCTACAATATTCGAAGACACAATAATTGAGTTAATTACTACTAGATCATTAAATCAAATTATGACAAAATTTAATAGCCTCGGGATCAAAACAATGTATGCTTTTCACCATGGTATTCTCCTTGGTTCATAATGACAATCAAATTAAATCATCACAAGGATTGAATAGTAGTATGTCATTCTTAAAAATATTTGTATGCAAGCTTAGAAACGCACAAACCTGATGGCTAAGTTGACATGCTTGCACGCGAGTTTTATTGGTCATTGCAAAATTGGTTGAGGAGTTGGCATGTGTGTATCTAAGGAAGAGGTGTCCTCATGAGTAAGTAATTCTCCTCTACTTACGTGATATTTAGCAACCAACCAGCTATAAGCCATAGGTCATACCCAGGATAGAAATTGATCTGCATGCTTGGCTTAATGTTTGCTGTTCTCAACACATAATTACTTTACCTTTAAAAATAGAAATAAAATAAAAAGTAGTGCACTTACTTGCTTATTCTCCTGTTTTATTTGCCTTAATTCTTTATATCTGGATGCTGTACGTCTTGATAGCCAACTTCAATAATTCTCCTTTAGCGAACCATGAGTCTATAAATATGGCTATAGAACACATTGGCATACTACTTCGACTAAAATTCATCGAATCTGTGCCCCCTTTAGAACAAAGGGCATTTTGCAAAATCCGTTTATCATTTATCAATGGAGCCTAGCTTCCACGTTCAACATGTTGATTGCTTGCATGCATGGTATATCTTTGAAGCCACAACTTAGCTATGGAAGGTATTGGGAAGATTTAGGAGACGTAGCACCGAATGATAGTTTCATGGTTAAAGAACCAAGTTTCTCATGATCCATCAACTAGCTTACTGTCATAGATTCAACTATGTTATGGAAAGAAAGTATTTTTTTAGATAATGGAATGTATTTTCGATCTTTGCTCAACGAGCTACTATTGTTTGGATAATGGATAGAAAGGATAGAAAGTATGGAAGGGTTTATCAAAGGCATATAAATGTCGGAAGGAAGCGGCAGCAAGTAGTTGCGGATAAACATTCCTAGTCTTTACCATTTACAGTAGCTATTTCCTAGTTTAGCATTAGGCTGAGTTCAGGTCTGGTTTGTAAGTTACACTACCAGAATTAGCACTTTCCTAGTTTAGGAATTAGCCTGACCAGTTTTGTACTAGCAGAGTCAATCACTCAATAAATTAAGTTTAAAGGCAAGTATCCTAGCCAATCAATAAAGTTCATTAGAAGTGCAATGCTCTATCGTTCTCTAGTTTCGTTTTGACCATCTATACTCTAGCTGCCAAATCGGAGAGATTAAAGAGGACCGCGAAGTGCTCGCACCACAGCGCTCCGGGGGTTTTTCGGCCGGCGTGTTCGCTTCTGGTGATGTCCACATCGCCCCGCGCTGGAAGTGGCGTTTTTGCAAAAAAACCCTCAATTTATCTGATAATAGCTGTTAGGTCCCTCGTCGTATGGCCTGTGTGTTGTGTGCTCTTGCGTAAAGGTCCTGCACATCATAGTATATCTTACACGAAGGAGGTGAGGTTCTAAACACAGGGGTGCGCTCTGAAAAAAGGAAATAGATGGGTTTTTACGCAAAAGAAAGCATCCCTATCCCCTCCCTTGCCCGAAACCTTGCCGCCACTGTTCACCCTCCCTCGCTTCGCCTCGCCGCGATCGTCTTCCCTTACCCTCACGCGCTTCTCTTCGCCGCACGTGGCATCGCTCACGCTCTCCCCCACCCATCCTCGCCTTTCTTCGTCCACCCGTCCCCGCCGCCGTCACCTACCCACCTTTTCTCTCTTCTCTTCCTCCCTCTTCACAGTCGACCAGCAATTGGACGGTGTGGCGCCAGATCGATGGTGTGGGGATCGATGTTCTGGTCTTGATTTGCTCGATGTCGGTCCTGATGGCATGCCTTTAGCTTGGGATGGTGATGATGGCACTCCAGTTCTGCATTGGGTTGGTTCCCCTTCTGTTCAAGCTTGAAGCTTTGCCGTCGTGCGGCACCAAGCTCCGCCGTTGTGCACCGCCACCGCTGTTTGCCGATTCCAGATCTGATGATATTGGTTGGCCTCACATGTTCACTTTTGGTAAGTTAAGCCATAGCCAGTTCGTTTCTACGCTCACTCATGTATGGTTGGCATGTTCTTCGCTTCCAAATAGTGGGCTGCCTACAAAAAAGCTGATTTGTAATGCCTATGTTTTCCCCTGGTTGTGTTTGCATATAGTCGGGACAATGCTATTTCTGATTTGTGATGCTTAGATTTTACTTGAATGGTATTTGTATAGAGCCCGAACAAACAAATCTGAAATGTTCGTTTCACCGTTGTTTTCCTGCCGAGACATTCATGCCCTCTTTAGAATTCAGGTTAGGCTAAGCAGAATTAGGTCTGCTGGATTTTTTTTGTTATCCAAGAACAGCTATGCCATAATTGCACAGGTGCAAACTGTGAAATTTCAGGTCAAGCTAAGCAGAACTAGGCCTGCTGGAATTTTTTTGTGTTGGCCGAGAACAGCTATGGCATAATTGCACAGGTGCAAAGTGTGAAATTTCATGGCCCCTTTAGAATTCAGGTCAGGCTAAGCAGGATTAAGCCAACATGTAAACTATTTTTCCTGGTGTTTGGATTTGTACTTAACAGCTGCAGGAGCCAGGATTACAAATCAGAACATTGGAAGTTCTCTGTTTTTTTATGTTTGGGACCATGTACCATGTTGTAGGTGTTGAAGAAGATAATACTCTGAAAAACATTCTTTGTATGCTGTTGTGACTGAGGGAGCATGAGAATTGGATCCCACCATATACGGTGCTCATGTATGCCATAACTATAGGCCATGTTTCTTCCTAATATGAGAGGTGAATTTTTGCTACCTATAACCTTCCTTCTATATTTAAGGGTAATAGGAAGAAAGTAGGGCTAGCATTTTTTTGGTCCAACTTATCCAGCGTGTTCAGGTGCAAAAGCATTGCAGTGTCTTCTAGGAATTATTTGACAGCAAAAGCATTTTAGTGTCTTCACCCTTAACTAGGCTAGCTATTTGATAGCAGGTCATCTAACAGCAAAGGCCACGCCTACCTGTTGTCAAAACATTTACCTAGCTATCCTGTAAAATTGATCTAGCCAATGGACCAATCGAAGGTGGTTCACCAGCAATACTCCCACGTCGTCTTCCTCTCAAGTTACGCAGGCGTGGCCGTCAGCAATCTTCCGCATGATTCCCTGCCGGTTTCTCTATGTTAGTTGCAATAGCTCCGTGTATGTTGTATGCTGTTATAGCATGATCTAAATTATGCGTTGTCATGTGCAAACAATGCTAACATCCGCTGCATGTATTTTTTGCTTGCTTAGCCCATTACGGCTCCTAATCACAAATCGAGTCGTCTTAATGACCATGCTATAACCAGTGCACTGAATAGACTATTCAGGTCCTGCTAATGTTTTCTGTGATTTACACATTCAATAGCGCCGCGAAGCGCGCCGTCAGTTCTAGTATATTAAACTAGCATCCCTGCATTACCATGTTCGATTCAGTTATCAATTTTGAGTGTGCTTTGGACAGAGAAATTAAGCACATCCAAGTCTCTTGCAGAAGAGCATTACGTTCACAACTTCACATATTCAAGCTTCATTTCACGGATGACAAATTACCTTTCTCAACTATTTAAATTGATGGGATGATTGACACATGGGATACTAATACTCTGGTCTCCCTTTTATTATTCACTGGACAAATAATGTAGTTGGCTTTTAGGAAAACTTGTAGCACTGCACTGGTCAATGCTAGCTAAACTATGATCTTAAGAACCTTTACGGTTTTTTACCGATTCATAAATGCACCACAGCACCAGTACTACAATTGTCCAAAAACAACTATACTATTCCCCAAATAAAAAACTATGTACTATTTATTGCAGCATCACTGCAGCACATCAGTTTTTTTCCTACCACGTCTGAGATTTGTTCTTGAGTAGGTAAAAGATTCATCTTTGATACCTCACTGCACGAGAAATGATCTTTAATACCGGTTAAAATCCTCATTTAGTATCGATTGTAGAAAACGGGACTAGTAAATCGAGAATAAATATCTCGATATTTTTAGTACCGGTTGAAAGAACTGGTAGTAAACATGTATACTAAAGTAAAAAAATATGGGATATGTGATTCGAACTCAAGATCTCTCACCTAATCCTCACGCATGTTATCATCCTATCTACTACACACATCTTGTATAGAGATGTTTTCTTTTTAACTAATCCTGGAGACATCTTTAGTACCGATTGGTGACACAAATCGATACTAAAAATATCTTTATTACGGGTTGGTGTTAACAGCCTGTACTAAAAATGCATCATTAGGACCGATTGGTAACATCAATCGAGACTAAGGATCCTCCAGCATTAGTCTCGGTTGGTGTTACTAACCGGTATTAAGGATGTATTTTTAGTACCGGTTGCTAAGATATTTTTAGAGATTTGGACTTTTAGAACCGGTTAGTATCGGTTCTTTGGGATATTTGTGTTTTGGGGCTTAAGATAAAAAAACGTTTCTGATCTAATAGTGCCTCTTAATGTCATCACTGTACCATAGCTATATATTTCTTTGCTTCCATTTATCATGTTCTTTGTACACTCATTTATAATTAATGTACAACTTCCTCTCCCTTTAATTGAACCTATGCTTTCCTACAGACAAATAAACAAAACTTGCTAGCATGAGAGAAATACTGAAAAATGGTTTTAATTAATAGGTTGACAACTAACTGCGTGCCAAACACTTATATATAGTTTCTCCTGGAGTCTCGGCTCGGCTTCTCTTCCCTTTGTTACTCATGCACCTTTTTTCTCGATCCGCCTTTTTTTCTTTCTTCACAAGTTCATCACCAAACTCTAAATACGAAGGAAATATACATTTTCCTGGTTGCTAGAGTTACAAATTTGGACTGGGAGATGTCAGGAATAGACACTGGAGCTATAATCTGTACATTCTCTGAATGCATGCAGCAAGTTGTGGCAGATGTGGTTTTCAATTGCCACGTCTGCCACAAATTTGCCCAAAAGTCGCATATCAGTGTAGGCCCTTGATAAAAAAAAACTCCCAGACATGCACACAAATAGCTGTGGAGGTCTTTATCTTCCAAAACGTTTACATTGCATAAACTGAATTAGCTGATTGCCATGTCTGTTAGTAGAATTAACTCTTCCTGACTCCTTTTTTTCTTGGCGAGCAAACTTCGTTGATTCCATTACAAGTAAGAATGATTATATGAAGATCCAAGTAGAAAAAGGAGTACAATGGCATGCTATAACAGAAAACGAATGTAACCAAACACTGATAACCCAACCCAAATTAAAAAATTATGTCGCCAGAAATTCTTATTAGTGCTGGTTGTAGCCACGATTCGGCAATGATAAGTGCCTCAACAGTGCTAGTTTTTTCCACGAACCATCACTGCCAAGATCAATAACATCAGTGTTGGTTTGTTTCTCGAATCGCCAGTAATTCTTGTCATCATCAGTGCCGGTTTTTTCCTTTCCAGAGCGTGCGGACGGGTGGACTGGAGATCGACCCCATCAGTACCAGTTTCTGTCTAATCGGCATGGATAGGACACCACATTTAAGGCTTCTATGATAGTGGTGCGTGCGTAGCAGTTTGTCACTACTATAAAATAAATATGATTTTTTATAATACCACCCTAACAACATTGTAGTTGGCGACCATATACGAAAACAGCCAGCAACAAGGTAACGAGAGGTGGGGGGCTTCGGACCACCAGCGAAAACTGATCTTCTCTCGCGGCCGAGTTAGGCGGGCCACTAGCAAAAATGTTGCGGTTTTCGCTGATGGTTTTTTAAGTGCACCACCAGCGAAGGCGGACGGGTGACGTGGGCCGCCACATTAAAAAAACCACCCACCCAATGCGCCGTCTACGTGCACACCTCCTCTTCCTCCTTTCTTCTATCCTCCTTTCCAGATCCACTCTTCTCTCCTTTCTAGATCCAGTCTTCTCTTCTCTCCTCCCTCCCAACCGACATGCACCCTTAGCTTCCTCCTCCCTCCCAACCGACGACGCACCCCTCCTCCCTTCCCACCGGCGATGACTGGCACAGGCGACGGTGGCTCCGGCGGTGGCAAAGGGGAGTCGTGGCGGTGGTGACCGGGCTTGGCGATGAGGACGGTGCTGGCGCGATGGATTTGGCTGTGGCGACTTCCGCGGGCGTCGGATCTGACGACGAGGACTGAGCTCGGCATCGACGACTCGGGATGAAAACAGAGCGGATACGGATGGATAATGCTCATATCATATTCGTTTTCATACTTTTTTGCCGGATACGGAAACGAATACGAATAGCTCGAATACGGAAACAAATACGGATTATCTGGAATACGAATAAGAATCGAATATGATCAGACACGAATATGGAAACTTTTTTTCTTGGAACACGAAAACCTACTCAACTTCTAGTAGAAACAAATATGATCATATATAATTAGTTCATTTTATATAAAATATAGTATAATTTATAATTTATTTAAAAAATTAAATAATATTAATAGTGTGGACTAGTGTGGACAAGTGTTAAGAGATGGACTACTGTTAACATCTAAAATGGTATATTCAAGGTCATAGAGTTATAAAGAAATATGGTATATCTCATGTCTTCGGCGGATATGGTTCACCAGATGTCCGTATTATTTGCCGTATCTGACGGAAACCCCGATACCATATCTGTATTCATATTCGAGAGAAAATATCCGTATTCGTTTCCGCGTTCAAACTATCCGAGAATTATCCGATCCGCAAGGTATTCGTATTCATTTTTCTCCGGACCGGACGGAAACTATTCGCTCCGTTTTCATCCCTAGCGATGACGCGTAGGTGACAGATCTGGTGGCCGCGGCCGGGCTCAGCGACGACGATGGCGCGGGCGACGGATATGGTGGTGGGGCCTCCTGCGAGCGACAGACCAGTGGTGGGGACGGTGCTGGCGCGATGGATCCGGCGGTGGGGACTCCCGCGAGCGTCGGATCCGACGACGAGGACCGAGCTCGGCAGCGGCAACGGTGCGGGCGACGGATTAGGCGACGGTGGTCGGTATCAGCGACGGATCCGGTGGTGGATCCTCCCGTGTGCGATGGACCATTGGCGAGGACTCCCGCGAGCAACGGATCTGGTAGCGGGGACCGAGCTCGGCGATGGCCAAGCTCGCGAATGACAATGGCGCAGGTGACGGATCTGGCGGTGATGGGGACTGACGCAGGTAGTGGACTGGTGTTGGGGACTCCTGTGGGGACCTGTGGCGGTGATCGGTTGTCACTGGTCTCGGTGATGGTGTTGATGCAAAAATCACACTAACCTAAGAAATTTGATTTACTTTAGTGCAGGTTCAAAATTTGCTTTCGGGTTCAAGGACGTGCCAGTTTATTTGATCCTGCAATCAACAAGATAAAACTTGCAAGTTTTATTAGTAAATGATAATCGATCTTCTAGGAAGCCGATGCCATATCATGATGTAACCTAGCCAATGCAGTGTAGGGTGAATCGGTTGTAAGGCATATTCAATGACAAACTAACCCTAAATTTGATCCATCGGCTGTAAATATCAGTATTATATAATCTATAAATCAATATTACTTTAGAAATCAGCAATTAGGATAGATCGGACTTAACCGAGATAGTATAAATTGCTCAAGTCTAAAATAACATGAAATAACAACTATTTGTATTCATATTATAGCCGATGTCCAGATTTAAGCGTGTATCGGCTATAGCTCCGACACAACCTTATACTAGGATATTCTCTTGCAACAAATATATCTAACCACCATCAATCAGGTTGGCAGTAAGTCCAATATATTTATATTAGATTAGATCCTGATATAAGGGGCAGATATAGTATATTAAACAAAGCATAAAACCATGTAAAACAACTATACCAAGTAAGATCGGCTGAAACCCCGATATTATCATTATTAACAACCATAAAGCAGGCTAGACATTATGGTTCTAAGCACGACTTAATAGATCAAACTTAACTGATGCAACATTAAGTATGAGAAGAAGCGTGACATCTAGAAAATCCTTTTCAGGATGGTGGATATATTATACAATTTAAACCAACAAGTTAATCTAGCCATTATCAATAAAATCCTAGATAGAGATCGGCCGATGCAAGTAGAAAGCATTATCAATCTAGATTATATAATATATTTGATAACTTAGAGATTCACAAAATAGAATTAGAGTGTCATAAAGATGTAAGCTCTAATTCCGATAATGCAAACCGTCATAACAAGTTTACCTCTTCGTCGAAGATCGAAACCGATGCAGCTCGACTCGAAAGTAAGTTCTCGTCGAAACAAAGTAACGAAAAAGGTTAGCGATGTGCCGAGATTGATTGAACTAATGTTAATTATTTACAAGATCTCGGGCTTATATTTATACGCGAAAATACAAACTTGTCCGTGATGGACACGACTCATATTGTCCTAATACAACTCCAACTAAGAAACAAGTCTCTTACGCGGACTCTTACCAAAAATATCTATAAGAAAATTACATAAAATTCTAATTAATAGATACAATTACCAATCTTGGACTCCATATTTGCCTGGCAACATCATTGCAATCCTTCTTTCGAACCCGACATTGATCACGTAATCAATATCGGCTGTATCGGCTATCCATATTAAACTCGGTATCGGTTGGTACAGTCTTCCAACCGATGCGCAGTCTATTTCCGAGAATCCCGCATATCTTCAAATCCGCTTCAAATTGGATCCGGTTTCCGATACATATGCTTGCCAAATTTCATCGTCAACAGGCGGTAAGGGAGGCATCGTGGTGGCGGGTGGTGCTTGCAGCCGTGGTGGCCGGTGGTGCTGATTTTCATTTTTTTTATCCCAAAAATGTTTTTGCTAGTGGTCCTCTTTAGTTTGCCACCAGCAAAAAATGTATTTTTGCTAGCGGCTGTCTTAGCATGCCCGATTGTGAAATTCGATTTTCGCTGGCGACTGGCGACCGTCAATGAAAATGCATTATTTTCACTGGCCTTTGCTCGCTGGCGGCACCTCTATCCACCAGCGAAAACCTATTTTGGCCACCAGCGAAAATGATTATTATAGTAGTGTGTGTGGTGTGCGTCTACTATATGTAATCGAAAAAAGTTTAGGTGCCAATGTTAAAATTTTCTTTCAGTATCCCGAAAATGTTAAAAATTTATGTGGACGTACGAGTGTATTCACAAGAGTTTTCCATTACAAAATCTAATGATACACAGACATGCATGATTTAAGCTCGCTCTACTACTCTTGGAATTGTCGTAGTCAAGAGCTTTCTGCCCCTCTGATTATACTGATGCAAAGTTGTAAATATGGAACGTGCAGATATATACTGGGAATCATAAATCATCATTTGCTTTTCCATTTGCGTGGGATTCATAATTAATTACTCGTGATGTTTTTATCATGGGGTTTTCAAATAATAAGGAATCTTTGTTAGGTAAAATTTTTCATTGCCACATCAAAGGATGCATATGGTTACTACGAGACTATGACACGCTGTGTGTTAAATTGAAATTAAGTGAAATTAAGAGGAGGCAAACTGGGTATATGAGCCCAAGACCATCAACCATTTGTGATTTCAAATTTAATTGGTTTTAAAAATAAAGAGATTTTCTCTCTCTCCAATATATGCTTATCACAAAGTAGGCAATGAACTTCAGTTGGATGTAAAAGATAAACAATGTACATTAGGCGATTTAAAGGAGTCTGAATACATCATCTAAGGACATGTTAATTGAAGAAATCAATCATTTATATGGAATTTGAAGATTCGATATTTGGCGCAGTTATGGGAAGAAACTGTTCCGACCAAAAAAAAAACACTAACTAGCTGGTACTACTCTATCTTTTCTGATAAAGCTTCGTTACCTATATAGCAAGCTTGAAGCCTCCACCTCCCTATGTGTTTAGGGCTAAATGGGATATTATTTGCCAACCTAAGGATCAGGGAGACCTTGGGATTCATAATTTGGAATTACAAAATAAATATCTTTTGAGTAAATGGTTGTACAAGCTAATAAATGAGGAAGGGGTTTGGCAGGACTTATTGAAAAGGAAATATCTCTATAACAAGTCTATAACCCAAGTGGACAAGAAACAAAGTGATTCCCATTTTTGGTCAGGGCTCATGAAAGTCAAAAGTACTTTTTTAGATATGGGTTCTTAGATCGTGAATAATGGGGAACAAATAAGATTTTGGGAAGATAAATGGCTAGGTAACTTGGCTTTCAAGGATAAATTTCCATCTTTATATGCTATAGTCCGAAGGAAGTCATCCACTGTTGCCACTGTCATGGGATCTGTCCCGCTTAATGTTTCTTTTAGAAAAACTTTAGTTGGTTAGAATCTTGTATACTGGCATGAATTGTGTGCTTCTATTGTACATATTCAATTAAATCATTCTTCTGACTGCTTTAGATGGAATTATCATCACAATGGTGGGTTCTCAGTAAGGTCAATGTATCTAGCTTTAATTAACAATGGTCATGTTGAGAGGAACAAGTATATATGGAAACTTAAGATGCCGCTTAAGATTAAGATCTTTATGTGGTACTTGCTTAAGGGGTTGTGTTGACTAAGGATAATTTGGCAAGACGGAATTGGAATGGTAGCTTAAGGTGTTGCTTTTGTATGAAAAATGAAACTATTCAACATCTCTTCATGGATTGTCATTATGCAAAATTCATATGGAGAGCAGTTCAGTTTTCTTTTGGTTTCAATCTTCCAACTAGTATATCTCATATATTTGATGGGTGGCTTTTGGGGGTTGACAAGAAAAAGAGTAAACTGATTCTGGTTGGAGCTTCTGCCATTTGTTGGGCTCTATGGTTGAGTAGAAATGATTTGGTTTTTAACAAATCACCATCTATTTCTTATATGCAGGTAATTTTCAGGGCAACACACTGGCTCCGGTTTTGGGCATAGTTACAAAGGTGTGAGGATGATGGGGAGTTCCTAAAGGTTGCATGCCGCAAATTGGAGGCGATGGTTATGCAACTATTTATCAATTATGGATGGAGGTTCACAAATAGACTACAATAAATGTGTTCTTTTTTTGGCTTGGCTTCCTTTTGTTTGGTGTGTTATATTTATCTAAGTTACGCTCTTTTCTGGACTGATACTGTGTAATAATTGGCTATAGCTCTTTTTGAGCAAAGGCTAGGATGTTAAATTCCATTATCTAAAAGAAAATGTCCCCTATGTGTTCAGGGCTCTTGACCACTAAGGTATATCCAACTCAGGTCCTTTGAGATTACAAGTTTACAACAACCTTGAATTCTTCTATTTGGGAATTTTCGATATCCACATTAACTCTTGTAAACACAAGCTATGTGTTTTGGTTGGAGAATGCATTAGAGCTTTGGTATGAGGGGCATCAGGAAAGTCCAAGCAAGAAAGAAAAAGAAAGATTTGGAGTTGAACTGGCAAGTGGACCAGGAGCATCACTACTGTCTGATGAAGCACCCTACTGCGTGCTATGATTTGTGTTGTTGGCAATGCGAACAACGGTTAATCAGGGAAGGTAGACCTGCTTTAATAAGAGTGGCGCACTCTGGATCAGAAGATTATCAAAGTAGGATGGGAGTATTACCTGGCGTACACTGCCAAGCTAGCAGGATCGTCTTTGCTAATTACCTTGGCTACTGAATCATGTGCCGTACATTTTCTGGATTTTTAGTTTGCTTATGGGTAACTTATGTTTATGTTATGATGTGGTATGTTTAATTCAGGTGCATTTACTATTTATCATTACCTTTATTATCTTTCCAAAATTTATGCTACGAATTCGGAAAAAAAATCAGAAATTGTAAATTAGCACGTGTTAGTGTGTTAGTCACTCGTGGATCCAGGGGTGATCCCGATAATCCCAGGAAAAAAAAACCCCACCCCAATGCATATATGTATGTATGTAAAAGTAAATTCTTGAGAAAAGAAAAAATAACTCTACTAATATGTTATGATATATCTTTGATGAATTTATACTTTTATTACCATGTTATATTTATAGTATTTATTTTTTTTAAAAAAATATGTATGTTGGACCACCTAAATCTAAAATATAAAATTCTAGATACGCCAATAATACTAGTTATATTAGCGCACCAGTATTTAAATGCCACACCAAGAACACCGCTTGGTGAAAAAATTCACTGTAGAAAATAGCTTTGCAGGAGTACTACTTCTTATACAAAGGGTTCAAGGAGGTATGCAGGAACTGCCTAAATTGTTAATACACTTTAAAGGTTCAAATTTCTAATGTTGTTGTTTCTAGGGAAAAGGTCATATGGATATGTCGTATAATCCCCATCTTTAGGTTTCGTTCGTTAGTGCTAGTTGACAGCTCGTTTCTAGGTTCAGAACTCCAGAACTGTAGCTGAACTGTACATGTACTGTTGTGTCCGTGAGTGCGCAACGGTCAGCCGAACGGCAAAGTGTTGCCGTCAGCCCGCCGATAATTTCCGTCACTGGAGAGACGGACATCGCCGCTTTGTCCCAGGCGGCAGGCACAGGTGCTGTTAAAAAAAAATGAAGTGAACATAATTTGGAAGGAAATTTGCTACACGCACAAAATGCAGGACAACTTGTAAAGCAAAGGAGAAAAAAATAATAAATTCATACATTCGATTATATGCTGTAATTTTCGTAATTGGGCGTTGTTAAGTCGTAGATACCATTATTAGCTACAAAGGATTATATGTGATGAATTTGGTGACAATTAATTTTGTGTTAGATTTGATGAATTGTCGCAATATATTGGTAAGAAAATAATACTTTTTCATCCTAAATATTTATGTATCAAACAATTATGAATAAATAATTTGTCTAACGAAGCCAAATAATAAGTGCAGTAAATTCACCGTTACGATAATGTTGCAAGTCAGTACTGCTGAAAAGCATACAGTCTCTTGAATGTAAAAAAACATACATAACACACATTAGGGATAACATGTGGGTCACCCAGCACCTACTGATAGCGATAGTACACCTCATCGGTAATGCAGTCACGTAACATGCTCATAGCTTGCTCGCTATTTGTTGCATAATACATTTGATCGAAGGAATCGTTCTCCGGTGGCACGCGATAGCCGTTGTACAGAGCATTATTTTGATGGTAGTTCACATCCGTGCTATCCATCCTAAAATTATGCAGAGCAAAGGCAGCATGTATGATGCGTGTTGAAACATCGTCGTCTGGGTAATACGAAATTTTTTTCATTATTTTCCACATTTTTTTAACGATGCCGAATCTTTCAACAATACCTCGCAACGATGAGTGTCGATGGTTAAATGTCTCTTCTCGTCCTACGGGTGGTGGTGCTCCTTGAATACCAAGTTGATCCCTATGGTATCTTACATGTGGATACGGTGCAAGAAATCCCATCCTACTAGGAAATCCTGAGTCGACAAGTAGATACCTTTCTATTTCAAATATGGTTACAATATTTTTTGTTCAGTTCAAGTCAAGCTTGCAATGTATTAACATATGCCATTAAAATAAATTAGTGAAACAATGTAACTCACCAAGCGGTACCCACGGGAAATCGTATGGGTAATTCTGCACTGCCTCGTTCAGAATCCTTTGGTCGTGAACCGATCCTGGCCATCCAGCATCGCAGAAAATAATTCTTCCATTGTGATCACATATGACTAGACCATTTTTCGTCGTTATGTGGTGCCGGTTCCTATGTTACATAGATCTCGCTGAAGAAGTTACGACTGGCACATGCGTGCCATCAACAGCACCCACTGACTGATAAAATGGCTTGAACCAATGGTTGTCAGTAATGGTTGAGTGATATTCACTGAAGTTGGGATCCACTGGTTTCAAAATGTTCCCAGCGAGGACGTTCATAGCCAACAAAACTTGGTGGAAGGAAATAGACAATGTGGAGTTGGAACGAACCCATCGATTGTTCGCGTCTCTGCATGGATGATTTCCACCCATAGCGTACAAGAAAATCCCCACTTTTTCTAGTGAACATACCCCAGATGTTCCTGTAAGGCTGTACGATGAGATCAGGAGGTCATTTAAACTGTCTATATGTTCTGCAGTCAGCCGGAACATTGTCCGACATTGGCTTCGATTCGCCGTGGTTTCCAACATCCAACTGATACCAGTTTGAACTGGTACTCTCCTTGGTGCTCTCTCGTTTATCTCAAGAGTAGCAGCTAGTATGATAATGATGGCATTGTCCTCGTCGCTGCTAGTGTGCCCTCCTGTCCAGCTCGATCCACCAGCACCGGAACTCATCGCCAAATTCCTTTCACACAAGACAACCCAAAAAGATGGGAAGGCAGTGTCATATACGTATGCATGCAAAATTAGTAGATGTAAGCATAAGATTAGTACTCTCAAAATAGCAGTGCAATGCAAACATATGTAGGAATCAAAATTACAACTTGCACAAATGAAATATAACAAATGTATGATAGCCGAAATTGTTGCATAAACTCAGTACCTCATAGCAAATGTTGGCACACATGAATTGTTGAACATAACTACATGAAATTATTTTTAAAACAACACACTACACAACTGCCAGTGAATTGGAACTACAACTACAGGATACAAACTAGTGCGTGCCGCCAGATGATGAATAATCATCTCCGTTTCCACGAGTAGTGATATATTCTAGGCGTTTTGTGGCGTCCTTCAGCCGAACGAAACAATTGCACTGGAATTCATCACGGAATAGACGACAAGCAGCGTACCACACCCGCCCTCCAGTACGATGCCCATCACTTTCCAACAAATCCAAGCAGGTGTTAAGCCCTCTAGCCTTAGCTACAGCTCCCTTTGCAGCGTGGCTCTGCATGGACTGCTCTCGCAGCTGGGCAAGCCTCTCCGGTGCCTGCCCAGTGGAGTCGGTGCGGGTCTTCTTTTAAGACCCCCCTGAGGCACCACTTTCTGCAGCTGGCCTTTTCCCCTTACCACAGTATGCAGTTGGTGGTGGTGGAGATGGCATTGGTGGGCTATAAGCGGCTGCGAGCTGCGTCACGTCGATGGTCTGTCACTGTACTGCTTCTTGCGGTGCGTCTTGTTGTGCCCCCGCAACAGCCGAGTGGTTGCCGACAACGGTGCGCCCGCTAAACACCGTGTGGTAAAGGTCAATGTGCTTGAGAGGATCATTTTTGAAGGTGTTCGCACCTTTATTCACCTGTCACAGTAATACATATGCACAAGTCATTTTGCAGATGATTAGCGCTGACGGAATCATAGAAACAACCACCTTGCCGTACAGAAAACTGGACTCGATATAGGCAAACTGCTACTGTAGCAACTAGCACACACATTATAAATGATATCGTAGGAGGTAATGCATTACAGAACTTCACAAGGTTTACATTTAAATTTGTTTATGTGTCAAACTCCCATTTATCATATTGCAGCATCCCTATAGTCAAGCATGCATGAGTGCATTACAGAAAATAGAATATAATGCACTCAGGGTTGTATGCATGCCATTTAGTGGAAAGGCATTACGTAGTTAACGAAATTAGGTTTTGCATTGGTGATTACAGTACTGATACAATTGTACATTTATGTTATAGTTAGTGTGAACCATGCTAAAAAACAACTTTACAACTGTTCTATAAAAGGGAATGGCACCCCTGATTACAAATACAGTAGTTAGTTCAAAAAATAGCTAGTTGGTGAAATTTGCTAACAAAATGTTCTTTTCCTATGCTATCAAATTGCTTCTGAAAACATGGGTGCATATTTTAGTTTGTCATAAGACTGAAAATTTGCTTACAAAACAATTCATGGTCAATGCTAAATAAATGAAATTCATCTGTATTGACTGATGTTTGGTAACATAAGAAAACTTTTTTTTGATAGAAATTTGACAATAGAAATAAACAAGCTTGTAGCTGTGTTTCGGAATGAAGTTTGTCAAAAGATTAGCAATTTGTTGGAGAAGTTAGATACAATATCAATTTGTGAGCTAGAGTTATATATTCTGTACAAAGAGATGAGCATTTAATTCATTTTTGTAATACTTTTTCCACCTACCTACTCTTCTCATCAATCACAAAATCTTCCTACTTAATTATACCAACTTTTTTAACAAACGTGTTCAACTCTATAATTTCTTATATTCTGAAATGGAAGAACCAGTAGTTAACATACTACTCCTAAATAGGAGAAAGATAGCTTATATATGTAATTTGTTCAGTTGCTAACAGATAACAAGTTTCCTTTTCCCTGGGACAGTCAATGGCAGCAAAACGATTTGGCATATCTTGGGTTATTGTACCTGGCCGCATATTGATTGAAACATACAAACAAGACTATTTCGATAAACTGACCTATATTAACTGAAATTTGATAAGGACCTCTGCTTGCTAAATTTTGCCAAAATACAAGACCTAAGTACTGTGCGGAGTTATATTTGTCCCTGAACTAGTGCTCTATATGCCCTGTAGTATCTACTCCTACTTTGTCTAACACAACTCTACTGCATTTATAAAACTAATATATACTTTTTGAAATTTGCTAACAGAAATACAGATTGACACCAAATATAGCTACATGCATGTAATAAATTGCACTGCATCATATGTACCAAGAAAAATGGTTCGCAAATTTAAATTGTTCATGTAGTGACATACCCGATTTTTGCTTTCCCTCCATGAGCCGTCGGTGACAATGGCTGCAGTAAGGGGATCACGACCAAGCCGGTAGCCTGTGATTCAAGTCAGACCCACATGTGGAACCGCTTCTTACACTGCCCCCATATGTACTCCAATTGAGCCTTGTTCACCCTCTTCCTATACTTGGTGTACATTTTCTTTGCCAAGTTCTCCCGTGCCTGGGCCTTGGGGGAGTTGGAGGTGATGTTGTAAGCCGCCATCTCCTCCAACTCTCAAGAAACACACGGACCTCCAAATCGGTCCAGTGGTGACGCCTATCGGACATCTACTATATGTAAGTCAACCTAAAATGAATGGGAAAAACAAATATACACAAGCCGGCAATACCTTCGGTGACTCCTTGTCACGGACGAGGTCCCAATCAATAGAACGGCCGACGGTGGCAGGGCTCACTCTTCGAACGAACTCGATGACGGCTTTCGGAGACTTGGCGCAAACCTTACGTAGGGCATGCGCGATATGCACAACGTCGTCGGCTGCAGCCTTGGTGCTGCCCGCGTCGGAGGTGACGGAGTCGGAGGAACTCTCGCCGGACTCCAGATCGCCGCCCCGGATAGAGATCGGCATGGCTACAGGGGATTCAACAATCGCCCCATCCAATGCGGTCCGCAAGAACTCAAGCTCTCGCTTACGCTTCTTCGCTCTCGTCTCCATCCTACGCTGCACACACTCAGCCTCAAATAGAGGTGGCCGCAGAACTCCGCCAGCTTGGCCGCCTTGATGCGAGCAATCACGCCACCACTGTATCACCCGAGAGTACGAGCACTCACGCGGGCACGCTGGAAAAGCTGGCGGGCATGACGAGTGCCGATGACGACGCGCACAGCGAGCACGCCGGTCAGCTTTTGCCGCCCTCGAGGGCGACGCTAACAGCTCCAGAGACGTATGGCACCTCCGCTTCCGCCACCTTTAGCCAACCGGTGCCGCAAGACGACGCGCGGCCGGGAATCGATGGGGAGCATGGGGCTGCAGGCGAGAATCGATGGGGAAGCACGGGCCTGCAGGTGAGGGGAATCGAATCGCCTGTCCTGGTCGCATCGCTTGGGAGACCATCAGCGAGAGGACGAAGAAAGGGGATCGGAGAGAGCGAGAATGATCCAGGCAGAGCTGACTCCCGACGGATTTTGCGAGTGGCAATCGGCCCACCAACGTCCGTTGACGGGCTGTTAAGTCCGCTCCATCCATCACGCTGGCGGTGCATGGAACAACGCCGCGTTCCAAAGTCACACTAACGAACGAAACCTTAGCCAGCTTGGAGGAGTGGTGGCCTGATTTTACGAGGCCAACAACCTTTTTACAGGCGAACGGCTTTACATCCCGCCTGCGAAAATCGATTTTTGCAGGCGTGACTATATTTATGGTATGTTTAGCTAGCTTTGCAAATAGTGATATTTACAGTCCACCTGGAAAAATAAAATGGTGACGTTGGGAAAAATCTTTTTCTAGTAGTGTGTATGATGCCGTTAACTTTTTCACAATGTTTGGCTATTCATTTTACTAAAAATTTGGTATAAATATGTAAAATTAGAAGCTAAGATTACATTTTAATTTATGATAAAATAAATTATAACAAAATAAATAATATTTATATATTTTTTTAATAAGATGAATGGTGAAACATTGTTTAAAAAGTCAAAGGCGTCGTACGTTTTGAAATAGGTATAGTAGATTATTAGGATTTTGTAATTATCACTGTATTACCTCTCGAAACCTACGTTTATCTCTAGTAGAAAACTTCTTTTTAATTCTCAAAACAAAGAAAAGAAAACTTTTTCTTACCAAACTATTAGAAGCTTCTTACGGCCAAATTATGACCTATATATATATATATATATATATATATATATATATAGATACCTGCCTCAAGACTCAATGTACCAGTTCAGCAATTTCCGTCACTCTCTCTCTTTTACCTCAAAGTCTCACCTCGTTCTTTGAGCTCCTGGAAGCAATATGCATATTCTAAACAGTTCTAGTGATCACTCTTGCAGCTTGCAACAATCTGAATCCAACAGATTATCCTGAGCAACAGCTTTGCTATACTTGTACATGTGGTAGTAGTTTTCAACAAGGGAGACCTCAGGACAACACAGATTGCATAACAAAGGTTAACAATCAGCTGAAGATTCATCTAGAGTATCAACTATATATGCACTTGACGACTTCACGATATCATCACTAGGTCAAAATATTCCCTTCGTTAAGTAACCTATACCAGTACCTTGCAGTTTAGACAGTTCAGGTTCAGGCATAGCTCCACGAGACACCATCCATACTTCAGGTAGTTCCACCCTGGAGTAGATTGTTGAAGAGCTGAAGCCAAAACTTCTCAACCTCTATATTAATCTGTATTTGACTTCAGTCCAATGGCTCACAAACTTTTTTTTTTTAAAACGACTCGCATCGCACCAGACAGTGCGAAGTACATATTGATAGAATAGGAAAAACTTACAAGATTACAACCCTGGGAGGTCGTAACGAGGAAAGACGAAGAAAAAACAACCATCACGCACGCACTGACAGCACCAACAGACAAACCGGGGAGAAGGCTAGCACCGAACCGGCCACTGCTAGGCCAACAAAGGAGCTACAGCCAGGATCGCCCAAAACCTAACCTTAACAACCGACACTAAACCCCACACTAGCCACCTGTTTTGGGATTGAGGGAGAGAAGGTGAGAGAGAAGATGGAACCACCCTCCCCGTAGGCCCTCTGACATGGCCAACTTGCATAAGCTAGGGCACCAACACAAAAGGACAAGCATCTAGAGAGCAATTTTGCACCGGTTGTTCGGGAGGATTTGGCAAGGGGTTGCCTAAATGACGTCTCCATGGAGAGGAACGATGAAGAACCACCATCACCGTCTGTCAAGGTCTCAATGAGAGACGAGACTAGATTTTCACCCGACATTCTACTAGAGGAGATGGGATGGCCCGACAATGCCCTCAAGAGCGGTAGAGACACTCGAAAGCGCCATCATTGCTGGCCCATCCAACGCTAGGCTAGGTTTTCACCCGTCGCTCACAGCCTGCGAGTCCACAGCTGACGCTCTGATGCTCCACTGCCATAAAACCTCCACCGATCCATGGGCACCGCTGCACCGGTGCCCCCCGTCGGCCAGCCTCCACGTACCGCCGCCGACCGCGTGGCCCCCTCCAGCCAGCCTCCTTGCGTCGTGCCGGCCTCCGGCCATGTCTCCTCGCACTGAGCCAGCCTCCGCCGGCACCTCCTCGTGTCGCACGGCCTCCGCTGCCACACCAGCTCCTCCGCCGGGCTGATCGCCGCCGTTGCCCGAACCTCTGGCCACGCACCCTCGCGCCACGCGGCCTCCGCTGCTACACTAGCTCCTCCGTCGGGCCGGCTGTCGTCATCGCCCGAACCTCCTGCCACCCCGCGCCGGCCGGATGCATCTGCACCTCCTCCTATGGTAGCCCCAACCATCTACCACAGTCCTCATCGTCCACATACCGCCCCAAACACCGCACCGTTGTCGTCGCCTCGCCGGGACGCCACATCTACAACGCCAGCACTGCTCCAGCTGGCTAGGTGGCCCAACGCGCTCCCATCACCAGCGCCACCACATCCAGTCATCGTCGCTGCCACCCGACACCCCGCCGCCAGTCGCCACCCCGCCAGATCCGGTCAGAACGATGCAGATCTGGACGGTCTAGAAGGTCGCCGCCCCGAACAGCTCTCCTGGTTGTCCAAGCATGGGGCAAGAGGAGGGAGAAGCCCCGCCGGCCACCATCCTTGCGGTCCCGCGGATTTTCCGGTGCTCGCTCAGGCGACAGCGAGGCATAGAAGGGGTGCAGGGGAAGGGAGGTGGTGACGGTGTTGTCGCCTCCTGTGTCGCCCATGGGGAGGACGACGCGAGGGGAGAGGTTCTACTTGTTAGGGAACTACTACCCAATGGCTTGCAAACTTGTCATCTATATACGTCTATTTTATCATGCTTCAGTTCTTTCATCAAATATCCCCCACTATGGTGGTTTACTAGTTATCTGAACCACCACAGAAAGCTGGAGGGTCAATTTTATCTCAAAAAATAGGTGTGGAGAGGTATAATAATCAATTATTAGTAACTAAACATAGCAGCTCTTCTCTCAGTCATTCGATGCCGCTGCTCAAACACGGACGCGTTGCTCACCCAATTCGCATCTGCCACTTACGCCGAACCTCCCCCGCCTAGCATCTCCTCCCTTCCGACCAGGGCTTGCATTTCGAAATGCCTGTTTTTGCTGGGGGCCTCCGAAAGAACCGAAATCACCGAAATTTCGGAAATTTTGATACTTTTTTTCGCTGAAATTATTTGAAAATTTGATGAATTTTGAATGAATTTGAATAAAGTTTTACCAAATTCACAAAAAATTGGAAAAAGCCCTGAAAAATTTGGGCGAGATATGTGCTTGCTGGTGGGTGACGAAATTACCGAAATTTTGGAAATTTCCGAAGTTTTGTTCCGAAATTGCAATCACTGCTTCCGACTTAAAAACTAAAAACCCTAAAAATGTATATATCTTTTGGACAAAGTCCGTTCTTAGACTTGTAGGCGGGCTGCGAGCTCGCGATGCACTAGCTCTCGTTCTGATGGCGAATGGGCGACCGGAGGCGACGGCACCATTCCACGACATTTCGAACGGAAACCAAGTCGGCGACATGCGGCTTCTTTCGTTTTCGGATCGAATCCAAAAATCAGCGAGGAAATAGTCTGCCACTGATCTAGAAAGCTTCCATTTTAATTTGTTTGCTTGCGAAAGTGTAAGAGTGTAAATCTCCAAACAAACTAAAAGCGGTAGCTAGTATGAAAGCAGATCGAAAGAATGCCTCTCCCGGTAGGACAAATCAAGGCACCAACTAAAAAAAAATCACATTGTTTTACCTCACGCAAGAACATAAGATCGATTTAGTCGGGGAAAGAAAAATAAAATTAGACAAAAAAAAAAACCTAAATCATAAAGACAGAAAAATACCATTGTACCCCTGTGAATCGACGGTACAAATCATTTATATTTGTAGTAGCACCCAATGGAGGAGCTCATCATCAAATCCATTAAACCTTAATGAAACAGTTAGATACTACCTTCTTAATTAATTGTCAGAAGTATATCTTTTAGCAAACGTGTTAAACAGTTGTGCATGATGTTCATAAGAGTATTAGAGCTTCATCCAGCCTTCTTTCAGGCATTATGTCGCTATGTGAGTCCAGTCCATTCTTGAGAGAACTGAACTCTTATACTTCTAGAATTCAACTAAGCAATGCACCAGTCAATCGGCAAATTAAGAGTAAGTCAAGCTGTGGCTAATCAACATATATAGAATGCTATTTTACCAACACTATATGAACACATTAGCCCCCAGAAAATTTGAAGTCGATTATTAAAACTTATTAGTACATTACCTGTTTCTCTCCCTAACTCAAATGTTTTCTTCTAAGTAAATTGCACCAATGGTTCTTAAACTTTTAATGAGGTTTCACTTAGGTTCACTCACTTACAAAGTGCGCATCAAGTCCCTTAAAGTTGGTTTTCTATACCATCCGGTCCAAAGTCTTGTTTGACCATAGTTTTACGTATGTGCATGCCATATGGACGATAACATGATACATATTATTTGTTCTCCCTTCTTCCTCCTTTTTTTCCCCTTTCTTCATCCTCCGTCCCACCATTGGCCACCATTTCACTGAGTATCCCCCTCCTAGGGGATGGCGGATCCAGCCAGCCTCCGTCGGCTGCCAGCCTCGCTGGGCGTGGATCCATCCTTCCCCACCACGGGGACTGCAAATCCAGCTGGCCTCCGTCAGTCGTCAGCCTTGCCGAGCATCAGTCCACTCTCCCTCATCAAGGGGACGATAGATCCAATCGACCTCTATCGGCTGCCAGCCTCGCCGGCATGGATCCTGCCTCCCCCACCGAGGCGATGGTGTGAAGACCGCCACCCCCAACCGTCTCACGCCATCGACCCAGCCCACTAATATCCGTAGCACCGGATCTAGTTGTTGAGCTAGATGGGGAAGCCACCACACCGCTTGTTGCCACTGCCACCACGCCATCTTTGTTGTCACCGAATGCCACATGTTCTCCACACCGGAGTTTTGAGGCAGAGACCAAGCTCCGCCGCCACCGCTGTCCTCGCTCGCCGCCCTAGGTTGTCACCGTCACTCCCAGCGTCCGCTCCGCTGTCAGGCTGGTATCGCTACCGGCACCTCTACCTCCGGGCCGACACCATCTCTCTCGCTGCCTCCCTCCCTCCCTCTGCCTGTCACCGATGCATCCAATGGTGGAAGAAGAAGAGAGAAGGGGATGAAAAAGGGGGAAGTAAATTATTTCCATTTCATCATCCACGTGCCATGCCATGTGGTCAAACGAGACTTTGGATCGGGATAATACCCTAAACCAAGTTTAGGGACTTCGATGTGTGTTTTACAAGTTCACGGATCTATGTAAAATCTCGCTATAAGTTTAAGGATCGCTTGTGCAATTTACTCTTTTTTTTCATATTAGAGTGAATGCTGTTGATTGCATTGGAAGGATGTGAGTGTTTGAAAATTTTGGCACATTAAAACCACCTAGCTACTCTGTGCTACCTGCTTGTTCATTCAAACCGATCTATCTACCACAAAACTCATCCAAATCCAAACCATTTCCACCAAGATGTGCATCTATATATATGTTTCATACATTTACCCGAAAATATCCATATAGTAATAGTCAAATAGGAGAGTAGACTACAGAAAATGATCTAGCCTCCATGCAAAATCTATTTCCTCAGGTACATATGGAGGAAGCCATCTTGATTTTGTACTAATGAGGATAGTTTGGTTGAAACTTAATCATCTCTTTTGTAGAAATAGTACCATTAAATTTTGGCATGGGATGCAACAGGATAAACTGTGTGACAACCGGAGGTGAACTAGACATTTGAGCTGATGACTGAACCACGAAAGGACTCGAAGCAAGGAGCACATATAGCAGACTTATAGTAATTAAGAAACAGACTCAAAGCCTCAATCTGACGTCAATGCGACATTTAGTGACTAAATAACTGTTATCACGGTAAACATATGACTCTGTTTCAAGCTTCCAACCTATATATATTTTTTAAGATAATGAAAGCTTCATTAATCTCAGTAAATTACATCAATAGATACAGCCTATATGTACTACTATATACTATTTGCATGCCATTGGTCTCCACGATCAAATGCGTGAAGCCTAGGAGTCACTGTTCTAGTGTTCTTCTTGTTTCACTTGCGTACAAAAATTAACAAGGGTTGTAAGAGAGCAAGGCCAACAAATGGCCATTCCTCGCAAGTCAAAGAGACACTTGAATAGGAAGTCATATATTGAACTAAATTCGAAGAACTACTATAAGGAGCATCATGCGCTGTTTAAGCTAGTGGCGCACCTCACATCGATGATCCATCCCGAATTAAATTTTAAAATATACATTATTTTTCATCTCACGATTTTAAATACATATACATATTTTTAAAATATTTGTGTAAATATACCTACCTCGCTAGTTGGTCGCTAGTTAGGGACACGGTACTCTGTCTCCACCACTCGGTGGTCCTCGCTTGCACCGGTAATGATCCAATAGGGAATGTATAATTACTCGGTGGTCCTCGCTTGCACCGGTAATGATCCAATGGGGAATGTATAATTTTAGCGTATGTATCTCTATATATCTATATATATTTATATATATTTGTACGACAGAATGTAATACCACGTTCAGTAAAACAATTATTATTATCTACTTATTACAACGATGGATAAAAAAATACTACCACTTTTACATCATAATAATAATGCATTTAGTGAAAAATTTACTTTTGGACACACAGAAGAAACAAGAAAGAACTGATAGAGTTATTTGACTCCTAATGGAGCGGTGAGGAGGAGATTTGCCTGAATAACTTTTTTATTGAAGGCATTTTTTCACTCACGAAATAATCTATTTACTCATTGGATTACACGGGATAATTTTTTTACTCAGTGAAAACACACGAGCGGATGTGGGACCACCTGGGACAGGGAGAAGTGGGAAAATTTGTTTTACAGGATCGGAAAAGTGAGGGAGATAAACTCAAAAGAAAATTCTGGAAGGAAGCCACGTGGAGAGTGGAAGGAGCACGATGGGAAGCGCACGCTAATTATTTATTAGCGCACAGCGCTGGGATCAGCGTTACCGTTAAATTCAACATGTCAAGTGACAAATTAACCAATAATAGTCATTCTAGGCTAAATTTTTCAAGCGGTGATTAAACTAAGAGATTTGATAATGTGACACTCCACAACGTGAGCTAATGCATGAAGACTCTTCAAAACAAAGCTGATGTCAATTGATATATCCCTAAACTTAGTAGGGTTTCTACCCTCCAAACTACGAAACCGCTAATGAGTAGATAGTCCCGTACTCCCTCTCCTGGGGCACAACCACGTGGCGTGCGCGGAGAGGGGGCAGCAGAACCGCGCAGCGCGGTGGAGCCCACATAACTTTTTTATTTTTTTCTTTCCATTTCCTTTTCTTTTTTTATTTTTTTCTTTCCGATTTATTTGGTTTTATTAATACGTATATATGTGATTTTTTTCGGGTATTTTGATTTTTTTAATATAGGTGTATACAAAGTTTCTATACGTATATACGTATATATACCAACTTTGTATATATACGAATACGAAGTCGCGCATCTGCTCCCCCCTCCAAACTATGGCCTCTATATATACCAGCCTCGAGACTCATCCTATCAGTTCAGCGAATTTCGATGTTTTCTCTTGTTTACACTCTTCCATCCCCAATATGCCATTTTGACAACTTTTACTCTGTCTAATATTATGCTCAAATATTATTTTGCCTCAAAGTCAGCTCGTTCTTTGAGCTCCTGGAAGCAATATGCATATTCTCAAATAGTTGTAGTAACCATCCATTACTGGAAAAGTGATCTTTACACGGTCAATAAAAATTACATTAGTCTCAATTCGAATAGGAACTGAAATTAAAGATCATTTTTTATCCTGATTAAAAAGTACGCTGGGATTTTACGATCTTTAGTTCCGATTCACTTTTTATCAGGTCGTGTCAGGTCAGCGGACATCTTTAGTACTGCTTGGTATTACCTTTTGAACTCACGACAAACTGAATCCAACATATTTATCTGAGGAATAGCTCCGCCATAGTTATACACGCCGTAGTAGTTTTCGACATGGGATCGAGACATAAGGGGATCACAGTTTGTACTAGAAAGGCTAACGGTCAAATGAAGGCAAGTATAAGCAATCAATTAAGCTAGCTTTTCTGCAGGCCTTGCACCAGGTGTTGACAACTTCACAAAGGCAAACTGTAGGAAGGCAATTTATCTTCTCATTGAGCAGTCATCAGGCATAGATTACTGTGTTGTACTATATATCCACTATGTTAGAGGTCCGTAATGTTTTTTTTCCTGCTCAAGAACACCGAGATTTTATCGGCTCTAATAACTTTGTAAGTTGTATTCTTGTAAAACATTAGGCTTGCTTTACACATTATATATGTACTTGCAGAAAAAAGTTTTTGCTCACGTTGAGAAGATTTTGCATGGTAAAAAACATTGTGTCAGTGACTCGTCTACCAGTTCATGTAGCTCTACATAAAATTCATGAGGGTTTTTTCTTGATCAGTCTAGTTTATGGAACTCTACCTGAACATGAACTAGTTCAGATACTTTATGCAGAGCTCCATGAACTGACCTGAGTAAGGAAAAAACCTCATAAATTTTATACAGAGCTACATGAACGGGCATACATAGATGGTCGACGAGTTGATAGCCAGCCTCATGAACTTCTTGCAGTCGGTACTCAGTTTCGATCTCAACGTTATTGATGGCATTGAATGGATATAAATGTTTGTCAAATTTAACACATGAAAACCACCTAGAAACTACTTTTTGCTACCCCCTTTATTCTTTTAATAACCAAATCCGTCTATTGAAAAACTCATCCCAAAAATTGGCACCAAGATGTGCACCTATATATATTTCATATACATACCCTAAAATACATAGTCACATAGATGTGTATGACTACAGAACATGATCAAGCAGCTGTAATGCAAATTTTCTGAAGAAAGATACATGATGGATATATAGCTTGGTCGAAACATGGTTTAATTTCCTTGCCGGAAGAGGACCATTAATTTTCAGCATGGGATGCAATGGGACACACCGTGTGAGGAGATGGATCCATTATTGAGCTGATAATTGCACAAGTCAGGGAAGATCACGGCGCCATATATTTTTGCAACAATGAACAAACAAGATTACCCTGACGTCAAAAATGGCCCCATCTAGTAGAGTGTTCCCTTCTCGGTTTCTTCTGCTTGCAGCCTGATTCAGTCACCACCTCCTAGTTTAATATAATTCTTTGCACAGGCATCACTGTTCAAGTGTTCTTGTTGGCGTCGATTAAGTCAGCAGAATGGACATCTATTGCAACAGATTGGACATTATATTCCTGAAAACTTTGACAAATTAAGCCACTTAAAGTAGCTACATATTGATCCATCAGTTCCAGAACTGAATTAGTAAACTGTCAAACTGGTCAATTGTTACGTCTAACCTCATTAAAATAGCACACATATGTTAATGAAGCCACTCCTTCACTCAACAAGTGGAGCAGATTTGCTCTCAAGATAAATTGTAGCAAGAGCATTAATTTCCATCGTTGCTAAATCTGCCTTTTGAAACTCACCAAACTCTATATTTGATAGTTCAGGATATTTTTAATTCGGACTGCCTTATCTCTAGAAGCTCTCCTTATATATAGGAGGAGCTTTCTTGCCCTCCAAAACTATGTACTCTATAATTACCTGAGGCTCGATATATCAGTCACTACTTAAAAAAAAATTCCAAACGGTCAAAATCGATTTTCGCATACGGTTGTCCGGCTCGCACGCGTGAAAAGAAGTGCGAAAATCGCTATTTTCCCATACGGTAGCGCAACCGCATGCAAAAAGAGGATTTTCGCATGCGGTCCCCTAGGCCAACCGCATGCGAAAATATTTTCGGTGAAAAAAATAAAAATCCAAAAAAAACCTAGCCATCCCATCACGTGCCGGCCACACGCTCCCACCACCGCCGCCTGTCGCTGTCGTTCCTGAGGGTGGGGGTGGCGGATCTGCCCGCTGGCCGCTCACTCCCACCGTCATGCTCCTCTCGCCTCCGCTGCCACCCGCCGTCAAGCCCGCCCAGCGAGTCTCCCAAGGTCGAGGGCGGCGGATCCACCCTCGTCGACCCTCCCCACCACCGCTGCTGCGCCTCCCTGCAGCTGCCGCCGCTCCCACAATCGCCTGCCAAACCATTGCCCGCCTTTCGCCCGCTGGCCATGCACCACCCGCCCGTCGTTAGTAGCCACCGCCACCGGCCATCGCGGATGCTGAGCCTACCGCCGGCTATAGAGAGAGGAGAGGAGGAGAGGAGGTGTGAGAGAGAGAGGACGGAGAGGAGAAGATAATGTTGCTAGTGAAAAATTTTGAAGTAGTGGAGAGGAAAGAGGAGGCAAATCAGACTTCTAGACAGATCCTTAAGAGACCCGCATGCAAAAATAAGCTCATTTTTGCATACGGGTCTCTTAAATCGTATGAAATACCTGCTCGATTTTTGCATACGCGATAAGTTATGATCTATCTGCAACCAAACGAGGGTCTCGTAAAAAAAATCATTTATATAGTAGTCAGTATCATGCTCCAAGCTTACTATGCCTCAAATTCTTGCAGCTTGTTCTTTTAGCTTTAGGAGGCAATATGTGCATTATTAACAGTTGTAGTAATTACTTTTGCAGTTGACAACAACCTGAAACTAACAGATCCCCAGGGATCTGTACACTTATGGATATTGTAATTTTTGACTTGGGACTTGGGAGACATCAGGACAACACAGATGGCATAAAAAAGGATAGCAATCAGCTGAAGCTGAAGTTTTTGTATCAACTACACTCACTTTTGTGGAGTCCAGGTACTTACTTGACGATATCATCAATAGGTCAAAATCTTCTATCCATTGACAAATCATCCAGTATCTTGCAATTCAGGTCGTTCAATTTCAGGCAGAGCTCAACCAGACACCATCCATTCTTTAGATTTAGAATTTTCACATCCTCAAACAGATTGCTGAAGAGCTGAAAGCCAACCTCTCAACCTCTTTTAGTTTCTAGTCGACCACTCGACTTCAGTCTACATGGTTCGCAAACTTGTCATCTATCTGATCCATTTTATTTAGATTCTTTCATTAACTATGGTAAACCTTAACTAAACAGTTAGATACAACTCTGTCCCAAAATAACTTTATTTCTAGCCGTTGAGATTCAAATTATCATGGTGAATTTTGTTTGAAGGAATTCCTCACAAGTGTGTATAATCGTTAGTGGTTTTTCTCTGCTCAACAATTCATAATGGATTTCAGCATCAAGAGATTGATCTACTCGAACAACTTGCAAAGTGGTATTTTTGTAGGAAATTAGGTTCAATTAACTCGTTGTACATGTACTTGAAGAAAAAAGTTTTTCTTGTGTTGAGAGGATAGTGTGTAGGAAAAACCTCCCTTCAGTGACTCGTGTACCATGGTACCTTGCTGTTCAGGTTCAGGCAGAGCTCCATGAAATGGACTGAGGAGACACCATCCAAACTTAGCTCTTAAGAGGTGAATTATCAAGCGTTGGATCAATACCTAATGAATGTTCCAAACGAATTAGGAGTACCATAAAAAGTCCATGTAAAACAAGTTGATGTCAATTGAATATATATACCTAACGTTAGCTTCTACCCTCCAGACTATGACTTCTATCTATGAGAAATTTTACGGTACTTGAGAAGCTATCTAGAGGTATCTAAATTTTACACTAAATTTTTTAGTACCTAGAGGTACTAAATTTTACACTAGAAAATGTATACCTCTTATTACCTTCTCAAGGATGGTAAAATTACCCTCTGTATATACCCACCTTGAGACATCAATATATCAGTTCAACAAACTCCATCATTCTCTATTGTTTACACTATTTGCTTCCCCAATCTGCCATTTTGGCATCATGCGCTCTCTCTAAAATCAAGCTGGAATATTATTTTCCCACTCTTTCAGCTCACAACGATGTGAATCCAAAAGATTGATCTGAGGAATTACAGCTCTGCAATACTTATACATGTAGTTGTTGTTTTCGACTTGGGAGACATCAGGAGATCACAGTTTATACAAGAATGGCTAAGGGCTACTTAAACTTTGGATTGAAGGGACTCTGTAGGAAAACTAAGGAATTCGATCCAAAGGAGAAATACCTAGGAGAGATCACTAGATATTGTGAAATTGGTTCAAAGTAATTTTAAAGGATAGTAAAAATTCATCCACATTTTGGGGGAATTCTAACATGTGGTCTCACCTTACAAATCCCCTCGAGAACTGCAATGCAATTCCTCTCCATCCCACTCCCTTCTCTCTCTAATAAATCAACATATAAATCTTAAACTTCCTGTATTTTTTCCGTGAAACATCCAAACAGCATTCTGTACAATTCGTATGGTATTCAACAAGTCATGACACCTCGATCCTGCATTTTTCTATTCCTTTTTTAAAAATAAAAAAAAATCTGCGTTCCAAAGGATGCTAGACAATCAAAATAAGCTATGTACGAATGGTCCTCCATGCACCAGAAGTTGACGACTTCATGACTCCATCATTAGGGCCAAACCGTAAGAAGGCAATTTCTCTTGTTATTGAGCAGTACATCTCATTATTGTTCTTTTTCCGGCTCAGTAATGCATAACGGATTTCAGCATTCAGAGATTTATCTGCTCGAACAAGTTGTAAAGTGGTATTCTCATAGGAAATTTGGTTCGCTTAATTCAATACGTACTCGAAGAAAAATGTTTTGTACTTGTGGGTTGGATAGTGTGTAGGAAAAACCTCCGTTCAAAACTTCAAAAATGACTCTTTTTAGGGGCTTCAGGCAGAGCTCATCCACTGGACTAGATGCTACTGATGGCACTGGATAGGTGTAAATGTTCATCAAAATTAACACATTAAACCACCTAGCTACTTTGTGTTACCTGCTTTATTATATTCATTCAAACCAATCCTTCTACCAAAGATATCATCCAAACCATTGGCGCCAAGATGTGCACCTACTTATATTTCATATACATACCCTAAAATATATAGCACAATAGTCACATAGGTGTAGAACCACAGAAGATGATCAATTCATCATAAAACATCTGAAATAAGATAAAAGCTGTTAGACCTCTTGCTTTTGTGCAGTCGATAAGCAATTTTTTTTTTGTTGGCATGAGATGCAACGGGAAAAACTGTGTGATAGAATGTAGAGAAGCATCCATTTGAGGCTATGACTGAACAATTGTCGGGTGATTACATCCCAATATGTTCTAGCAAGTGATAACTCCAGCACAGAAATGTGGGGCGTGCAAGTTCTCTGTGGCAGCGAACAACGAGTGACCTGCTTGGGTTAACTTTCAAATATTTGCAATTTGCCTTCAACCATCACTCCAAGACCCCAAGTAGTTCATTCTTACTTCCTACTCCAAGACCCCAAGGAGTACCTACTAGTGTAATTCTTTGCACAGAGTTGAAAGGACATTCATAGCTAAATACATATTGGTCCATCACTTCCAGGATTCAATCAGTACTAATCTCAGTTAAATCTTGCTAGAGATGATTAAACCTAACAACAGCCACAGGTGTTAGTGGAGCCAATCCTTCAATTAACAAGTAGGAGCAAAACGATCTATATTACTAGTTGTTGAGATGATATTTGCACAGAAATGCATGCTTAAGATAAATTGTTGCAAGAGCACTAATTGCCATCGTTGCTAAATAGTATCCCTCCTATATGCTTCACTGCTTTCTCATACTCTGCCTTCTGAAACTCATCAAACCTTGAAGTGTCTGCCAGCAACAGCTCTGTGTATTTCATGTAAAGTGTTGTTTCTTTCTTTACGTTCGCTTCATCCTGCTTTATTTTGGCCAATTCAAGCTGCTCTTTCGACAGGTGGAGCTGTACCTCTGACATCTTCTCTCGATCATTGTTAAGCTTGGTCTGAAGATATAACGCATGTTTGATGTCTTCCTGCACCTCACACGGGGAAGACGATGCCTTGCCTTTACGTTTCCGACTGACCTTTCGTGCCTTGAAACCTTGATGAGGTTGTGTTTCTTTTTTAGGTTCATCTTCCCTTGCCACTCTCTCATTGTCTAGCACCTCAAAATCTTGTGGACGTGATTCTTTTTCAAGCATTTCATCCCTCACTGGCACCCCCTGCCGATGTTCATTCAATTTTGATGTTCCAGTCATCAATTGGTGCCTCCCAAGCTGAAATTCAATAGGCCACGACGCATCAGCTGTCAATAGTTCTGATTGCTTCTTTTGATTTGAGACAGACGGGTGGACTTCTATCATATCTTCATGGTTCTTGGTAAGAATGTCCAGAGGATCCACTAAGTATTTTCCTTCTTGCATATCTTCAGAGTCTTCCGAAGATGACATGTAGCCACCAGACTCAGATCGCATCGTTCTTTTTGTGGAGAAAGAAGAGATGTATTCTTTCCACTTGGGTTGGTCCCAAACAGCATTCCAGCAATGGACGAAGGTGAACTTATGCTTCGCTCCTTCGAGATACATCACATGTGCTTCCTTAGTATACATCAGCCAAGTTTTGTCCATCAGTTGCATGCCTTCAGACTGGCCGCTAGGATATTTTGCCTTGACACGGCACCAACAATCATTGAAATGTGCCACCTTATTGATCATCCTCTGCCAGCGGTTCTTCAAATGCTTCACTTCCCTTCTCCGAGCTCCGGGGGTTTGCACTGTTGTATTCTCCTGCAACCTTATCCCAGTACTTGTCAGTCTTGAAGTTAATCAACCAAGTGCTTATCTGTAGTTCCAGCACGGAGATGTTAGGATACCATTTGCAATGTCCAAAAATTACAAATAGAAAAAGGAAGTGGAATGCTTACCAATCTAATGTCTTCCTCTTCTGTCCATGCTAGTCGTCTAGCTGTCCTCTCAGGTTCAGCTTCGTCATCATCTTGTTGTCCTGGACCAGTTACTGAATGTGGGGTGCCTTGATCAGAGAGTGCCTTCGATGGCATAACTGTAGCTGGTAAATATGGTGATGGCATAGCTCCATCAGGTGGCGGTAATGAGTATGGAGCATATTGTGGTGGAACAGAATATTGGAAATTTTGTGAGTATGGAGGATAGTGTGGAAACGGCGGGAAAGGGAAATTCATTGCATATGCTGGCTGCGGAAATTGTGGATGGCAGAAACTCGTGGAGCTTGGTTTTTCTGGTGGGACATCTTGGCAACTTTTTTTATCTGAAGAACTACTAGGTGGGCGAGGCCCCATTGCAAATGAGTGGAATGGTGAGAAATGTGTATACTGGGTATGTCAAACGAGCAGAAAGCACATGGGTTTGAACTTTGAAGGCAATTTTGAAGAAACTATTTGGTTGAAGTTCCCAACAGATCAATGAGAATACACCCAAGAGATCTCTTGGTCAGCTTTAATTTCTTTCACTGTTCTGTGGATGCCACTTGCAGGAGAGCAACACCCCTGCAGAAACGTATGTTGTAAAAATAAGATTTCAAATTATGTACACAATCTGATTTATTAAAAATAATAAGAAATTGTAATACAGTACTAATGAAATAGTTCAAATAACTTTTTAATTCTTTTGTGTTGGATTGGATTGAGTTAGGATCTATTTTCTAGAGCTGAAAGGGCAAACTAAAGAATCAATTCCCATTTTCCACAAGGGTCATGGAGAGTAACCAAAATGTTGCTCCCAATGAGAAGTCGAGAATCAGTCGAGGCAAGCATAAAACTGCCCACCGAGTTGGCAAAAACCTTCCTACTGTTGATCAAAACATATGATGTACCCCTCCCCTCTGGCAACTCACACCCCTCCCCTCGAAAAAAGAATGAGCACATCAATTTTTTTGTTACACTAGCAAAACATTCAAAGTTGAACAATAAGTACAAAATGAATTTAGTCTGATTCCAGTGGTGGAAAATAAATGTGATGCAGTTGGAAAAAATGCATATGGGTCTTAATTAACTCCAGACAACAGATTCAAGGAAAAGATTAGTCAGATATTTAAGTAGATCAAAAGGTACACTTATATGGAACAGAGTCTGCTATTTCTTCTTTTCAAAAGCTAACTGTGACATTTTATTGAAAGGAATCAGCGGTAAATATAATTATAGAACTTGATGCAAGATCAATTACACCGGAAATGTCACTCTCAAACCAAAGCAGCCGCTGTTGGTCTTGATACTGGTTTCAGTTTTTTCCACAGTAAGGGTTCTGAAGAAAAGAGCTATGCCATTTGTAACACGAAGTTCTTGCACAATTTCTACATGACATTCTCGTTAATCATAGAAGAACATAAAACCTGTTCTCTAATATGATAAGATCTAGCTCACTTGTGCAAATTGAATATCAAAATCATTAAGGAAAACTAATTACCTTATCTTTCATAAAGGACATGTTAAACCGAACATGAACTAGAAATAATCACCTTCTAAATTATTTTTTCCCAGGTGGAGTGTGACAGATATTGTGGTAGAACCAGAGTAAGAGACTGAATAGAAACATCAGTTCTAACAACAAGACAAATCAAGGGAGAAGAGGGAGGCCAAGTTATTTTAGAAAGTAGCAGTCCATCTCCACAACTCCACTAACTAAACATGAAAACTAATAAGATGTGATACAAGAAGAAAAAGCACTGCCTGTTCAACAAAG
This sequence comes from Oryza punctata, assembly GCA_000573905.2. Classification (NCBI taxonomy): domain Eukaryota; kingdom Viridiplantae; phylum Streptophyta; class Magnoliopsida; order Poales; family Poaceae; genus Oryza; species Oryza punctata. The sequence continues at coordinate 13,929,826 of CM002496.2, forward strand.
GAGGTGCATGATGCTATCATTCAACTCAACATTATTTTTCCTACTGGGACAAATATGTATCAAACAGAAGCAAGAAAAAACACCTAAGTTATCATAACAAAAATCAACACGTATAATCTGCGTGCAATCAGATTGGGGAAAACAAAAGATAAAAAAAAACAAAAACCTCTATAAGATCGCAACACTGCAAGCAAGGGATTTACATGGCAACACGAAGAGAGAAAAAAAATTAAGATTGGGAAGTAGAGTCACAACTCACAAGAGGTTGCGCGGCGGCGGAGGTGCCGGAGAGCGGAGGCTACCGCGCAGGTGGCCAGGAAGCCAGGGGTGTTCTCCGGTGCCGGTGTGGCACGCATGCAGCCGCCGCCGGCGAGAGGTCGGAGCGGCGGCGAGGGTTTTGGCCGTCGCGGAACGTGGGTTCAGGCGGAGTCAGTTCAAAACGCCAGTTTTGGACTCGCATTGCTCCAAAAAATTGCTTTCGCGTTTTGCCAATAATTACGAATCTGCCACGCAGTTTATCCGCTATTTTTTTTTTTTACACAAAGTAGTAGTAGTAACATATGCCAATACTCTGGGCTAGCTGCTTGATAGAGGCCACCACATCAATATTTTAAAGCTGATTCTACTCGATGGGTGACTGGATCAACTGGCACACGAATGGGCACCCGATTACTGAACTTCTAAACGATTCAATTTTTCAGAAACTTTCTATATATGAATTCTTAAGATATTGTTTCATATTCCATTTTCAGCTTTATAATGTCAATTCATTTGTTTGAAGGATATAATAGTTATCACAAATTATTTATCTATTCAACCATTAAGCACATAAGGGCACATCTTTTTTTTTATTACTGTCTGTTAAGTCGATCGGAAGAGTAAATTGATACTCCTTTTACTATTTGATCGGGCCACTTTACTTTGATTCAATATATATAGGTCCCAATTTTCCACTGTGCTGTTTCCTATCTCAATAGTGCACTCAATTAAGTTCTCACAAAATCCCTATATCTCCTAAGTACAAGACTGTGAAGACTACATTTCTTCCCCCCTTTTTTCCCTTCCTCATTATCATCCACAAATTCCCATCTCCAAAATGAGTAGCGCTTTTCATTCACCCTGCTGCTGCTTAATTTCAGTGCAGAAGGAAAAGCAAAGTCAAGAAATAGCCTCCGTCTTTTCAAGTTAGTTTTGAAGATGGATATAAATTCCACAGAGTTGCAAACTTGCTTGCAAACCTCAAGTCAGCTGGGGCATACAAAATCTGGAACCCAATGGCGCAAACTTCTATCCTGGTACCTTGCTTACAATTTCAAGCATGCCAAAGCCATCTGTTTGGATTTGAGACACATTTTGCACGGATACACCCACAACACATTAGAAACATTATTTGAAATGTAGTTGCGTCGTCAATTTTAGCATGGGAGGCATCTGGAGAAGACAACGTAGTAAGAGAGACGTTTCTTGAAAGCAAGTGAGGTAACAGGAAGAGGAATGTCTGACTGAAATGTTGCGATGGAAGGTTGTCGAGAATTAGAGCTCTAATTTGGCTTGTCTAGATTGAACATCTCGAACTCTGATCTTACTAGTGTCTATGCATTCGAGTGCATGCGTGCTCAGGCTGGTTGACATGACAAATGGATGCTGCTTGTGTTCGTCTGACGTCCATCTACTCTTCCTGTAGAAAACCCCACGTTGGAATTTCTGCTCAAACTAGAAGTCTTTGGGCATGTCTTAGTTTCACCCTCCTTTTATTTCAACTTATTGCATGCAAACTGCAATTTTCCTAGTGATAATTAAGGAAGCAGTTATGCATCCAAATTAAAGGAATTTCAGGCTTCCGGTCCATCCTTAAACTATTCACCGCACAAATTTCCTGCTCATAACGAAACAGTTATGCATTCAAATTAAAGAATTACAGGTTCTGGTTTCCTGGTGATAACGGAGCAGTTATGCGTTCAATTTAAAGAATTGCATGTTTCCGGTTCATCCGATTCATCCTTAAAACCATTCACGGCACAGTTCTCTTTCTGTGGTTGACCGAAACTTTGATTATGTTATTGTCTACCAAACCTTTGAATTTTCAAGATAACACCTCGGCATGATTAAGTAACACTATGTACACCATACCCAAAATTCGTATGATCCGATCTACACGTTGAGCGGACCCATGTTCACACGCTCTGTGTAAAATGGTTAACCTCCGGTTATCATAGTTGGAAAACCAAGAAATATAACCAGGTCTTTAATCTACTAAACTTTCAAGATGGTACTGAATCAACTAGTATTACACACCTTTTGGACCACTTGGGCCTAAACCACACCACACTACAAGCTACAAACAGGCTGGGGCATCACACGGTAGATCCTAGTGTTAACACCCAAAATTGACACCTAAATAGAAAAATAGAAACATATGACCGAATTTGGAAAAAGACCGGGTTTCTTGCATGATGCCGGATTGACCACCATTATATGGCCGGTCAGACTAGCTGAGTTCTACTCCGAGTCTAAATTTATCAGGTCTCGGGTTTGCTTAATCAGGTTGAGGTTTCTCAAGTTATAATTGGTCTCTACCCCGAGTATAAGATGTGGAGAAGGCACTGTAGGAGATAAGACCAACCTCTTTATAAGGGCCACAGCCGGTTCAATGGAGGCACCAATCTACTTCCACCGCTTTTAGCCAATTGAATCACTTTTTCAATATTGCATCTACTTTTGCATAGTTTCTAGTCTGGTGCATCTATCTTTGTCGATTTGTGTTTTACTAGGAGAGTGTGAATCCTCTTTGTAGGTTTATCCGGAAAACCTTCCGTTCCACCCACAAGACGGGTGCTTATCTCTATTTTGTCTAAACCAGCTCCGCTAGCCGATGTTGATCTTCAAAACCCAACTTGGTCTATATTTTTTTTAGATCAAGGTGGTACTTCTAAAATCTAAATCGAGAGGTCACTCTAAATAGGCTTAACGGGAGACACAAACGCATAAGTACTATTACACGTAATCTAAAGACATGCATGTATCTATTTTCTTTATGTAATACATGTCTTTTTTTCCTTCTAACAAAATTCTCTCTTAAATTACTTATCTGATCTAAAATCCGATTATACCATTGTGTTGTTGCGATTAAATTATTATAATAAGATCTTACATGATTATATTATGGTGAAAAAATATTTATGTTTGTAAATTATTTTTTATTATATATGTAAGTTACTTTTATTATATATATAAATTACTTTTAGATTTGATTAAATTACTTCTTATATATTCGTAATGCTCTGAGTTGATTACTTTTATTATTGTTTTTAGTTAATTCCATAATTTGTGCTGATTAAATTTAATTTCTAGATAGACTCATGTTTTTATCCCTACAATGGATTTACTTCTAATATTGTAACAACTTACTTTCATTTTGTGCTATTTTACTTTTACGATTTATGTAAATTACTTTCAGACTATTGAATTTACTTCCGTAAATGTATTTACTTAAAAATCTTCTCTACACTTTACTTGTGAATTTACTCCACATAATTTCTTACTTTAACTCAGTCGTAATGTAATTACTTCTAATGTTATAAAGAGTTACTTCTATTACATATCTAAGTTACTTCTACAATTTAAATAAATTATTTTTAGATTAATAAAATATTTGAATATATCCAACATGGATCTCGTTTTGTCATATATTTTGAGTAGAGTATAATGATTCAAATAGATCTTAAAAATAATCTATGATTTAAAAAATATAAGTCATTAAAGAGTTTAAAAAGACATGCATCATTGACTAAGGGGGATTTATATATGTGATGGAGGGGTCTCCCGTTAGGACTAACCCACTACTGCATGCACTACCTAGTCACATTGAATAGTGATTGTATGGTCTCCGAGAAGGTACCGGAGGTACATTTTTAAGAATTCATGTGATTATATATATACATATAGAGAATTTTTACGGTGTTTGCATTCCAAAAAAGGTAAACATCCAACGCTTCATAATGAAAGGTACTACTTAAAAGGTATTCAAGTATTGTTATAGGTATTTAGGTAGGAAGGGTAAAAAGATAATTGTTTTGGGAATTGAGAAGGGCATGATCGTCTCAATATTAGCTCTAGGTACATAGGTACCGCATTGGTATTTCATCTTCCATATTCCTCCACCGTGTTATTTTCGTGTTTTGTGACATTTACATTTGGTATCTAACAACAAGGTCCAACGCTATTCGTCTTCTTCCTCCTATCCAAGCTTGGGCAAACAAGAGGAGGAGGCTAAGGGCGTCGAGGTTCTGGTGGCTGTATGATGACAGTGATGGCGGTAAGACATGTCTCGCAGCACAACGCACTCACGGGGAGTGAAGGCAGGCACAAAGGACAACAAGAGCGCTCGGAACGCGAGCGCTAGGGTTTGACTCAGGGAAAGAAAGAATGACGGGTAGCGAGCTTCAATTGGTATTTCGGCCACCTAAGGGCATCACCATGCGTCCTAGCCGATAGGGAATCCGCTTTCCCGAACTTGTTGACGAAAGTGGTGTGGGAGTGGTTGGTAGCGGTGGAGTTTGATGGGAGGGCGGAGACATGGCCATGGACAAGAACGAAGCGGTGGAAGAGAACAAAGGAGACATCAATCTTAGCTTTTTCTCCCATGCAGATCAATTAAATCCACTAAATTTGTGGAAGATTTACTTTGTTTCTATCAAACGATACAATCCACTAAATTTTTGGAAGATTTACTTTGTTTCCTATTAAAAGATACCGATCACATGGAGCTAGCTATTCTCGATTCACAGATAATACCGTATTTTACTAGTAAATTACCCTACTGCCATCATTTACGATAATTTTATTTTGTACCTTGCCCTCTCTTAATCAACGGTAAGCATTGTCCTACCTCTCAGTACTTCTAACTACCTCGCAAACACCGTAAAAGCTCTCATATATATATTATTACTATTACTCAAAATAGATAATTATTTGAACCTACCCAAGTTGGACGCCGTTATTTCCATCGTTATTACCACGTTCGACTAAGTTAGCCAGCAATATTCCACGTCATTGTGTTGACGAGCAGGGAAAAAAAGGAGATACAATACTCATGAATGCCACCCAACATTACATGAAGTGATGTGGTGCTGTTTTCTTAGCTAGAACTAGAAAGGCCAAGGGCAAATGTATATAGAAAAAGTGGTTCTTATGGTGGGTCCCATATGTAAGTATCCTTTAGTTATTTCTATTGCTATAATGGTGAGGCATGATGAATTTTAGATATAGGCCCACTAGCAAAAGGGTAGAGGAGAGAGATGATACTATTTTATTGCTTATAGCTTATCCTTATACATAAGGGTAACTCATCCTATTGTATCTTAGGGCATCACTGCAAAAGTGATCTATATAAATGGGATCCACAATCATAGATTTTAACTATAGCAATCCCCACAATATATATAGATATAAGTAATATTAGGAGAACAGAGAAGTAGAGGTAGATAATACTATTTATTCCATATATGGGTAGTCCATATGCATATGGTTACCTTTTCTTATTTCTCTAACTAGTTGCCACTAGTAGAGAACAGGGTTTTGGAATTTAGTTTTAGTCCCGGTTAAAATAGAAACCGGAACTAATGTACATTTTAGTCCCGGTTGGGAGCTCCAACCGGGACTAAATGTGCCCGCCCCAACGGCTAGCTGAGTGTCGGCGGGGGGGGGGGACCTTTAGTCCCGGTTGGAGACCAAAACCGGGACTAAATCCCCACTTTTAGTCCCGGTTGGTTGTACAAACCGGGACTAAAGGTCTTGGTCCCGGTTATTGCCCCAAACCGGGTCTAAAAGAGAGGATTTAGTCCGTGTTTTCCCCTCAACCGGGACTAAAAGTTCTAGTATAAAATCACCTCCTTCAACCTCCAGCCCGAGCTCCTCCAGCCTGAGCTTGACCTTATTTTTGCTCCGGCCGGTGGCTCCATTTGTGAAATTTTTCGTTCTCCTATTTCTTCGATTCGTTCGACCATTCTTTCTTGTTGAAAGGTTAGCAACCTCCTTCTCATACGATATATTGATAGCGTTGCTCGTTTTACGGTTTAAATTCGAGAAATTTGTGGTTTGTTTTTATTTAGTTAGTTCATGGTATAGCTCGATGATGATATGGTCAATATTTAATTGTGTGTGGTAATGTTAATATTGTGAGGACTAAGAGAGAATATATACGTCGCCTTGCGTCGGAGTGGACAAGTAGGGGCAATTCGAGACGGCTACGACGTCGATGAGTTGCCTTCTGCTTGTCCACTTTTGCACATGGTGACGAGACTTAGTTGTATGGTTTGCTACACACATCATAAAATGTATTTGACCTATTGGCGGGAGGGCCAATAAAATTGGCAATCCGCTATCTGAGAGCACTAAACTTTTAGTTGAAATCTTTTTTATTAATAATGTTTTTTTATTAATACACCTTAAAATTAATTAGTCATGCAATAATTATTTTTCATGTGTTAATGTAATGCAGATGAACCGGCAACAGATGTACGGCGACCGCCGATCCGGGGAGTTTATTGAGGGCGTACATGCTTTCTTACGTGTGGCCGAGGCAAATAAGCGGAATGGTTTCATATGTTGTCCATGTATTAATTGTAAGAACATGAGGGATTATTCTTCCTCAAAGACAATTCACGAACACCTGTTTAGGTCGGGTTTCATGGCCGGTTATATATATGTTGGACCAAACACGGAGAGAGCGGGGTTATAATGGAGCAAGATGAAGAAGGGGATGATGACGACATTGGTGTGTTTCGTGAATATGGTGCCTTCGGTTATATGGAAACGGACGAGGAGGCAGCGCCAGAAGATGAGCCTGTTGATGATCTTGGTCAGGCAATACGCGATGCACATAGAGACTGCGAAACTGAAAAAGAAAAGATGAAGTTCGAGCGCATGTTAGAGGATCATAAGAAACTGTTATATCCAAATTGCGAAGAGGGGCAGAAAAAATTGGGTACAACACTGGAATTGCTGCAATGGAAGGCAAAGAATGGTGCATCTGACAAAGGATTTGAGGAGTTACTAAAAATCATAAAGAAGATGCTTCCGAAGGGTGACGAAATGCCCGCCTCTACATACGAAGCAAAACAGGTTGTGTGCCCACTGGGATTAGAGGTGCAGAAGATACATGCTTGTCCAAATGACTGCATTTTGTACCGCGGTGAGGATTACGAGAATTTGGATGCTTGCCCGGTATGCGGTGCGTCACGGTATAAGATAAGGCAAGATGACCCGGGTGATATCGAGGGTGAACGTCCTAGGAAGAGGATCCCTGCGAAGGTCATGTGGTATGCTCCTATAATACCACGTTTGAAACGTTTGTTTCAAAACAGAGATCATGCAAAGTTACTGCGCTGGCACAAGGAGGACCGTAAGGTTGACGCTATGTTGAGACACCCTGCTGATGGTTCTCAGTGGAGAACCATCGACAGAGAATTCCCACGGTTTGCCGAGGACGCAAGAAACCTAAGGTTTGGTTTAAGTATGGATGGCATGAATCCTTTCGGTGAGCAGAGCAGTAGTCATAGCACTTGGCCAGTGACTTTATGTATTTATAACCTTCCTCCGTGGTTGTGCATGAAGCAAAAGTTTATTATGATGCCTGTGCTTATCCAAGGGCCAAAGTAACCTGGCAACAATATTGATGTGTACCTAAGGCCATTAGTTGATGAACTGCTACTTCTGTGGCAAGATAAAGGTGTACGTGTGTGGAATGAGTACAAACAGGAAAATTTCGACCTATGAGCATTGTTGTTCGTAACAATCAATGATTGGCCTGCTCTTAGTAATCTTTCAGGACAGACAAACAAGGGATATAAGGCCTGCACGCACTGTTTAGAAGATACTGAAAGTGTATATTTGAAAAAAAGTCGAAAAGTTGTCTACGTTGGTCATCGTCGCTTTCTTCCTGTCAACCACCCACTAAGAAAAAAGGGCAAGCACTTCAAATGTAAACCGGATCACCGGACGAAGCCTGAGAACCACAGTGGTGATGAAGTATTCAACATGGTCAAAGATGTGCATGTTGTCTTCGGGAAGGGACCTGGCAACCAACCTGTTGTAAATGACGCTGACGGACACGCTCCAATGTGGAAAAACAAGTCTATATTTTGGGAGCTACCCTATTGGTCAGTCCTAGACGTCCGCCACGCGATCGACGTGATGCATCTGACGAAGAATGTTTGTGTCAACCTGCTAGGCTTCATGGGTGTGTATGGAAAGTCAAAAGATACACTTGAAGCGTGACAAGACCTACAATGTATGCACGGGAGAGATAAACTGCATCCAGAGAACACAGAGGATAGACCTGATTATTTCGGTCCAGCGAGCTGCACTTTAAGTAAAGAAGAGAAGAAAAGTATGTTTGAATGCCTAAAAAGTATCAAGGTACCGTCGGGCTACTCGTCAAATGTAAAGGGGATAATAAACGTGCCAGAGAAGAAATTCCAAAACCTAAAGTCTCATGACTGCCATGTGCTTATGACCCAATTACTTCCTGTTGCATTACGAGGCATTTTACCTGAGAATGTCCGATTAGCTACTGTGAAACTATGTGCATTCTTGAAAGCAATATCTCATAAGGCAATTGATCCATTGAATCTAGCCCAGCTGTAGAAGGATGTGGTCCAATGTCTCGTCAGCTTTGAGCTGGTTTTCCCGCCAACGTTCTTCAATATCATGACACATCTACTAGTACACATTGTTAAAGAGATTACTATTCTCGGTCCTGTAGTCCTACACAACATGTTCCCCTTTGAAAGGTTCATGGGAGTCCTGAAGAAATATGTACGCAACTGGGCACGCCCAGAAGGCAGCATCGCTAAGGGTTACGGAACGGAAGAGGTCATTGAGTTCTGTGTTGACTTTATTCCTGATCTTAACCCCATTGGTGTCCCTTAGTCGCGGTATGAGGGTCGATTAGGTGGAAGAGGAACAATAGGAAAGAAATCAATATTTAGTACAGATGAAGATTCTTTCCGTAAAGCACACTACACGGTGCTGCAAAACTCCTCATTGGTTCGTCCGTATATCCTAGACCACATGAACATTATACGATCGGATAACCCAGGGAAGCCTGAGATATGGATTACGCATCGTCAAGTGGAAACATTTGGCGGTTGGTTGCGAAAACATCTTAGGGGGGATGATACAATTGATGAGCAATTGTACTTATTGTCTAGGGAACCATCGTGGCATATCATGACATTCCAAGGATATGAGATAAATGGGAATACATTTTACACGATAGCCCAAGACAAAAAGAGTACGAACCAGAACAGTGGAGTACGCATAGATACCACAGACCCGAATGGCGATAAGGAAACATATTATGGCCGTATAGAAGAAATATGAGAGTTGGACTATGGACAAAATTTCAAGGTCCCTTTGTTTCGATGCCAGTGGGTGAAGCTAACCGGGGGTGGTGTATCAGTGGACAAGATATACGGTATGACTACAGCCGATCTCAAAAATCTTGGATACAGGGACGAACCGTTCGTTCTAGCCAAGGATGTGACTCAGGTCTTCTATGTCAAGGACATGTCTACCAAACCAAAGAGGGGAAGAAACGACAAGCTCTCCGGTGAGCCAAAGCGTCACATAATTCTTTCAGGGAAAAGAAACATCGTGGGAATCGAAGACAAGTCCGACATGTTTGAAGAGTATGAAAAGAACGATGAAATTACACCCTTCACGGTTAACACTGACCCAAGCATCATAATAAATATTGAGGATGAACCATGGCTACGGCGCGATCATACTAAATAGTTTATGTAATAATATTTTACCGATTTATGTACGATTTGTAACGTTGTGAAATGTAATGGACATATATATGTAAGACTCGTTTTAATCGTCAAATTATATTCTCCATGCAATCTAAATTTAATTTACATTGAAATGTAAATTTAATTAGATTATTTGAATGTAGTTAGATGTAAATCTAAATTTAATTTTGTTCTCATATTTGGATTTGAATGTAGTTAGATGTAAATTGGTAGTATAAATGTAATTAGATTTAATTAGATGTTAATTTTGTACTCATAAATTCAATAATACCACTAGATTTATTTTTGCAATTATATTTGTGGAATAAATATAATTTTGTACTCATATTTTACAATAAATGTAATTAGATTTAATTGGTACAATAAATGTAAGTAGATTTAATTGGTACCCATAAATATAATTAGATTGGAGTGGTACAATAAATGTAATTAGACGTGATTAAGCGTATGCCCACGGTCCCAACAAATTGTAGTTTTTTCAATGATAGTTTGGAACATAAATTTTATTTTTTATGCAATTTACAAATCTCATGGTTTAGTTAGTTAATTTTAAGTAATTGTGTAATAGTGTGCGCGGGAAGCAAAAATTTTTGGCTAAAAATTTGGCTGCGCGCGCGAAGTGAACCTTTAGTCCCGGTTCTAGGTTGGAACGGGACTAAAAGTTTACTTTTAGTCCCGGTTTTAAGTTACAACTGGGACTAAAAGTCCCTATTTAGTCCCGGTTCCAATCTAGAACCGGGAATAAAGGTCTATGGTCCCGGTTGGAGCCAAGAACCGGGACTAAAGGGCCCCTTCATCTACCGCCCGACGCCGCCCGACGCCTCTTCATCTTCATCTTCAAGCCGCCGTCACTCTACCGCCCGACGCTGCAAGACCCACCGCCCGACGCCGCGTCTTCTCCGGCCTTCCGCTGCCCGACGTCGCCGTCTTCTCCGGCCTTCCACTGCCCGACGCCACCGTCTTCTCCGGCCTTCCGCCGCCCGACGTCGCCCAACGGCGTCGGCCTCGGCGACCTCCACAGCCACCACCACCAGTCTCCGTGCCATCCGCAAGGCGACCTCCACCGCCACCGCCGCCCGACGCCCCACCGCCCACCGCCGGCCGCCCACCGCCAACCGCCGGCCGCCCACCGCCCACCGTCGGCCATAGAGACCGCCGGTGATTTTTTTTAATTTTTTGGGTTCAGTTTTAATTTTAAATTTTATTTTGAAATGTATATTTAATTTTGTACAACAATTTTGTACCCATTAAATTCAATAATACGGTAGATTTACTTTTGATTGAGTTGTAGAATTTAATTTTGATTAAAATGTAATACTCTAAGTTCAATAGTACGGTAGATTTAATTTTGATTGAAATGTATATTTAATTTTGTACAGCAATTTTGTACGCATTAAATTCAATAATAAAGTAGATTTAATTTTGATTGAGTTGTAGATTTTAATTTTGATTAAAATGTAATACTCTAAATTCAATAATACGGTAGATTTAATTTTGATTGAAATGTATATTTAATTTTTTACAGCAATTTTGTACCCATTAAATTCAATAATACGGTAGATTTAATTTTAGTTGAGTTGTAGATTTTAATTTTGATTAAAATGTAATACTCTAAATTCAATAATACAGTAAATTTACTTTTGATTCAGTTGTAGATTTTAATTTTGATTAAAATTTAATACTCTAGATTCAATAATACGGTAGATTTACTTTTGATTCAGTTGTAGATTTTAATTTTGATTAAAATGTAATACTCTAAATTCAATAATATAATTTTAATTGAAATGTATATTTTAATTTTGTACTCATATTTTTGGCATTACCAATTTAACGAATAGATGGCCGACCCAAATGAAGAGACCATATTTGACATTATCAATGAAGGCTCACAGTATGTCGGCGACGATGAAATCGATGACGGTAGCCAGTTCTTAAATCTGGAATGCGCGGAAGAGCAAGTAAATACCAGTGAGGTATACATCGCAGATTTAAATTTAAACACAATTTGTAACGAATGTATTAATGAAACAATCGATATGTATGTGTAGCCCTCTGGATCGACAACGACGTCGTCGTCTAGAAAAGTAAGGGGCCCGACCAAGCCGTTGGAGCGGCGATTCATTATCTCTGAAGTTAGCAGTGATGGACAACCGCTCGCGCCACCAGAAAATGCAAAGAAATTTGTATATGAGTGCGGAGTAAGGGTTAGGGATAAGATCAGCATCAATCATACGTATTGGAAGAAAAACACTCAAGAGCCCGATGCAAAATATGTCACTGACAGAGACAAGGATCTCTTATGGAATGATGTCAAGGCACACTTCGATTTACCAGAAGGGACAGAACCAGTAGTTAAGAAATGGGCTCTAAAGAAGATAGCAACGCTATTTGCTAAGTACAAGATGATGTTGAACAGAACATACGTAAAGAAGAATAAGACTCCGTCCTTCGATGGTCCCCTGCAGAAGATAAAGGACTTCTGGGATGAATTTGTAATCAACCAGACTTCTGATACAAGCAAGACGCGGCAGGAAAAAGCCCAACAGAATGCATTAAAGAAGAAGTATCATCATACACTTGGAGCAGGTGGCTACAAGAGTGCAATGCCTAAGTGGGAAAAAATGGAGTCGGACTTGCTTGCAAAAGGGATTAGGCCGGCAACCATTGATTGGCCTGAACGTTCCAGGTCTTGGTTTTTCGGGCATGGTGGAACACTAGACCCCGATACCGGTGCATGCATTGTGGGTGAGAAAATGCAAGCAGTTTGTCGACGACTGTTTGCTGCCATAGACGCTGCGGCCAAGGGTGAGTTCGAGCCCAACAGAGAGAAAGATGAGCTAACTTACGCCCTCGAGAATCCTGAACACCCTGGGCGAACAAGAGGCAAAGGAGTGATCCCATGGAAGGAAGGCTTCTCTCACGATCTGGAAAGCTACAGAAGCCATCAGAGGAGAAAGGCTGAGGACGCAGACCGGTTTTGAATTTTAGAAGAGGCGATCCTTCAATTGCATGAGCGAGAAAAACGCCTTGAGTCCAGATTGCAAGAAGTTGAGGGACAATTGGCTAGCCAACGAGTGAACACATCAGAGCCGACTGTCAACATAAGCCCAGCTCAGTGTAGAAGCAGCGTAGCTTCCACGGAAATCAAAGAGGATGATGATGTCTTACGACGTTACCCCTTGGATGACGTCACAACAAATATGACACCTTGTGAGCTGCACACTCCCGTGAGGAACATCACAATCATGGTGGCCACCGGTGTTGTCATTCTTCCGGAGTCTACCAACTCGCAGCAAATACATTACCGTCCGATTCAAGCTGGATATGCTAAAGTCGCGGTGGATAGAGTTGTAAAAGAATTTCGACAATTGACACTAGACATTCCTGGCGGTGAGGGGGAGATGACCCTAGGTGAAGTAGAGCACGGATTCATCCTTTGGCGTAAGCGCTACATCGTTATACCTGGAGCGCCTCCTAGACCGCCTTCGCCTCCTAGGCCGATCATATCTCCAATTCGATCTCCAGATCATGAAAGTGCACAACGGCAAATTTCGACTCCTCAATCACCGATACGGTCTCCGCGTCCACGGTCTCCGCCTCCCGTGTCTCCGCCGGCCCAGGTGATTAAGCGTATGTCCACGGTCCCAGCAAAACATGGTGTAAAGAGGAAGCTGCCATACGATATGACTGCAGAGGAAACCGCCGAAGTGGTAAAGGGAGAGGTGAAGGCGTTTTTCTCTAATGTGAGGGAACAAATGAAGAAAAATGTCGAGGATGCAAAAATGTTGCCAAGCCATAAACTAAGGAAATTAGTTGTACAACACGAGAAGGCAAGGAGGGAAAGAAATAAGTCACCGCCTCGATCGGACTACGAGCGCTCTCTCAACAAGTCTTACAAGGAGTCGAAGAGAACCAAGAAACAGGGAAAAGATGTTGCACAACTCGGTATGCAATCGAAGCAAACAATCGAGCCGCTCGTTGTTCAACAATCATATGCAGAGTATGATCATGACGCGCTCATCCAAATGATGAAAGACACTGGTCTGACAAGGGAAACACTTGTGGGGCTGAAATCGCCACCGAAAAGGCCACCGTATACGTCGATAAATGGAAGACCAGCTATGTGTATGGCCGGAGTCTTGTTAACCCTAACGCGGTAAAATTACTTCCTACCCAAATGTACAAGTTACACAACTGGTACATGCAAGCCTGTCAGAACGGAACAGAACTCATTTCGGCTAAAATTCAAGATGAGCATTTCTTCCGGAGCGAGGACTTGATACACGTTGAATTCACTGAATTACACCCGCTATTTCACAGGGACGCTCTCGAGAAATCTCTATTGAGCTATTGGTGTTTGTAAGTGATTCTTTTTTAAAAATTAACGAGTCTTGTGTATGTGTAAAGTATATATCTCTCACTTTGTATTTGTCTTACCCATGCAGTATGGAGATGATGAATCAGAAGAAAAACATGGTGTTCGATGTTGGATTTTTCGATCCATATATCATACACGAGAGAACTGTGAAGGAAAAGTCGGAAGAAACGGAGAACAATATGTTCCGCTTCTTTGACAAACAACATCACAAGACGACCATACTCTTCCCTTACAACTTCGAGTGAGTGTTTGTCTTGTGCACATTTTATTTCGACTACTTCGTTCTAAATGTGCAATTAACGACGTACAACTGTAGGTCATCTATATTGACAAAGGCTATGTTATGATCTTGGACTCCTTGAGAAAGCCAATGTCCAATTACCAAAACATGCTAGACATGCTACAAAGGTAATTATTTGTCTCGCACTTCACATTTTTATGCCATTATCTCGATATGATATGAATAACTCAACTGATTTATTTCTCTTAAGCTGTGCCTGGGTAAGGTTCACTTTGAAACATCCTGGTCAATGGACTGTGCCTCTTCGAATAAACCCACACAAAGTAAACTAGTTAGGCCCACCTCTTTCTCCCATTAAATTCGTTACTAATAAGATTAATTGATTGATATATGGTTTTCTCTTATAGTGGTGTCTGCAGTAGCCAAAGAATACCAATTTATGTGGATACTGCGTTTGCGAGCACCTCTTGCATTATTCATTAAAAACAGAGAAATCTATAGACGTACGTATAAATACGCAACTTAATTTTCCCTCTCTTATTAATAATACATACATACATATATTAATAATATACTTATATTTCCATCTCTTATTCATAGCTTCAATGGAAGAAGGACAGGGTCATACGAGATGACCAGATAAAAGCTATTCAAGAGTCATTAGCAGGGTTTATTAATGACCAAGTCATAAATCCCGAGGGAGCGTACCACTTTGACGGTCGTTTGCAACCCAAAACATTTACTCAGGAGGGTCCAAATTTGGATGATCCAAATTTCGAATAACTCCATATATCTAGGTGCGTTGTGATGGTCAGAAACAATATGTAAATGTGGTTGTACATATATTATTTTGCGCTAATATTTATATAATATTGCTTAACAAGAGCATTAAACTAATTATATGCATGCAAGATGTCTATTACTAGTATGTAATATATATGTACATATAAGTATACGAAGAAGAAACGTATAATACGTTAGATATTAGCGTAAAGAAACAAAAAGAAATTGAAACATAATAAAATAACTGAAAAACAAAAAAAATACTTTTAGTCCCGGTTTTTACCTAAAACCGGGACTAAAATCCCCTCTAAAACCGGGACTAAAAGACCGTACCCGGCGGCTCCGGGGGACCTTTAGTCCCGGTTCGTAGCTAGAACCGGGACTAAAGGTGTCTTTTAGTCCCGGTTTTCCGGGCCCTTTAGTCCCGGATAGGGGGTCCCGGTTGGGAAACCGGGATTGAAGGGGTTTCCCAACCGGGACTAGATCCCGTTTCTCTACCAGTGTGCACAATATTATTATGTGACTGAATCAAATATTATATTAGCTATGAACTATTTTTACACCACATTGTGGATGTCCTAAAGATTAGTTTTACAATGTATAAGTTAGCTTTACCAGAAAGAATGGTCGTGCGTTGTAACGGGTTAAAGCAATTTTAATCTTACATATTACTTAAGTCTGCAGGATATCCTACTATAGAAATGAATCTCAAGGTTGATCAAAAGGAGCTGGCCATTATTTGCTCGATGAAAATAGGAGCCCTCTGCTATGATTGTTTCATTCATGCACAACCTATACGCACAAATGCATTTATAACAGCCAGTTAGATAGTTAAGTCTTCCTTGTTATGGAAATAAATACATGACGGAGACACGAATTTTACGTGGGAAACCATTATGGAAGAAAACCACGTGCGTCGACCGGTAATGATTAGTATAGAGGAGTTGGACATAAACATAGGGGATACATTGAGCTATTATACCCTTCAGTACGACATACAAGGGCTATATAAAGGATAAATCTAGGAGTCCTAATATGTAAAGACTCGAAGTTCTACTAGGAAACTAATCATGTGATACAAAGTCATTTTAGGTAACTAATCCTAATATATTATATGCTGAAGTTCAGATCACATATTTAATAGTTTCCACCGTAAAATGAATCTTTTCTTGTAATATAAAAATCTTCAATCTCCAAACAACCTCATAACGTGACAAAATTATTGTGCGCCAAATAATCAATTGGACTATAAAACCGTAACACCCTTAATCCAAAAAAGGTAGACCATACATTAAACTCGTAATTAGAAATTAATAAATCCTGAATTTACTAGTATAAACTTGTGTGAACCTAGTAGAGACATGATACACTATGGGTGCAAAAATAAAGTATTTTGATCTTCATAAAAACCTCCTGATAAACTGGCACGTAAGTGTAGCAAAAACTGAACCTAAATTTGATTTAGCCAAACGAGACCAAAGCAAAGCAGATGATCTTAGCAAATCCATCTACTCACGTGGTTCCCCGAGAAGGATAAGTAAAATTAATTCTCCTTCATTTGTCTACTCGCATGGTTCCTGAGAAGAGAAGTAAAATTAATTGTGTCCTTCTCGGAAACCATGCGAAGTGGATGGATTGGCCTCACATTTCCTCTGCGGACGTGTGCCCATCGCTGTTTCTTGCCCTGGACTGAAACGGATTCAATCCATATGCATGCATGGCGTGGTCGACGCGGGAAGGGCAGGCAAGCCAAATCAGCAACGAACGTGTGGCACCGCGCGATGTACACAGGAATCGGACGCGGACACGCCGTTGCTTCGCGCGCGGAGACGACATCAGGCACAACAGAAGTAGGCGACGTACGAAAATATGGCAAAAACAAATTTATTTTTTATAATAGGTAAAGATAAAGATGTTAATTAGATTTTCATTGTCGTTATGTCATGTGAGACGATAAAAACCCTACGAATCGTTTTAAGTAGATAAAGATAAATCTATAAAGATCACTTTACTACACATTTTAAGTACCCTAAAGACAGGAAAGCCCTGAAGACAAACATATATATATCTGTCCTCCTCTCAAGTCCTTAGTCCTATGCATACATATAGGCACCGAAAGAAAAGAGCGACGAACATATATATTCAATCTTTCCAACCTATTATTGCTTTTTTGCCGTATAATCTGGTTTAGCACAAGTAACATCTTTGTCAGCAGTAAGTCTCAGAACATTTTGTATGCTCAGGATCTCAGATGTTTCATCTGAAGGACAATGGATAGTTCTGTGTTGAGAGATTTACATGAGTGGTTTGGAATGTGAGGTATCAGTTAGAAATAGATGGCATGTCAAGGAAGAGAGAGGGTCCTCTACAATACTACATGTACTGTATGGCTCACTGACATATGAGCCTTATAGATCCTTGGACCCATATGTCAGTGAGCCATAGGATCTCAATTGGTCAAGGAATGTTTGGCCCACAACAGTTGCAGACCATCTCCATGAATTTCTGCACTTGCACTTGAGGAATGGACGAATGGTGGCCATCATTTTTCAAGAATGCTTCCGTGTCAGTAGTCCCTCATTTTGCTGCCGATGTGACTATGTTTGAGCAGCGCGGCAATGTGCTGCAAAACGTAGGCATCGATAGTTTTGTGCTTAATTACATGTTGAGAGACCATGCATACAGCAAGAGAACATGCGGAATATTATTCTAATGATTGAACTTCCCTCCTTATGTATGTAACAGAACTTTCGTACTTTAATTGAACGGGAAAAATGTTTTCGAATTTAGAAAAATCTGGAAGAGAAGGCAGGTTTCGTTGTAGAAAGCAGGCAAAAAAAGTCTTAAAAAAAAGGTGATCCCATTCATTGTCTTGACTTCTCCACGGAAGAACATATCGCAACAGCAAAGATTAGTCCAGAGATTGGCTAAACCAAATGAACTAGTTAACAAATTAAAACTGCTGCTGCACCAACCGCGCGTCAAAAATAAATTAAAGCAGATCCACCATTAACTAACAGTACTACTCCGTAAACATTGTATTTTCATATAGGAATATATATGCACTGTTATCCTTTCATACAGTATTTTTCCTTAAAAAAAAAACAATAACAGTACTAGCCATTCGTGCATTTCGTTAATACTACCCTAGTAGTTCTCAAATTCAGTGTGCTTCTCCAATCTTTTTCCTCCACATGTTATCTTTCTTAGCGTAGCTACTTATCTTACTTGCTCTGGTTGAGGTGTCATCAAATATATTCTTGCACTAGAGGCTGTATATTGCACACAATAAAAATAATATACAGAAGGAATGGAACATATGGTAGCTGATTGCCTGGTTGTTCTCTTTGTATTGTTCACAAAAAAAAAATGGTACTACATCAAACTTTCACAGGTATGACTTCCATACGAAGATATATTTATTATATGCATTTCCAATTATACATAAATTTAATTTCCTTCCTTTAATAGGATCAGTAACTTTGGTTTGGGAGGCTTCAGTGGAAATTGGATCCACCAACAGATTGTGTTGAGGGTGTGCTTGGGTTCTGATTCGGGCATTCTGTTGGCTCTGGATGTTCAAGCACTGGGTCGCACATCTTCCTTCCATACTCACTGAGATTTCATGGTTACGACTTACGATCACTGCAGGAAGGCATTGCCTGATCGATTCAACAGGGTGAATGGGATCTAGGAATTTTAACAAATTTGTTCTTCCCATCCTGGTTCGTCGATCTAGAACGAGCATATATTAGTTGTAGATTTTATATTCCTCCTCTAATATAAATGCAATCACGTTTGGTTTGTTTGACATGTGAACAGTAAAACAGATTAGAAGAGACATAATCCTCCTACGCCTCCGCGACTGCAATTTCGACGATGATCTAATTGTCCGTGACACACATAGTTTATCACCAATTTTATCTGTCGTTGAACTGTTTAGTTTATTTTTTAAAAAAAAAACCGCAGCTTATATTGGAATCATGAAAGGATTTAGCTGAAGATAAGATAAACTACCAAACAGGGAGATTTAACACATATGAAGTAGCTAAGGGGAACTGTTCTACATTGACATATTGGAGATCGATTAACCTTTTCAGCAATCAATTTACCATCTTTGAAAATTGATTCATATTGATTAAAATTCATTTGAAAATTTTAAATTTTAGTTTTTATATTTTTGCGTGAAATAATTCCACCCTTTTCAGCTCTTTCATAAGTAAATAGTTTCCCTTATCCCTATAAGGATTCTAGAAATCGCAATAAGAAAAGGGGGTTGCGCACAAGATATAAAGTTGATGGGTAATAAGACAAGGATTTATACAGGTTCAGGTCTTCTCGATGAAAAGTAATACCCTACTTTTGTTTCGGGAATTGTATCCGCCAAGTTATGTATTGATACGATAATCTGATTGTGAATACCCCAAAGGAGCGTCATGCTCTACTTATATAAACGGAGGAAGCAGTCTTACAAGATAGAAAATTATCCTCATACGAGATAAATTTCCTATATCTACTCTATAATCCTAACGACTCGGGACTACAGGTCGTTTCTTGATATACAAATAAACGTAATATCTGAGTCCTAGTCCTATGCATATTCTATATACATAACATATCCCCTTTAACCAGTCGGATAGCCCAGCCGTGTGAGTATATAATATTCATAATCTTCACAGTAGCCCCTGAGACCTTCATAGTCGATGAGACAATACCTTCCCGAATCAAATCTTCAAAAACCCGAGTGCTTCAATCATCTCTGCCACATTCTACCGAGTATTTTTATCAAACCAAAAGGCTGTGAAGGACTAGAAAAAATTATTAAAAAACAATAAAAATTATATCTAGGTGCATCTAGGTGTAGCTCTCGACTATGTGTTTAGTTGAACAAACTAAGCATATAGTCAAGGAAACAATATTCAATCATATAAATGATCTTAAATATATAATATGCACAACCTAAGCCAAATGCATAAAAATCGCATAGCAAATAACTCTAATGACAAAGTATATTGCATCATGAATATTAAGTGTCAGCTTCAAATTGTGCTTATACTGCCAAAGCATATATGCTTAAATCCCTAAGATACACAATTTTTACTATACGTAAAAAAGAAAAGGTATTTGTGGTATTAGACCCAAGTAATATAATACACATAAATAGATCCACCATCCGCCAATAAAAAACCAATAATAATAATACTAAGCCTAAGCCATTATATTGGTTATATAAAAATGCTCACATATGTGGCAAAAAACAATGATATAATCTAAAATCAATTGCTCTATAAATTCCAAACAATATCTCTAACTTACAAAAAAGTTAACAAAACAGCCATAAAAAATTTCACTGTTTGCCACCTTTTAAATTGCATTGTATCAACTCCTAAAAGTCATGTAACCAAGGATTTTATGGTATTGGCCACACAAATATGCGCACATAGCCAAAACATTTGTGCTTAAGCTCCTTGAGACACATGATGGGTCACACCAAAGACATGGGCCGTAAACATCTCGTGGGCCAAGACCCATCGAATAACGCTTACCGATACCCTTAAAAAAGCCTGTCGAAACACGTGTCGTCTTCCTCGCCGCTTCAACTTTCCATAAAATTCCCCATTTCGCGCTCCTGTTCACAATTGTGGCCGCTGGAGATAGGATTCCAATTCCCCGCGCATCCAGCCACTGATTCTCTTCACCCTACACAGAAATCCGTCATGAGCACTCCCCATTCCATCCTCTGCGAAGATCCAGAGCTAGAAAAGCCCCTAAGACCTCTCTTCCCCAACCTCGACCATGTTGGCAGAGAGAGAAATCCCCTTCGAGAGTGGATAGTTTCGGATGTGAAGGAATCGGAATCCACCTTGAAAGAGATGGTGAAGGACGGCGTGCTTCCGGAGAAAGAAATCATCGGATGGAACGTGACATCCGGTGAGGAATACCTCACTCCTAACACCGGTGAGATCATTGTTTTTACTCTCTTCTTCTACTCTGGCCTCGCTCTTCCCACTTCAGATTTCTTCCATGGTCTTCTCAATTTCTATGGGATTAAGATTTATCATCCAAACCCAAACTCCATTCTGCACATTTCCATCTTTATCCATCTGTGCGAAGCCTTTGTTGGTATCAAACCCCATTTCACTATGTTCCGCCGCATGTTCTACCTCAAAGCCCACCCCACCAAAGAAAATCCTTGCATAGTCGGTGGATCTAGATTTCAATTACGCGACATGCTCCGTTGAGATTACTTCTCTCTTCCTCTGAAGTCTTCAAACAAGTGTTAACATTCAAATTGGTTTTATATCTCGAACCCAGAACCAAGTTTTCCCTGTTTTGTTGGCCTTCCCCACATTCACCAAGCCCACTAGAACTCCCTGCTCGATGACGAAAAATTAATTGAAGCCAATGTCTTGCTGGCGAAGATCATGGAGATAAATAAACAAGGCTTGCTCGGGGAGCAAGTCACTCAACATTTAATCAAGTGCCGACTGGCCCCTATAAAGGAACGGTCCAAGCCGGCTTACGAATATGAAGGCTAGACTGATTTCAATCGCGAAGACCCTGAGTCACTGGGCTACCAACTCATGTGCTCTCAGATTTATAAATATTCTCAACCGACATTGCTATCAACTACAACCATAAGCTACTAGTCACCCCATACAGTCTGCACCGACCTCCTCCCGTGGTAAGTTGTCTTGTCAATATGTTCAACTTATTACTTGTAATTTCCTTCTCAATAACCATCAAACTACTGAAAACTCCGACTTGCAGGAAAACGCCCTTCTCATCTCTAAACCACCACTAGCCATACGTTGATCCCCTCGGAAGAACCCAGTCGGTGGAAACTGGCCAAC
This sequence comes from Oryza punctata, assembly GCA_000573905.2. Classification (NCBI taxonomy): domain Eukaryota; kingdom Viridiplantae; phylum Streptophyta; class Magnoliopsida; order Poales; family Poaceae; genus Oryza; species Oryza punctata. The sequence goes on from CM002496.2 coordinate 13,951,900, forward strand.
CGGGGGACCGATAGTCGACCCGTAATAGAAGAACAAGAGGGATGCAACCGGGCAGGATAACCAACGATCCAACAAAAGTAGAAGACTCATCAGCGACTCTTCTGATGATGAAGAAGAAAATATCCTAGCCCCAAACGCTGAGACCACTCAAGCCAGACCTCAGTCGACTAGGTCAACTCCAAAGATAAGGAAGTCCTCTAGGTAACGATTCATCCCATTATCGTCACCTTCTTGATCACATAATAGATTAAGTATCTTGCATTATCTATACCAAATCTCTTGATTCATCATTCAAAAATGCAAAACATCAACCCAACTGGTCGATCAGACACACCAACTATTGACCTGGAGCCTGCCAGTCGAGAAGCTACTGACCCAAGTGTCTAAGAAGCCACCAAAACTCAGTCGGGTGCTGAGAACGAGTTAACCAACTAGGAGCCCCCAATTGGGGACCAGTCAGGTGCCATAGAGCTGACTGCTGAGCAAGAGCCTCCGACTAGAAATCAGTCAGAACAAGAGCAATATGCTAAAAACAACCAAGAAACTTTTGGTTCCTACCACTCCGCGGACAATGAAGCTCAGATAGAAAATGACCAACCCACTGGAGACACTACAACCCATGGAAGAGAAGAAGAAGCTGCATCTGGCACTGTTTACAAGGACCAAGAGCCTTTAAGCAAATTCCTAGATATAATCACAAGTAACCTTCCATAACTCAATTCCTCGAGTATTGTATTCTCCATCCTGAATATCAATGAGTTTGTTTATTAGAGCCCATTGTTGGAGAAGATGAGGAAATCCTACACATAAAATCAGTGGAAGACTCACTCCCACCAACCAAAATCCAATGGCGCGATTCCGATGGCTATGCCCACGGAATGGTCCTGAAGAGCGTGACCTCTTGGTGGCCCGGCTGATAGAATCAACCAGACTTCTGAACGTAAGTATCAACTTAACTTCCAATCGCTGCTTAATCCTCATAGCACATGATTGTCTGTATGAATGCAGAGAATATATCGCTAATCCCAAGCAAAATCTGAAACCCTGGAGAAGTTGGTGCACATCTAAATAACCTGGAGGCACTCCAGAAAGAGTGGAAAGAAACCTAGGAAGCTGCCTAATCTAGGGAAAAGAATCAGAGGGCAGGGATCAGCCCACTGAGGGATATAAACCTGGAATGCCTCCAACATTGTTGGAGGTAAGCAGAAATTCTTTCGACTGTAATATTGTCTTGAATAAAACTCTTCCTTGCTGATCTTGAGAATATTATGCTTTAGGCCATCTATCCAAAATAGAATCTTTAAAGGCCCAACTGAAGAAGGCAGAGAATAACAATGCTCAACTTGAAAAGAGACAAGGCTCAAGCTTTGTCAGGCCTTGAAGGTAACATTGGCAAGCCTCAGAAATTCTTCTACTCCGACTCAATCGTCTTTAATCTTTATTCCTTAACCAATCCTTGTAGAGCATAAATTGAAATCCAAGGCATAGTTTGATGTCTTCGTCGACCGAGTGAAAAGAGCTGAAAATAATTCGGGACGACATCGCTGATGCCGCTGCCCCAATAATAAATGTCGTATTCCAGAATGGCTTGGGCACCAGCTCTAAGGATGCCACCGAGATCTTCAAGAAGCTCCACAAAGCTCTAGAGAGATATTTCGATAATATTAGCGAAGCAGCCACCATGGGAGTGAGTGAAACTCTTGCAATGACAAAGTCCTTGTATCCCTGAGTGGATATAACTGGTGTAGGAGATGGCTTAGCGGATGGCAATTCTGACGAGTAGGCCCTAGACCTGATCAATGAAGCTCAAGAGTCTGCCCGGAAAATTGTTGTAGATGTCCTTGAAAATTTTCGAGAGTAAACTCATTGATGTATGAAACTTCTTTTGTAAACTATCTTGTTAAATGTTAACTTATTTATGTCATATCCTAATTATCGAATCTTTCTTTTAATTTCTTAAAAATTTCTCTCCAACTTAGATCAAGTCTAAAACTTGATTAAGCCTTTCAGTCCTTATCCACTCGACACGAAACTCAGGCATAATCGATGATAAGCCAAACAAACAAGGCGCATTAAAAAGAAAAGATAACATAATTCATTATTATTGATAGCTCCTGACTGACAACTCAAGAAGACAACTTACTTGACATTAGCAGTTGAGAGAAAGAAGATATAAAATATAACTTAAGTGTAGTAACGCTGAAGATGCTCAATATTCCAAGAGTTCTCCATGATCGATCCATCTTCACGGTTCAGATGATAAGCCCCCGACCGAGTGACCTCAGCGATTACGAAAGTTCCTTCGCATAACGGGGACCTCGTCTGGATATTTCATAGAACCATCTAACCGACAATGAATGCCCAAGAATGAACATTACAATTGTGATAATGTCGAAGCCCTTGAAGGTATCACGTTGACTGAATAAGGGCAGCTTCGTGCGCCTCTTCTAGTCGGATCAAGTAATCAGTACGATCTTGTTCATTGCGCTCCGCGTTGAAATTGCGAACGTGTAGCGACTCGAACTCCATCTTACTTAGAAACATAGCTTCAACCCTATATACTAAGAAGAAAGGTGACTGAACCATGTCCTGAGTGGGTGTGGTACAACAGTGACCATAAAACCGAAGGCAATTATACCACCCAATGCCAGCATAAGGGTGTAATCTGTCAAAGACACGAGCTTTAATGCCCTGGAGAACCATCCCGTTAGCGCGCTCGACTTGTCCATTGCTCATGGGATGGGAAACTGGCGCATAGCATATCTTGATTCCAAAATCTTCACAAAAATCCTTAAAAACTCCTCCTGTGAATTGAGTGCCATTGTCAGTAATGATTCTGTTTGGTACGCCGAACCTATTCACAATGTTGATAAAAAATCTCGAGCTTTGTCCACTGTGATCATGGCAACTAGCTTGGCCTCAATCCACTAGGAAAACTTGTCAATAGCAACGAAAAGGTATGTGAAGCCACTGGGTGCCCTCTTGAAAGGACCCACCATGTCTACCCCCAAACTACGAAGGGCCATGAGAGTGGAATAGTTTGCAACTCTTGAGCTTAAACATTAGTCTGCCGAGCAAAAAACTAGCATCCTTCACAAGTCCACACAATCTTGTCCGCATCGGTGATAGCCGTGAGCTTGAAAAATCCCTGAAGGTATGCTTTGCCCACCAAAGTCCTTGCTGCTGCATGACTGCCGCATATGCCCAACTCGATATCCTACAACGTTTGCTGACCTTCCTTAGGAGAAACACATCTTAGCAAAACACCTGACGGGCTTCGCTTATATAACTCGGTTTTGACCATCACATAACTCTGACTTCGACAACAAACACGTTCAGCTTCATTCTGCTCTTGAGGTAATTCTTACTGAGTTCATCCTGCAGTCCGTGTCAAGCATAGAAACTTGCCTCGTAGTATGTTCTTCAGAAATTTCCTTCTTCATTACAGTAGGCTCATGGAGGTGTTCAACAAGTCCGTTGGAGCTGCTTCTTGCCTAGAACCGAAGTTAGCCAATCGATCCGCAACTTCATTATTGTGGCCTAGAACATGAGATAGTTCAAAGCCGTCAAACTTGTCCTTCAACTTGCGAACCTCCTGGCGATAGGTGGCCATGTTATCGTTGAGACAAGATCAATCTTCCATCACTTGATTGACAACCAACTGGGAATCTCCTTGCACTATCATACGCTTTATCCCTAGGGACACGACAAGACGTAATCTGTGAAGTAGAGCTTCATACTCGGTCACATTATGTGAAGCTGGGAAGTGAATTTGCAGAACATAACACAGGCTCTCTCCAGTTGGGGAGATAAGAACAACCCCGGCTCCAGTTCTAGTAACCCTCTTGGATCCATCAAAATACGTAGTCCAGTAGTCCAGCTTCTCTGCGGGTGTATCTTCTTGGCACTCAGTCCACTCGGCACCAAAGTCTGCTAATACTTGAGACTTGATCGATGTTCGGGCTTTGAAAGTGATGTCTAAAGCCATCAACTCTAATGCCCACTTTGCAATACGTCTAGTAGCCTCTTGATTATGAAGAACATTTCCGAGTGGAAAAGATGTAACCACCGTGACCGAGTGGCTTTGAAAATAATGAGCTAATTTCCTGACGATAATTAAAACTCCATATAATAATTTTTGTACCTGGGGTAGCAGGTTTTCGAATCAGCCAACACCTCGCTAATGAAGTAGATAGGCCTCTAGTCCTTCTGGATATGGCCTTCTTCCTTGCGTTCAACAACCACAACCGTTCTAACCACCTGGAAGGTTGCCAACACGTAAAGCAACAAAGGCTCTTGTGGATGCAATGAGGCTAGCACAGGCGGTGTGGTGAGGAAATTCTTGAAATCTTCAAAGGCTTTCTGGGCTCCTGGGGTCCATTGAAAATCGTCTGTCTTCTTGAGAAGCTTGAAGAAAGGCATGCTCCGTTCTCCAAGTCTTGAAACAAATCGACTGAGAGCCACCATGCACCCGGTAAGCTTTTTAGCATCCTTCTGGCTACTCGGTGGTTTCATATCGTGTATCACATTGATCTTCTCGAGGATGGCTTCGATGCCCCGATGAGGCACCATGAAGCCAAGCAGCTTCCCTGAGGGTACTCCGGATGTGCATTTGTACGGGATCAGCTTCATTGTGAAGGCGCAAATATTCATGAAAGTATCCTCCAATTCGGCGATCAGGTTGTCCTTCTTCTTAGTCTTGATAACAACATCATCGACATATGCCTCCATGTTCTGTCCAAGTTGCGACTACAAACACCGCTGGATCATACATTGATATGTAGGTCCCGCATTCTTCAGACCAAAAAGCAAAGTGATGTAGCAATAGGCTCCAAACAGAGTAATGAATAAGGTCTTCAAGCAGTCGGACTCCTTCAGGCTGATCTGATGATATCCCGAATAGCAGTCGAGAAAACTAAGTAGCTCGCAGCCGTCCGTCGAATCGACAACCTGGTCAATGCAAGGTAGACCAAAAGGGTCCTTTGGGTAGGACTTGTGGAGGTTCATGTAATCGATGTATATGTGCCATTGCCTGTCTTCTTCCGAACTTGTACTGGGTTAACCAGCCAGTTGGGATTGTAAACTTCCTTGGTAAATCTTGCCGCCAAAAGCTTAGTCAGCTCCTCCTTGATAGCATCTCTTCGATCTTGTGCAAAATAGCAAAGTCATTGTTTAATAGGTTTCGCATCCTCTTTGACATTCAATGAGTTCTCAATCACCTCTCTAGGAATACCAGGCATATCATACGGTTTCCAGGCAAATATATCTTTATTATTTTGAAGAAAGGTGATGAGCATGCTTTCCTAATTAAGCTCTAACTCGGTGTCGATTACAGCGGTTTTAGAAGGATCCGTGGGATCGAGTGGAATCTTCTTGGTATTGGCGTCGCCTTCTCCCGACTTGGCAGCTTCATGGCGGGGACTTCTCCTTCTTCAGATGTAGACACGGCAAGTCGGATCTCCTATCGGCCGAGCAACCTCTCACGAGATTGGGCTATGTCGTAACTCTCCTTGTCGCAAGTGAAGGCTTGCTTGACGTCACTACGTAGGGATATGAATCCTTCTGGTCCCGACATCTTCATCATCATGTACGTGTAGTGTGGGATAGCCATGGACATGGCAACAGCCGGCCATCCTAAAATGGTGTGGTAGGTTGCCTTTAAGTCAGCAACTTCGAAGCAGATGCTTTCTGTCCAGAAATTCTCCTAGGTGCCGAAGGTGACTGAAAGGGTGATCTACTCGAGTGTAGAGATAACCCGGGATAACCCCGTGAAACGAAGCAGAACTCGGCTTCAGCTCTGATCTAGGGATGTGCATCTCATCCAATGTCTTGGCAAAGAAGATGTTGAGCGCACTGCCGCCATCAATGAGGACACGCTTCAACTTGATATTGTGAACCACCGGGTCTAGTACCAAGGGAAACCGTGCCGGGTGGGCCACTTGGTCGAGATGATCCGAGTGGTCAAACATGATGGCTATCTTGGACCACCGTAGATATTGGGCACTTCAGGCTAAATTTTATTGATTTATTTGTTGGTCAGCTTTTGTCCTTTTGGACTCGTAGGCGAGTGGTCCTTCGAAGATGTGATTTAACTCGGCTCGGGTGTCTTGAAAACCTCTTGCGCCACTGTCGCCATCGTCCTTCTTTTGTCCTGAAGTTCCTTCGCCGTTGGGTCATGTATCGCTCAGCAAACTGCTTGTAGATGAAACAATCCTTGGCCGCATGCATGTGATTGGGATGGTGCGTGCACGGGTCCGTTCATGATCTTGTTTTAGGCATTGACACGCGAGCGCTGTTGCTAGGAATTTGAAGTGGTGGCAACTAGATCCTCGGGATTACGCTTGCGATCTTTTTGGCCTCCGTTCCCGCAGTCGTTGTTGTTGTCGTTGTTGTTCTTGGGGCGCCAGCTGCTTCTCGACTGCTTCTGCCCTCGTGATGCAGCGATCGCATCGTCTGACTTGGTGTATGCGTTTGCCTTCTCAAATAGCGGCTTGACGGTCCTCGGGGGCTTGCGTCTGAACTTTCGGATGAGTAGCTCGTTGCGGACTCCCTTCTGGAATGCAACTATTATGTTATCATCGGTGATGTCCAGGATTTCATTGCGCTTTTCAAAGAAACGCCGAATGTAATCTTTTAGGGACTCATCGGGCCTCTGAATCACGTTGTATAACTCGAAGTGGGTTCCAGGCTTTCAAAGGTGCCTTGGAAATTAGCGATGAAGTGGTCGCGAAGCTCTCTCCAAGAGTCGATTGAGCCTCTTGGTTGACTAGCGAGCCAACTCCTAGCTGAGTCGGTGAGTGCTACGGGCAAGTAGTTTGCCAGTTGGCATAGCTTTACTGTCTCCTCCTGCTGCGTGAATTGTGAGTCTAGATGGTGAGCCACGACTCTGGGCCGGTTTGAAACCACTCGGCCAATTCACTTGACGGAGTTCTCGGGAGAAAGCAGCCACTCCTTCATCGCTGCCATCGGGAGAGTCATCATCGTCCATCTTTGTTCACTTGGTTCTCCCGTTCGCGATAGCGGCGATTGAGAGTGTTCCTTAGATCTATCAGTATTGGGGTGCGTGAGCTGCTCTGATAGTTGAAATCAGCCCTAATATCACGGTAGTGAGAGGGGAACCAGTTGTGCTATCAGGCTCGAGAGTCGGCCGACTGGTTTTGACGATGGTGTAAGTAGGATCTAGAGCGACCGGGTTCCCTGTAGTCTCTGGGTCGTAGAGGTGGTAGCTGGCTACCAGCTGGCATCTCCGTACTAGATTCGCCAGTTGTCCGACTGGCTCCACCACCATCCACCGGTACCATAGCAGCAACCATGAACTTGATTTTGTCTAAAACCGGTGTTACGTGGGGCGGTGCGTTGTCCATGATGGTGTCGAGCAGGGTGACTACTGCATTGGCGTTCTGATGAGGCGTGAGGAACGCATTGTTGTTCTCGACTCGTGTCTGAAGGATGGCGTTGTGGGTGTCACGCCCGGCTAAGGCCAGATCTCGTCTTCTCCGATCTTCTACTTCCTTGTGCTTGTCTTCTCCTCTTAGCGTTGGAGCTCCTCCTCTTGGTGGTTGCATTCTTCTTCCAGCTTTGCTCGTTCTTCTTCTACCCTTGTCCGTTCTTCTTCTCTAGCCCTCCAAGCAACTTCCAAGTTGGAGAGGTCCACCATGAAAACATCGAAGAAAAGTGGAGGATGGTCGTCGTTGAGCTCGGAGCTGCCCATGGACTTGGTGCTCAGGTCGTCATAGTTATCCGAGGAAGAGCTGAAGTAATCGACGAGTTAGGTGGACAAGCAGGATCCGAACGATGGAAGCACAACCCCGACCACCCTGAAGCTAGCTCTAACCATGGCCAAGGCCGAGTCAGATCTAGACCTACAGGGGGAAATGGATCTTAGATCCGAACATCGCGACGAGTGATGGAGGAAGCTGCATGATGATCGGAGGATACATTGGTGTCTTGGGATGCCGTGCGAGGAAGTTGAAGCCACAGATCCCTCCGATTGGTTTGAAGCCAACTCGAGTGAGAAAACGTTATGGTGGGTCTCAATGGCGTTTGGGAGACCGAACGGGGCTGAGTAACGGTTTCCCCTCCCCGTCTTGTTTGGATCTGAGTCAAGGAGAGAAATCTTGCCAAAGTTGTCTGTAATAAAGTCGAGGCTGCCGAAGCGATATGCCTACCTCGAGGGAAGGCGAAGTCATCGATGACTAAAGCAGATCCCATCGCACTTGTTGGCAAAAAATTTGACGCAACCCCTACCTTGCGCGCCCACTGTCGATTTTAGAAATCAGCAATACGAAAAGGGAGTAGCACGCAAGATCTAAAGTGGATGGTTAATGAGACAAGAGTTTATACAGGTTCAGGCCTTCTCGATGAGAAGTAACTCTTTATATAGGTGGAGGAAGTAGTCTTATAAGATAAAAACTTATCCTCATACGAGATAAATTTCCTATATCTATTCTATAGTCCTAATGACCCAGGACTATAGGTCATTCCTTGATACATAAGTAAACGTGATACCCGAGTTCAACTCCTATACATATTCTATATACATAACCTATCATTGTAACCAATTGGATAGCCCAGCCATGTAGGTATATGGTAACCATAATCTCTACAATTGTATATATATACACGTAAATAGCCGTCATACATATTGGGCGAGAAAAAAACAAACTCCAGATGTAGAAGTGATTGAGAAAAAAAATGCACTAGTTCAACTCTTACAAGAAACGGGACTCTGTGTGTGTATATATAGACACACGCATAGTGCTCCTCACGTACTTTCATCCTTGATTTGAAAGGATCAACATAGTGGTGCCATGATTCAAATGTGTAGGTTTTACACTAGTTTCATCTTCCAACTTGTCTAAACACTCTACTTGGGCCACAGAAAAATGATTCAAATGTGTAGGTTTTACACTAGTTTCAACTGCTGGGCGCGCTGGTATTGCAATACATAGGACATGAACACAGAAAAATGATACTATATCAAACTTCACAGGAATGACTTGCATATGTAGAGATATTTTGTATGGATGACACTTCAAACTATAAATTTAATTTCATTCCTTTCGTAGGAACAGTAATTTCGGCTTGGGAGGCTTAATTGGAAATAGGATTCACGAACAGAGGCCCCCATCGGTTGGCCTAGCCAAAGCAAAAGCCAAAATTTGAATTTTTAAACTTAATTTTGAAGTTGATTTTAAGATATTTTCAACGCAATTTTTTTAGATTTGGCTTTTAAATCGTTACGAACAAATATATAAAAGTTTTACCTATAAATTATTTTTTATTACTTAATAAGCCGTTTTGACTTATTAGGAAATAAGCGAACCGATGAGACCGAGAATGTCTGCTTGGAACACGATGGGCTTTCCAGCCCCCAATTAATGTGCTCCCAAGCATTGGTAGATGCTCTAGCTACCTGATTGATTGAAGTGACTCAAGGCATCTAGGAATATTGACAGATTTGTGTTTCTAATCAGGATCATCGATCTAGAAGGCGCACATTAATTGTTATTTTTTTATTCCTCTAATATAAAAGCCATCATCTTTGTTTTGTTTGACATGTGAGCGTTAAAACATGTTAGAAGAAACATAATCCATCTATGCCTCCTTGACTGCAACTTCAATGAGGATGGTGGGTTCCTTTGGTTGTGTGGGAGTTAACCCTCCAGCACGTAAAACGGAACAACTCATTAGCGTATGATTAATTAAGTATTTACTATTTTTAAAAAAATTGAATTAATATGATTTTTAAAGTAACTTTTGTTTTGCAAAAAACACACCGTTTAGCAGATTGAAAAGCATGCGCACAGAAAAAGAGAGTGGTGAGTTGGGAAAGTAGAGGGAAGAACAGAGTTTTTCGCAATACACATAGTTTGTCGACTGTTTTTTCTACCTTGGACTGTTGAGTTTTTTTTAAAAAAAATTCTCATGAGCTGATATTTGGAATCAGGAAAGAATTTACCTGATGATATAAGAATCAACTCTCAAATGTTTTCCTACCTACACTTAATTGAACACTAGGGAAAACGAGATATATTTTGCAACAAAGTTTGGGACCTATAAAACAGTACTTGTGTGGCAGTCAGCATCAGTTGTGAGAGGCTCCATAACTTCCCCCGTCTGCTCTGCTCCTGATCGACATTCATATTTCTTGTTCCTTCTGCTACAAAAACCATGAAACAATGGATATTTCCCCTGATACTAACTTTAGGGTGCCACTGTCAATTGATAACTTACTTTTGTGAGGACCACACAGTCAATCTCGATGTATAACATAGGAGTGTAATGCTAGATAATAACTTGCAATTGTACTGTATGCGATCACAAAGCTCTAAGAATTAGAGCTGCCTTAAAATTTCCAGCACCTCTCAGTGGTCCAGTGGTGTACAAACTCTAGCATACGCCACTAAGGCAAGAGCCCTGCCTGAATAAAGCTGCCAAGAAATCCATGGTTGAAGCTGCCTTCCCAACACCTCCGAATCCTATAACCAGCTGAGTACTCAAATGCTTCATGAATTTCGTTGAAGCAGGCAAGGCATTGAAAATAAAGCATAAAGCTATGCATTGCACCTTGGAACTTTAGCTTTCGAGGCTTAAATTTCATGTGCTATGCATCAGCCATGTCATAGTGAAATTATATAGAACAATCGTTTTTTTTTTCAGAATTGAAGTAGTGACTTAACGTGACAATCCGAAAATATGTCGAGGAAATGCTAGGGTGCACCTCACAGAAGTACTCTGTAATTAAGATATTTAAAGCGTAGATTAATGGTAGGTCTGGATTTAAAATGAAGCTAGAGAAATGTGTGTGATGCATCTACTCCATAACTGCTAGTCGCTGCTCGATCGAACCCTTTGTAAACCCATAACCTTTTCACCGTATATAATGTAGCTAGCGATGATCTCTTTACTCTAGCACTTTTTTACAGTATACTGAGGCCTCGCTGCAGCTCATGTTCTGTCCTGCGATGGAAATTTGGAACTCAATAGTCCTCTTTACAAATCGAGCAAAAATTAAAATTATTTTCAGCATAGAAGGTACTACATAAAAAGTGTAGAAATCTACACAGCTTCATGCAATCCCACACCATACGTGTAATTTCATAATCTACACAGCTTAGATGTTGTTTAATCCTATGGTGAGCTCCGTTTTTGGCTTGGAAGGCCTCATGGAAATGCAGATCATAGCGAACTCAAATGAGCTAATTAACATTTGTGCACAATGTCCATAGAGCATGCGAGGATAATCCACAACCTACTTCCAATGAACAACCACTGTTCAGACAACTGAACTACTCTACTTCCAGAATTCAAGTATGAAAGGCTTTAATTAAGTTAAGATGACTAATCAAGACTGGGTCGAAATGGCTAATCAAGACAGAAAATGCAGAATATTATACCAAGAGCCAGCGAAAATCAGAGACCATGATCAAAATCTCTACCTAATTAACTTGTTGCTTTTTTACCAAACCATAGTGTGAATATGTTGATCAAAGGCATCTACCTACTTTGTGGTAGCAGCTTTATTCATTCAAGCCAATTTATTTACTGCGGAACTCATCCGATCGAGTACCATAGCCCATAGGCACCAAGATGTGCATCTATATATATTTCATACATATACCCCAAACTACGAGCATAGAGCTTCATAAGGTGATCAAGACTACATGAAAAATCATAATTTCCAAAAAGCGGTACATGCAGGAAACTTAATTTTCCAAAAAGAGTTACCTGCAGGAAGCTTTAATTTTGTTCTGAGGAGCCTATGTAATTTGTTTTCTCTTCTCCGAAAAATTAATTTTGGAATGGGATGCAATGGGACACACAGCAGACATCCGCATATATTCCCTTGATAACGAAAAAAGAGGCTTGCCTTCTCTACGCTCTCTTATGCTACCTGCCCCCAATGTATTCTCGTGTTCAAGCATTCATGTTAGTGTAGATCAGCTCAGCAATACGGGCATTTCTGTCAACAGAATGAACGTTCATGGTAACTTAGACGAGTCAATTAAAGCTAAATACAAATTGATCCATCACTTACAGGATTCAATTAGTCAAGTGCCACAAACTGGCAATCAGTAAGTCTAAGCTAAACTTGCATGTGACATTCAAATTTAACAGCCATAGGTGTTAATGAAGCCAGTATTTCACTTAACAGGTACTCCTAGAACAGAACGATCTATCACTAGTGTTTAAGATGACATTTGCACAGAAATGCTTTAAGACGAATTGAAGCAAGGGCACTAATTGTCATCCTTGCTGAATAGCATTCCTCCTATATGCTTCAGTGCTTTCTCATACTCTGCCTTCTGAAACTCATCGAACCTTGAAGTGTCAGCCAGCAACAGCTCTGTGTACTTCTTGTAAAGTGTTGTTTCCTTCTTCTCCCTTGCTTCCTCCTGCCTTATTCTTGCCAATTCAAGCTGCTCTTTCGAGAGGCGGAGCTGTACCTCTGACATCTTCACACGATCATTGTTAAGCATGGTCTGAAGATGGATCGCATGTTTGATGTCTTCTTGCACTTCGCATGAGGAAGACGACGCCTTGCTTTTACGTTTCCTACTGAACTTTGGTGCCTTGCAAATTCGTGGCTGTGTTTGTTTTCTAGGAATGTTTTCCCTTGCCACCCTCTCATTGTCTTGCGCATCGAAACCTTGTGGACGTGATTCTTTTTCAAGCATATCATCCCTTACTGCCAGCCCCTGTTGATGTTCGTTCAATTCTGAAGTGTCAACAAGACGAAATCCAGTGGGCCACAAAGCATCAGCTGTCAATAGTTCTGATTGCTTCTTGGAAATTCCTGTGTCCTTGGTGCAAGTATCTTGTTGTTTCAAACTGGCCAACAGAAGCTTTTCATTGGAGACAGAAGGCTCTACTTCTGTCAGATCCTCAGGGTTCTTGATGTCTTCTTGCACCTCTGAAGACGAAGTTGACCCCTTAACTTTAGCTTCCTTAGATGTCATGCAAACTTCTTCACCTATTTCTTTTCCAGGCATATCTTCAGAGTCTTCAGAAGACGACATGTACTCCCAAGAATCAGACTGCATTGTTCTTTTAGTAAATAAACAAGACATGTATGCTTTCCACTTGGGTTGGTTCCAAACTGCTTTCCAGCAATGGTCGAAGGCGAAATTATGCTCTGCTTCTTCGAGATACATCACACGTGCTTCCTCATTATACATCAGCCAAGTTTTGTCCATCAGTTGCATGCCCTCAGAGTGGCCACTAGGATATTTTGCCTTAACCCGGCACCAACAATCGTGGAAGTGTGCCACCTTTCTGAATATCTTGTGCCAGTGGCCCTTCACATGTTGAAGTTCCCTTCTTCGAGCTGCAGGGATTGTACTGTTGTATTCTGCTACAACCTTTTCCCAGTATCTGTCGGTCTTGTAATAAACTAACCAGGCGCTTATCTGTAGTTCCAGCAGAAAGATGTAGTATACCATTTGCAAGGTCCAAAAATTACAAATAGAAAAAGGCCAAGACATGCTTACCAATCTTATGTCCTCCTTTTCTGTCCAATATAGTCGCTTAGTAGCCTTCTCAGGTTCAGCATTGTCAGTGACTTGTTCTCCTGGACCAGTTACTGAACGTGGGGTGCCTTGGTCAGACAGTGCCTTGGATGGCATAACTGGAGCATGTAAAAATGGTGATGGCATAGCTCCAGCAGGAGGTGGTAATGTGTATGGAGCATATTGTGGTGGAACAGCATATTGCAAATTTTGTGTGTATGGAGGGTAGTGAGGAAATGGCGGGAATGGGAAATTCATTGCATATGGTGGTTGTGAAAATAGGTGCTGCGGATATTGTTGGTGGCAGAAATTCATGGAGCTGTCTTTCTCTGGTAGGACATTTTGACAACTTTTTTTATCTGAAGAACCACCAGGTGGGCGAGGACCCATTGCAAATGAGAGAAAGGTTGTACAAAATGTGTATATTGGGTGTGATCAAATGTGTGCGAAACACATGAATTTGGAGGCAATTCTGAACCACCTATATGGCAAATATTCCCAACAAACTGTTAAGGGAAATATACCCGAGAGCTCTCTTGTTCAGCTCTATGTATACTTTCGGTCACTGCCCTGTGGATATCACAAAGTCAGAAACATTAACACTTGATTTCCCACTAGACCACAGCTGCTCAGCGGAACAGTAGTATTGCCATTAATTGTGTCTAGGCAGGTGTAACACTCCTGCAAAAAAGCATAATAAAAATATTATTTAAAATTATATATTTAATCTGATTCATTACAAACAATAAGAAAATTTTATCACCTAATGAAATAATTCAAGTAGATTCCTTCATACTACAAACAAAATTATGAACTCAAATTTTTAATTCTTTGCTCTGAGGTATATTGATTTTAGGGCCTTTTTGGTAGAGCCCAAAGGGCCAGGTTCTCTAAAGAATCGATTCCCATTACCACATGGAACGCAGAGTGACCAAAGTACTGCTCACAACGAGAATCAGCTGAACGAAGCCCGCAATCAAAACCTCTGATGCACCCCCTACCCTCTGCCAAGTGCCAACTCCCACCAACTTCAGCATATTTTTTTGGAACATTACCAACATCAAGTTGTCTAGGCGAAACATGCAACCTAGAACAATCAAAGTACAAAAGGATTTACTCTCATTCCAGTAGTGGAAAATAAACATGATGCAGTTGGACCAAATGTGTTTTGAGTCTTAAGTCACTCTAGACAAGACATCCAGAGAAAGAGTAACAAGATCTTTAAGTAGACGAAAATGCTCAATATAAGTATCAGAATATGCTGTTTCTACGTTTGAAAAGCCAACTGTTACACTTTACTAAAAGGAATCAGAGGTCAATATAAATACAAAGCTTCATCCAAGAACCATTACACTGGACGGGGAATTTCATTCTCAAACAAAGGTAGACCTATTGGAGTCTTGATAAATACAGAGCTTCATGCAAGTATTAAGCTGTTTTTTACATGATAAGGGTTCTGAAGAAAAAAGCTGTGTCATTTGTAACAAGTTTGTGCATAATTTCTAAATAATGTTTTCGTTAATTATACAAGAACAGAAACCTTCTGTTTACTATGAAAGATCTAAATTACCTGTGCAAATTGAATGTCAAAATCATTAATGGTAACTAAATGCTCCAACTTTCACAAAGGACATGTTATCTCCTAAATCATTTTGATATTATGACAGTATAAGGGCAAGAGACTGAATAGAAGCATCAGTTGTACCAACAAGGCAAAGCAAGGCAAAAGAGAAAGATCAAGTTATCTTTGAAAGGAGCAGAGTTCAAGGTAATAAATAGCGTATAGCGGGTTGATAGCGGATAAGTGTCTGGGTAGCGGATTGGGGATGCTATTGCGGGCGCTAAGTTCCAGTAGTGGAATTTTAAAAAATAACCATAAATTTAGATTGTATATCAACATTGACATCAAGTTTCACTTAAAATTTAGAATTTAGACTACATCTCATAACATATGAAATAACATAAATATATAAGATAAAAAAGGCACACTATGCTCAGTTCCTCTATCCATATATGAAGAACAATGTTTAAGCGGTCCAACAGAGTCAATAGCGGGCTAATATAGCGGTTGTGAAGCGCTATAGCGGGCACTAAGTTACAACATGCTATCTTCAGTCCGCTACCATGTAGCGGTAGAGGTCCTCTACCGCTATAGCAGCTGCTGCGAACGCTATTTAGTCCATCTCCACAAACTAAACAGGGAAACTAATAAGATGTGATAAGAAAAGAAAGAGTTCTGCCTGTTCAATAAGGAGGTGCATAATGCCATCACTCAACTGAATGTGGACTACTTATTGGTTTTATGTCCAAACATAACAAGCAGCCACACAACATCTAAAACTTTAGTAGAAGCCAATTGTAGGAGCTCCCTAATAGTCTGTCCTACAGGCCCCAATGTCATATAAAAGAAAAATAATTGCCATAAAACCGTAAAATCGATTGTCCAGTCCAAAAAAGCGAGAAAATTAAAGCTGCATTAGTCACACTGTTACAGGCGGATAAATTAATCTGTTTCCCAAACAGAACCTGCCATTTATATTGACAAAAATGAGAAGAAGCTGAAGATTAGGAAAGACGAATACAGTACATGGATGTCATCTGCCAAGTTGGGAAGATAACTGGCATATAGAGTGGTCAATTGCACAATGCAACCCATTATTTTTTACTACATGGACAAATTTCTATAAAATGGCAGCAATAAACACAACCACATTACTGCATTACCATGAGAAGAAATCAACAACGCATAATCTGCAAGCATACAATCAGATTGATGAAAAGGGTAACCTAATCCAGCTGAATAATTCTTGGGCTCAGGCCTCCTGCTTTGCTTTGATCCCTCCTCCTAAAGAGAGAGAGAAAAAAAAAAACTAGATCTTCAATAACACTGCAACACGAAGAAAAAAAAACTATTTCTACTCGCCCCAACTCCCAACCTTAGGTGCAAATCAGAGATTGATGGCTAGGTCAACAGGCGGTTCCTCCCTCTGCCTTCGTCGGAGCACATCCGGAGGTCGGAGTTGCGCAGCGGGAGGACTGGAGGAGGCGTCGCGAAGCAGCGCCGCAGAGACGGGAAGCTCCCCGGCGCAGCGCGTTAGTGCCGCGGTGCTCAGGAGCACGGCAGGGCGGGCGGGCGGCGGCGCTTCGTTGGAGAATGGAGACCACGCCGGCTAGCCGCCAGGGCTCGCCGGCGGCGAGGTCGGAACGCGGCGGCGGGGAGGAGGCGAGGGTTTTGGCCGCCGGATTTTGGTAGCGGAAGTCTGGGACTCGCTTTGCTTCAGCAAATTTAACTATTTTGCCAAATTTTGTGAAATAAGCCTAATTTATATTTCTTGCTATAAATTTAATATTAAATATAAAAAAAGTTTTTTTTCACTAGAAAGAATACGGGTGCGTTGCAACGGGTAAAAACCTTTTTTAAAAAATGAAAAAAGGAAAAACGGTGAAAAACCACAACGTAAAAAAATTGCAACGAAAAAACCGAAAAAAAGGATCGAAGAAAAATACCATTTCTATTAGTTCCTTCCGCGTGCAAAAAAATCACTTCGTAAAAAAATAGCAAGGAAAAAACAATGAAAAAACCGATAAAAAGGGCAAAGAAAACGTGGAAAAAAACCGGACGAAAAAAAATAGCGGATGAAAAGAACAGCCAAAACAGCAAAAAGAAATAGAAAACGGAAGCGGATTGGAAAAAAAAGGAAAAGCGCGAAAAAAATCGTGCGAAAAAAATGCGGATGGAAAAACCACAAAAAAGGTGAAAAAATTTAAAATGGATGAAAAATACCCGGAAACTTTACATATATTTTTATTAGGTATAGATTTCTCCACACAGAAAACATGAATTTAGTGATGTGCAATGTCCATTTTGCCTCTCCCTTCGCCTTCATCTCTGTTTTGTCCTAAAGTTGTCACAAGTGCTAGAGCTTTCTGCACGCCATGGGGTGACTAATATGGCCCTAACCTGTCCCCCCCAAAAAAAAAATAATAACCAATACTCTTCCATGATCGAATGATTGAGATTTACCAAAAAAACTAAAACTGAGGGTTCCAAATATTTGTTCTCACCTCATGCTTTCCTAAAAGATAAAATTAAATTTTACACCTAGCTACTTGCCATTGAGCACAATGTGGGTCCAAATTTTACACTTACAAACTTACAAGTTACAAATCGGACCCATGCTTACAAATAAACGTGTGGGTCCAAATTAATTTTCTCGTCCATTGAGCACACTTCCTTCCCAAGCTCTTCCTTGCATGTCTGTAATTCGAACATCCTTCCAATATCTCTTTAATTTAAACGAAGAAATCTACTTGGCAACCCTGAACTTCCATAGAAGTTTTGAGTGCAACCCTTTACTTTTTAACCTTGGTATTAATCTTGGTTTGGGATCTATAACGAGGATATATAACCTAATATTAAATAACAATGATGAATTTTTAATCCTAAGTTAAAGATTATGAATTTTTATTCTTTATGAAATATAATTCATGATTTGTAAATACATATTTCGTCAGGTTTGTCTCTTTGGGTATATTTATATGTAAGAGATCATTTTTATATAGAGCGATGCTCCAGTACTCCCTATTTGTAGTATTATACTACCAGTAATATTAAGGATAAATTAATAATTTACTACTACAATGATTACGAGTAACTTTGTTATTTATGTTTTTCCTCTCTAGATCGATATGTGGTTATCCTTTATGTTGGCATTGCTCATATTCTATCAAAAAACCAAAAAAGAAGGAAAAATTTTAGTCATTGCTAAATGATAATTATACCCCTATTTTTAAGAAAGTAATGCCTCTTCACATTTTTACTACCATTTACTAGGGTGGTAATAGAAAGCAATCCAAACCCTTTGATCAAATGAGATTAACGGTTTAGATTGTTTTCTACTACCAGTAGAGAGTATCGGAGTGTGGCTCTTTTATATATGGGTGGTGTAAGAAATCACACTATTTCTCAAACAACATGCCATGATGTGTATTCCATTTAACTCGCTAAAAGTTACAATATGAACTAAAAGCACAAGCAAAGATACTTGAGTGCCATGCTAAATATGGACATTTCCCCCTTCTTCTACATTGCAAAATTTGATGTCGTGTTGTCCATATATAAATCATTGTTTTCCATTTCTCCATATATGCATGGAACTCAAGGAGCATGTATGCTCAGTTTTGAAGAAAAAAATTACTCAATGCTTTGAGAGTTGAGACCCTCAGCTCTATAGTGCACAGAGCTCGAGCCTAGCACCGTTCATCCCATGTTCTAAATGGGGAGACTCCCAGAGACTCCTTACTGTTCCTATGCTGAAAGGCACTGGGAAGAAAAAAGAGAGGGTAGCATTTTTCTATATCAGAAACCTTTTTCCCATGCTTCCCAAGCCTAAATTAATCCTCTTAGCAGCGTCACCTGGCGCTTCCTCTCCAGTTTCTAGTTATGGTTCTTAGAGAGATGAATGAATCTTATCTAACTTAATAGTATGTTGGTAACAGTGGTCAACTGATTTGGAGCGGAAGGCATTAGGAAAAGGCAGGAAAAAGGGTCAGCAATCCTTCCATATTGAAGATGCATGATAGCCCTGAGTTGCAGTTGTATGGAAGAGCAGTTGCACCAAGTAGACTAGATTCATATAAGCTGCGTCCGGCCTTGGTACATATGATAAACAATGGCACTTCCTATCATCCTAGATTCATTCAAGCAATATATTTTGTTGCGTACGTTCCATCACCACTATTACATGGTCGCATGATGTGTATGCCCCATAGCTAGCAGTACTCCTAATAACATTATCGAGTAGAGTAAAATGGAGACATTGCATCCATGATTGCTTCCCAAGTGTACATCAAATAATATATGTAGCTAGCATTTAAGAGCGTCCACAATATTCCATTTAAAGGGGTACTAGAGGAGAGAGAAGAGGACGGAGTCACTCCCATACGCTTCGGCGTTTATGTCAGGCACTCTCAACCAAAGACTAGGTACCAGGCATAAGGCCTGATTCTAGTGAAGTGAGAACGTGCTCAGGTCCATGTGTCATTGCCTATTGTTGTAAGTTGGAGAGAGCTCTCTTTATTTTATTTTAATACGTGTGGAACCACAGTATGACCAATGCTAATTTATACACTGCGGTTATTTTTATCCATCATTATGGTTGAGATGGGCCCATGCCTAATTCCCTAGCATTAATGATACACTATTGATGCTCTAAAAGACAAGGAAACCCTGAAACCAAACCAACAATTGTTGGTTACTAGCGGCATACATATATCCCTTTTAAGTCCTATGCAACATCATAAAGCGTCTAAAAGAAAAGAGAGACTAACATATTTGTGTTCTATTTTTCCGACCTATTATTGCTTCGAGGCCTCTAGCTAATAAGATACAATATCTGCAATGGCAACTTATAAGTAAGTACATTTGTATTGTCTGTGTGAGTTACAGATTTCATCCAAAGGAAGGTGGACAGTTTCGTGTTGAGAGATTCTACAGAAGAGTGTTAGGATTGGGAGGTATCAGGTGGAAACAGAAGACACAGAAAGCAATGCTTGGTTCATATAGTTTTAGACAGGCTCCATTGTTTCTTCCTTTTGCCAATTTGAATGTGTCCTCCTTGACTGTCACTCGCTTCACTGCTGATTATTATTGCTAATTAAATGGTAGCGGTTTACCCATGCTTTTGTACTTATATGATTAGTTAAGAACCTCAGGGGTGAAAGGGGACATTTTTTCTTATCAGTAAATTTTACCATTGATGCACCCATCTAGGTTTGCCATACTTCAATTGAATGGGGGAAATGTTATGGAATTTAGAAACTCAGGAGGTCAAGGTATGATTTGTTGCATAAAACAGGTGAGTAGTCTTCTAAAAAAAAACTAATGCATTGGCTTGACTACTCACTCCTTGGAACACCATGCTGCATCGGCACATTTAAGTTCACATAGCTCTTGGCTTGGACAAACCACTTGTAACCACAGAAATCATGCAGGAGCACCGAGAATTAATAAACGTTATTTTTTTTTTGCGACAAGCGAATTCGAGTTCTGTAAACTCAAGTGCAGTTAAACCAAATGTCATATAAAAAAGATGTTAACACCCCAGCTGGCCATTAATTAGTACCCTGTAGTAGTTGTGGTGTGGAGATCCATGTTACTCATAAGTGATTGTAGTGGGTGGTTTATTACCACCTTAATAGAAACCGAGTGGTTGATAGTCACCTTGTAGTCCTTGATGTTGCTATGTGCTAACCATGGTATCATGGATTAGGGTGATATTTCCGTACTCTCTACTTATAGTATTATAGTACCAGTAATATTATGGGTAATGTAGTAATTTATGAGTAACTTTGTCATTTATGTCTTTTTCCCGCTAGATCGATATGTGATTATCCAATTATGTTGGTATTGCTCATATTCTATCAAAAGCAAAAAAAAGAAGGAAAAAAGTTTAGTTACTGCTAAATGATAATTATACCCGTACTTTTAGATAATAATATCTCTCCACATTTCTATTACCGCTAACTAGGTTGGTAGTAGAAAATAATTTGAACCTTTCGATCAAATAAGATCAATGATTTACATTGTTTTCTACTACCAGTAGATAGCACTGGAGTGAGACTCTATGGATTAACCCTTTTACGTGACCCTGAAATTCAATAGAAGTCTCAATTCAATCCAGAATTTCATTGAGCACTATTCAAACCCTGGACATTTGAAACATTTACTTTTTCAACCTTGTCGATAGTTACACGATCATGGCAACCATTCCCTATGTAAAAACAGCCCCTTGACCCTTTGTACTTTACATATGCCTCACACAGTACACAAGACATTGACAATCAACTAAATTGCTTGGAACATGTATACGTGATCAAGGCCTCAAGGGTACTGGTGCTATGTACCATCAAGTTGGACATCTATACAATACATTTACATGACGGAACTTTGTCTTCGGATACAGCAGGACATCATTGATTACGCAACAATTATCAGTCAACATCGCAGATCAGACAGCAGGCTGCCAATCCTGATTATATTGTTTAGTCGTGCTTTCTGTTGGAAACAGTGGACCGAACTCTGAATCCATGGAATTCATCATACATTAATTTTGTTTTCAAGGAAATGCAAAAATTTGAGAATGTGTATTGGCATTGCTTGGACGAATTGCAAATCACCTGCTCTTCCATTCCCCTGGGTGCCATAGACCATTGGCGATATTAGTTCCTATGATTCAACGCTAGAAACATCCAGATGCAGTTTGCAATGATCGTATATTTGTATGGGCCCAATGGTAGTATAACTCCCCCCAATGAAACTATTTTTTTGTTTTGGTAGTACTAGTGACAGTCTGAAATTATGTCAAGGAAATGCTAAGTAGTCATGCATCTACTCAATCCATAAGTAGTCACTGCTGCAAGTATTTGTAACACTATTTTTACCATAGAAGGTGTAAAAAGTGCAGAGGTCTACACAGCTTCATGCTTTTCCCAGACCGTACATGTAATTTTACTTACATATTTTAGTCATATGGGCAATAGTTGCTCCTTTACTTTTTGGTTGGAAGGCCTCGGGACAGGGCAGATCATAGTAAAATTGAACATTCTCACTAGATGCAGATCATCGATGCTACTATAATTTAAATGATGAAGAAGCCCTGAAGCCAAAGCAGCAGTTCTTGAGTACTCACATACATTGCCCTATGCAACTACATAAAGCTGTTGAAAGAAAAGAGACTAGCTAACGTATTATGTGTTCTATCTGCCTAATATTACTTTGACGCCTCTACTCAAATACAAACAACATCTCTATTGGCAGCTTATAAAACAAGTACATTTTGCATTGTATGTGTGAGTTCAGATATTAATTTCATCTCAAGGAAGGTGGACAGTTTTGCGTCGAGAGATTCTGAAGGAGTTTTTTGGATTGGGAGGTATCAGGTAGAAACAGAAGGCATGGCAAGGAGTGTTTGGCCCGTAGAGTTTCAGATAATCTCTGTTGATTCTTCTTGCACTAACTGGGGAATGCTGACCCAGGATTTTCAATTTCGATTTCGGTGAAAATTTTGGTGATTTCGGTAGAACCGAAATTTCGGCCGAGATATTGACTTGCATGGGGTTTGAAATTACCGAAATTTCAATCACTGTGCTGACCATCAATTTCCAGAAACATCCTCCCTGACATGTATTCTGGTGTACAGACCATATATATATATTGCAAATGAACATGCCCCATACTTTTAATTCAATGAAAGCGTTCTACAATTTAGAAAACCAAGGAGGAGAAGACATGTATTCTGGTGTACAGAGCAGGTGAGAGTAGTCTTCAGAAAAATGCTCCGAGCTATGCATAAAGATTTGGATCGTGGACATGAGCAATACTTAAAGATCTGGATCAGGCTGGACTATCAACTTCCCAACAAGCTGCTCTGTCAAAACACCCGGTCAAAATTTCATATGGCATGTAATTTCTTGTAATACACCGTCAATTTTGGCATGGGTGATACTTTTTATAGAAGACAAGCTAGTTGACAGCCCAGAGACGAGAACTTGCACATTTTCACATCCTCCGTGCCGCTGTTCCCCTCACTCTGTCTAGGTACTCCATCCGTCCCAAAATAAATAAATCTTCTCAAAATAAATAAAACTAGTATTATAATATATTATATTTTAGTGGTAGATTTTGATTTATTTTAGGACGGAGAGAGTAAACCCAGATATAAATAAAGAGTTAAAAACATATTTAGCTAAAAGCACCAGCAAAGATAATTGAGTGCCGTGCTAGCTAAATGCCAATACTTTCCCTCTTGTTCGGCGTTTGCAGAATTTCTGCATAGCTACTTTACACCTCACTGCTATATAATTCTTCAGTTTTCACCTAATCTCCATCAGCACTTCCGATCTGTTTTGAATAGAATGTTCCGTAATCCTATCTGTTAGTACCTACTAAGAGGTATTTACTACTACAAAACAAGATACGCGTAAGAATCTACATCATCAACAATTTTAAACCATCAGATCACATTTGTACAATGATAACAACTATTATATCAAGAAGCTACTTATTCATCTAATTCAATTATTTATTAGTTATCTATTCACCTCCCTTTGCTCCATCTCATAATCACACATACACTGGTACATATATTGTGCAGAACACCATGTTTTCCGAGTATAACTCAAATTATTGTTTAAGATGTGTGTTTTGTTTTATTATGTATGATTAGATAGCATATAATTATTAGGTATCATTACCTAAGTTCATTTTCAGAAAAAACTTGAGCGAAGTAAAGAGATGCAAATTATCTAACTACAACGATACCTATGTTGCGCATGAAAATAATACTCATATATTATAACAATACAAAATGACGCTTTGAAAGATAAAGTATGAATTGTATTTTAATAACATAATATATATAGAGCTATATTATCATATATTTTGTATATACATAGAGTTGCACCTAACAATTCAAAACTACGCTTTTGTTTGATGATAAAATTACGAAACCCACGGTAAGATACTGGGTACCAACTAGTTACCTTGAGAATAGAAACCTTGGGCCCTATAATGTAGAGGTGTGTAATCCAACGCCATTGTTTGCTTTGAATTCATGTTTCCATGAGCCCTGTTCCAGTGCTGGAAGGCATGCGCGAGACAATGGAGCAGGTAGCATATTTGTTCCTCACAATCTTTTCCGTCATGCATCCCAAGCCCAAATCATTCCAATCTGTGTTTCTCGTCATGGTTGGCAGATGATCAGTCAATCTGATCTAACTTTATTTTCTAGCACTACTATGAAATCGATTTTTCCAAATGATCAAAATCATTTTCCTATAGGTCATTTTCCTATAGGGTTGGGCGGCTCGCATGCGCGAAAAGGTATATGAAAATCACTATTTTTTCATGCGGGTAGCGCAACCGCATAAAAAACGGGATTTTCACATGCTCTCTCCTAAGCCAACCGCATGCGAAAATCCACGGGCCTCTTAAGTAGCTCGTCTGCGAAAATCAATTTTCACATACAGGCTTTTTAAGGAGCCGTATGTGAAAATGTAGGTCGATTTTTGTAGAGGTGGTCAGTTATGATCCTTCTGTAACCTAACGAGTATCTTGTAACCTAAGAGTATCTCATCTAGAAAAGTTGTTTATGTAGTAGTGTAGTAAGGTAAACTGGTTTGGAGTGGAAGGTATGAGGAAAATGCAGTATAAAGGAAACCATTTGCATGGCAGAGCCTTTGCAAAAAAGTAGACTAAGGTTTGTGTATGGACCTGGAAGAACATTAGATAAGCTAAGACACTTCCCATCAGCATAGCTTCATATAGTAAATTATTCATTCGTGATATTATTTATCAGCACAGAATGCGTTAAACCGAAACCTTTTAGTCATTTTGATTTCAACTACCGTGCTCAATACCCTGAACATCCTCTTTTCTCCCTGATAACAAAACACGCCACACATCTTTCTCAACTTCAGGAGTACTTATTAATTATGTCGGGATTTCAGCGGGATCAAATACACACGAAAACGAGAACAGAATAACACAGGAGCTTATTTTTCTTCAGCGAGACACAACAGATGTTTGCTCCGCTCTTGATGGGCATATATTTTCTTGTTCCTTCTGCCGCATATATAAACCATGAAATAAGATGTATTTTTCTGATAGAAGATATACAAGAAATACTGAATAATCAGGTACAAGTAATTGTACTGACAATGCTCTCCGAAGAGTTGCTCCTATGTTTCGGACATCTCCCTGGGCCTACGGTGTACAAACGGGAAATACTGTAGTCCGAACGACCGATTCCACATGAAAAATCAAACACACACATCGCCTACCCTATTTCTCTCTATTTCTCTCACTCTTCTAATTGCGTAGGACAGTTTGCATGCAGCATAATACTATCACTACATATATCTAAATGTCCATGTACATGCACGCATAACATAATAATAGCACTTTAAACATTTATTTCTCCAAAAATATATATCATATGTATAATCTGATTACATTATTCTATTTGTTACAATTAAATCTTTACAACAAAATCTTATATGATTATATTTCGATGAAATTTTTTAAAGTATTTTTTGCAATGATGGATTTTTAAAGTGTTGCATATGGTGTTATTTAGATGTTTCAATAAGTATTGTTTCATGTTTCACTAGGCCATTTGTAAATGTTACACTCAATATTATTTTTATGATGTTTCACTCTGTATTTTATGATGTTTCAATAATCATAACTTGATGTTCATGAGTCATATAGAAATGTTTCAATAAAATCAATTATTTTATAAATATATTATATGTTTCACATTGATTTTTATTTATGTTTCACTGGTTCTTATTTAATGTTTCATGTAGTTATTGCCAGTATTACAGTCAGTATTTTCTCAGTACCGCATCTCACTGAAACATTTAACGAAGTGACTGAAAATATTTTTCTATAAGTGATGAAACAAGGCTTAGGTTTTGAAATATATTTTTACCAAAATATAGTCATGTGAGATCTTGTTGTAAAGATTTAATTTTAATGAATATAATGGTATAATCGAATGATTGATAAGATAATTCATTTAGTGGGAAAAGCATTTAAAGATTGATAAAAAGCTATTAGTATGAAGGAGAGAGAGTAGTAAGAGAGAACATGTGCATACAACAACTAGTGCTCCCGTACAAGTAGCTACGAGAAAATCATACATACATCAGCGATGCCACAAGCTACATGTGCTGCAACAGCTGGGTAGTACGGGCATCCGATTTTTCACCAATAATCGGACGTCCGATGTGTAGTATCCTCCCGTACAAACCCTACGCTTGCCAGCTGCAACTGAGAAAGAGTCTTGCCACGCAAGGTGAATAGGGAAAGAGCCATGGCTGAACAACATTTTTATGTCTTCCATGGTTGAAGCCGTATACCCACCATCTTCGAATCCTATAACCAATCGAGCCCTCCAGGAGAGTTCATGGTGTAGGATTGAATCACAAGAACCAAGTCAACCAAAGGGGAGGGGTGAATCATTGTAACACCAAAAAAAAAAACTTTTAGCGGAAATAAAAGTTACCCTCGTAGTTGATGAAGATCTCGGCTTAGCCGGTCTGACCGCCGTGCACATTGGTCTGACCGCTCCTATGCCACTGGTCTGACCGGTGTTGTTCGGCCGATCGGACCACCACCTCTCCACTTGCCGCTGCTTGCCACCGCCGGTCTGACCGCTTGATCGCTGTTGGTTGGACCGCTGCCTTGCCACTGGTTAGACCATCCGTAGTACTCCGGTAAACAGTCGAGATTCAGAAAAACACATATCGACGAAACTCTTGTAAATAGACCAACTTTATTGCATCAATATGTGTTTAGAAAGTGCACCAATAATACTCCTCACCAAAATCTTGAACTAAATTCAAAGCCCTAATTTATCTCTTAACTCAACTCTCTAACAATCGATACCGGGAGGTCACACTCTTTCTCTCTATTTATACCCATAATGTGACTGCCCTTAGCCACGAATCTAACTAGATCTAGGAGTCCTAATCACATAGGAAACCTATCAAACCAGGGAAACAACATCTCCATACAACTCCAAACTCTACACTTTTCAAACTTGGACTCCAATCCAAATTTAACTCCTCTTTCCATACGCACGGAACACCACATGTATGCCATATGGAAACCTTCACCTCCACGTGCATTTTTCTCTAGCCTGAGCATCCCGTGTGATATCCTTGACCATATGGACCTCAACTTCTCCAAGCCTAGTCCCGATCCATCACCGGCTATACTCCCATGGCCTCAAGCAACACGAACAACAAAGAAACTCCATATTTGAGCACAAGTTCACACCAACTTGACTCACAACAACACATAATAGTATCACACATGAATAGAAACCATCTAGAAGTCGTAAACATAAAGCAATCTAGAAATTCTACGAAAATAACTCGAAACCGACTCCCTCCCGGAATCACCCGGTCAGATCGTCGGGCTACCGAACTGATCGGCCACATACCTCCGGTGTGACCAGAGCCTCCTACCTGGTCTGACCGGCACCCAGTGTCGCTTCGCATTGTTCACCGATAGAAAACACTTTCCTCCGTATTTTTTAAAACACTCACCTTTGACAATTGTTCATCACATAGATCATCACATGATTCTACAATCTCCTCTTTCATGAACACATTGGCAACATCTCAAAATGTAATTTGGTGTTGTCGAAAACGAAAAACAAAATCAAAAGAAAACAACTTTCCTCCTTTTCAAAAGAAAGAATTTCTCCCCATATTTGTAAAATTGATTATTTTTAAAATTGAATTCTCCCCCTTTTAAGAAGCATGTATTTTCTATATCTCTCCCCCTTTCACAATGATTTCATCAAGAATTTCAAAAGAGAAAAACATAACCAGTAAAGCACTAATGCCATTATATCATGATAATCACTTTTATAAATGACTTCCTTTGTTTTATTTTCTATTTTCTGAATTTTTTCGAGAGCTTTGAAAGTGTACCTAAAGTAATTCATAGTCATGTGTTGCAAGATAAATGATATAAATTCATTAACTAGTTAACAAGAATGCATTGGAGTATAAACATGAATAAAAGATATTACAATCAAGTTCAAATCAACAATCAAGATTTATGATTTCAAACATTTATAATGCAACATATTCACAAGTACATAGGTTGAAAGAAAAACCCTACACATATACCAATTGTATTATTACTTATTCTCAAAATTACTCCATCACAAAAATAACCAAGATAATTTTCAACATTTATTAGAGCTTTTTTTGGCTCATTTTGACATTGAACATAAAATCTCTTAATTATTTCGAGTACGTCCTTGTCGTCAAGACTATTTTCAATGATTCGGTACTCATTATTTTCCTCACCATGAATACATCCTTATTGTCAAGAAGTCTCTTGAAGAAGTTAGTTGAAGCACTACACCATCCTCTTCTTTTTGTTATCTGAGTCACTTGAAGAAGTCTCTGCATTAGCCTTAGCTTTTCCCTTCACCGTTGGACACTCCTTGCTTATATGCCTCCACTCATCACATCTGAAGCACTACGCCATCCTCTTCTTTTTGTTCTTCTTTACCTTACGCTCAACATGATATTCTTTGACTAGCAAACCATCCTCTTGAGATGTTTCACCCTCTTTGTTCTCTCATATCTGATCATGAGTCAGCAACTCAAAAGTGATATCTTTAGTTTTCATGGTATCCTTGCCATACGTCAAAGTAGTCGCTATGTGCTCATAAGAATCAACTAGGGATGAAAACGGAGCCAATCGTCCGCTTCGGATAAAAACGAATACGGATACCTTTCAAAGTGGATAATTCTTGGATAGTTCGGATACAGATACGAATACAAATATTTTCTCCCAGATATGAATACGGATATGGTATTGTAGTTACCGACGGATACGGATAATAATATGGATGTCCGGTGAACAGTGCTATTCGGATATCCGCTGCGACCATGAGACATACCACATTTCGTTATAACTCTACAACCTTCAATATAGATTTTAATAGTAGCCAATCTCTTAACACTAGTCCACACTATTAATATTATTTAAAATTTTAAATATTTTTTATAAATTATCTATATTTTATATAAAATGAGCTAATTATATATGATGATATTTGTTTTTATTAGAAGTTGAGGTGGTTTTCGTGTTCCAAGAAAAAAATGTTTTCGTATTCGTGGCCGATCATATTCGATCCTTATTCATATTCGGGATAATTCGTATTTGTTTTCGTATCCGAGCTATTTGTATTTGTTTTCGTATCCGGAAAAAAAATATGAAAACGAATATGGTATGAGCAATATCCATCAGTATCCGCTCCGTTTTCATCCCTAGACTCAACTAACGAACACAAAAAAACTATGGCCTTATCCTCATCGTCAACTTCCACATCCATCTTCACAAGATTTGTGACTAGTTGATTGAAGAAGTTCACATGCGCTGTTAGATCCACCCCTTTCTGCATCTTTAGCCCATACAACTTCTGCTTCTGATAAAGTTTATTGGTCAGAGTCTTGGACATAGACTGGTCTTCCAACTTTTCCCAAATTATCTTTGGTGACATCTCCTTCATCAAATGGTACATGACCTAATATGAGAGACATAGTCTTATTGTCGCAGCCGCCTACAACTGCTTCTCCTGCCAATCATCATCTTTCATTTTGGCTGGTTTTACACCATTCAAAGCCTTTAAAACTTCTTGTTGAGCTAACAAATCTTTGACCCTAGTATGCCACAAGACAAAATTTCCGGAGCCATCAAACTTCACCATATCAAATTTCATGCCTGTCGGCGCCATCTTACCAACCCGTGAATTGATTGGTCTATCGCCACTAGAATACTCGTCCTTCTATTCAGTACCGTCTGTATTCGTCTTCACAGTCTCATCTTATGATCTGATCTAAGACATCGACTAGCAAACCGCTTTGTTCGCCACACCCCGATCCAATCTGGACCGGTACCTCCACACCTCACGTCGCCTCCCCGAGCCGCAACTGCACAGCGCTACACCGCCTAGGTCAATGCACAGCCTTCGTGGACCTACAGCACACACAACTCTGCCAAGTACGTCACGTATGACTTGAATCCCTAAGCCACAACCGTCCTTTTGCTATTGGCTTAGTCGCTTACCAAACCTATAGCACAGCCTGTAGCTGATCTGATTCCTTCTGCCACACACGTGATTGACACTACAATGGTCACCCACATCTTAATCAGGTGACAACCCACATTTGTGTTGGGTATGACGCCCGACACAGCGTAGAAGTCACTGAAGTGAGAAGTTATCTCAATTGGGCATATGACCGTTACGGATGAAGTTATCTCAATCAGGCCTCAACTAAAGCCCGTCACCGATAGCTTTGACCCAGATGACCAGTCAAACAAAGCCCGTCACGGATGACCTCTCTCAATCGGGAACCAACTAGCGCCCGTCACGGATGACTAATAATCTCAATCGGGCCTAATGTAAAGCCCGTCACGGTTGACTATAACTCAATCGGGCTTTAACTTATAGCCCATCATCAATGAGTATGACCCATAGAAAAAACAAATTTCATTTTTTGGGTAGCCTCAGGCCTTTGCTAGCCATGCCCACTGCAAAATAACATAAATAGATATATTCCCCAGCGTTATCAATATATACATCCCAGCATCCCCATTCACATACACATATGCCATTCACATATATTTGACAGAACCATTCACATAACATCCATATTGCTCACATATTTCACACATCCATATTGCTCAAGTGGTAAGCATTATAACCTGCAATATATATCTAGGAAGAATTTACATACACATAACAAATATAATAAATATCAGTGTTACATAATCACATGTCTTTGACAATTCAATTAAGATGTTCAACAACGTTCATCATTTAATCTTAACCCTAAACATTCCTTTTGGGTGAATTATTTCACGGAGGATGAAGCCGGCTATCTCCGCACGAATCTCCTCAAAGCTGCTACCCGGATCCTTTGAAAATTTGTCATACATGTACATAATTCAAAATTAGTCGATCGATCTCTACATATATATGTATATATAGATATGTATACTTCTATGTAGTTAGAATATGTCACAAATGAGACCACAAACCTCAAATTCAGCCAAAGTTTTCACCTTATCTTTGCACAAAAGGCGCATGTTGTGGCACACATGGAATCCGCACTAGTCGCCTATTTGTTGTTTTACTGGGAAGTCTTTTTTGTGGATAAGTGTGTCCTGTCATGTCTTACGAAGGCCTCCTTTTGCACATATCGGCCCCACGCTTCATCTATCGCTAATTGACTCGGGGTCCAATCATATGCTTTGTTATCAATTCTGAAGTTTAGGTAGTGGCATGCACTCCACTTAGGCGTTATGACCAGAAGGATCCAATGGCCACTGCGGCATTAATATAGTTAAATTTAAATACTAAAGCTAGACGTGTATTGTAATGTATTTAGGGAACACACTTACTTTTGATTATAGGCTCACATAATGTACTCCCTGTCTTGTCGGGCCCAGAAGGTGTCAAACATGTAGTTTACCATTCCTTGACGGTCGCCTTCAAGATTTGTGACAGTGACTACTTGAGGATTAAGGAAGGCAACTTCCGGTGCATTCTTGAGACACCACTTCCAACTATACCTACACGCAAGACAAACGCTCTTATAAGCATGTTATACGGATTGAGATGACTAATTTTCGTGAGCAACAATACTTACAAGGAGTAGCACTTGAGGAGGGTTGTGTCCACTGATCGGAGCCTGTAGAGGTCGAATAAATCCTTGAAGTCTACCATGATATAATTTGGTGCCCAAGGAATGGCACTCGGTCGTGTTCGCCTATTATATCATTCTCTCTATTCTTCCTCCTCACGTTGGATCTCTCGATGTAGTACATGTGAAGCTCCATGAAAGCGGTGCCCATCGTTCCTAGCACGTCGTCTCCAACCAATGGCATGCCTAGTTGGAAGGACGATGGAGGAACGGTCTTCCTATGTACTACCTGCACGTTGCTCATATATAGCTTTGTTGGAGCAAGATGTGAGACCTGCAGCTTTCCTTTTCCTCGCCCCCTTGCAGCAGGTTTTTCGATAGCTATTCTCTGGGAGAAAGAATGCGCCTTCCTGCTCTTCTTCATGGGTGGGGGTTTAGTGATCACCATGCTGTCGGCCTCCATATGCTCGTCCCCAAAATCCGTGTCGTACTGTAACTCCATATCGTCAGTCTATTCATGACGAGCGGGAGCCAGAGGGGCTGAAGGAGCAGGGGCAGGTTGTACTGACGGACGACCACTTGGTGCAGTGGTTGGCCTCGGATTCACCCTTATCTCAATGAGGACCTTGGGCCATTGGATGAAGGTTCCACGTGCATTTCCTAGGGTTAGGACCTCATCGTTCGGTTGATGCCTGAGTGGGAAATGATTGAATTCGGGTTTCACCAAGTCAACTTGCACTTTCGCACAGTCAGCCCTAAGTTGCGCCCCATGGACTCTTATCTCTTGGTCGGCTTGAACACAAGTCCCTCGGCTGCAGGAACCGAGAAGGTCGGCATCACCCTAATTGTCAGGGTGCAGCTGGTTGGTTCCTGCGATAGATTCATCCATATTTTTAGAATATTATGTAACATATGGTTTCATTAAGACTTTATGCGTTGCAGACAAGAGATTTACCGTTATGTGGTCGACGGTGGCGGGGACTGATGGTGGAATTTCCCCCGCCTCAGTTGATGCGCAACTACTGCGCCTTTGCTAAATCTTGTTGCGTAGCAGCAGTGGCAACCTCCGGGATATGTTGCTCTTCTCGAATCTCTTGCCTGATACGGGCCCTCATCGGTTCGAGCTTCTCGTCGAATTCAGAGCTCAATTCAGCTCTGACCTACTCCCGGATCTGGGTGGCAAGGCGTGCATCTTTCTGCGCCTTCGTGACTGTTCGCTTCTTGTACTGCCACTCATAGTCTGGAAATCCAACTTTCCATGGCACGTTGGAGCCAAGTCCCCTTGTCTATCCACGGTGTTCCTTGGTGCCCAACGCTTTAGTGAGGATGTCGTCCTCGCGTCTTTGAGAGCTAGCCTCTTGCGAGGCTTCTTGCTCGGTAACCAACTCCTTCTACAGTACAATTGAGTTTATATTTAATCAAAAGTTCATTGGAAACAACGCGAACAAATATTGAGATTAGGCACTTACTATATTATCGTACACTTGTTGATCTTGGGGATTTGGGAGCGAAATTGTCTCATCTTCATTCTTCTGGTACCTCGCCAGGCCCAGTTCCTTGCCCGTGGGTGTGGGATATCGGCAAACACCGGCGGTGTGTTCGCTGCCGCTTCATCCTCCTCCTGCCATTTCTCTTGCTTCCCAGCATATCCCGCGGTGCCAAGCCGGTGTGGGTACAAGTTCCTGGCCTGCAGTGCTCCATAAGCCTCGCTTCTGGCCCGAGATTCAGGGGTCGACTTCTTCTCATAGAATTGCTCGTAGGCATCTGCCGTGATGACAGGCCATTGCTCAGTTGGATCCGGGGTCATCGGGTTTAAGACGTACTCTATGACCAGCTTGCTCTTAAAGTTCTTCCAAGCATTGCCCATAATCTTGAAAGCAGCCTGCTTGAGCCTGGCCTCGTCGGTTGATGGATACTCGAAACTTTCCTTGAATTTTAGCCAAGCTGCGTTCTTCTCTGCTTCGGGCACATGGTTGATGTCATCCACGAGAATTGTGAAGTTCTTCCTCGCTATGACACCGCAGGTCGACCTAAACTTAGCCAGAACATTCCGAGGATGGGTCGGCAATCCGACCTGGTTCACCTCTGCTATGGTGTACCGTTCCTTAGGGATTTTGTTCCCTGTCCTACGAGTCCGTGCCCTTGAGGACCCACTAGTTGTCGTCGACATTCGTTCACCTTGCTGAGCATCGTCTAAATAACTTACAAAATAACAAAATTAATTAATTTCGTAAACCACATACAAATTTCGTATGTACGTACTTACTTTAATATTAAAGTTCGTTGGCACCCGAAGCACATAAGTTCTAAAAGCACTAAGTCCTAAAATCACTAAGTCCTAAAATCACTAAGTACTAAAATAGCTAACAACCCTAAGTCCTAAAGTCACTCGCTCGAAATGAATGAATTATTGTACTTTAGTTGATTCCTCGCTCGACGTCGCTTTTTCTTTGCATACTTTTCTTAATTATTAAAAAATGACAGATTACAAAGTGCTCTGGTTACCAAGATGTCTTGGTTGGTTCCATACATGTACTAACCCAACCAAACCAACTTGGCACCCGGAGCACCTAGTATTCTGTGATAACTTGATAACCTAGGAACTAAATCCATACAAAAATGACTAATTATCAAAAAATGACAGAATACGAGGTGCGCTAGGGTCTGAAGGTGTCTTAATCGGTTTTGTGAATGCACTAACTCGATCAAACCAACTTCAGACCCTACGCACCTCGTATTCTACGATGATTTGATAACGTACTTACTATCTACACTAAAATCAATCATGCATCGACCATCATTCATCACTAAAATAAGCCTAAGTCCTAAAACCTATTCATCCACATATTACTAAAATTAGTAATTAAATCCTATTCATCCCCATATGTACCTCACATCCCCTAATATCTCGCATCTACATTTTCGCATAAAAAGTGATATCACACAAACTTGACAATTTGTCATCTCACAAATTGCACATATATCAAATTTCACATATATTTCACACATATCAAATTTCACATTTATCAACAATTGCACATATATATCACATATATCAAATTTCACATATATTTCACACATATCAAATTTCACGTATATCAAGTTTCACATTTATCAACTATTGCACATATATATGTCACATATATCAAATTTCACATATATTTAACACATATCAAATTTCACAAATATCAACTATTGCACATATATATCACATATATCAAATTTCACATATATTTCACACATCAAATTTCACATATATCAAATTTCACATATATCAACTATTTCACATATATCAAATTTCACAAATAGGCTTACCGGCGGTGGCTTGGGGAGGAGGTGGCCGGCGACGGTTGAAGGCTGTGGTGGTAGTTTGGGGAGGAGGTGGCCGGTGGCAGAGGTCGGGGAAGCCGGCGGCTTGGGGAGGATGACGGCGGCGGCGGAGTTCCGAGCGGCCGGCAACACGAGATGTGTTGGTCGGCGGCGGCAAGCTCCCAGTGCGTGGCGGCGGCGCTAGGGTTCTTGCGAACTTAGTACGGTCAAACAAACATCTCAATCGGGCCTACACTAGAGCTCGTCCCGAATAACTCATCTGTGACGGGCTCTAGTCCAAGCCCGATTGTGATGACGTCATCTCAATCGGGCATTAAACCACTGCCTGTCACGGATGTAATCATACGTGACGGGCTCTAGTTTACACCCGATAGAGATTACGTCAACTTTATCGGGCATTACAGTACAGCCCGTCACAGATGAGTCATCCGTGACGGGCTCTAATTTAGGCCCGATCGAGATGACTCAGTCTCTATTGGGCCTTATTTAAGGCCCGATTGAAATAGTATTATTTAGATTTGTTTCCTGTTCATTGTTGACCTGAAGTGAAAATAATTAACTACAATAAAATAATTTACTTATTATCCCAAATAATTAACTAATTATCCCAAATAATTAACGAAAGTACAATAATTCACTAAATTTACTAAATTCACAACGAAAATTATTACAAGCTGCACCAAATTAACTAAGGTTTTTTACTAATACAAAATACTTCATTAGTTTCCAAAAATAAAAGAACAAATAAGTACAACGGGATTGGTCACAAGGTTATGCCTTCCATATGATCTGATGGAGTATAGGGCACAGGCTCTTGTGGATCATCGTCAAGGTCATTGTGAGGTCTTACGTGAAGATTCTGGTTGTATTCTTCTTCATCGACGATGTTGTCAACACCAACAATTTGGCGCTTGCAATCCCTCACGATGTGCATCTTCTTATTTGCGGGGTCTTTTATATAGATAATCTGCTCGACCTGTTTCGCAAGTATGAATGGTTCGTCGGCGTATCCAACCTTGGATAGATCTATTAAAGTAAAACATTCCTTATCGACTTTAACACCAGTGTGTTTATTCACCCAACGGCATCGAAACAAAGGAACCTTGAACTTCACGTAGTTGAGCTCCAGATCTGCTCAATGCGGCCATAGTATGTGTTCGACCCAACTTGATCCTGGAATGCATCTATACGGACTCCGCTGTTTTGCACTGTGCTTTTATCATCTTGCTGCATGGTGTAAAATGTGTATCCATTAATATCGTATCCTTGCCATGTGTCTATGGCCCAACATGGTCCCATCCCCAACAACTGTACTATCTCATTTGGGATATCGGTCCACATTGTGACATGATTCTTTAACCATACGATGAACCAAGAGTTATGTTCTCTGTTATTCGACGTCTCAGATCGCCCCAAGTTCTCCTGCCGGATTTTCGCTAAGTGCTCCTCAAAGTATGGGCCAACTTCTGCCATATGTTGGAGCACAGCAAAATGAGCCTGCGCGTAGGAAGCTTGATCGGGCCTAATTCTTTTCCTCCCTATTGTGCCAGCACCTGACAACCTTCCTTCGTGACGAGATACTGGAACTCTGGATCAGCCTGGGACATGTAATCCACGCAGAACTCAATAACCTCCTCGGTTTTGCTCTGTTCCGAACGTATGACTTCAGAACTCCCATGCATCTCTCGGACGGGTACATTTTTCTTAATAAAGCTAGGCCACATAGTTTTGTTTGCTTCACAAGATGAACAGGGAGATGAACCATGATATCAAAGAAAGACAGTGAAAAAAACATATCCATGTGGTAGAGGGTATTGACAATATCGGTCTGCAACCCATCTAGATCTTCGAGATCTATAACTTTCTGTCAGATTGCATTGAAAAAGGCACACAGACGTTGGATCGTATGACGGACTTTGGGTGTAAGAATGCCTCTGATAGCAACTGGCAAGATCTGTGTGATTAGCACGTGGCGATCATGAGACTTCATTCCAACCAGTTTTAGGTCTTCCGATTTGACGTACTTACTAATCCTCGCTGAATAGCCCGATGGAACTTTAATATCTTTCAAGCATGATAACATTGCGATCTTCTCATCCTTCGACAGTGTGTGGTAGGCTGGAGGGAGGTACACTCTACCTATCTCTGCATCTCTTCCGGGCTGGAGTTCACTGCGAATGTTTATTTTCTGTAGATCAAGGCGCGCGTTCAACCCGTTCTTTGTTTTGCCAGGAATATTCATTAGCAGGCCAACCAAACTCTCACACACATTCTTTTCTACATGCATGAGATCAATGCAATGACGGACCTCAAGATATTTCCAGTAAGGTAGTCGCCAAAATATGGACGTTTTCTTCTACATACCCTTGTCCTTTGCCTGAATACGTTTTCTTTTCTTCGCAAACTCAATGGTTATGTCCTTGACCAAGTTGTGGACCTCATCTCCGGACAAATCCTTAGGAGCAGGCTGAAGTTCTCTCTTCCCATTGAAAATTTTCTTCTTCTAAATGCGTGAAGTAGCTGGAGCCACCTCCTACGACCCATAAAAACCATCTTTCATGATTTCTTCAACCACCGGCTATGTGTATGTTCCATGCAGTCGGAGCAAGCCTTCTTTCCTTTCATGGTTTGCCCGGAAAGATTACCGAGTGCGGGATAGTCATTAATGGTGCAGAACAATAGAACTCATCGCTTGAAGTTCTCCTGACCATATGCATCCCAAGTTTCCATACCTTCTTTCCAGAGAATCTCAAGATGATCCATAACAGGCTCTAAGAACACATCGATATCATTGCTCGATTGTTTCGGTCTTTGGATTAGTAAGCACAACATAATATATTTCCTTTTAAGGCACAACCATGGCAGTAGGTTAAAGTTTGAAATAAGAACTGGCCAAGTGCTGTGAGTACTACTCATGTCTCCGGAAGGATTCATGCCATCCGTACACAGACATAGCCTTATGTTTCTGGGGTCGGCAGCAAAGTCTTTGTGTTTTCGATCGATATTACTCCATTGAATCGAATCCACTGGGTGTCTTAGTATACCGTCGTTCCTTCTCTCCGTGGCATGCCAACGTACTAACTTTGCTTCCTTGGGGTTGGCAAAATTTTTTTTGAAACGATCAATGATAGGTAGATACCACACAACCTTCACGCGATCACCCCGATTTGACTTCTTTCCTTCGTCAGGACTATTCTTTCGCTTGTATCGAGAAGCCTTGCAGACAGGATAAATATCTAAGTCCGCATATTGCTTATGGTACAATATGCAGTCGTTTGGACAAGCGTAAATTCTACGGACCTTTAACCCAGGGGACACAAAACCTGCTTTGCTTCATATGTCGTATCGGGCAATGTGTTCTCATCAGGCAGCATGGCCTTCAAAATTCCCAAAAGATCTGTGAAACTATTGTATGTCCATCCACTCTTTCATTCAGCTTCATTAGGTCCAAGGTAGCTGACAATTTGGTGTGCTTTGCTTTGCATCCGGCGTATAGAGGCATCTGCGAGTCACTGACCAACCTGCTGAACTTTATGGAACCTCTCTCGTTGTAAGCTGGGTTCTCAATGTCACGTAACATGTCTTTGCAGCAGATCATGATCCACATCTACCATTTCACTGTCCAGTGGAGAAGGTACAAGCATGTCATGCTCATCTTCATCTTCCTGATTTTACGCACCACTTCTGTCTGCAGCTGCACCACTTCCTGATTCTTGCTCTCCATGCTTGACCCGACATGTGTAGCCCTCCATGAATCCTCGTTGTATCAGATGAGCGTGTACGTCCACTCGGCTATCAAACATATTCTCATTCTTGCAATCTGCACATGGACAACACATGTAGTCGCTGTTTCTTCTTTTCCTATCCTCCTCCGTGGCGTTTATAAAATTTAATACCCCATTTCTGTACTCTTAACTATGACATTTCACAGTTTTCACATACATCTAACTTCGATCCATCGCTGCAGAAATAAAAAAAATTAGAGAAACATCTTATAAGATAAGTATTGCTAAATTAATGGGAATTGATGAATTTTCTAAATTAATGATTACTATTTGTCACTTACCTTTATGAATTTACTGTTTTCTTTGGAAAAAAATTAAAATTTCACCCCCCTCAACCTCCCACCAAAATAGTGAATAGGGGGATACAGGTACACTGGCGGTTGCGGGTATTTATAATGTGCAATAACTATCTGTAACGGTCCAAAAAATAACTTCTCTATCGGGCATATAAGTTATATTTATCGGGACTAAATAAAAGCCCGTCAACGAGGAGTGTCATTTGTGACGGGTGTTGTTCTTATCTCAAACGGGCCTCAGGTTGGAGCCCGTCACAGATGATGGTCATCGGTGATGGGCTCCAACTAGGGCCCGATTGAGATATTGAAGGTTATCTTAATCGGGTCTAAACTAGAGCCCGTCAATAATATGTGTCATCCGTGACGGGCTTGAGTTTTATGCACATTTAACATGTCTCTTCGATCATATCTCGATAGGTCTCTTTTTAGACCCGTTTAAGATGTATTTATTGTGATAGCCCGTAAAATACAGTTAAGTTACATGTCGTAACAGATGAGAGGATCTGCACTTGTGTGAGAGCCGTACTGTCTCCTGACAGCCCGCGTTTGCTTTGTGATGCATGTGTCCTTCTGTGCATGCATCCACCGGCCAATGGCTTAGCATGTCTATCTTCCTGCATGCACTAGAGCAAAATAAAGTGTCACATGCATGTGCCAATGCTCCTCTGTACGATCTGCTGCCCTCGTTGCTATCGTGTGCCAATGAGCGTGTATAACATGTACTCTATATATGTCATATGTGATGTCCGTACCTACTTACTCACCACAGTTACAGTCCTCGTGTTTATCGTTGATGATCACATTGTCCTCAGCTCCACACATCCACCGCGTCACGCCACGCTCATCAGCTTTGTTCTTCCGTCATACTCTCCCTACCGCCACAGATCCGTGATTGCCACGTGCGTCTGGCACGTCCCTCGTCTTCCAATCACATTCTACCATCACCGGTCTGATGGTGAGTGAGGTCATCGTCATCATAACATCCTCGTTATCGGCATCGATCCCATTGTTACAGCTGACAATCTCCTGTCGATGCACGATCCCACCTTGTGTTTACTTCTCCATATGTCTTCTTGATCTAATGCTGAGATCTTCGGCTCTGATATCACTTGTTACAAAAGTTAGTCAATATAGCGAAACGACAACTTATCTTCTCAATCGCTTCAGTTATTGATCACCCAAGATACGCTAAATGACAATACAGGAACACACAATATTTGTTAACGAAATTCAGTCGATGCATATAAATCCGGGGCTCTGATTATGAGCTCTCCTCCCCAACCAATATAGCACCAAGCTACTACGAGTCCATAGCCTCTCCGTCATCCACTCTTTGCGTGTCTACGCTACATTGTAGCCGCCATATAGTTACATTGTGGT
The DNA here is from genome assembly GCA_000573905.2 of Oryza punctata. Classification (NCBI taxonomy): domain Eukaryota; kingdom Viridiplantae; phylum Streptophyta; class Magnoliopsida; order Poales; family Poaceae; genus Oryza; species Oryza punctata. The sequence continues at coordinate 13,992,445 of CM002496.2, forward strand.
AACCCCTCCCTATTTAACTCCCTATTTAACAGAGTTGCTGGATTACAAAATCTGACTCTAACTCTACCCTCTACCACCTATTATAACTTCAAGTTTAACTGTATTCAAATAGGACTATATTCGACACATATTCTAACATCTATAGATGTTATAGTGGTAACTTCGTCTCTATGTGCTATTGCAGGCTCCGCACATATACAATTCATTAATTTATTGTCACCCCATGCTTCCCTAAAAGATAAATCAAAATTTACACCTACTTGCCCACAACTGAATTAACTGTAATTTTTGAACACACTTCCCTCCCCAATTAAGTTCTCCCTCCAAATTAGTTGCCTCATCCATTGATCCCACTTCCCTCCCGAAGCTCTCCCTTACATGTTTATAGTTTGAACTTCATTTCATTAATTTTTTTTAAACAAAGAAATCTACTTCACAACCCTTAGCTTTCATAGAAGTTTGTATGCAACCCTTTACGTTTAACCTTGGTTTGTGATCTGTAAAGAGAATATAACATCTAATATTAAATAACAGTGAAGAATCGTCTAATATTAGTTAACAGTGATGAATTTTGAATCCTAAAGTTAAATATTATGAATTTTAATGTTTTATGAAATATAATTCATGATTTTTAAATACAAAAGTTTGTAAGTTTGCCTTTTTGGCTATATGTATATGTAAAACATCATATTTATCTGAGTGGTGTAACCCGTGTAAGCAATCACACTCTTGCTTAAACAGCATGCCATGCTCTGTATCCCATATAACGAGCTAACTTTACCAGAGTAACTAAAAGCACAAACAAAGATACTCGAGTGCCACGCTAAATGCCAATACTCCCACCTTGTTCAACATTGCAAAAATTACTGGCGCGCTGTTTATATAACTCGTTGCTATCCATTTCTCCGTACAGCTCTTGAAGTCGCTGATTTTTTATGCTCTGTTTTCAAGGAAAATTTTCCCACAATGCTTTGAGAGTTGAGACCCTCGGCCCTATAAATTCACCCCCTGTTCTGAACCGTGAGACTCTAGATACGCCTTACTGTTCTTATGTTGGATGGCATTGGAAGCACTATATATAGAGAAGGTAGCATATACTTCTATCTATCACAAACCTTTTCTTCATGCTTCCCAAGCCTGATTAATCGTTCCTCACCAGCATCAGTTGGCGCTCCTCTTTGGTTTCTATTCATGGTTGCTAGAGAGGTGAGTGAACCTCATCCAATTTTAATTATATACATGATGGCATGGTCTAATTAAGGTTTGGAGTGGGAGGCATTAGGAAAAGGTAGGAAATTGTGTCTGCAATCCTTCCGTATCGAAGTGATGAGCAGGTGACATGATAGCCCTGGGTTGCATTTGCATGGAAGAACATTTGCGCCAAGCCGTGTACAGGCCAGGGAGTCCACATTGTCAGCACCATCACTTTTCTGTCATCCTGGATTCTGCTGGACACTTTTATTTCGATCAACTGAATATGAAGGTTGCATGATATGATGCATCTACTCCATTAGCTAGCAATATTAATTACTTCCTACAATGTTATCAAGTGGAATAAAATGGGGATATGCACTTATGAACTCATGATTATCCCAAGTGTACATCAAACGCTGTAGCTGCTGTTGTCTTAGCTAGAACTTAAATGATGAAGAAGGCCTGAAGCCAAAGGAGCAGTTATTGAGTGCTCACATACATCCTCCTATGTATATGCCACTACATAAAGCCGTTGAAAGAAAAGAGACTAACATATGTATTTTATCTGCCTATTATTGCTTTAATGACTCACTACGCCAGATCAGCCCATCGTGACGGGTCAAAATATCTCATCACAGATGACATCATCTCTGATGGGTTAAACTAAAACTCCGATGGGTTAAACTAAAACTCGTTGTAGATGAGACTCTGTCACAGGTAAGAGGTCATCAGTGATGGACTTATATAAGGACCCGACACATGACATCTCTAACGGGCTAACATATAGGTCCGTCACAGATGACCTCTTATCTGTTACAGGTGTTAAGTTTACACCCCGTCAAAGGTAAGATATCTCACCTCAAACAAGTTAAATTCTGGCCCACCCACCACCCCCCGATCAACCCCTTCTCCTCCCCTCCTTCACTCTCTCTTTTTTCTTCCTCACAGCTCTCTCTTCTTTCACCGGCTCTCTTTCCTTCACTCTCTCTTTCCCGACCGCCTCCACATCCCGCATCCCACCGCCTTCTGACCACCGGCCGCCGATGCCTCCCGGCTGCCGGCTTTCGATGCCGACGCCACCTCCCAACCGCTGGCCACTAGATCCGGCCTTCGACGCCACCGTCACCGCTGCCTCCCGACCGCTGGCCACCAGATCTAGCCTCGGGGACACAGATCCAGCCACCGACGCTGGCACCTCCGAACCACTGGATCTGGTCTTCGGGACCTGGATCTGGTCGCCGGCCACCGGATCTGGCCTTCAGGATGCCTATCCAGTCGACCAACCGTCGACGCCTCCCTCACCTCCCGACCGCCAAACGTGGACATCGTCACCGCTTGCCGACTGCCGGTCACCGAATTTGGCCTCCAAGACGTGGATCCGGCGGCCACTGCATCTCCCCAGACTATCGGCCGCCTCCTCATCCTCAAGTGCGGATCCCGCGGTCGTCGCCTCCATCCACCAACCGCCAGCGTCCGCCACTGTCTCCTTCACCCACGAGTGCCACTGTCTCCTTCACCCACAAGTGCCACCGCCATTTCACCATATATTTCAAATATTCATTTGTGCTTGATTTTGTATATTGTAAATGTTCATTGCCAAATTTCAGATTCGGGCATATTCTTTGTTGCTTGTGTGGATGTGTAATTTGTTAAGATGGAGATCGATACTTGTGTGATGTATATTCTCTGTTGCTTCATGTGTAGTTGTTTGTTGAATGCTATCAGATCTATTAATAAAATGCAAAGTTATTTGTATCGTGCATCTTGAGATGTATTTGATTTTTTGCTTCATCTCGGGTGCTTGGGGCTGAGGCATTTAATTTTTTTGGTGGTTTTCACATCTATGACGGGTGAGAAGTAAAACCGGTCAGAGGTGTTTGTCACCTTTGACGTATTGAAAAGAGTCACCAGTCACAGGCGTGAGTAAACTGTGACAGGCTATTTCTTTGTGGTCCATCAAAGATGTTAATTATTACTAACGGATCTTCACTCATTAGAGATGAGTTGTAGTTATCAGTGACCATTAATCTCTGATCAAGGCCAAACCCGGGTTAGGGCCCGTCAGAGATAGACCGTATCCAAGTACAAACAACATCTCTATTGGCAGCTTACAAATAAGTACATTTTGCATTATCTGCGCGAGTTTAGATATTAATTTCATCTTAAAGAATGTGAACAGTTTTGTGTTGAGAGATATTCTAAAGGAATGTTTTAGATTGGGAGGCATCAGGTAGAAACATGCAGCATTGCAATGTGTGTTTGGCCCATACAATTTCAGACAATCTCCATTGATTGTTCTTCTTGCACTAACTGGGGAAAGGTGACCATCATTTTCCAAAAAGGTCATCCCTGATTGTTACAAGAATTTGATCTCAACGAGGCGATCTCGTTGGTAGAGCAGACAAGCATTTCGTTTCAAAATTGAGGCACCGATGATTTGTGCATGCATGATTAAAAACTATATAATGTAAATTAACGAACATATCCCGTACTTTAATTCAATGGGGGAAATGTTCTGGAATTTAGAAAATCAAGACTAGACATGTGTTCTGTTGTAGAGAGCAGGCGAGAATGGTCTTCAGAAAAGTGCTCCTAGGGAATACTTAAAGATCTGGATATTCAGAAAATGGTAAAAATCTTCTATCTCTAGTGCTTATAGGCTGCATTTGGAGGCGGTGGCTGCGGCTGCAACACAGCTTCTCCCACTGCAACACGCTTACGCCCAACAATAGATTCACTGTATCAGCAAGCGGTACCGAACAACCCAATAATTTTCAGAGACTCCATAGTCATGTGCATGTTTTGATGTAGGAGATAGCTCACTGAAAACTTTATTTGATCTCGTGTAGTTTGCACCATAAAAATTTTTGCCATAGGATGCATTTGGAAAAACCAAGGAGCTACAAAGCCTTGACTTGGGAGCAGGTGAACGGCCTTGGCGAAATGTTATGATGGAGCAAACGGAGCTTTCTTGGCATCCTGAGAATCAGCTTCCTAAACCCAGATCAACTTTAGTTCAATATTTCCATCCACGGGAGGGCATGGATTCTGGTTCATGCTAGAACGGATGGCCTTTGTATATATGTTTAGGAATGCTTGCGAACATAGTCATCTTGCTGACAAGAGGTCCGTCGATTACCTACCGTTACATTTCCTCAAGAAATTGCCCATCGGTAATCAAACAGATTTGGAGTTCATGCCTTTCTTTTATCCCTGTTTTCAATTCAACTTCATCATTATAAAGTGCAATTTTCCAAGTATTAAGGAAATGATTAGGCCATCCAATTATAGAATTGTTTGCTTCAGGTTCATTCTTACAGTTGTCATGTCACACCACATTTTACTTTTTGCAGTGGTCAACAACAACTTTGGCTTATGACAAAGGAACGCACTACTAAGAAAATGCACATAGATCTTGACACTTTATGTACAGGAACAGTTAAAATTAGCACATATAGTGTTTTCCCCACCATCAAGGATGAAAAAAAAAGGTAAAATTTACTATAGAACATCAAAAAATGTGTAATTATCTGCTGGACACCCAGCTAATTACATGTTTTTTTATATCCTGTAGCAAATTTTCCAAACAAATAAAACCAACACCTTTAGGTAAAGATAGGTATCGGTTTTAGATAAAAACCGACACCAATATTATAGGTGCCGATTCTTTTAAAAAAACTGGCACCTATGATATATTATAGGTGTCTGTTTTTTAAGTAACCGACACCTAAAAATCGAGCCGAGCTAGTGAAGTGCATAAGTTGGCAGGGCCCACAACCCACAAGGATAAGGCCACCAGCCCACCACCCACCTCGGTCTTATCTTCTCTCTCTCCACCGCTCTCTCCCTCTCAGCGGCCCGACGGAGGCGGTTGTGGCCTAGTGGTGGCACCCTCCCCTCCACCAGATCCAGCAGGAGGGGGGTGGTGGCAGCCCAGTGGCACAGTGGTGGCACCCTCCCTCTGCTAGATCTGGAGGGAAGGCAGGCAGCAGGAGAGGAGGCAATGGTGGCCCGGTGGCAGCAGATCCTTGGGAGACAGCGGTAGCTGTGGTGGATCCTCAGGCGACAGCGGTGGCAGCGACAGATCCTCAGACGACGATGGCTTCCCGTGGCAGCGCGGCTGTGGTGATGAAGGCAGCAGCGCCCTCCTCCTCCTCTCCATCCAACAACGGTGGCGGTGGTGGAGAAGGCTGGCGTGGAGGGAGATGTTCATGATGTTAATGTGTGATGTTCTTGAAGTTCTTCATGTGTTCTCGATTTGCTCGAATCGGCTTGATTCGTGCTCAGGTCATCTTGATTCGAGCCAAGCCGGTAATTTTTTTTGGCTCGTTTATCCTTATAGGTGTCGATTCTAAACGGACACCGAAACCGGCACTTATTTGGTTTCCACATCAGTGCCACTTTCGTGGTGTCGGTTCGGAAATCCGACACCTATGCCGGGTTTCCGACCGACACCAATAGTCTTTTTTGTGATAGTGACGTGTACCATACTTTAGTTCAATCGTCAAAAATGTTCTAGGATTTAGAAAATCAAGGGGTGAACGCATGTTTTCTTCTACAAAGCAGACGAGTAGTTTTCAGAAAAGTGCTCCAATGCTTTGACTTGACAGCACCAAAGAACCTATTGCACAGAACAATTTGAATTACTCCCTGAACTATTGATCAGCTAGTACAAATTACCCCCCTAAATGATAAAACCAGGTATTTCACAGCCTAAACTTCTCAAACCAGATGAATTACTACCCTTAACTCAGTAGTTTTGGTCCTACATGGCATACACATGGCGACGATTTGGCAATCCAATCAGAAAAAAGAAAGTTAAAAAAATATAGGAACTACATGTCATGGCCCCATTCTGTATCTCTCCAACTCCATCTATCACTGCTGGGGAACCGATTATTACTCCTGGTTCACAGCTCCTGTTAGTTCCGACTGTTAGTTCCGATTGTGTAATAGGGATATACAATCTAAGACTAAAGATAAGTACTTTTAATCCCAGTTAAAATAACTAGAACTAAAAATATATTTTAAGTACCGATTGGTGTTACCAATCGGTAATAAAGATTTTTTTCCACAATGATTTTTACTGCTTGTTGATTTTTTTATATATATGCAATATATGAAAAATGGTTCTATGTTTTTATAATATATCTTGTATATATATATTACATATATATGCATATATATAGACAATCGTTTTTTATATATATATGATAAAATTAACTGGGACACTAAACAAATTTAATATATATATATAGAAATACTAGGTAGAACACAACACGCTAGCTAAGTACGTAGCACCCCCTCACAGCCACCCCTGCCCAGACACACAGCCCCACCCTCAATCCCCAACCCACCCTTTTCCTAGCAATCTCAGTGATTTTTTCACTCAGGGGTAAAAACACTCTGACCGTCACCCACCCCGTGGTCAGTAACTTTTTTACTCCGTGAAAACATTGATATTGTGCCTTATAGGGTGAGTGTGATACAGGAAGGTGATAGTAATTTTTTTACTCGTAACCCTATACCAATGCACATCGATATGATCAGCAATTTTTCGTTCTAGTATTTATACTGTCAGTGACCATTCATCCCACTGTACCCAGTACTAGTATTTTTTGTACAGACAAGTGCAGCCTGACCGCTGCCGTGTAATTTTTTAGGCGTTCAGCTAGTGCTTCTAGATAATACATGGTTTTTACCCTTGATTCAGTGAAAAATACCACAAGTAAAATTACATATCGATATATGTATGATGGCGTAAAAAAATTTCTACCGTTTATATTCTGGTTAAATAGAGTTTTTTTACTGAAGCAGAAGCATCAATTTCTTTTGTTGGGATGATGGCATTAAGTATTTTGTTGTCCAAGTAAATAGAAATTACTAATAGAAAAATATAGTAAAATTAAACCTAAGATAAATATAGTAGAAAAATTACTAATAGAAACCTGACATAAATATGTGGTAGTAAAAAAGTTACTAATGCATCAGGAAATTAGAACTACACACAAATACGTGGTAGCAAACTTTTTAACCAAGCAAAGTGAAAAGTGTACTGTCTAAAATATGCAAATATGCTAAACTACGCAAATATGCGTTAGTTATTTTTTATTGGCATGTGATATGCTGGTCGATCCAATGGGACCCACAATTGAATCAACTAGAAAACAGGACATACAGCAACGAGAAAATAGGAGATGCAACAAACCAGTAATTTTTTTTGGCATGGGGAGGGAGTATTGCTGTTAGGAACGGAAAAACCGGATGTGAGGGTGGGGTATATCGTTGTTATTCGCGCCACGGTATTTGCTAGCGCGCTGCGCTTCATGTACCGTGACCGATGGCGCTAGACAGAGTGCTGCGGCGCTAGGAAGTGTCGTGCCGCCACTCACAGAGGGAGCGTCCAGTCCGTGATCTCCTGATTCCGTGATTTTCATTTTTTTTTTGCTCCTTCCCTCCTGATTCCGGATTTCTCTATGTTCCGCACACATCTCTGTGGCTACTAAGGCGAGTAAAAGTATTACTGTAACACTCTGTTTTTCAAGAAAAAAAAACCCACCACATGCGTCGTCGTCGCCATCGCCGCGCCGCACGTGTCCCGTCGCCGCGTCCACCGCGCGCCGGCTGTCTCCCCTCCCCCTATAAATACCCCCTTCTCCCCCTTCCTCAACACCTCTTCCGCCCCGTCCCCTCTCCGCCGCCGGTCACCGCCGCCGTGCGCTCGCCGCCGCCGGGTGAGCCCCTCTTTCCCCCCCTTCGCCGTCCGCCGCTGCGCCACTAGGGCCGGCTCGGCAAAGAGAGGAGAGGGAGAAGCAGAGGAGGAGGAAGAAGAAGAGAGAGGAGAGAGAGAAAAAGAAATGGGAGAGAGAAAAAGAAAAGGGAGAGAGAAAGAGAGAGGGGTCTGACGTATGGGACCCACTAGGGTTAGTGCAAACATTTCACTTTTTTTGGAATTAATTTAAATTTGAATCTTCAAACTAGCCTAACTCACTCGTTTTAACTCGGATTTGAGTAAAACTTGAACCTAAATTCATCTAAAATCAAGACCTAACTACTGGTACCACTTTTGCAATTTATTTTGTAGTGCATGAATTCTTGGTGATTTAATTTGAATTATAACCGAATTGAAACCAAATCTTTCGCACGTAAAACTAGATTCCGAGGGAGTTGCTAAGTTGATCGAGGATCCAGGTCTGCAAGGCTGTGAGCAAGACAAGTCATCACTAACCTTTGAGCATGCTGAACCCAATTACGAAATTAGTTTGTTTATAAATAAATTTGTATGTAATGATGAATATCCTACTTGTTTTTATGCCATGCCTTTGATAGTTGTTTATCTTATTACCTTGTACCCACAATTACGTATAAGTCACTAGTCACTTATGACAAATGCTTAGCAATGCTAATTTAGATTCTTGCATATTCATGTTTATCAAAATGCTATATGCTTGGGCAATTACCTTAGGGTAGGTAATTGACATACGTCATGTGGAGACATGAGCGCCACATTGCCATGACAATGATAAGATGGGTTGTGAAAGAAACTAAACTAAATAAATGCTTTCGATTGGGGTGGCTGGACGACTTGGGTGGATTCCGGTTAAGGCTAGCGCCATCCCTGGTCAATTAAGGACCAAACCATGAAGCTATGCATGAAACGACCCTAGTACGACCGTACTTCTCGCATTGGGCATAGACCTAGCAAAGTAAATAGCCGAGCGGAGACGGTACCCAAGACGCAGAAGTTCACTCTAGATCTATGTAATATTGATATGGAGTAAATTGTTTACTCACACCATATCATTGTATTCATGTTGTGTGCAGGCTTATTGTAAAAAAATACTATGCTCATATTTCTTATAGCAAAATATTTACTATGCGCTAATAAGTATTTGTGAAAAAAATACTTGGGTGTATTTAAATAGATAGTAAAATGATTACTTAACAATAAAGAACTAATCTAACAATATATTTGACGAGTAATTGATTTACTGATAGAGACTCCAGTGTGACTAAAAGCCAATAATTAATTTACGAAAACAAGATTGGGTGCGGAAGTGATCTGCTAGTAATTTTTTTACTCATGGTGTCACGAGGGTAGGAAAACAGTTGGAGTGCAGGAGAAAAAAACAGAAAAAAAAGAATGAAGGGAGATTGGAGTGCGCGGAAAAAACGTGGGGGTAGGGTGGGGTGGGCGTCAGGGTGGTGAGTGGGGGGGGGGGGCAGGGGTAAGGGGTATGTGAGGGGAGCGTTTTAGTTATAACATATCCCAGGTATTTTTTAGCATATCCATATATGTATGTATATAACGATTTTCTTCTTTATACTAACGTCTAGTGCATATATTTACATTGTGGAACATGGAAACTCTCCTCTTCTTGCTTGCCACGAGGCAACGGATTTTTCACGACCCAACATAGAACAGGACCCAATGTGCACCTCTGTTTGTGAATCACGGACTCTGATGCTTATAGCTTTTCATGTATCGCCTTGTAGATATGAGAACTCTGAATTACCAAATCTTGCTGAATTCACCATTTCTTTTTGTCTCTACAAGAGAAACATTGGCTTGGAAGACATTGGGAAAGTTAAACTCTGCTATACATACGACTCCTCCTTCCGACCAGGCGTACGACCGAAACGGCAGAGCAGCACAGGACGTGACGGCGCGAGGCTCCGTATGACTTGGTTGTACCGTCCTCTGTACGTCGACACGTCTCTTGCAGGGAGCTACACAGTGACACAGCTTCTTTGTGAATCTCATTAAGCCAAATCCAATGCGTGCTAACTTGGTCTCAATATTCTCGTGAGTAGTTTTTGCATATGTTTATTTTTTAGCTAAGTTTTTTTACGCCAACGAGTTTAGTTCGTTGATTGAAATTAGACTTAGCATGATCACGTTGCAGGCCTACATCCCACGAAGATCGACGTTCCGCAGTTGGTAGTCATCCGAGAGTCGGACGCTTAGGTCGTGTGTGTAGCATTTTCAGGGAAAGTTAAGGTAGAACAAACGGTTATTTGGACTAACAATCGGTATTGATCCTTGTGCATAATCAATGAGGATTGCTGCAGAGAATGAATAGGGAAAAAAAATCCTTCCAAGGTTGTACAATAGAGGATTGACAATGGTTAACTAGGATTAATTGGTCTATGGTCCTTCAACATATATATTAATAGCCCACAGACAGCACAACCTTGCTTGGGTTGTTTACACATACAAATTAACTCTATTGAAATCAGGAGAGTCACATATCTCTCAGTTTTCTGTTCTTAATGAAATGAGCTTTGTGCATACATTATATATTGTTGTTCAGCTTTATGATTTTCAATAGGTTCATTAATAAAAAAAATCAAACTGTCATAAACTACATATTTCGGTTTTAAATTTCCTCATGCAAAATTTGGCTGAAAAGCTTGCAAACCTAGGCTTAGCAGCTAATGGACAATTAATTATAGATTATAGATGGTCAAATGGGTCGCCCGGCTCGGCACGGCCCAGGATGACCGGCTCTGGGCTGAGGCTAGTCGGGCTAGCACGGCCCGACCTACACACCGGACCGGGTCATGCCTGCCCACAGGCTGCACTTCCAGTCCAGGCACAGCCCAATAATAAAACTTGGGCCATGTCGGGTCGGTCCGAAACCACGATAGCCCATCGTGCTTCTCTATAAGATAGGTCTATATTTTCTCTCTCATCTCTTTGGGCTATATCTTATATGGCTAGAATAAATCTATTTTGTATCCCTCTTCTCTTTGGGTCATATCTCAAATCGCTGAATTAAGTCTATGTTGGATCCCTCAACTATTTTTCTTTAGCCGTGCTGTGCCGGGCCGGCTCACGATGCCGAGGGAGCAGCCTAGGCACGGCCCGTCTGTCGGGTTGAGCCGGCACGAGCCCGACCCTAGTCGAGCCGTGTCATGCCTGGGCCAGGCCAAAATTCCGTGCCTTGGGCTAGGCCGTCGGACCTCGGACCATGGACCATATGGCCAACTATATTATGGATTACCCACCAACACCACAACGACCTCTCTATTCATTTCAATATAAATTGTTCCTTTTCTATTCAGGTACACCACAACTATTTATGTACCACGATTACAGACTTTTTTTATAAGGTAGCGTCTTCGTCAACATTCATTAGTGTTTCAGCCTCTACTGAGTTCAAAATGTTTCATATATTTGTACTTGGCTGCCAAGCATGCATCCAAATATCAAACGGTAAAATCCATCTAAGTTTTGCAATTTACGTGTAGTACCTCTGAATTTCTGTTGCTGCTATGATACCATGTATGGGTGACATCGGGAGGTAGGTAGACACTAAGTTGTATAAATTCGGACGTCAAAGAAGAACGTAAAGGGGTGAATTTGTGTCAGTAATTGTTCCGGCCCATCGTAGGTGGGTGCCTTTGTGACTGGCCGCATGCCTCCATCAGAGATGGCCCGTTCACAAGTTTTGTACTTCTGTTGGTTCCTTTTCGATGACCCTAGCAATGGGGCTTTTCCATCCTAGAGGTGCCGGCTTGGTCCACCGCCCCTAATATGCTTGTCTGATTGCTGGGAGGCGCTGGCTGGGCGTACCGGCTTCCAACCAATGGCTGTGGTGGCGCTTCTCTGTCTGAGAGACGTCAGCTTGGTCTCCCCTGGCTGAATCTACTGTTGTGGTTGACGGGTGGTGCTCGCTGGGTGCAGCGGCTCCCAAACATGGCAGCGGTGGCATTTCTCAGTCCTTAGGGTGCTGGCTAGGTCTCCCATAGCTAGATTTGCTGCTGCAGCTGCTGGGTGACGCTTGATGGGCCTGCCAGATCCCAACCCATTGCAACGGTAGTGGTGCCTAGTTACTTCATCACCAGGTCCACTGGTCGCTAGATTTGTTGAGAGTTCATCTTCCTCATCGATGGCCTGGGGAGCAAATGTATGGCTTTGGTGGTAAGGATGACGAGCTTGAGCGAGGTGAAAGTGATGGTCTCCTCTTCCACCACCTACTCCATCAAACTAGCAAGACAACAGTTCCTTCGCCACCATCTAAGTTTGCTTGTGACAATGGTTGGATGGATTCTGGGAATATCTTCCTCTTTGTCTCTTAGCAGCAGTAACCATGGAGGGTTTATGGTTCGGGTTGAGGAAAGACTGCCTGTGCAACAATAGTTGGTAGGTTTGTAGTCACAGCTCCTTAGATTTAATGGAGAACTCCGTGGAAACCATTTTCTGAGTCCGGTGATGCTCGCACCATAATGTATGGCTCAACAACAAACCTCTCAATTATGTCGTTCCTGTGAAGGCAGTCGAAGAGGTTTACTGCTCCATCAAGCGGTGTGCACACCTATAAAGGCCCAAGGTTGCAATTGTCATGGCAATGTCATGGTACCTTGTCGATTAGTATCATTATTGTTGTTTGATTTCATTCTGAAGTTTGCATCCTTGGTTCAGTTAGCCTCACTTTGTTAGAGATGGTTCAATGCTTTCAGTGCATCTCTTTGGTGATGTACTGGGGTGGATTCCCCTGAACTCTGTCTTTTAAATAAAATGTGATGAGTTTTCATAAAAGAAAAAGTAGAACGTAAACGACATCAGGCCCTTTTGCTGCACTTGAAAAAGGTGAGGCCCATTGTAGCACACTTGGGTTTACAGGAATTCACTATTAAAGCCTCATATCATATTATGTTAAGATTTTGGAGATAGAAGGAAAGAAATTCCGAGCTTAAACTTCCCTTATATTAATTGTAGTTATTCTATTCTAGCCTTAGTGTGCCATGATATAATTTAGTGCACGACAACTTTTTTATCTTCGTGTTCACATCATCAGTTATGCTTTAGTGAAGTCGAACGTGTGACATAATTGACTGACTTACAATGTACTGCCACATGGAATTTAAATTACACATGCGTGACTGAAAATTATCCCTGGTGTTGTCTCCATAAAAATAAGTGATTAAGCTAAATTTGGTATCTTTTTGACTGGTGTTAATATCATGAACATGCAATAATAAGAGAAAAAGATTGGTTTCATTTGTTTATATGCTCTTATAGAGTACAAGGGTCAAGTTAGCACATCTATATAAGGATGATCTAGTATGAATTTTCACAAGATGTTGTAGTTTTTTTTCTTTCTGACTTACGTGCTGTTTGGCAAGAGAGGGAAGGGCATTGGAAGTTTGGAGGAGGGATTGATCATGAGAGTTTTATTTTTATTCGAAGTAAAGACGAGAATTATAGGGAGTATGGTTGTGAATTAAATTTTAAATGATGATGTGTGGCTCAGATGTATCCTATCATATTGAGAAGGGGAATTTCATCTCAATTACCTGCCCCTACCCAGGTATTGAAAAAGGTGTAAGTTTGCTCTTAAACTCCCCTTCCAAAGCCCTTCTAAAACTCCCACATCCACAAACCAAACAATAGACTTAACAGTCACCACCCCTCAAACTCACATTCCCCCTTAACAATTCCACCAACCAAATGCGTCATAAGAAGTCTAAAACGGTAATCCTTTTGTGATTGGACGGAGTAGTCAATATTAATTTTCTTGAAGATAGTATCGATCTGGTTAGATGTTTTCTTTTTTTTTTGTTTTCTAAAATACAAGTATGACTTTCGTCCTCTACAATAACTAAGACTGTAGACATTAGGATTTAAATCAAGGTTAGAGTTATCTTTTAGGCTATTTCTTATGTATCCATAACACATTCATAGTATTAATATCACCAATCACAACTTTTCATTGCAACAAGGCTAGAACTATCATTATGCTTTTGTCTTTTCTCTTGATGAGCCATGTTGGTGCCACTACAATCAAGGGCGGATCTAGAGTATACCTAGTGGGGGCCCTTGGTCCCAAGAAATTCTACATCACATGGGGGGCAAATGCCCCCTATTTTTTTACTTCCTTTCTCTATCTAAGTAGTGGACTCTCGTTCCTCACACATTTTATTTTCTACATCCACTCCTAGCTATGGTGGTGGTGCATGGAACTGCAGGGAACCTTACAGCTGCTATCGTGTTGTTGCACGAGGAGCTGCAGACATTCAACCTACTAAGGTGCGCCTCCGGATGCAAAGTGTGCATTCAATTTAGCAGTGTGCAACAGTGCTTGATCATGAAGCACTTCATGCGTCCCCATCCATCTCGCGGAGTGCGTGATCAAGCAAGTTGTCGATGACAAGTACTATCATTATAGGAAGCATGAGGAAAGGGTGGGCGATGTACTATACAACGGAGTGAAGTGCATGGTATCTTCTGGTAGCATAACAATATTTACTTCATGATGATCAACATTACCTCATATCACCTAAAACCTAGGATATCATCTATACACGGATTTTTGGTGCAGATGTGTAGAGTTCATCGGTTCACATAGTAATATATTATTCCGGATGTGAGCTATTAATCACCTAGTCATCACCCTGTACTCTACAATAAAATTTGAAGCAGTGGCTCTAATTTATCAATATCGTTAAGTTCATGAGCAATAATGTCCTTCTCAACATTTCCTTTTCCAGATATTCATCCAAAATTTGTCTTTAAATAAAATTAATATTTTTCTTCCATGTTTTTTTAATGATTCTGATGTTATTAGTCTTGTTTTTGTGATTATCATCTCTATGTCATGATTTCTTCAACAAAAAAGTTTTAAGCAATGGGATTTGCACGGGATTAACTGAAAGGCATAACAAAGGGTCAAACATCCAATCCGGACATGTATTGAATTAAAGGTGTTGTAGCAGGAGGTAAACACCATCCTCGTCATCCGGTCAAAACACCTAGGGAAAGTGTTTAAACTTGGAAAACACTATTCGAGATGGAAAGTACTACGTGAGTGGAAGAGTACTACTAGAGATGGAAAGTACTACTCAAGTGGGAAAGTACTACTTAAGTAAACCGAACTAATGCTGCTGGAATGGACTTTTACTTATAGCAGGTAAAGTCCAATGGGTCGACAGGGGGAATAGAGAGTTCGAGTCCCCGAAGTTAAACAGACACCTGATCAAGGAGCTCGAGAGGAAAACTTTACTCGATCAAGGAAGATTCCCTAAGAAGATTCCATGGGGACCACTCTCAACCACTCCTGGCAGTTGGCGCCAAAAGACCATAAAGACCTCCAAAATGTACCAAAATGCCCCTAGGGTTGCTGACCTGGCAAGGGCATTAAAGTACACTCAGAAGAACCTAGGAGGGTAGAATTGTAACCTCATATATACGGTTGTAGGCTATACACGCGGGATAAAATCCTGTAGCAGGACAAGACATAATTAATATAAAAATACCACTAGCCAGTATTGTGCGTTTTTTGTATTCGAGCTCATTTTAAGGATAGGCGGAAAAACGTACTTTCCCGCCTATCCTCGAACTTGTCCGTAACCTAAGGTCACGATAGTGGCACCGACCGTGGGGACGTAAAGTCTCCTTTGAGTGGGCTCGAATAGTAAATGCAATGTTCTCAACGGCAAAAGACCATGCCAGTTCGATACACAAACACTTTGTGAGCGCGGCAGCAGCACTCGGAAAGGAGTCGGCAGACATGACTGGACAATCCGTAGAAGTTGATGTGAATAGAGCAGGACACGAGGAAAGGACCGCTGGCATGACAAGGAGAGGAGACAAGAAGAACAGTTCCAAGTGAAGTAGAACTTGCTGAAATGGTATAGGCACAAGGGGCTGTTATGGTAAGCCAATAACAATAGGATGAATTGAAGAAAGAATTACAAAGGCTACAAGCTTTGCATAATCAAGCAACAGGAGCAGGTGAATCTGATGGTCATAGGGAAACACGAGGGGTTAACAGAGTTCAACCAAATCAGACCGAAGAAAACACTCAAGAAGGAAATGCTCAAACAGAAAATACCCAAACTACTTGAACAACACAGGAAAATTCCCAAAACCATATTTCTCAAACCCAAATTCCTCAAACTCATATTCCTCAAACCCAAATTCCCCAAACTCATATTCCTCGAACCCAAATTCCTCGAACCCAAATTCCTCAAACTCACATTCCTCAAACTCATATTCCTCAAATTCAAATTCCCCAAATTCGAATCCCTCAAACGCAGCTCCCTCAAACACAAACCCTTCAAACACAAATCCAACAAACCCAAATCCCACAAATCCATATTCCCAATTTCAAATACCACAAGGGAAAAATACCGAGCAACCCACCCAAGTCATTCCCCCACACCAAATATCGTAAACACAACCCACCCAGACAGTTCAAAACCAACAGCCAAATATAGCATTTGACCAAGCTTATTACACACAACAAGTGTTTTACCCATATTCTTCACAACATACTGAACAATACCAGAACCAAAGTGGTCAATTTTCACAAGTACAACAATCATATTTTCAACCAACTCGTGCAATCGACACAAAGGACCCTCTTAGCCAAAGCTTACAGATGGCACCTTGGTCAACTCATTTCAAGTTATCAAATATCACAAAATACAAAGGCGACACAAATCTGAGCGAATACTTAAGAGTATATAAAACAACAGTTGAAGCTGCAGGAGGAGATGACACAACAAAAGTGAAAGTACTTCCAACCATGCTAGAAGGTGTTGCACCGTCATGGTACATAACAATTCCCCCAGTGACAATTTACTCCTGGGAGCACATGAGAGATACTTTTCGAGCTGGGTTTATTGGAGCCTATGAAGAACCAAAGGAGGCATATGACTTGTATGCCATGAGACTATTACAGGGAGAAACAATAAGAAGTTCCATAGCAAAGTTCCCAAGGATAAGATGTCAGTTCAAGCAAGTAGAAGATGAAATGCTCATAGCAGCTGCAAAAAGGGTTTTGTTACTAGGACCTCTTCGTTTTGATCTTGCAAGAAATAGACCAAAAACAGCAAAAGACTTGTTTGAGAGAATGAAAAGTTTTGCAAGATGAGATAAGGGTATGTCACATCCCAATTTTTATTAATTTTAAAATTTACCTATTTCCAAAATTTAAAAAAATATCACCTTTCGCTTTTGTTCCTAAAACAAGCTTAACTATTTTTATTAAATTAATTAATGATGATGGTAATTTTTATCGTGTGTTTATTCTAATTGGAGTTATTTGGATTTAATTGGATTTTGGTTTGCAAGCTCAAATTATTCCAACTCCCTTTATTTCCTAAAATAACTACTCCAAAAAAGATGTCATTTGTGTAGAAAGCCTTCCTTTTCCTTCCTTTTTCCCTTCCTATTGATTCTTTTCATTTCTCCCTCTCTTTTTCACGTGCATCTGGACTGAAACAATGTTTTCTGTCTCTTCCTCTCCAACACCTGGATCGATCCAGCTCCTAGCCCAAATATTGCTGCTTTAATCCCATGCACAAGCAGTTACAAAAAAAAAGAAGAGCAAATCAATCACCCAAACTTTACATCTTCCTATCAATGCAAACATTTGTCACTTAACCCTCTGTTGATTGCTCTCTCCATCCACTATGAGTTTAATCACCTATTGTTCATCAATCAGGATACGTTAGCAGGCCAAGAGCAAAATAATTCCACTGCATTATCTTCAATTGAATCACCAGATAACTCCTCCACTCAACATTGGTTCCTTCTCTCACTGTATAAACAGACTTCCACCATTTTTCTGCGTTCCCAAACTCTCAAAGGCTCATGGAGCCAATTCCCACACTCGGTCTGCATCGCTTGCTCACCCAGGGCCGATGGCATCGTGGTAAGACACTCTCCTTCCTCCTATCTCAGCGATGGTGCTGCATCTCCCTCCTCAATGACGTTGACGCTCGGAGGTCATGTTCACCGGTGACGATCACTGGAGGCGTTCGCCAGTGTCACCACATTCTTGTGTCGGCAAGTGTTGTTAGCGAAGCTGCTGTGTTGCTGGTCACCATATTTAGTTCATTTGTGCCTTTGCATAAGCGCGTGATGTGTCTTGTGAAATCACAGCAACTTTTTGTTCTTCTCTCTTTGCCACTATTTGGTAGTTCTCCTTCAAAGTGTCAGAAACCACAACCAAATATAAATCCTTGTTTTAATTCCTATACTGACCGTCCAGTACAAAATAATCCCAGATCTAATCCACCCATTTTATTTTCTATAAATCTATTTAATTTGAGCTCTCTATTTTTCTGTTATGTTTATTACTTGTTTGCCCATCGTTTATTTGCTTCTGTTTTTATCGTGCACGAGTAGACGTCGCTGCCGAGGAAAGAGCAGGTGCAAAAGAAGTATGGGTTGGAGATTCTACTGGTGAAGGCAAGTATACTCCTTTGATCAAGTTGATCCCAATGCGTAAATATTATTTGTCTCCAAAATTATATGCATGTTTTATTTAAAAATTAGCGCTTTGGCTAATTACTGTCCTAATTGCTATAAATAAATTCCTACCATCTTATACATTGCTACCTGTAAATTCTTTGTCGCCATGTATTTTGGGAAATGAGCTGCTGGAATGAAAAGCTCTGATAGGTAGTTGAGCTTAGCCATGCGCAAAATGGTTTTTAAGCAAAAATAATATTAAACTTGACTAATCCTATACTCAACATTGTTTTTATAAAGACCATGTGGCTGTGTACCGTCTTTTGGTGGCATATGTTCAATTATATAGTAAACATATGGTGGAAAAGTTGTTTTAGACTGGGGTGATGGTGGATCTGTGTGAACCTGGGGGGAAGCCTTCTGTGTGCGTGCTTCCCATCGACCTGTGTGGTCCTTTGAGCTGTGTGCTCCTTTTGTTGAGTGCTTGAGGCCCTTAGTTTAGGCAAGTCGCCCCGGTCAATTAAGGACTTTACTTCGTGCGCCATTGATCTGAGCCCTATTGTGCGACCACACGTTCTTGTGGGAAGGACCTAGCTTAGTACGCTTCCTAGTCCTAGGTGGTTAGATGCTAGGATTTTGGATCGTACCGTCGGACCTTTCACCTCTGTGGCGAAGGAAGGACCGCCCATGCAGGAGGCCGGTGTTAGGGCGAGGTAGGGGAAACACTTTGTTACTCTTTAGTGTTTGGCCGCACCGAAGGGTATCGTGTGGGTAAAGTTGTACAACCTCTGCAGAGTGTCAATCTATTCGAATAGCCACGTCCTTGGTTATGGACATGCTCAGTGATTTCACATGAGGGGTAGATTTGTGAAAATTTTATTTTGGGAGCGAGCTGTGTGCAAGATAAATTAATATGTTTAGTTTTGTGGGATTATATTTAAATTTCAACATTTTGTACTTATTTTCTTTTCGGTATTTAAATTCTGCTTTTACTGTCCCCCTGTATACTTTTGTACTAATAAAATGCCATTTAAGCAAAATAAACCCTAACCTTTCCTTGTTAGCCTCGTATCATATAATGCATGTTTCCGTGCACTTGTTGAGTACTTGTTGAGTGCTTTATGTGCTCACCCCTAGTGTTATCTCACCAGTTGCAGAGGAGGCTTATCCTTTGTTCCTAGAGGAGGTTGTGGCAGTGGGTGATGACTAGGCTCGCGTCTCGGTCGATTGCCTGTGGCAGTTCGATGGATTTCAGTTCGCCATTTGTCTTTTCCGTTGTGTTTCCCTTCGCTTTTGGGGCCCCGTGCGGCCGAATAAAATTTGTAAAACATGATACTTATTCACTGTTTATATAATATATGCATGATGTGGTTGTGATGTTATTTCTGTATCTTGTATGTGCTAGCATGATCCAGTTCTAGCATTTTATACAAAGAGGTCCTATTTGGGGTCTCGATAGGGTACAAGCTGAAGAAGCAACTCTGTTAGGAAAAAAGCAACCCAAGAACAAACAAGCTTCCCAAGGGGAAGAACAAAAAAGGAGAAAATATTATCAAGCCATGGAAGAAATTTAAGCAAGATTACAAACAAGAACAGAAAAAACAAGTCAACTTCATTAGAGATGACTTAAACAATGAAGAAGGATTCTTCCAACAAGATGGAAAAGGAAGAAATCAAGAAATCAATGGGAAAACTCCCTGAGGGGAAGAAACCATTGGGGACAAAAACCCGGACGAGGCCGGGACCAATGGTGGGGTTCCGGCAGAGGAAGTGGAAAATGGTGGAATAATGGAAGAGGCAGAGGAAGAGAAAACCAAGTAGATTACAATAAATTATGTCAAACGCATGGTCCGGTGGTCATTCCATAGAAGAATGCTATAGTAAATTTTGTCAAATACATGGTCCAAGCGGTCATTCAACAGAAGAATGTAGGCAAATGACTTATTTGGTAGAGAAACATGTTAGCCAGTATGAGAACAAGTTTGAAGGGGCTCGTGATCAACGAGGGCAAAAAGCAATAGAAGCTCCACAAGTTATGAAAATAGAGGCGATAGAGGAAATACCAAAAAGGGTGATCAATGCAATAACAGAGGGTTCATCTATAGGCATTGAATCCAAAAGATAGAGAAAAGCATATGTGAGGCAGATAAACAATGTAGGAACAAGCAATCAGTCAAATGCGCCAACGTACTCGAACACAGTAATATCTTTCGGTCCGGAAGATGCAGAAGTTGTGTTCTTTCCCCATCAAGATCCGCTAGTAGTCTCGGTGGAAATAGCGCAATGCGGAGTACAAAGAGTGTTGATTGATGAAGGAAGTTCAGCTGATGTGCTTTTTTATGATGCTTTGAAGAAAATGCAAATACCAGAAGACAGGTTGAAAAACACGGGAGTACTTTTGCAAGGCTTCGGTGGACAACAAATACAGGCAATTGGGAAAATACCTTTACACGTAGGTTTTGGCAAAGGTGACAATATGAGAAGAGAGAAAATTGTGTTTGACGTGGTTGGCATGCCATACTAGTACAATGCAATACTTGAAAGATTAACAATCAATGTTTTTGAAGCAATAATACATCACAATTACATATGCATGAAACTTCCGGGACCGAGAGGGGTGATAACAATTCGACGTGGCCAATTAGTAGCAAGAAAGTTCGAGCTTCAGGGAACACCAAATGTAAAAGGGGCACATGTAGTTGATCAAAAACATGGAGAATACTCAAAAAGGCAAAAACTAGTACCTGAAGGAAAAACAAGGAAAGTACAGTTAGACGAACACGATCCTAGAAAGTACATCTTGTTGGGTGAGAGATTGGAAAAGCATGTTGAGGAGGAAATTTTGAAAGTAAAGATAACATGGATGTATTTGCTTGGTCACTAGAGGAACTACAGGGGTCGACAGAAAGTTGATCGAGCACAACTTGGCAATCAAACTAGAATACAAACCTAAAAAGCAAAAGCTGAGAAGAATGTTGGTAGATAGACAACGGGCTACGAAAGTTGAACTTGAGAAACTACTAAAAGCAAAAGTCATAAGAGAAGTTATGCATCCAGAATGGTTGGCAAATCCGGTGTTGGTGAAAAAGGCAAATGATGGAGAATGTGTGTTGACTTCACAGATCCCAACAAGGCATGCCCAAAAGATGATTTCTCATTGCAAAGGATAGATCAATTGGTAGATACAACAGTTGGGTGTGGATTGATGAGTTCTTAGATGCATATTGCGGATATCATCAAATTGAGGAGAAAACATCATTTATAACACCTTTTGGAACTTACTGTTTCATTAGAATGCCATTTGGCTTAAAGAACGCAAGAGCAACTTTTGCTAGATTGATAGGCAAAGTACTAGCTAAGCAACTAGGTCGTAATATGGAGGCATATGTAGATGACAACGTGGTGAAGAGCAAACAAGCATTTACTCATGGAAAGGATTTGCAGGAAACATTTGAGAATTTAAGAAAGTACTCAGTCAAACTCAACCTGGAAAAGTGGGCTTGTGGTGTTAGAGCAGTAAAGTTGCTAGGGTTTTTATTGTCAAAAAGATGAATAGAAGCAAATCCTGATAAGATTGCAGCAGTTCATCAAATGGAGCCACCCAATAATACAAGGGAAATGCAAAGGTTGACTGGTCGAATGGCCTCTTTGAGCATATTTCTTTCAAAATCAACAGAAAGGGGTTTGCCATTTTTCAAAACCCTATGAAGGGAAAACACCTTCGAGTGGCCAATCGAGTGCCAAGAAGCTTTTGAGGATTTGAAGAAGTACCTACAAGATATGCCAACATTGGCAAGTCCACAAAAAGGACAACCTTTGTTAATGTACGTGATAGCAACACCAGTACCAGTAAGTGCAGATGGTGCAGGAGAAGGAAAGCAAGCAAATGCCAGTATACTTCGTATCAGAAGCATTACAAGGGCCAAAAACAAGATACTCGGAAGTAGAAAAGTTGATTTATGCAATCGTGATGGCTTTGAGAAAGTTGAGGCACTATTTCTTATCACATGATATAACAATCCCATCAGCATATCCAATAAGAGAAGTGTTGACAAATAAGGAAGTGGCTGAAAGAATAGCGAAATGGGCAATGGCAGTTTTACCTTTTGACCTGAAATACATCTCAATAACAGCCATAAAATCACAGGTACTTGAAGATTTCGTGGCAAAATGGACTCCCAGTGAAGTAGAGAGAAAGGAAGAAGAGGAAAACCATGGATCGTATTTTCCGATGGAGCATGCAATGCGACCGGGGTAGGTGGTGCTACAGTTGTCAAGACACCAATGAAGCAAACGCTAAAGTATTCAATCCGGTTAGCTTTTCCGTCAACAAACAACACAGCAGAGTATGAAGGAGTATTGCTAGCCATGAGGAAGGCAAGAGCATTAGGGGCAAGACACTTGATAATCAAAACTAATTCAAAATTGGTGGCTGGACATTTTTCGAAGACATTTGAAGCAAAAGAAGAGACTATGGAAAAGTATCTGGAAGAAGCAAGGTTGAATGAAAAGCACTTTTATGGAATAACAGTAAAAGCCATAACAAGAGAGGAAAACGGAGAAGTTGATGAATTAGCAAAACCAGCTGCGGCAGGCCAACCACCGGAAAGTTTTTTTTTTTTGATGTCATAACCCAACCAAGCTATGAGAAAAGAAAAGTTGCATGTATACAAAAAGAGGCAGATTGGAGGGAGCCAATACTGAAATACCTTGTTGGTGAACAACTTCCAGAGAAAGAAGAGGAAGCAAGGGGAATACAATTGATGTCTAAAAAGTATAAAGTAATAGATGGGCAATTGTATAAGAGCGAAGTTACCACACCTTTATTAAAATGCGTAACAAGAGAAGAAGGCATGAAATTGTGGTGGAGATACATGAAGAAATATGTGGTGCTCACTAGGCACCGTGGTCTGTAGCATCAAAGGTGATAAGGCAAGGAGTATATTGAGTGACAATCATGAAAGATACGGAAAAATACATGAAAACATGTAAAGCATGCCAGAAGTTTGGTCCAACATCAAAAGCACTACCAAAAGAATTGCAATCAATTCCACCAGTTTGGCCATTCCATAGACGGGGAATAGATATAGTAGGTCCACTGCCAAGAGCAAAAGAGGATTTGCGATTTGTCATAGTAGCAATTGAGTACTTTTCAAGGTGGATTGAGGCAGAATCAATAGCAAGAATCACCTCGGCGGCAATACAGAAGTTCATTTGGAAGAACATTATATGCCGATTCGGAGTTCCAAAGGAGAGAGTATGCGACAATGAAAAATAGTTCGAGTCAGGAAAATGCAAAGATATGTGTAAATGACTTAATTTGCATATCAATTTTGCCTCAGTAGGCCATCCATAAACAAATGGAGCTATGGAAAGGGCAAATGGCAAGATCATGGAAGCCATAAAAAAGAGGTTAGAAGGATCAGCTAAGGGAAAATGGCCAGAATCTATCGGTGCTTTGCTCTCTGAGAATGACGGTGGTGCGAGCAACTGGAATGACCCCTTTCAGGCTAGTCTATGGAGATGAGGCAATGACACCGAGTGAAGTTGGAGCAGCTTCACCTCGAATTACATTTGATCAAAAAGATGAAGAAGGAAGAGAAATTACCCTTGAAATGTTAGACGAGATAAGAGTTGAGGCACTGGACCAAATGACAATGTATACAGAAGGAACCAAAAGTTACTACAACAAAAAGGTGAAAACAAGACACATAGAAGAAAATGAGTTGGTCCTTAAAAGATCTCCCAATGAAGTAGCTGTTGGGAAACTCGGAACAAATGGGAAGGACCGTTTATAGTGAAGAACAAAATGGAAACAGGCGCATACAAGTTGGCGTATCTTGATGGGGAAGTGTTAAAGCACACCTGGAATGCTATTTCCCTGAAGAAGTTCTATGCATAAAAAAAAACTTTTGGAGTTTGTAGTATACTTCCAAGCTTGTAAAATGCCCTCCAGCTTGTAAAGTATTCCTTCTACAATATTAATATATATAAACAGGACGTAGGGTTTTTATCCACTACGGAGGCTTGAAACTATAAAAAAACTTGTCTCAGTGTGTTTATGAGTAATGATGACAAAAAATTCGATCACAAGCATCGAGAAAATACAACTCCGCATAGTTCAGAGAAAATACAACTCCGCACAGTTAGGAGAAAATACAACTCGATCACAAGCATCGAGAAAACACTTCTATCCCTATTCGAGCTCGAAAACTAAGAACTATACGACGAGGTAAAATAGATCTCGCCCTCGTTACACCTTTGAAAGATGAGGAGGACGGCGGTTCTCGAGTTAAATTTTGCCTTAGCTCGTAAGAACCTACGAAAAATGAGATCGAACAATTCTATCCTTATTCGAGCTTGAAAACTAGAAACTACGTGACAAGGAAAAATATATCTTGACCTCGTCACTTCTTTGAAAGATGAGGAGGACAGCAGTTCTCGAGTTAAATTTTTCTTAGGTCGTAAAAACCTAAGAAAAATGAGCTCGAACAATTCTATCCTTATTCGAGCTCAAAAACTAAAAACTACGTGACGAGGTAAACACATCTCGACCTCGTCACTCCTTTGAAAAATGAGGAGGATGATGGTTTTCGAGTTAAATTTTGCCTTAGCTCGTAAAAATCTAAGAAAAACGAGCTCGAACAATACTATCCCTATTCAAGCTCGAAAACTAAAAACTACGCGACATGGTAAAATACATCTGGACCTCCTCACTCCTTTGAAATATGAGGAGGACCGCGGTTTTGTCACACCGGAAATTCACAAGATATTCCCGAACTAATTTGTACATTAAATCCTCATCCAGGAACCAGCCGAGGTACACAAATTGATAATTTAATATACAAATCGATCAATAATACAACGTTACATACTTACATAAGAAAAAGAAAACAGCAGCGGAAAAATGATCTAGCGAAGGCTCCAGCTCCACTCCCACAGGCAGCTCAACTGGGTATAAGCCAAACGTCTTCTCCTTCGAAACTTTCTTCAACTGAGGTTGATTGATTATTGCAAGGGTGAGTACATGGAATACTCAGCAAGCCGCACAACAAATATGCAAGTGCACAAAGAAACCATAGGATGGCATAATATATAGGCTCATTTGCAAAAGCAGCATTTAGCAAACATTTGAGAATTGTAAAACAGTAGAGTAATTATAATCATCAATATTAACCAACACTGAACAGCACACCAATGCTGCACAGGCCCAACCAAACCTGAACAACTAACCCCGATCGTACGGATCAAACCTCCAAACCCGGAATTAACCATTCCAAACCAAGAGTTAAACTCAAGTATCATCACTTATCACATTATTATTAATGAGTAGTGTGGGACTAATCACGAAAAACATTGTTATACCTGCCCATAACCATGGGCACG
Organism: Oryza punctata; assembly: GCA_000573905.2. Classification (NCBI taxonomy): domain Eukaryota; kingdom Viridiplantae; phylum Streptophyta; class Magnoliopsida; order Poales; family Poaceae; genus Oryza; species Oryza punctata. The sequence continues at coordinate 14,018,234 of CM002496.2, forward strand.
GCTATTCGAATAGTTTATTCTCGCCAAAGGTCTACCACTGTACCCACAAGACACAGCCCCATAACATGTTACAATGCCCTCAGTACCACCACGGTACCTTGAAACGGGATTGTGACAATACCCCCAACATAACACAATGCAAAGTAGTGCACCGTTCCTGGATCATAATCACCCCCGTAAAGCCAAAGGCATGGACTCCCCAGCGACCCCCACGGACTTGTCGCCCCTTCACAGTTTGGTGCTCCACTAAGAACTATGTTATTCCAAGGGTAAATCCGTTGCCCACGCTGGCTTGTGGTTAGTACGGTTAATGCTTCACAATGATAGCTCGCGAACCGGTCCTTAATTGTCATGAGCACAACTATCCAAATCTCATCTCCAACCATGTGCTCACAACCCACCATTAGTCAAGTTTTAGTTGGCAATTAATTAAATTATCAATCACTATTGACCATCGTGAGCTACCATTAAATATCCATCAATGTGTGATAATGAAGCCTAAGTTATCCCCTTAGTGTACTAATGTCTTTAAGCATGGCTAAGCAATTATATCTAGTCGGACCATTATAAGTCCAACTAGTCAAATTATAACCCAAAGTATCAAGGAATAGGATAATCGATGCAAATTGGCCATAACAAAGGATGAGGTTCACACCACCCAATGACATTTGAAAATAAATGCACATTTGAAATAAATAGAGAATTTAAATATAGGATCAACATGCTGAAAGGATTGTGTTTGGGTTCTGTGTGACTTGTCTTGTAATAATCGGTCTTCAATTAGTCTTCTGGAATACTTCCGACGCTCACACGAACCTCCGAAACGACGGAAATGATATGCTAACATGCAAAATGAGGAAAAAGACTAAGAAACATAAACAATACATAAAAAGTAAACAAACATGTAGATCATGATTTTAGATGAATTTAGAGACTTGAACGGTCTCATTCTGACTTCATATGAATTAGTTATGAATTTTACCATATTTAATCCAATTAGACCTATTAAAGAAAAGACTATTCCAAATTAATTAAACAATTTACAAATAATTTATAACTGAGAGAAAAGATTAAAAACATCCTCCGGTAAAAAGATTGGACAAAATTTGGTAGATGACATATAGTATAAAGGACAATATGTCATTGAAAAGAGAGAAATTATCTGTATTGATTTTCGATGGCGGAGATCGGTTGACTGGATTTTGACTAGAGCTGACGGCTTAAATTGAACCTTGATATAGGGTTTTGAGGTGGTACCACATGGCACAGCGGGAGACATGGCAGCTAAGGAGGCAACAATGTGGCGGTTGACGAGGCTATGAGGTGGCAGCCACATAGGATCGACACCGGCGAGCACGGAAGGACAACGGCGACGGCGAACGGCAACGCGACGACAGACACAGAGGTCACCGGGAGACAGAGCACGATGAGAGGAGCTCACCAAGGGGCGGTGCAACGGCAGTCAGTGATAGATGGTGACGGCGGCATGTCGGGTTGACGGTGACAAGGACGTTCCGGCGATCTTTGGTGGCAAAGGAGGGGTAGACGGTGTTCTCCTCGCAGCTGCGAATCCAATGGAGGCAGTGGCGACCGAAGGCGGGGACGGGAGGAGCGGCAGGGCTTCGTCGGAGAGCATAAAATAACGGCGAACTCGGCCTTCATGGTGCCAACGGAAACCGGCGGGTTTCGGTGGAGGAGAAGGGGTGGCCGGGGTAGAGCTCGGCCTTGCGAAGCTAGATGAGGTGGCAGCGCAGGGCGGCGTCGGCCGAGGTGGCGAAAAAAGGTGGTTGGTGCAGTGGCCGGCGGCGGAGAGAGAAGAGATGCGCGGTGGCGGCTTGACGAGCGACAGTGGAGAGAGGGAGAGGTGGCGGCCGAAAGAGGAGAGGGAGAGGGCTCTATTTATAGGGATGGGAGGACAGGATCGAGCCCACATCGCCGGGAAAAACTTTGGGAAAGTTTAGGGAAAAAGGAAAGATTTAATCCGTGAAATTGGAAAGGATTTGATTCGGTATTTTTGGGGATTTCATGGGGGAAGGAAAGAGGAGATCGAGGGGAATCCGTTGAACATTGAATATAAATTCTAGGAATAATTTATTAAATAATTTATAAATCCCTGAAACGAAAATCGGGGTGTGACAGGTTCTCAAGTTAAATTTTGCCTTAGCTCGAGAAAATATGAGAAACGAGCTCGAACATTACTATCTCTACTCGGGCTCGAAAGCCAAAAACTGCGCGGGGAGGTAAAGTACATCTCAAAATCGAAGTTACTAAAACGGGACAAAGTAAGGATACACAAGGGAAAGAAACTTTATTGAGATTTCCAAGATACAAGGGAAAACACCAAACTTTGTCAAAAAAGGGAGAAGGTGTTTCTACATATGGAACTATGTAATAACACCTTTTCCATATTCTAAGTTGGCGTGCCGACGGCTGAAAAGATCACCAAAAACTATAAGTATTCGAGGTGTTAACTGAACGCCGGTTCCTAAACTCGAGAACAAAGTCGCGCAAACTACCATGTCGAGTATCGTCGTAGTGTGCTTCAGTTGTCTCATCATCAGAAGCAGATGCTTGAGAAAAAGACAACTTCTCATATGCTTGAAATGCTATATGCTTCACATTTCGAGCCGGGTAAACTCGCTGCGTCGAATCGTACATTTTCGATTCGATCTAGCCTGCATCCCCAACAAAGAAAAACAACACAATGGCCATGAAAACTTGGATATTCAAGGAAACAATACTAAATATAGCATCCAAAAGTAAACATAGAAATTCACAATGGAGTTTTCAACCGCGACGGGTTCGAATCAGCATAATTCAATGTCTTTAGCATTCTATGGGATTTTTCAAGCTATTTTATCTAGCTTCACACCTATGAGCTCGGATTCGAAGCACGGTCGTCTCCTCCTTGGCGGCCCGAAGCAGCTCGAGGAGGGCGTGAACTCGAAGCAAGCGAAGCTCGAAGAGACGCAAGGGTGTCCTCGTAACCCCTCTTTTTCCAGTACAAAACTTGAAAGGCCTTCATAGCAGATCGGATAGCTTCAACATGCTGGGTAAACTTGTCCTCATCATTAATCAGAGTGGGGATCAAAGTCGTCATGTTTGAAAAATGATTGCTCCTGCTCGAAAGTAAACAAGCGGATAGAGCTTCAGCAGCGATCTTCGAGCAGTGAGAGGCAAAAAGCGCTATCCTGTTTGCCAAACCACCGGAAGACTCCTGCGTCCAAGCAGCAAGAGCAGCCAAACTACTTTCTTCAGCCGGAAGGCTAATGTTAGCCCCAAGTTTGTGCAAAGTATCTTGGATGGTTTTGCAGCTGTCGAAAAGTTGTTGACGGCAGTCTTCGAGTACTCGCAACAAAGAATCACTTTTTTCTTCTTGTTCTTGCGAGTCAACTCGTGTTGTTCATTGTTTTTCTCCAAAGCAGCAACTTCCTCTCTTAGTTTATCTTCTGAGTTCGCCCTTTGATGAGAAACTTCCTGGTGGCCAACAACAGATAGCTCGAGAACTTTCTGACGAGCAAGCAATTTTTTGTTTTCTTCGAGAAGAGCTCTCTTTTCGCAACTTAATTTGTGGACGAGATCAGCGGCAGCCTTTTTCTCGTTCGAAACTCGATTGAGCTTGTGACAAAGAAATTCTCTATAATCTTCGAGCTTGGCGATGTGCGCGAGTGATTTCTTTCGCTGATTGCAGATTGCTTGAGTCGAGCGAGGCTAGCAATCTGAGTAAAACAAACAAGTTATGAGCACTCGAAAGAACAAATGTTCGAAAACAAAATAACTCGAAAAAGAAAGAGTCCGAAAAGGTCATGAAGATTCCCTAAGAAGATTCCATGGGGACCATTCTCAACCACTCCTGCTAGTTGACGCCAAAAGACCATAAAGACCTCCAAATTTACCAAAATGCCCCTAGGGTTGCTGACCTGGCAAGGGCATTAAACTACACTCACAAGAACCCAGGAGGGTAGAATTATAATCTCATCTGTACGGTTGCAGGCTATACACGCTGGACAAAATCCTGTAGCAGGACAAGACATAATCAATTTAAAAATACCACTTGCATACTGTGCATTTTGTATTCGAGCTCATTTTCAGGATAGGCGGGAAAACGTACTTTCATGGCTATCCTCGAACTTGTTCGTGACCTAAGGTCACGATTACAGGTGTGTTTGGTAGGGCCCTTACTCTTGATCTATATCCAGGAGCGGGGTCTGGAGTGGAGCTATAAAGCTGCATGTACCCCGCTAAACCTCCTTTATTTTTTTCAGATTACTCGAGCCCGCTCTACTCTCTTTTTGAGTGGAGGCAAGGTTTGGTTGGGCTCTAGCTCCAGCAGAGGTGAGGCTGGAGCTGGAGCCATGCCAAACATGCTTAAATCAGATCAGTCAGTTGTGGAGCTAAAAGCATTAACCCGTGCTAGATAACTAGAGTTGGGAGATATTATCTAGTATAGAAAGACCATTTCCCCCCTTTTAATTTTATACCACGATTGATTTAAGTGGGTAGACAAATCAATCTACACCATTAGATCATTTATATTATCAATATATATTACCAGCATATTGTACTGTAAAAGTCATTTTTTTATTAGATAATGAAATGAAAATTCTGACGTGAGATATGGACAAAGCAATTAGTAATCACTTATTACAAGTTCTGCAAGCCATGGAATTAAAGAAGCATACAACAATATGTGCAGCTCTTAATGAAATACAAAATTTTAGTTCATGCAAACCTTATTACTAAACCTCCAATCTTGGTTTTTGAAATGCTCCCCAATAACATCTATAAAATTTGTTGCTCCAACGGTTGTCCCATGTGATTGCTCTTATTCAAGTAGAAACCTTATCATCAATGTAAAGAGAAATTATGCAAACCAAAACAGTTGTATGTGGAAATGGTAATATTATTTAGACATCTCTAGGGGAGTGTTATTTTGATGACTAAGGCCTCATTTGGCAAACGAGTAGAAGGCTGGGATCCCGGTCTATTTCCCGGCCCCGAGGGGGATCCCACCACCAGGGGAAAATCCCTAGCCTGCTTAAAAGTCCATTCAGCAAGGCCAGGTAAGGTAGATTTCTTGGCCCAATATCCCTTAAACTTCAAGGAAATTGATCCACCACTCTGACCTGTGGAACTTCCCTACTCATGCTAGCATCGCCGTCTGCTTGATTCTTCTCGAACTCCTCTCTCTGCGAATGTTGGTATTTGCTACGCACATAGATAAATCCGCAAGCGCATGGATACCACTGTAGCACTTCCCCCTTAGAGTATTTCAAGGGTATCGAACACAAGGAGTGTATGTATTATCTAAGATCAGGATTCATCCAAGGACAACAACTAAATGGTAAGCTTAGATAGAGAGGATTCCTATGGGTTAAGGTACAACTCTACCAATTGCTTCGGGCACCAGCCTTCCCCTGGTTTGCCAGGCTGAGTCTGGCTTTGAGCTCTATGATGTACCCGAACGTGGAGGTATACAAAGGATGGATAGGGTTATCACCACCTGCTGCCTACCTCACTTTCCGTGGAGCACAGAACAAACTAAGGTAATCTCTAACCTAGACACGACATCGAAACTATTGATTACTACTCTGGCCTCGGTCAAGAACTTCCTTCTTTATCCAGAGTCTTAGTACTAGAGTACTTAGTTTCACACTAAGCGATGAACCCACAATGATGAGAAGCTATCTTACTTAAATAAGAAAAGTAAATACCATAAGGAAATCTCGAATACTTACTTTATCAAAGAAAGCATCCGCCGAGGTACAAGATCGGAGAGACTGTCGACACTCCTCCAGAACTCCCCCGAGAGAACTCTGAACTTTGGGGCACTCCTTTTAGAGCTTCCCCTCACTCACTTCTCATATTATAACTCTACTAGAGAGTAGCCTAAATATCAAAGTGAGTTGTACTCCACTTGAGTTGTGTGTCTTGAGAGTGTGAAGGCCTTCTCCTTTTATAGCTCCTAATGACGGTGCTTTAGGTTAGTAACTACCGATGAAATCGTCATAAGTGCCAATGGGAAGGCCTGAGGAAGAGACACATGGAAGATGGGGGCGATCGGGCTCTGTGATGGTTCGGTGGAACCACTTTCACCGCCATTCGCCCCCATTTTCGCCTAGGTGACTGTCCTGTGGGCCCTCATGACGGTGCATGGGGATTAGCCTCAAATATGATGGTTTTGCTATGGATTATGGGCCATCCAATCCGTATACTCACGTCTAATTGGACTGAGGTTCAATTTCATCGCATGGCGGGTGTATTTTCTCCTTAATTGACCTGCACACATAGATTTACCAAAACTAGTGGAAATGAATAGTTTATAACTCCTACCACTAAGTTTTGATATTGTATTTACCAAAACTAGTGGAAAGGAAGGTGCAGACATGACTTTATAGTGGCTTGGGCGAAGGAATATGGGCCGGGGAGCGGGCAATCGGTGGCGGAAATCTCGGCCACCATCAATGGCGCTTGCAAGAAAGGCGGGCTTCAATGCAGTGATTCAAAGCGAGAGAAAGAGAGGAACACGGGGAAATGGGAGAGGGAATCACGGGGAGCAATTCCCCTCTCTCTGTGGGGGCAGAGGGATTTGCAGCGGCAGTGGCACTAGGGTTTCGACGGGATGGCGGGTGCGGTGGGAGGAAGGGGATGATAGATGGGTCCCACTTGTCAGTGGCAGCGGCGTGGGGCGTGGCCCAGCAGGCAGGCCCAGGTGCGCTCGCTCGTGGGGAGGGAGGCAAACCGGGCCCGGGGAGAGGAGTGAGAGGGGGAGAATTAGACCGACTTTCGGCCCAAAGGGGAAATGGTGATTTCTTTTTGTTTTTGATTTTATATAAATCTGTTAATTGGTTTTATTGCTTAATAATTATTATTTGTGCTCTGAAAATGGAACAAAAATCTGATCATGCTTTTTACGCTTTTTAAATTGCACACTTTTAATGTTGAGAGCTTTAAACCGATTTTTACCTTTTATAGGAATGAATTAAAGAATGCATTTTAGGGTGATTTTAGGACACGGTAATGAAGAATGCCAGAGTTACTACGGTTTTCAAAACTAAAAACATATGCTCAACAAATTAGAAGGATCTATCATTGATTGATCTAGGACTAGGAGGACCTGGGAAATACAAGGTGATGGGGCCAAAATGGTCATGCACGGGCAACGACAGTCAGAGAAGGCTTTGAGAATCATGTGGCACCGGGTCGTACTTTCTACTTGTGTTGATGATATTGTGTTGTGCAAAACCTATATCGATTATTTTAGTTAGCATGATTATTAGCAATGTCATTACATCATTTATCACTTTGCACACACAAAGAACCATGGAAAACATCGTATTTTTTAGTCAAATATCTGAAGCTCGCAGCATTTGATAAATCATAAACATTTCCTCAGAAACCTCAATATACAACTCCTTTACCTAGAAAATTATTGGAACGTGTGCTACCAATAGATATATATTGATAAATTTTGCTAGAATGCATACCTACCCGACTCATGAAACTAGTAGAAGGATGATGTCATTAATCGATCTACACCTTAGCTACTTGGGCTAAAACCACACCACTACTACAGTGGCTTTAAATGAATTGAGGTGTTACAATGACCCTTACTTGAGGGGGTCGATCCACTGACAACTCACAATTTACAGGGCAGATCATCCAGAACTTCACCTTGGTGTAGACTGTGTCCCAATACACACGCATCATATAACAGGGTTACGTATCAGAACATCAGCTACCTAGGAAGGAGAGGCACAGAGAACCAGGGATCCATAATGTCATGTCCTCGGAGATGTTTAACCATGTCATAACGGGACAGCCTAATGCTATTTTCAAGTCGAAAATCCTCTACACGGGCGAGAACATGGAAAATAGAAGCACAAACCAAATGATAACTTTCTACCGTGTATTAATGCATTGGCCCAAGTGTCAAGCAAGAGTTGTATACATCTGCTGAAGATACGTACTGAAGCAGTAGAATCATTATGTTTACACTCAAATTTGGCACCTATGAATGAAATAGGGAAAATTGCTAAAGTTTGGAAGGCATCGGGTTTCCTTCACAGGGCAGGTCATATCGCAGGTGTATGGTCGGTCTAACCAGCTACATGCCTGCGGCCCTACTAGCTGGTTAGACCGACAAAGTCTAAGTCTGAAGCGAATTTTGTTGAGTCTCCGGTTTCCTTGCTCAGGAAGGTATGTTTCGGGTTTCCATTAGTTTCTACCCCGAGTTGCACGTGGAGGAGGACCAGTAGGAGCCAAGACCAACCCCGATATAAGGGACAAAGTCAGTTCAATTGAGGAACCGACACAATTATCCAATTGAATTGCTTTTTCAATATTGCATCTACTTTTCGCCTAGTTCTAGCCTAGTTCATCCATCTTTATCAGTTTGCACCGTAAACTGTCTATCATCGCTGCGAGAGTGTGATACCCTTTTGTAGGTTTGTCCTTTAAACCTTCCGTTCGCCCACGAGGCAGGTGATTATCCTTTGCTCCACCTAGATCGGCTCCGCTAGCCGATCTAGTTTCTACAAAACCCACCTTGGTTTGGCCCTTTGGCTAGATCAAGGTAGTTGGTGACTCCATATCACCGTAAGATATTTAGGTGTCCCGATCGTGTTTGTCTTCTTGCAAAAAAAGTTGTCGACAAGATTTTTGGCGACTCCGCTAGGGAACGACTTCATCGACATTATGACCAACCGTGAACTGGATCCAAGTAGCATCCTCCCTATCACTATGGAGGATTTGTCTAAGGAGCAACCTCAAGATCTTGAGATGCAGAAGAAGGAGATGGAGGATGCGGTCTTGGGAAGCTACAAGAAGATGCATCAAGGAGTTTCTCAAAAACCCAGTTCTCTACCCCGAATCTTTTTCGATGAGGTAATTCCCGATGATATTTACTCTCCTTGTTCAAAAACTCGTAGAAAGTTCTGTAGATGAATCTGTTGCTACTACTTTCAATAATAAACTTGAGCCTGTAATGAGTTCATATTTCGATAAGAGAGTTAATTGTTCTATAGAGGATAAATTAAGCTCTTTTATAGCCAGTTTGTCACCTACTTCTATCCCTAGTACTAGTAAAGCACCTGTTCAACACTTATTTAGCAAAAGTGATGCAACGGTTGCACAATACGCCGGGAGCAAAGTAAATACTAGCTCTTCGGTTGGTTTGACCGTGCCTCTAGTCAGTCTGACCGGCCATCCGGTCTCTGGCTAGACCGGCCTGATGCCAATGGTCGCCACCAGTGTGACCGGCCATTTGGTAGTCCGACCGTGGCGCTGACAACCGGTCAGACCGGGCCCTGGTCCGATTAGACCGGCGCAATTATCTAGGTGCCGAAAATTGACTCTATCACTAATAATGGTATTTTATATCATTACCCTGTACCTAATCTATTAATAGCTCTTGTTAGAAATGCTAATCCACCGATTCCTCCGCCTGTGCTTAATCTATACAATAGATCCTAATCAAGTTTATGGAGGTTACCCACAAGATGTTCGATATGGCCAATATAATCATATTGTGCCGCCACCTCCTATTAGGCCATAAAACCTACAAACAAGTCATGATAATTTAGTAGAACACTTGAGGTATATGCTTAGATAAGCGTTTATAATTGAGCCAAGGAATCATGCTATGGTGTACCAAAAGTTGTATCCTGATCATTTTGATAATATGACATATCCTCGTGTTTTTAGGGTCCTTGAATTTACAAGTTCAATGGTGAGGATGGTAGAACCACATGGGAACACAGGCCAATTCTTAGCACAATGTGGTAAAGCTAGTAATGTGGATGCTTTAAAAATTTCGCTTATTTTTCTTTATCTTTGCCGGGTACTACTTTTAGATGGTTTACTTCTTTGCCAGCAAATTCTATTTTTACTTGGGCTCAATTAGAACAAATATTTCATGATTACTTTTACACTAGTGAAAATGAGCTTAGGTTATCTGATTTAACATCGGTTAGGCAAAAGTATAATGAATATATCACTGATTATATCAAGAGGTTTAGGGATACTAGAAACCAGTGTTTTACTCTGAATATAACTAAGAGAGATTTGGCTGATCTTGCTTACAATGGTTTACTTGCTCCTATTAAAGAAAGATTAGATGGCCAACAATTTCTTGATGTTAGTCATATTATGCAAAAAGCTCTGGCTCAGAAAAGTCGGGTTAAAGAGACTAAGAGGTTTGTTAGCTCTAATGATAAGAAGCCTAGTGTTAGCGTTGTTGATTGTCCTGATGGTGATTCTGATGATCATCATGATATATATGCAGCTAAATGGTCATGGACTAATAAAAACAAACCATTTGTTTGCTCTAATATAATGCCGACTCCTCGCAAAAATTGGCAAAGTGAGATTAAGTCTAGTTTTGATGTGGCCAAGTCTGATAAAAAATCTTTGATTATCTTTTATAAGAAAAACAAATTAGATTACCTAAAGGTCATATCATCCATCTATAGAAAAATTGAAACGTCGTGCATATTGTAAGTGACATGATTTTCATTCTACTAATGATTGTAATTTGTTTCAACGACAGGTTCAATCAGCCATAGAAAAATGGCGATTGAAATTTACTGAAGGTTCTAAGATGAAGCTAGATCATGATCCTTTTATAGTAAATGCTATTGACTTTGACAACAAGAAGGAGTTGATTCGGCCCGAGAAAGCCGGGTCTACAAAAGGGAAAGAAGTAGTGGTTGGAGAGTCTTGACCAAATATGATTGTTCCAAAAGGTCCGGAGGTTGGTGTTTGGAAGGAAGATAGAAGTGACGCTTCAAGCTCTTGAGCACCCTGAAAGCCGAAGGTGTCATTTTAGATGCTTTTGAACAAGTATGAGAAGGAGAAGGCCGAGCAACATCCTAACAAAGGAAAAAGACCAAGATCTCCTCCTAGAGAGATATTTGGTCAATCGCCAAGACAATTGGAGCCACCTTTTCCATACAATCCTCAAGTTATGGCATGGGGACCTTGTCTAATGCCACCATCGGGTTGTCCCTTCCCCTACTTCATGCCATGGGGGGCACCACCGCCAATGTATGAGTGTATGGCACCAATGCCATTTCATCAAGGTTGGGTAGAGCCACGAAGATCAGTACATGAAATGTTTTCTTCAACAAACAAAAGTCGTTTCCAATCAAGAAATCGGTTTGAAGAAGAGAGAGGAGGAGAAAAGCTTGTCAAGGTGGAGACAAGGACTTCATAGGTGATTACTATCAAAGTGGGGTCTCATGAGGTGCCAATACCCACTGGAGATGAAGCCAAGGTGATCCAAGGAGAGAAGATCGAGGATGGAACTGACGTAGTGCAGAGCGCCGGTCTGACCGGCGACCCCAGGCCGGTCTGACTGCATCTCGGGGCCAGTCCGACCGACATCAGCCATGAGATCAGCCGGCACGAAGGGCCGGTCCGACTAGGCCATATGGCTGGTCTGACTGACGGTCGTCGGTCAGTCTGATCGAGCTCGTCTAGGGTGTAGTTTGGGAGCTTCATCTTCGACGGATAAGATTAACAAGGGACATTATATTGCTCCTGGAACAAAGCCAAATTCAAGGTGGAAGCCTGAGAAATTAACGGCTTCACAAAAGAGGAGGTTGCAGCATCTTCAGGCTCAGGAAATGAGGGAAAAGAAAGCCGAAGAGTGGAGAGATAGGAGACTCAATAAGTTTGGGCCACCGCCAAGACAAGAGTGGAGATCTAAGCCAATAGAGGTTGAGAAACCGGTGATTGATCGAGATGAGGGTGAGGAAGAAGACTTAGATGGATGTGAGTCACCGGTTATTAGCAATGATTCACCGCCAAGAGTGGACATGGATATCAATATGGTGTTTGCGTTGCCTATGGAATTTCGTGTCATTGATGAGGCCGGAATTGCCCAACTCTCACTAGGACCAAGAGATATAGTTTTTGAGAAGCCTGTAGTCCAATCGTCACATCAGACCACTGTATCTCAAAGGGCATATTGATGGGAAACCGATCTCTAGGATGTTGGTAGATGGAGGTGCCGCCGTAAACTTAATGCCATACTCGCTATTCAAAAAGTTGGGGTATGGAGATGAGGAGTTGAAGAACACTAATATGACTCTCAATGGCTTCAGTGATGAACCAACCGAGCTTATCGTGGGGAACAAGACGTTGCCAACTACTTTCTTCATCGTTGATGTGCAAGGTAACTATAGCGTTATTTTGGGTCGTTGTTGGATTCATTCCAATTGTTGCATTCCTTCTACTTTGCACCTATGTTTGATTCAATGGGATGGTTATGAGATTGAGATTGTCCAAACGGATACATCGGCCGAGGTTGCAGTGGCCGATGCTTCAGTTGAATGGCAACATGGGGATATTCTATGCTTATCGAGGTTAGATTTTTCTAGCTATGATTTCATTAGTGTTTCTAAAGATGGATTTGTACCTATCTCTATAAAGCAGGCCAATTTAGCACGTCTATAATATAACCATGTATTATGAGTAAAGACGCTAATTTGGAGTGGTTACAGAAGAGGGTGCAAGAATATTGGTCTACAAAGAATGATATTGGTGAGACCATAGAAGATTTTGATGAAATAGAGAAGTTAGGACAAGGTTTTACATCGCTCGATCCTTTGTAAAAACTAGACATAGGTGATGGAACTATTCCAAGGCCGACTTTTGTAAACAAGAATATGAATACCGATTATAAAGTTAAAGTAATCGAGCTACTTAAAGAATATGTTGATTGCTTTGCATGGGAGTATCATGAAATGCCAGGATTTGGCCGCGAGCTTGTTGAGCATCGGCTCATTGCTGCAATTCTAACATATACGATAGTGTCAAGGAAGAGATAGACCGATTGTTGAAAGCGGGGTTTATTCGGCCATGTAGATATGCGGAGTTGGTGTCCTACATTGTTCCGGTTGAGATGGGAGTGGTAAGATTAGAGTATGCATTGACTTTAGAGATTTAAATAAAGCCACTCCTAAAGATGAATATCGTATGCCTATAGCCGACATGTTGAATAATGATGCCTTAGGACATAGAGTTATTAGTTTTTTACATGGCAATGCCAGCTACAATCAAATACATGTTCAAAACGGCCTTTCAATGTCTGGGTTTTGTTGGTTTATTTGAGTGGGTTATCATGACTTTTGGAGTAAAAAATGCTGGTGCAACATATCAAAGGGCAATGAACTTGATCTTTCATGATTTTCTAGGTATTATCTGAGAAATCTACATTGATGATACTGTTGTCAAATCGGATGGTATGGAAGGTTACATAGCTGATTTGAAGTTAGCTTTTGAGAGGATATGCTGGTATGGTTTAAAGATGAATCCACTCAAATGTGCTTTTGGTGTGTCGGCGGGAAGTTCTTAGGATTCATGGTGCATGCAACGGGTGTTGAAAGTGATCCTAAGAAGATAGAAAAGATTAGAGAATTCAAAGCATCGACATGCAAGAAGGTGGTTCAGAAGTTGCTAGGTAAGGTTAACTATTTGAGGAGATTCATATCCAACCTAAGAAGGTGTTCCTATTCTTTGCTTGAAGAAAGAAGCGATTTTACTTGGGGGGCGAAACAAAAACAGGCCTTTGAGAGTATTCAGAGGTACTTATCTTCTCCACCTGTGGTGCGAGCACCTAAAGCTGGAATTCCATTTCGGCTCTATATTGCTGCTAAGGACAATGTCATCGGTGCCGTATTCACACGAGGAAGATGGCAAGGAGCACATCATCACATATTTGAGTTGCCGTCTTTTGGATGCTGAAACGAGGTATGTTTTTATAGAGAAAGTTTGCTTATGTTTATTCTTGTTATCAATTACTTGCATAGTTGCTTGTCAAACCGATGTTATTAAATATATGTTGCAAAGGCCAATTCTAACTAGGAGAATTGGCAAATGGGCGTATACTTTGATTGAATATGATTTGGCTTATGAACAGTTGAGATCTATGAAACGCCAAATCATGATTGATTTTGTGATAGATCATCGTGTGGATATTGCTATGATCATGAGGTCTATTTGCTTAGTTTTATACCTCGGAAGCTTTATTTTGATGGTTCTTCTTGCAAAGAGGGACAAGATATAGGTGTAGTTTTATTTTTGCCCAATGGTTCTTGTTTTGAAATGTCGATTCGTTAGAATATCCATGCACAAACAGTCAAGCCGAATATGATGCTTTGTTATTTCACTTACAAGTATTAGAGACTATAGGGGTTACACACGTAGAAGCTTTTGGTGATTCAGAATTGATAGTGCAACAAGTTGCCGGGATGTATAAATGTTTTGACGGGTCACAAAATAGGTATCTTGATCAACGCTTAGATATTATTGCCAATTTCGATGATTTTGTCATTAAACATATTGCTAGAGAAGAAAACTTTAGAGCAAAAAGATGGGCTCAACAAGCATCTGGATATCATGTTAAGAGGGGTGTATTCTTGATCTTAGAAAAGCCGGTGCTTGAATTCAAAAGTTCTCAGAATAAAAAGTGTTTTCAGAATAAAAGAAGTGTCTCTCAAAAAAATTCACAAATCAAATAATGGAAAACTTGTGGGATCAACGCTTCTTATGTTTTCAATCCAATCTTTCTTTAGCATGGATGTGAACAACTAATCTTGAGACCACGATAAAATCTTTTCAATTCTTTGTAGTCCCTCGGGTATTTGTTGTCCAATAACCTTTTGCAGGGAATAAAATGACAACCAAGGAGAAATATACAATAACTCTAACACTCATACCACGCTCCTTGGTCCATGAGAAAAGAGATGCACAGGGAACCAAGCAGAATAAATGTAAAGCTTTGTTGCATTCAATTCTAACTCTTGCATTCGGATCTAAGCTTGGCGAGACCTATCTAAGAATCCCAAACACCTTGTGCATCGTCACTTCATATCTCCACCCTGCTAAGTTACCCATCACCTCCATTGTTGCCATGATAAAAAAATATAAATAAATAAATTTAGGCACTTCATGCACCTAGAGGTATTTCACCCCGGTGGAAGCCCTCTTTGCTTTCTATGTTTTTGTTGAATAAAGTCTAGGTACAAAATAAGTGGGAGGGAAGTTTTTTTCAGAACTCATGACGTGCAACAAATGCAAGTTAACACGCCAAAATGAAGAACGGGACCCAACGAGCGATCATGAGCAAAATCTGCCAGAGCAGAGGATAGAGGGGTCCAGCCGAACCCATGGTTTGGCTGACTCATCTTTGCCCCCTACTCCCTTCCACTTCATCATGTGGTCAGGTTTGCACATCTCCTTTCTTATTCTTCCTGGTTTGTGAGTCAAAACTGCTTGGAAAATTCAAATAAAATTTAGTTTGACTCCAAATTAAAAACAGTGCTTCTCAACAAATGAAACTTTTTTATGGTTGATATGTATACTCTTTATTCTTTGCTAACACTTGTTACTTGTGAACATATATCTATCATAGGAACCATTACTAATCTAAGTAATTGATATTTGTGATATGGAGATGACAAAAGAAATTGTTGTCTAATTGTCACGATACTTGGGATTTTACCTTTGCGAAAATTTAATTTTTCAAACAATACTTCTCAGAGATCCCTACCGAGCTCCACAAATATTGCCTTGTAGAATAGCGACAATTCGGCAATACATGCCTTGGTGAGGATCCAAAAATCAAAATGAGTGATTCAAGACAGAGTCATTTGGGACTATAGCTATATTTTGAAAATATATAAAAAACCCAAGTGATTGACAGGAGGAACAGGAATGACTTGAGTCACGACCGTTCCATTCATCAATTATTCAAGATGGCAAGATAGACACCGCAAAGTTCACAGCTACAACTATGGCTTAGAATAAATTTTATACTAGTACCATACCTTGGGAAGTTTTATTCCACAGTAATCCTTAATCTTTACTCGGGACGAGTAAAGAGCTTTGTGTGGGGGTTTGTTGACGGCTATTAAATACCAAATTTACACCGTCAATACCTGCATAAATCTAAAAATATAAAATATCCAACATAGTGATAGGGTTTATTTCTAACAAATTCCACAAGTGATGGTGTATATTTGGATGTTGGTGACAAAATACCAAATTTGGGAAGAAATACACATAAAGGATGGGACGAATCACTTCTTTATCTAAGCCCATGGAGTCTTGTGCCCAAAAATTCAACAAGATAATGATTAAGTGGGCCAAATTTAAAACAATACAAGAGGGGAACCACATGTCAAGATCTAGGAGAAGACCCTGGATCAGGGAAGCCGGCTAGGGTTCGGACGACCCGTGGGGTCTGCCGACCCTGGCCCAACCCAGCTAGCCCATAAACTCTCTAGGTCGGTAATTCCCAACTTCGAATGATGATTGTTACCGTTTCCTACGCTCCAACCGCCACCAGGAAGGACACTTGGCAAGAGGAGAATGAAAATACCCATTGGATGCCTTGAGCATCTCCGCACTCCCAAGGCTCCTCTTGGCCCATAAAAGGAGGCCTCCTCCTTCATTTAAAATATCAAGATGTGAGCTGAATTATAAGTTGCTCTTTGTATTCTTTTGTGTATACTTAGAATAAGGGAGATAGTGATGAAGAAAGAGTTTGAGGAGTTCTGGAATTGTCGGTATCTCCCTCAATTTCTTTTGTACCTTAGCAATTATTGCTCTAGTTGAGAATATTTTAATTAAGTAATTGAGATTTATCTTGCGTGGTATACTTCTTAGTTAGTTCCTATTTAGCTTTCTGGATCATTGTTCACTATTGTTCATTAAGAAAAAGTGATTACTTTAGTGTTTAGCTAACGCTATAATAATTAACTGCATAGACATGGTGTCTAGGTAGTTAATTACCAGTGTTTGCTACATATCCCACAGTACGTTAGAGGTTGGCGTAGAGGTGGTGACAACCCTCGAGATCACCGTAGTCCTGTATGTCCAGGTAAGGAGTAGAGCGCGTTCTGGTAGCAGCGAGTAAGCTAGTGCCTGAAGCATAGCGATAGGATTAAAGTTAAGCTTTCTAAACGACCATGTACCACATGAGAAGATCCTCTCAACCCTTTGGCCTACATTTATCTTGTGTCTTTGGAGAACCTGAAGAAAGGCTAAACACATATGTTTCCTGTGGAAATTCAATACCTTGGAATATTTCCAGGTGAAGTGCTACAATGGTATATCCGTACGCTTGTGGATTTTATCTGTGAATGTAAAAAATTCCAATAGTTTGCTTGATGGAGAATTATATCGCCGAAATATAGATGGAGTAGTTTTGAAGTGCCTAGATAGTGATTCATCCAACGCTGCTATGCGAGAAATTCATGAAGGAATTTGTGGAACTCATCAATCAGCCCATAAAATGAATTGGTTGCTTAGGAGAGTGGGTTTTTATTGGACGAAAATGATTGATGATTGTTTCAAGTATTATAGAGGATGTGAGGCTTGTCAACGGTTCGGCAATGTTCAATTGGCCTTCGCCGCCGTATTGAATCCTATTATCAAACCATGGTCATTCCAGGGTTGGGCTTTGGATTTCAAAGGTCAAATTTATCCTTCGTCATCAAAGGGACATCGATTCGTGCTAGTTGCAATGGATTATTTCACCAAGTGGGCCAAAGCCGTGCCACTAAAAAATATGACTCATAAAGAGGTAATTGACTTTATTTTGAAGAATATTATTCATAGATTCGGCATTCCTCAAACATTAACTACAGATCAAGGGGCTTCTTTTATGTCCAAGGAGGTAAAAAGTTTTGCCGAACCATATGGTATTATATTGTTGAGTTCTTCTCCTTACTGCACTCAGGCTAATGGACAAGCCGAGTCAAGTAATAAGACTTTGTTGAACTTGAAGCTAGTCAAGAAAAAGATCGACAAACACCTAGAAACATGGCATGAGGTACTCTGAGAGGTGTTATGGGCTCATAGAATATTTAAGCATGGTGTTATCAAGGTCACTCCTTTTGAGTTAGTCTATGGACAAGAAGTCGTTTTACTGGTAGAGGTGAATCTTTGCTCTCTTAGATATATCAAACAAGATGATTTATCGGTTGAGTAGTACAAGATATTGATGGGGGATAATCTTGGTGATGTGACTGATAAACATCTGAAGGCTTTGGATGAGATAGAAAAAGAGAAAAGGAGGGTAGCCAAAGCCTATAATAAGAGGGCGAAAGCCAAATCGTTTAAAGTAGGAGACTTGGTTTAGAAGACGATTTTGCCTTTGGGTTCTAGATCTAAAGAGTTCGGTAAGTGGTCGCCTAGTTGCGAGGGTCCTTATCAGATATGTGGAATCGTTCGGGGAATGCATATTTTCTTGAGACTTTACAAGGAGAACGGTTTCAGAGAGCGGTTAATGGGAAGTACTTGAGGAAATATTTCCCAAGTGTTTGGCCAAACGCTTGAAAAGTGATATGGCCGGTAATTAACTTATCACCCTAAGACCATGCGTTCGATGCTTTTAGGTTCAGAAAGTTCACCAAAAAGGCAAGGGGCATGTGTTTACACCCAATTTTAGCACCAATGGACGAAATAGGGAAAAATTGCCAAAGTTTGGAAGGCGTCGGGTTTCCTTCACAGGGCTGGTCAGACCGCTGGTGTATGGCCGGTCTGACCGGCTTGTAGGGTCGGTATAACCACAGGCATGTGGCCAGTCAGACTGGCAGAGCCCGCGTCCGAAGCGAATTACATTGGGTCTCAGGTTTCCTTGCTCAGCAGGGTATGTCTTGGGTTTCCGTTGGTTTCTATCGCGAGTTGGACGTGGAGGAGGACCTTTAGGAGGCAAGACCAACCCCTATCTAAGGGATAAGGCTGGTTCAATTGAGGCACCAATCTACTTTCAACACAATTAGCCAATTGAATCGCTTTTTCAATATTGCATCTAGTTTTCCCCTAATTCTAGCCTAGTTCATCCATCTTTCTCGGTTTTCACCACAAACCATCTGTCGTCGCTGCGAGAGTGTGATATCCTTTTGTAGGTTTGTCCCGTAAACCTTCCGTTCACCCACGAGACGGGTGGTTATCTTTTGCTCCAGCTAGATCTGCTCCGCTAGCTGATCTAGTTTCTACAAAACCAATCTTGAATTGGCCCTTTGGCTAGATCAAGGTGGTTGGCGACTCCAAATCACCGCAAGGTGTTTAGGTGTCCTGATCGTGTTTGTCTTCTTGCCAAAAAAAGTTAAAAAGGCGTTTAGGTGTCGGGAGAGAAGCCGAATCTAATCCATGGGCTATTGGAGGCCGAGTCGAAGTACGTGACTATTGATCAGGCGTGCTCATTAGACTGCATTCAAGTTGTTCTTATGCATTGATTTGGCCGAGGACAGACTCTTGCATGCTGGTGTTGGATGTTGGGTGATTAGTGTATGTACATCAGTACTCCCTGTGTCCCAAAAAGAATTAAATCCTGGCTATAAACCTGGACAAATGCTTATCTAGATTCATAGTTAGGATTTGAGTTTTTCTCGGATGAAGGGTGTACATGCGTGCACATCACGTTCTATGTTTATTCTCATGTTTAGGAGGACACGCATGCTTATGCATGGATTCACATCATGCTAGTGTCTTGAAGGTCCATGGCATGTGGAAAATCAGAATTGATGCATGTATTAGGGTGGTTGTGGTTGAAGTCAAGGTGTGACTCGGTAACATGGTCGTGACTGGAAAGAAAGTCCCAGGCAACAACAAGTCGTATACGTTGATGGATTCAAAGGTTCTGTCTGGCAGCACATGATATATCCAGAATTTACAGGGTTTGCATGATGGGATATATGGAATCAATGTCACTGAAGCGGAAGAGCAAGCGCTACGGCATTAATTTCTTCTGGTGATTCAAGGGAATGGTGATTTTTCGGAAAATATCATGGATTTGGTCTATGGATGTGTTGATGCAAAACACGGCGGCCGGATAGATTTGCTTCACTCTAGTGCAGGTCCCCTTCGGGTTCTAGGGCATGCCAGTTGATTTAATTCTACAATCAACAAGATTAAACATGCAAATATTGTTACAAAATGATAGCCGATCAGCTAGAAAGCCGATGTCGTATCGTAATTTAACCTAGCCGATGCAAGGGATGATGAATCGGCTGTAAAAATCAACATTACATAATCTATATATCAATATTACTTTAGAAATCAGTAATTGGGATAGATCGGACTTAACAGAGATAGTATAAATTGCCTAGATCCAAAATAACATGAAATGAAGATTATATGTGCTCATGTCATAGCCGATGTCCAAATTTAATCATGTATCTGATATAGCTCCGATAATTCCTTATGCTAGGAAACCATCTTGTAATAAATATATTAAACTAACATTAGTTAGATTGATGATGAGCTTAATATATTTACATTAATTGAGATCCTGATAGAAGGGGCATATACAATATATTAAACAAGATATAAATCTAAGTAAAACCACTGTATAAGGTAAGATTGGCTGAAACGCCGATACTATCCTTTTTAATAACTATGAGGCAGGCTAGAGATTATGGTTCTAATCACGACTTAGTATGAAGAGAAATATAATATCTAAACAATCAAGCCGATAGTTATCTTTTCGGGATGGTAGATACATTAAATAATCTAAACCAACAAGATGATCTAGTCGTTACCGGTAAAAACCTTGAAAGAGATAAGCCGATGCGAGTAGAGAACATTGTCAATCTAGATTATAAAATGTATATGATGACTCGGTGATTCATAAAAACAAGATTAGAGTGTCATAAAAATGTAAGCACTAATCCTGATAACACAAACCATCATAACAAGTTTTACCTCTTGTTGAAGATCGAAACCGATGCAGCTCGACTCGTTAGCAAGAACTCGTCGAAATAATAGAATAACAAAAAGATGGTGATGCACCGAGATTATATTTAACTGGTGTTTTTTATTTACAAGACCTCGGGTTTATATTTATACCTGAACATACAACTTTGTCCATAACGGACACGATTAATACAACTCTACCCGACAAACAAGTCCCTTAGGCGGACTCTTACCGAAAATACCAATAAGGAAATTACATAAAATCCTAATAAAGAGATACAATTGCCTATCTCAGACTCTATCCTTGTCTGGCAATACAATTGAAGCTCTTCGTTCGAATCTGACATTGATTACAATCCAATCTTACCAAAATCAGTTGTATCTCCCATCCTCATCAAACTTGATATCAGCCAATACAATCCTCCAGCTGATGCGCACTATGTTTCCGAGATCTCCGCATTTCTTCAATTCCTCATCGGATTGGATCTTGACTCCGATTCATATGCTTACCAAATTTCATCAACAGGATGCAGTAAGCGTGGATGTTAGTTTTGTTAGCTCGGTTCATAAGATGATAAGGAAGAAAGGGTTCGCTTCATGTCGGGTGAGTTTGATTTGTCTATTTTGGTGATCAACTCAAATTTAAGACGGAAGATGGAGGTGAACATGATCTTCGAGAAGTCTATGATGTGACAACTAAAAAAGAAATCCAATTTCGGTTGGGAAGACGATTGTGGTGATATCAAAGAAGGTGAAGCACTATTGCAGTGGAATCAAGAGGAAGAAATTACAGAGATAGTGGAATCTCTTGATACGGTGAACCTAGTGAAGGCTTGTTGGGGTGGCTCGGCATGAGCGGCGGAAGAAAAAACTCAAGTCCTGTTGCACGAAGGTTCATGCATGAAGCAAATTCAGATTGGCGTGGCATATTCGCCAAGGTGGAGATTGTTAGAGTTTGTATCGAATGTGTGCACAAAATCGGTTATAGTTATGTCTTGGAGTTGTAATATGTGTAGGAATATAGTAAGAGCTGGATTCTATCCTAGAATCACTCTTAAATAGAGATGTGGATCTATTGTAACCACATAGTAACTTAGCATAGCGAGAGGGAACGGTTGCCGGTGAAATCCATCCGAGGGTCGTTGTAACTCTGATACGCGGTAATATGCTGGATCGGGGAGGAGCGCATATAATCAGTGCCCAAGGGATGTAGGTTTCGGCTGAATCTCGTTAACAAAAATATCGTGTCTCAGTATCATCATCGTGTTTGGATCTCTTATGATGTTTCTTCCGTGTCAAGCTATTGATGGTGGTTTCGGGGCCAGTTTTATAAAAGTTTTGGAAGCGGCAGTAGGCAAGCAGCTGTGGTGCTTAGAGCTTACAGGAAACGCTGCTTCTAAGCAGCACTGCAGGTTTCTTAACCAGCAGTTAGAGGGGGAGTATCACTGCTGGTTTGTAGGAACTGGCAGTGATTGTTCTCCAGTGGCTAAAATATAAAATACAATTGGCATATGTGGCATACAATTCAGTACATTCAACAATATCCAGAGCAAATCCAATTCAATTGAAAAAACATGAGGTTCTCTGCTGATCCTTTATATGTCATTTTTGGTTCTGCACATGTGTAGGTACCTGTTCTACTTAGTAGTCAAAGCACCTTCCAATTCTCCCTATTCTGAATTCCTACCTAGGCTTCTCAAGCTTACTAGATGCAGTTAACCGGTATAATTTTAAGAACGGAGATGGTATACGAAATTGAGTATATTAAAATGCAAAAAACAAAATCACGAACGACATATGTTGGTTTCCCTTTCTCGTTTGCACAAATATGATGCACAATGACAAATTCTCACCGTGTTTATAATGCATCGTCCCAAAAAGCCAAGCAAGAGTTGCACTTTTAGAAAGGAAAATCAATTAAACAATGGCAGCAGCATTAATTCTCTAACATTCGTATATTCTACCTAGCTAGCTGACACATATATCAATCAATTTTGCTTGTATGCATGCCTACATGACTTGTCAAACTATCTGGAGTATCGTTGATCAATCTAGGACAGGGTGGTGCTGGGAAACACAAGCTGGCAGCATCCAAAGTGTCCCAAATGGTTGTCCACTGTTTTAGAAGACATCCAAGAAATTCTAGCACCTTGTATGTGGTGCTTTTTGAATCATGGTAGAGAAGGCATTGCTGACAAACTTGTTGAAGGACTAATATCGAAATTTGAATGAAATAACTCCTATATCGTATGATGCTAGCAGCGGTTCTACAACATTTCTATGGTCCTTTGGAGGTACTAACACACATTTCCTACGGAGGGCCACAGAGACGTGTTTGATAGCATAATTTGTACAAGCTTCTGGCATTTAACAATTCAATAATATTTTTTTGTTGTATGATGTGCTAGTCTGTATAGTCGAAGATTTTGATAGCGTTAGAGTCAAAAACATTGGAATATGTTGAGCTTTGCTAGCTGCTCCATCCGTTTCAAATAATTTAGCCCTAACCTAAGTCAAACATTTATTACTTTGACAATCGCTACTACAGAAACATCTCTACTTACCGCAACAGCTAAAACCAACACCTATATATAGGCTTTGTTCAGGAGGTTTCACCTCTCCGCATGGAAAATGTGGTGGTTTATTAATGTATAATTAATTTAGTATTAGATAAAAATAATTTAAAAAATAGATTAACATGATATAACTACTACTCAACACGCTACGCGTTATGGTAAACAAAACGTCACAGGCCCCACCCACCTCGTGGTACCTGGCGCTACCCTCTCGGAGTAATATTTTTAAATTCCAACCATAATTTTATTTCTATACCTTTTAACACGTCATAATTGACTCCCTCCCCACAATCCCCATTTTTGATCACGTCGTCGGTGAAGGTTGCTGGTGCGCAGTTCTCGGTCCATAGGCGGACGGTGATGTACGGAGTGACGGAGGCGATGCGGGCATCGTCCGCTGCGGTTTGGCGACCCGTCGATGGCGTCTTCCTCAGCACCGTCTTCGCCGAGCCAGCCTCCCAGCATGTCATCTCGCTCAGCGTGCTAAGGTTCGGTTCAATCTTGATGTCTTGTCTTGTCTCCAGATTTGATGCTTGTTTTTTGTTCAGGCATTGAATCGGATTGGGGGATTTGGGTGAACAGGGATGAGTGATTCATGGTGTGCTTTCGGTTCAAGCTGTGGTGGATGGCACATAGGATGAGGGAGAAGGAGGCGACGTGCCGCTGATGGAGTCCAAAGCCATTGATGGCGGCGGCGATGACGAGCATGTCGTCTCCCCTCCCGCCCCCCTCCCCCCCCCCCCCCGCCCGCTCGTCGAGGGCGTATTCCTGCTGGTGGAGTCCAAGGCCATCGATGGTGGCGGCGATGACGCGCATGTCGTCTTCCTCCCGCTCGTCGAGGGCACGTTCCGGGACAGCCTCCATGGCGGCGGTGTGGGCGGTGACAAGATCCAGCTCCGCATCGACAGTGATGATGCTTTCTCGCTAGCGACAGGGAGAGCAAATCCCGACAGGCAACAGGTGGTGGACCGGGCTGGCAGTTCCAGCATGAGGGCGACCAGAGGCAGAGGTCGAGTCGAGGCCCTCGATGATGTATCTACGAGTCCAGCGGAGAGGTGGGATGTTGGCTTCACTAGATTAGGGTGGAGGTAGGAGAGGAGTTGGTTGATCTCCGCGGCCCTCTAGATCTGCACCGGTTTTGAAGCTCCTCGTCACCGCCTCCTGGATCTGGATCATCGCAGCCATCTTGCTGGGATAGCGGCAGGTCTAACCGTAGCTGCTTTGCAACCATCACGGTCATCATCCTCACCTGCCGCTGCCATTTTTTATTTTTCTTCATCAAATGAATGTGCTGTAAAAATTTTAATCATTGTATTTTTTACCTGTATAGGCTGATATTAAGTGTGTCATTACGTGGTAAAAATATACTAATCATCATTCCCGATATCAAAAATCCAGTAGTAAAAGTATTACTATATGGGAGTAAAGTTTCAACTGTAAACATCGTCTGAAAACCGATGGGTGAGTAATTCTTTTTACCGAGGGAGGTGATGGATAAATTCTTTACCGACATAGCATGCCTGGGTAAAAAGAAATTTATCGAGGTGGGATTGTTGATAATTCTTTTACCAACGTTACATGCATGGAGACAGGAGGGGAATGGGACAGGCAGGGCAACAGAAAAAACGAGGAAGGAGGGCGCTTATAATTTGGTTACTCCAAAAGGAATCACTATCCGCTAGAAAACCGGGACGCGGATGAGTGCGGGACGCGGATGAGTGCGGCAGAGCGATAAAACCAAAAAAGCAGAAGAGAAACTGGAAGAATAATGATAAAACAGAAAAAGTGGAAGGAAGAGGACTCTCAGAGGCGCTCAAAGTATCAAATAAAGCGCTGCACGTGAATTAGCACTAACATTAATACGATTTTTTAAAGCAAATTTTGTATAGAATTTTTTTGCAAAAAGTACATCGTTTGGTAGTTTAAAAAGCATGCATCCGGAAAACGAGAGAGATGAGTTGGGAAACTGGAGAAAAAAACTCAGCCATAGACCTTTTCCCACCACTTTAGAGTAGAAAATATCGAACCGGCACCTTTCAACAACTATAGGTGCCGGTTCTAAATAAAAAACTAGCACCAATTCTATAAGCGCCATCTTTTGAAAAACTGGTACCTATAATATATTATAGATATTGATTAATTGGAAAACTGACAAAAACAAATCGAGCCAAGCCGATTGACCGACACCCATATCCTCTCACATCCTTATCTCTATCTGCACCAACAATCTCTCTCTCACACACCCTCTCCCCCGCCCCCTGCGCCATCTCACCTCCCTTCTCCTCATGGCCCACTTTTCTCCCTCTTCCTCGTCGCCCACCCTCTCACCTCCCTAGCTGGCGGCCTACCCACCACGGAAATGGCAGGCGGATCCAGCTATCCTCTGCCCCCTCCCCCTCCTCCTCTCCCTCCACGCCCAAGATTCTCCCACGGCTGATCTGACGGTGGTGGCTTCACCCACGGTGGATCCGGCGGCAACGGCGGTGGCTCTCGTAGGCAGATCCGGTGGTGGGAGCTCCTCCCGCGAGTGGATCTGGCAGATGGTGATGCTGAGCAGTAGTGGCATCAGCCTTCTCTCCTTTCGCTCCTCTTATATGTTATAGGATGTTCTTCGACGATGATTTTGTTGTTGTTCAGCTTTCGTCGTCGTCGTCGTCGTCGTCGTCGTTGTTGTTGTTGTTCTGTGATATTGATTCAGTGACTTGTGATTTGTGATTCTTTGATGATGACTATGATCTATGATGGCGATGTTGATTGTTGGGAGTACGTTGTGGATTGATTTAAGGGGGCAAAGCGTGGTTGATTTTGGGGGCGACTTGGGGTGGGTGCGCTCGGTGCATCGGCTCGATTCAAGCCAGTATTTTTTTCATATTTCGGGAACCTTAAAAGGTGTTGGTTCCTAAACTGGGCACCTTTGAGTAGGCTCAAAGGTGTTGCCTGCTGGGTACCGGTTGGGAAATCTGGCACCTATTGCTGGTTTACAACTAACACATAAGCACATTTTTGTATTAGTGTATTAAATTCTAAAAATTGTATAGTTGAACATCTTACGATTTATATTGTTAGATTCACCATGAGAGGTGTTTTCATAATATATAATTCACATGTTGTTAAACTATATGAAATTCTAAAAATCGATGATCAAAGATAGAAATGTTTAACTAAGATAAAGCAAAAACAACAGGAAATTAGAGCGTGTATGACATATTGGTCCCACTAACACGTAGATATCACCAAGGCATGTCACATCACTGCATGGAGTGTGTTGGAGCCTGTTTGGAGCTAAATGACACCCAAGGTAAGTTTAGGAACCTAAAAATTGTATTTCGAGAGTTGAAGGACTAGACGACACATCCGCACAAGTTTTAGAACTACCCGTGCACTTCACTCTTTCTTTCTTACCTCGTAATTTCACTTTTGAAGGTTGAAGGAGCACTTATTATGGTACAGAGGCGCAGCTTTTCAATATTATATTTTTTTCCGTTTTCAATATTACATGGTGGTGGTTACGCACCACCTTATATTCAATTATTTACACCTGTATACATCCCTAGCTAGCATACATGGCAGGGATTTTGGAGAACTTATATAGTTCTCGTAGGTCTCAAACAGTTGATACATATGCCTAAATGACATGTAGCAACGTAATCAGAGTTCTCCGTGGCATATTATTACTAAGTACATCTACAGTTTAGGCTTGCGAGGTGTTGGGAATACAAGGCGATGCAGTAAAATTTGTCATCGGCAGAGCAAACCAGTATCTAGGTGACACGGTATTTCTACGACATACTACAAGTTGTTTGCTCTTCCGTAAAATTTATTGCACCATAACTCCACATATATGCGTGATTATACTTCTGTATAAGTTTGAGAAGGAATTATATTGGAGGGAACAAAAGCAGTTTGTTACACAGTTTGTTAACACATGGCAGCTGTGCGTGCGCACCTAGCTATCAAGCAGGATGTACTGCACATGCTAGCTCTCACCTCTTGTATGTGAGTCCGAGGAAGGTGTTGAACCACCTCATTTGATTGGGAGCCCCGCTACGGAGCTCCTTACCGATAATAGAAAATAATCTGAACCGTTGATCTCATTTGATCGAAAGATTTAGATATATTTATACTACTATCCTAGTTAGTGTTAAGAAACATCGAAGGGTATTATTCTCAAAAAACTAGGGTATAAACATCATTTAGCAGTAAATAAATTTTTTTCTCTTTTTTTTGGCTTTGTCGATGGAATATAAGCGATGCTGGTATAATGGATGATCATAGATCAATCTAACCGAGAAAAAATATATAAATGATTGTTATTCCTAATCATGATATTAGTAAATTACTAATTTACCCTAATAATACTATTAGTAGAGAGTACTGGAGTATTGCTCTTTGATTGGAGAAGAGCAAGTGAGGACATTATTGTTTCGAAATCAATGGAAACTAGAGTGGGAAATTGGAAGAGAAAATGAACTTGTGGAGAGCGTTTTAAATGAAATTAAGTTGTGGGGGGAGTTCAAAAATACCAGTGACTTGTATAAAGGGTATTTGGATTTTTACCTTTAGATAATTACAAGATTATTAATCAACATCCTTAAGAAAACTTGGTTTATCATGGGATAGGCCTAAAATTAACACTAGCGAGCGTGGTAAACATGTGCTGCCTGCTAGTGAAACTAAGGGTCTGCTTAGTTAAAAACCATAGTTTGCCACCATTTACCAGCAAAGCTTATAACATTCGCCTAAGGTTAGGTGATCAAAATTATTGTCACACCTTAATAAGTCTAAAGGAATCTTATCACTCCTTTTTTATGTCATTAACATCTAGAACCTAATTTGTTAGAACAAATTTTGCCACAACTGTCACTACAACGAAATACATACTTAGGTTGGTCAAAAATTTCCAACCGCTACTAAAAAATGTAAAAAGAGGACTGAACCGGAACCTATAGGGCTTTTCCTGCTCGAGCGCGCAACTGCGGGGCACCGTTTGGAACAACCGGCACCTATACAGCAACATAAGTGCCGGTTTTTAATAGGAATTGATACCAATAATAAAAGTACCAAGTACTTCAATAAACCGGCACCTATACGTGGGATAAAAGTGCCAGTTTTATAAAAACCAACACATCATTGGAGCCAAGCTGTGCTGAGCGTGTGGAGAACCGGGTTTTAAGTTGCGTCCTTATCATTATCCTCTCGTCCTGTGCACTCCCTTGTTTCCTCTGCACTCCAGTCTCCCTCCAGCCATCAGCGTCTTCCCGGCACAGCAGGGGTCACGTCTCCTGTATATTATGTACAGCGTCTTTTCTTATATCTTCTGTATATACTCTTGTAAGCCGTACGGGAAGGGGTGACGTGCCCATTGTTATTCCCCTACGTTTATAATCAGCTCCTCTATAGTGATCATTATCGGTCAGTACCCGTGACTTTTTCCCGCAAGAATTATCCACGTTAAATTCGTGACTCTATTGTGTATCTATTTTGATAAGAAGTGGTATTCCCGGTCGTCAGCGTGTTCGTCGCTCATCATTTTTTATCTCGTCGAGATCATCCACCAGCAAAACTGAGTCCGACACGGAATCAGCCTTGCGCAAGGAGAAAAAGGCGATGCAACAGCTGTCGTCCAGGCCTCCGCAGCTACACGCCTGAAGAGAAGCAGGAGCCATCCACGTGAAGCAGCAAGGTTTTCCGAGACGGATTAGAAAAATCAATAGCAAGCCACCGAGACGAGCCAGAGCGCTATTGCTCATGTGAATTTTTATTCACGTTCAAATTCTAGGTGCACCCAAGCCTTCTGTACCAGGAAATCTACATACTTCGCTATGTGCACAAGAGAAGTGTACCAGAGGTTCGCATTTTTTTTTGCTAGGTTTACATCAATTTATTACTAGAAAATTCAGGATTAATTCCCATGGTGAGTTTGAAGTATGATCTACCGCTCCTGGATCACGACACAAGATTCTCATTATGGCAAGTGAAGATGCGAGCCGTTCTTGCATAGTAAGATCTCGATGATGCGTTATCTGGATTTGACAAGAGAACTATGGATTGGTCCGATGATGAGAAAAAAAGGGATCGTAAGGCTATGTCATATATTTATCTTCATATATCTAACAATATTTTACAGGAGGTGCTTAAGGAGAAGACAGCCGGTGGGCTGTGGTTGAAGCTGGAACAGATATGCATGACTAAGGATCTCACCAGTAAGATGCACCTGAAGCAAAAGTTATTTTTGCACAAGTTGCAAAATGATGAGTCTGTGATGGATCATCTCTCCACTTTCAAGGAAATTGTTGCTGACCTTAAGTCTATGGAGGTAAAGTATGATGAAGAGGATTTAGGCCTTATTCTATTGTGTTCATTGCCTAGCTCATATGCAAACTCTAGGGATACTATTCTTTATAATCGTGATACTCTAACTTTGAAAGAAGTTTATGACGCTTTGCATGCCAAAGAAAAGATGAAGATGATGGTACCCTCTAAAAGTTCAAGTTCACAAGCAGGAGGCTTGGTTGTTCGGGGCAGGCAACAGGAGAAGAACACAAAGAACTAGTCAAGAGATAAAAGTTCAAGTAGCTATCGTGGAAGATCAAAGTCCAGAGGCAGGTATAAGTCATGCAAATACTGCAAGAGAGATGGACATGATATCTCAGAGTGTTGGAAGCTACAGAACAAAGATAAGAGAACCGGAAGCTACAGACCGAAAGGTAATACAGAAGAGGAAGGTAAAGCCGCTGTTGTTACTGATGATAAACCTGGTGCATAATTGCTTGTTGCTTATGCTGGTTGTGCACAAACTAGTGACCGGTGGATTCTTGATACTGTTTGCACCTATCACATGTGCCCGAACAGGGATTGGTTTGCCACCTATGAGTCTATGCAAGGTGGTACTATTTTGATGGGTGATAATACACCATGCAAGGTTGCAGGTATTGGAACAATTCAGATCAAGATGTTTGATGGCTATATCAGAACATTGTCAGATGTGTAGCATATTCCAAATTTGAAGAGGAGTCTCATCTCTTTATGTACTCTTGATCGTAAAGGGTACAAATATTCCGGTGGAGATGGAATTTTGAAGGTAACCAAAGGATCTCTTGTTGTGATGAAAGCTAATATAAAAATTGCCGACCTATACCATCTGCGAGGTACAACTATGTTAGGTAATGTTGTTGTAGTTTCAAATTCATTATCTAATTCCGATGCTACTAATCTTTGGCATAAGCGTCTTGGGCATATGAGTGAAATTGGTTCGGCAGAATTGAGCAAGCGAGGATTGCTAGATGGATAAGACATCGAGAAGCTCAAATTTTGTGAGCATCGCATATTTGGCAAGAATAAGAGGGTGAAGTTCAACACATCTACACATACTACTGAAGGTATTCTTGATTATGTGCATTCTGATTTATGGGGGCCACTCATAAGACATCTTTTGGAGATGCTCGTTATATGATGACTATCGTTGATGATTATTCACGAAAAGTTTGGCCTTATTTCTTGAAGCACAAATATCAAGCTTTTGATGCGTTTAAAGAGTGGAAGACTATGGTTGAAAGACAAACTGAAAGGAAGGTGAAAATACTTCGTACTGACAATGGGATGGAGTTTTGTTCTAAGATATTTAAATCATATTGCAAGTCTAAAGGCATTGTGCGTCACTACACCGTTCCTCATACACCTCAACAAAACGGCGTACCTGAGCATATGAACAGGGCAATTATATCAAAGGCCCGTTGTATGTTGTCTAATGCAGGTTTTCCTAAACAGTTTTGGGCAGAAGCAGTTTCCGCTGCTTGTTATCTTATTAATAGATCACCCAGTTATGCTATTGATAAGAAGACTCCAATTGTGATATGGTATGGTTCCCTAGCAAATTATTCAAACAAGAGTATTTTGTTTTACTTCTTATGCTCATGTTGATAATAGTAAATTGGAGTCTAGAGCTGTTAAGTGCATTTTTATTGGTTATCCGTCTGGTGTGAAAGGCTATAAGTTATGGTGTCCTGAAATAGAAAAGTTGTGACTAGTAGAAATGTTGTCTTCCATGAATCAGTTATGTTACATGAGAAATCTTCTACTAATGTTCCTGTTGAGAGTCAGCAGAAAGCAAGTGTGCAGGTGGAGCACTTGATTAATTCAGGACATGCACCAGAAACAGATGATATTACTCTTAACCAGGATGCACTTGTTATTGAAGATTCATATTCTTCTACTGTTGAGCAGTCTCCAAAACATTCTATTGCAAAAGATAAGCCCAAAAGAAATATTAAACCTCCTCGAAGATATATTGAAGAAGAGAACATAGTTGCTTATGCTTTGAGTGTGGCACAGGAAATTGAAGGTAATGCAGAACCTTCTTCATATTCTGAGACTATTGTTTCTGATGATTGCAATAGATGGATAACTGCTATGCATGATGAGATGGAGTCACTTGAAAAGAATCGTACTTGGGAATTGGTGAAGTTGCCAAAGCAGAAGAAACATATCCGTTGCAAGTGGATCTTCAAAAGAAAGGAAGGTATATCTCCAACTGATGAGGTGAGGTACAAAGCAAGGTTAGTTGCTAAAGCTTATAGCCAGATTCCAGGTATTGATTTCAATGATGTCTTTCCCCTGTAGTGAAGCATAGTTTAATTCGCACATTACTCAGTTTTGTTGCAATGCATGATTATGAACTAGAGCAAATGGATGTTAAAACTGCATTTTTACATGGGGAGTTAGAAGAGGACATTTATATGGAGCAACCTGAAGGTTTTGTTGTTCCTGGAAAAGAGAACCTAGTCTGTAGGTTAAAGAAATCTCTTTATGGCTTGAAACAGTCACCTAGACAGTGGTATAACAGATTTGACTCTTTCATGCTTTCATGCTGTCTTTCATGCTTTCATGCTATATATTTGCTTCTTTATATCGATGATATGTTGATTGCTGCAAAAGACAAAGCGGAGATAGCACAGTTGAAGGCACAATTAAGTAGTGAATTTGAGTTGAAGGATTTGGGTGGACCTAAGAAAATTCTCGGTATGGAAATTACTATAGAAAAAGAGTCTGACAAGTTATATCTTAGTCAGAAAGGTTATATTGAGAAGGTCCTTCATCGTTTTAATATGTATAATGCAAAACCAGTGAGTATTCCTTTAGCTGCACATTTCAGATTAGCTTCAGATTTATATCCATAGTCAGATTATGATGTTGAGTACATGTCTAGAGTTCCATATTCAAGTGCAGTTGGTTCACTTATGTATGCCATGGTATGTTCTTGTCCTGACTCATCACATGCATTGAGTGTTGTCAGTAGATACATGGCTAATCCTGGTAAAGAGCATTGGAAAGCTATTCAGTGGATTTTCAGATACCTACACGGTACCTCCAATGCTTGTTTGCAGTTTGGGAGATCTAGAGATGGACTTATTGGTTATGTGGATTCAAATTTTGTTGGAGATTTGGATAGGAGAAGATCGCTCACATGTTATGTTTTCACTATTGGTGGATGTGCTATTAGTTGGAAGGCAAGTTTGCAAGCAACTGTTGCCTTATCTACTACTAAAGCAGAGTATATGGCTTTCTGAAGCTTGTAAAGAAGCTATTTGGCTTAGAGGTTTGTATACTGAGCTTTGTGGAGTTACGTCTTGCATTGATATATTTTGTGATAGTCAAAGAGCAATATGCCTTACAAAGGATCAGATGTTCCATGAGAGAAAAAACATATTGATGTGAGATAGCACTTTATTCAAGGTGTGATTGCTAAGGTGATGTCAAAGTATGCAAGATAAGTACTCATGAAAATACAGCGGATAAGATGACAAAGTCAGTTCCTACTACTAAGTTTGAGTTTTGCTCAAGCTTAGTTAGTGTTACAGTATAGTCCTAGAGACTATTTACCGCGCAATGATTTTACCTACATGAGGTATTTTTTTGGTGATTGATGATTTTTATGATACAAGAGGAAATTCGTCTCAAGGTGGAGATTGTTAAATATGTGATCCGAATTTACACCTACAATATATTCGGATTAGTTTCCAAGTAGAACTCCTTGTCGTTTCCTATTAGGTGTCTTTCCTTATATCTCCTATATATACTCTTGTAAGTCGTACGGGAAGGGGTAACGTGCCCATTGTTATTCCCCTACGTTTGTAATGAACTCCTCTATAGTGATCATTGCCGGTCGGCGCCTGTGATTTTTTCCCGCAAGGGTTTTCCACGTTAAATTCGTGTCTTCGTTATGCATTTATTTTCTTAACAGCATCTCCCCATCACAGTGACAACGGCCAATGGCATGACGGGGCCGTGTCTCCCCAGTGTAGTGGTGACACCGTGGGGGGTGTGGCTCCCCGACGCGATGGTGGCGGCAGCCGCATCTTCATCCTCCGTCCTGCTCGCCCCTCCCTCTCCTCTCATCTCCTGTCCTCGGATTATTATGTGATTATTTTGTGATGATTCTAATTGGATTATCTCCTGTCCTGTGATTTATTTTGGGATGATTCCGATTGGACAGGGGTTTAGTTTTTGGGTTAGATTTAGGATGATTTGGGTTTCAGTCCTTCGCTCGAAGCATTGGCTCGATTCGAGCCAATGCATCGAGCCAATTTTTTTCTTTACCTCGCGTGCACCTCAAAGGTGCCAGTTGTACCTAGGGTCGTCAGTGCCACCTGAGGAGTGCCAGTTGAGAAATCTCGCACATATGGGGTTACCAACCAGCACCAAAGTGCTTTTTCGTAGCAGTGAATCTAAAGCCCGTGGCAAACTGTCATGAAGTGTGACTACAAACCAAACAGCCTATAAGGAAATCAATTTTAAAAACTAATGCTTCCTGAAGTACTTTTCTGGTCAAAATATGCTACATGAATGATATTTGTGTCATGGAGATATAGTAGGCTTCAATAATGTCGTCAGAAGGGGGCTAAACATTAACCGAAGCGTGAGTAAGATTTGTAAAGCTCTAACAAATTTTACAGGTAGTAATTCCCTTTAACAATTACCATATATGCCTGAACAGTGCCAAATTCTATATATTGGTTCCTATCTTCGTAACTCTCTTCTAACCTCCATATATCCTCACCCATATATTCCAGCTGCAGCCATCTCTCATCCACATGTCTTCCTTTTTTCTCCTCTGAAATTTTCACTCTCGTTCTTATACTTCAAGAATTTCTGTAGCATAAACATGCCAGACAAAAAACTATTTATATTCCTAGACTCCTAGTTGCATATGATTGTTCCATATATGTTGACCTGAAGCACATGAACTTGAACATTATTTTTCTACAAAATACCACATGCATATATGCAAGCAATGTTGGCTTGGGAGGCATCGGGAAAGAAGTGGACATTGAGCAGAAAGATACATGACCAATGAACCATGGATACATCTCCGAACGAGTGCGAAATCATCAAAGGGATTCATTCCGTCTCAGTTATGCGTGTGCAGGGCCAATGTGCAGTTTGGCGACCGATAATCCCCTTGACTTGCTTGATCATGAATGAAGCTTTGCCGTGGAAGTTGACGAGATGAACGACTTAGACTGACTGAGATCTCTGGGTGAATAGCCAAGGAGACCAGTGATAAATGATTAAAGAGTTGTTCAGGCTTCATCTTTTCACTTATGTTTACGCTTATCAGCTAAAATTTAAATTTTCAATCTTAAATTTGGATTTGATTTTGGGGTTTTTCATCAAAGTTTATTTTTCAGCATTTGCTTCTAGATCATTAAGAACACGTATATAAAAATTTTATTAATAAATTATTTTTTTCTTGCAAATATACTGTTCAGCTTATTTCACGAATAAGCGAAACGATAGGCCGGAATATCTTATTGGTCAGCAGAGTGATGAAGCACTCGAGATATCGCTTGCTTACCTTACTCGGAGTGATTAATTTCATGTTACTCGGTTAGGCAATCTTTGCTCATCGTGTTAATAATAGATCCATGAATTGCTCCATTTAGCTTCATAGGGATTATTTTCATAGGCTAATCACTGCAGAAATTAACCAGGGTCATTGGCTCACAGTACAAAACCAGGGTAGTAAAACTTGAGAACTTTTGGTTTGAGAGCAAAGGTGATGTGTACAGAAATTCGTTCTCGCGGTTATGTCATAAAAAGAATCCACCTGAGCCATTTGGTTTGAGAGCAAAGGTGATGGAATATATCTGTACATCCATGATCACTAATACAGAAATTATTTTCGCAGATAATCCCCAGTTTTTACAAGTGGGCTAAAAAGGAATTCGATCTCCTGCGAAAATGCACGAAGTGTGAAAATCGATTTTCACTGAGGTGGTGATTTCTCCCGGCACCAGCTGCCTCATCATCTCCTCACTTTTTAATTTATTCTCTCCACAATCACCAGGCATTCTATCCTCTCTTTTTAATTTCCCAACACTTTTCTACCCTCCATATATATCCTCACCCATATATACCAGCTGCAGCCATCTCTCATGCACCCATCTTCCTTTTTTTCTTCTCTCAAATTTTCGTTCTCTCGTATTCAAACATCAAGAATTTCTTTACCTAAACATGCCATAGAGGAAACCATTCATATTCATAGACTCCTACTGATATCAGTGTTCCATATATGTCGACATGAAGCACATCAACAAGAGCATTATCTTTTTACAAAATACTAGTACATGCATACCAGCAATGTTGGCATAAGAGGGATCAGGAAAGAAGAACATATTGAGTACAAAGATACATGACCGATGAGCCATGGACGTATCTCTGAAAACAGTAGTCGTTCTAAGTGATTCATTCCATCTCAGTTACGAAGTACTCAGCATCAATGTGCACTTTGACCATCGATAATCTCCTTGACTTGATCAAGAACAACGCTTTGATGTGGAAGTTATGAGATCGATGACTTGAGCTGAGAAAAACTGATAGGTAAATAGATCAGGAAGACCAGGGAGAAATGATATCAAAGACTTGTTAAAAAATCTCATTGTTCAGCTGGAGTGATGTACAACTCGAGGTATCGCTTGTTTAATTTACTCGAGGTGATTAATTTTAAACATGTTCGTTATCTTGAAAGTTAATCTACGAACTGCTCCATTTAGCTTAATATGAATTACTTTTCTTATAATCACTGCAGAAATTAACCATGGTCGCTGGCTCACAGTACAAAATACAGCAGTGCAATGATTCAGAGAGGAGCATGAAATTGTACAAAATCTAATATTGTTTCAGGGTAGTGAAACTTCACTGAAGTACTTTGGTTGAATTCAAAAGGCGTTCACGCATAGGAAGCTAGATTCGGTCTCAGTTATGCTTAAATTTGAGATTGTATAGCTATACCCATATGAGTTTTTGTGTAAAGACATCCACACTAGTGCAGATCCTCTCATCTGTGACGGGCTGCAACATAACTGGATTTTGCGGACCGTCACGAAGAATACATCTCAAACGGGCCTTAAAAGTGGCCGATTGAAATAGGGTCGGAGAGACATGTTAAATGTGCGTAGAACTAAAGCCCGTCACGGATGACACATATCTGTGACGGGCTCCAACAAGGGCCCGATTGAGATAACCTTAAATATCTCAATCGGGCTCCAAGCAGGGGCCCGTCACGGATGATAGTCATCTGTGACGGGCTCCAACTTGTGGCCCGTTTGAGATTTTAAGGTTATCTCACTCAGGCCCTTGTTGGAACCCGTCACAGATATGTGTCATCCGTGACGGGCTCTAGCTTGAGGCCCGTTTGAGATAACAAATAAAGCCCGTCACAGATTGCACACTCTGTGATGGGCATTGTTTTAGGCCCGATAAAGATAACTGGTATGCCCGATTGAGATAACAATTTTATGGACCGTTACAGATAGTTATTGACACTATAAATAGCCGTAACTGCCGGTGTAACTGTATCCCACTGTTCACAATCTTGGTGGGAGGTTGGAGGGGGCGAAATTTTAATTTTTATTTCCAAAAAAACAGTAAATTCATAAAGGTACTTAAATAGTAATCGGTACTTTAGACAATTCATCAATTGTCATTAATTCAGAGTATTTATCTTCTAAGATGTTTCTTTGATTATTTTTTCATTTCTGCAGCGATGGATCGGAGTTGGATGTATGCGAAATCCGTGAAACGTCATAGTCAGGAGTATAGAAATGGGGTATTAAATTTTATAAACACCGCGGAGGAGGATAGGAAAAGAAGAAACAGCGATTACATTTGCTGTCCATGTGCAGATTGCAAGAATGAGAATATGTTTGGTAGTCGAGTGGATGTACACGCTCATCTGATACAACGAGGATTCATGGAAGGCTACACATGTTGGGTCAAGCATGGAGAGCAAGAATCTGGAGATGTTGCAGCTGCAGATAGTACTGGTGCGCAAAATCAGGAAGATGAAGATGAGCATGACATGTTTGTACCTTCTCCACTGGGCGGTGAAATGGTTGATGTCGATCACGATCTGCTGCAAGACATGTTACGTGACGTTGAGGATCCAACCTACAACGAGAGAGATTCCATAAAGTTCAGTAGGTTGGTCAGTGACTCGCAGACGCCTCTGTACATCGGATGCAAAGCAAAGCACACCAAATTATTAGCTACCTTGGACCTAATGAAGCTGAAGGCAAGTAGTGGATGGACAGATAAGAGTTTCACGGAGCTTTTGGGAATTTTGAAGTCCTTGCTGCCTGATGGGAACACTTTGCCCGAGACGACATACGAAGCAAAGCAGGTTTTGTGTCCGCTGGGGTTAGAGGTCCGTAGAATTCACGCTTGTCCAAACGACTGCATATTGTACCACAAGCAGTATGCGGACTTAGATGCTTGTCCTGTCTGCAAGGCATCTCGATACAAGCGAAAGAAAAGTCCTGACGAAGGGAAAAGATCAAAGCGGGGTGGTCCCGCGAAGGTTTTGTGGTACCTACCAATCATTGATCGTTTGAAAAGATTATTTGCAAACCCCAAGGAGGCGAAGTTAGTGCGTTGGCATGCCACTGAGAGAAGGAACGACGGTATGCTAAGACACCCAGCGGATTCAATTCAATGGAGAAATATCGATCGAAAACACAGTGACTTTGCTACCGACCCTAGAAACATGAGGATATGTCTTTGTACAGATGGCATGAATCCTTTCAGAGACTTGAGTAGTACTCACAGCACCTGGCCAGTTCTTATTTCAAACTTTAACCTACCGCCATGGTTGTGCTTTAAAAGGAAATATATTATGCTATGCTTGCTAATCCAAGGACCGAAACAACCGGGCAATGATATCGACGTGTTCTTGGAGCCTGTTATGGATGATCTTGAGATGCTATGGAAAGAAGGTGTGGAAACTTGGGATGCGTGTGGTCAGGAGAATTTCAAGTTACGAGTTCTACTGTTCTGCACCATTAATGACTATCCCGCCCTCGGTAATCTTTCTGGCCAAACCGTGAAAGGAAAGAAGGCTTGCTCCGACTGCATGGAACATACACGCAGCCGATGGTTGAAGAAATCACGAAAGATGGTTTATATGGGTCATAGGAGGTGGCTCCCGCTACGTCACGCGTTCCGAAGGAAGAAGAATGTTTTCAACGGTAAGAGAGAACTTCAGCAGCTCCCAAGGATTTGTCCGGGGATGAGGTGTACAACTTGGTCAAAGATATAACCAACGAGTTTGGGAAGAAAAGAAAACGTAGTCAGGCAAAGGACAAGGTTATGTGGAAGAAGAAGTCCATATTTTGGCGATTACCTTACTGGAAAGATCTTGAGGTTCGTCATTGCATTGACCTCATGCATGTAGAAAAGAATGTGTGTGAGAGTTTGGTTGGCCTGCTGCTGAATATTCCCGGCAAAACAAGGGACGGGTTGAACGCGCGCCTTGATCTACAGGACATGAACATTCGCAGTGAACTCCAGCCCGTAACAGATGCACAGACAGGTAGAGTGTACCTCCCTCCAGCTTGCCACACACTGTCGAAGAATCAGAAGATCGCAATGTTGTCTTGCCTGAGAGATATCAAAGTTCCATCGGGCTATTCAGCGAGGATCGGTAAGTACGTCAAATCGGAAGACCTAAAACTGGTTGGAATGAAGTCTCACGATTGCCACGTGCTAATCACACAAATCTTGCCAGTTGCTATCAGAGGCATTCTTCCCCCCAAGGTCCGACATACGATCCAACGTCTGTGCGCCTTTTTCAATGCAATCGGTCAGAAAATTATAGATCCCGAAGATCTAGATGGGTTGCAGACCGATATTGTTAATACCCTATGCCACATGGAGATGTTTTTTCCGCTGTCTTTCTTTGATATCATGGTTCATCTCCCTGTTCATCTTGTGAAGCAAACAAAACTATGTGGCCCAGCTTTTCTAAGAGAAATGTACCCGTTCGAGAGGTACATGGGAGTTCTGAAGGCATATGTTCGGAACAGAGCAAAACCGGAGGGGAGCATCATTGAAGGATTCACGACCTAGGAGGTCATTGAGTTCTGCGCGGATTACATGTCCGAGGCCGAACCTATAGGAGTTCCACCGTCTCGACATGAAGGAAGGTTGTCAGGTGCTGGCACAATAGGTAGGAAAAGAATTAGGCCCGATCAAGCTTCGTACGCGCAGGCTCATTTTGCTGTGCTCCAACACATGGCAGAAGTTGGCCCTTACTTTGAGGAGCACTTAGCGAAAATCCGGCAGGAGAACTTGGGTCGATCTGAGACGTGGATTAACAGGGAACATAACTCTCGGTTCAACGCTTGGTTCAAGAATCGTGTCACAATGTCGACGGATATCCCAAATGAGACAGTACAGTTGTTGGGGATGGGACCGTGCTGGGCCATAGACACATGGCAAGGATACGATATTAATGGATACACATTTTACACCGTCCAGCAAGATGACAAAAGCACAGTGCAAAACAGCGGGGTCCGTATAGATGCCTTCCAGGATCAAGTTGGGTCTAACACATACTACGGCCGCATTGAGCAGATCTGGGAGCTGAACTACGTGAAGTTCAAGGTTCCTTTGTTTCGATGCCGTTGGGTGAATATACGCACTGGTGTTAAAGTCGATAAGGAAGGTTTCACTTTAGTAGATCTATCCAAGGTTGGATACGCCGACGAACCATTCGTACTTGCGAAATAGGTCCAGCAGATTTTCTACATTAAAGACCCCGCAAACAAGAAGATGCACATCGTGAGGGATGGCAAGCGCCGAATTGTTGGCGTTGACAACGTCG
Organism: Oryza punctata; assembly: GCA_000573905.2. Lineage (NCBI taxonomy): Eukaryota > Viridiplantae > Streptophyta > Magnoliopsida > Poales > Poaceae > Oryza > Oryza punctata. Next base: position 14,058,680 of record CM002496.2, read on the forward strand.
TCGACGAAGAAGAGTACAACCAGAATCTTCATGTACGGCCCCAAATCGACCTTGACGATGATCCACAGGAGCCTGTAGGGTATACTCGCTCAGATCATACGGAAGGCATAACCTTGTGATTTTAGCTGGGCTTAATTGTTATATTGGCTTCGGATAGTAGTGAAGTAAAATGGAAAGGAAGTACTTTTTATTAGTAATTGCTAGCTTGGTGCAGCTTGTAATATATTTTGATGAATTTACTAAATTATATTGATGTATTGTGCTTCACTAAATTATTTGGTTTAGGAAAATTAATTATTGTGATTTTAGTGAAATGAGCACATGTTAAATGTGAAGTATAGTATTTTATTATCAGTTCAGGTCCACCATGTACAGGAGTCAAATGTCATCTGTGACGGGCTATAACCTAACGCCCGATAGAGATGACATCATCTCTATCGGGCCCTGCACCAAAGCCCGTCACGGATGACAACATCCGTGACGGGCTATAGTTTACAGCCCGATAGAGATGTCGTCATCCGTGACGGGCTCTGGTGTAGGGACCGATAGAGATGATGTCATCTATATCGGGCGTTGAAAAGGAGCCCGTCACGGATGTTGTCATCCGTGACGGGCTCTTGTTCAGGCCCGATTGAGATGTTGAGTACCGTACCTAAGATATAACCGCGCTGGATCTGGATCTGGGCGGATTCGAAATTTTTTCTAAGTGTCTAACCCTAGCAACCGCCGCCGACGACCACGTGCACGACGCCGACGCCAACCTCGTCGCCAACCCGCCGGTCACCTCATCGCCAACCCGCCGCCGGCCTCTCCTTCACCGAGCCGCCGCCGCCGACATCTCCTCCCCAAGCCGCCGCCGGCCGCCTCTCCACAAGCCACTTAGGTTAGTAATGATTTTAGTTCATTTTAGTGATTTTTAGGTATGGTAGATTTTAGTGATTTTTAGTTCATTTTATCTAAAATGATATTACTTCATTGTAGTGATGTTTAGGAATTTTTAGTGATGTTAGTTATGGTAGGTTTTTGTAACTTAGGTTAGTAAAGTTAGGTTTGGTGAAAATTAGGTTTGGTGAAAATTAGATTTAGTGAAATTTAGATTTAGTGATTTTTAGGTTTATTGATTTCATTGATTTTAGTTTTAGTTAGGTTATTTTAGTACATTTTGGTGATGTGTTGACGAATGGATGATATTTTAGCTTCACTTTAATGATTGTATTAAATTTAGTGTAATGTAGGTTAATTTAGGGATGTTAGTACTGAGATTTTTAATGATAGTGCAAATTAGGTTTACATAAAAATTAGGTTTAGTGAAATTTAGCTATATTGATTTTTAGGTTTAGTGATTATCAGTTTAGTGAAATTTAGATTTAGTGATTATTAGGTTTAGTGATTCCATTGATTTTAGTTTTAGTTAGTTTATTTTAGTACATTTTAGTGATGTGTTGACGAATGGAAGATATATGAGTTAACTTTAATTATTGTGTTAAATTTAGTGAAATGTAGGTTATTTAAGGGATGTTATGGTTACTTAGGTTTTTTAAAGTTAAGTTTATTGATTTTAGTTTTACTTAGGATATTTTAGTGATTTTAGTTTTACTTAGGATATTTTAGTGAACTTTAGTGATTATAGGTGAAACGTAGGTTATTTTAGTGATGTTAGGGTAACTTAGGTTTTTTTAAGTTCAGCTCAGTACATTTTTTTAACTCCGGGGTGCCTAGGGTCAGAAGTTAGTCCGGTCGAGTTAGTGCACTCACAACACCGATTTGAAAAACTTCCGATCCCAGTGCACCTCGGTTTCTGTCATGTCTTGATAATTACTCCTTTACGTAAGGACTTTGTTTCTAGTAGAGTAGTCCAGGTGGAGCGAGTAAGGGTAGCTATGGTACTACTTAGTGTTTTTGGGACTTACTGAATTAACCGAGTTACGTGCATTTAGTGATTTCTATACAACATTATTAATTTTGTTATTTAAAAGCACAGTTATTTAGACGATGTCTCAAGGGCAAGGTGAACCGATGTCGACGACAACTAGTGGGTCCTCAAGGGCAAGGGGTCGTAGGACAGGGAACGGAATCCCTAAGGAACGGTTCACCATCTCAGAGGTGAACTAGGTTGGACTGCCGACGCGGCCTCGCAATGTCCTAGCGAAATTCAGGACCCTCTGCGGTGTCGTAGCGAGGGAGAACTTCACAATCCTCGCGGATGACATCAAGGGCGTGCCCGAGGCGGAGAAGAACGCTGCTTGGCTGAAGTTCAAGGAGAGCTTCGAATATCCTGAAGCCGACGAGGAGAGGCTCAAGCAGGCCGCGTTCAAGGTGATGGGCAATTGCTGGAAGAATTTCAAGAGCAGGCTAGTCACGGAGTTTGTCCTAAATCCGATGACCCCTGATCCAAAAGACCAATGGCCCTTCATAACGGAAGAGGTATGGGAGCAATTCTACGAGAAGAAATCGACCCCTGAATCCCGGGCTAGAAGCGAAGCCTATAGAGCACTGCAGTCCAGGAACGTGCACCCGCACCGCCTAGGCACCGCAGGATACGTCGGGAAGCTGGAGGAATGGCAGCAGGAGGATGAAGCGGCAGCGGCAGCGAACACACCTCCGGTGTTTGCCGACATCCCACACCCACGGGCAAGGAACTGGGCCCGCGCGAGGTACCAGAAGAATCGGGATGGGTCGGTTTCCCTTCCAAATCCCCAAGATCAACAAGTCTACGATAATATAGTAAGTGTCCTATCTCAATATTAGTTCGCATTGTCCCCACCCAACTTTTCGTTTAATCCGAACTCATTTGTACCACAGAAGGAGTTGGTTGCCTCCCAAGAGGCCTCGCAAGAGGGAAGCTCCCAAAGACGCGAGGACGACATCCTTAGTAAAGCGTTGGGCAACAAGGAGCACCGTGGACGCACTAGGGGACTTGGCGCCAACGTACCGTGGAAAGTTGGATTCCCGGACTACGCGTGGCAGTACAGGAAGCGGACAGTAACGAAGGCGCAAAAAGATGCCCGCCTTGCCGCCCAGATCCGTGAACAGGACAGAGCCGAGTTGAGCTCTGAATTCGATGAGAAGCTCGAATCGATGAGGGCCCGTATCAGGCAGGAGATTCGAGAAGAACAGAATATCCCGGAGGCTGCCGCTGCTGGTGTGCAACAGGATCTAGCAAGTCCGACGCAGAGGCGCAGCAGCTGTGCATCAACTGAGGCGGGGGAAAATCCCCCTTCGGTTCCCGCCGCCGTCGACCAAATTACGGTAAATCTCTCGTTCACAACGCACATAATTCTTAACGAATATAATTCATAACGAAATCATAGGGTAAGTACTGCTCTAAAAATTGTTATTAACATATCGCAGGAGCCAACTAGCTGCACCCTGACAGTAAGGGTGATGCCGTCCTTCACGGTTCCTGCAGCTGAAGGCCTAGCTTTCCAGCCGACCCCAGAAACTAGAGTGCATGGGGGGCAACTATGGGCTGACTGTGCAAAGGTCCAAGTCGACTCGGTGAAGCTAGAATTCGATCATTTCCCCCTCAGGCATCCACCGAACGACGAGGTCCTAACCCTTGGAAATGCACGTGGAACATTCATCCAATGGCCCAAGGATCTCATCGAGATAAGGGTGATCCCGAGGCCAACCACTGCACCAAGCGGTCGCCTGCTGATACAACCTGCCCCTGCTCCTTCAGCACCACCAGCTCCGGCTCGTCACGACGATACAAATGATCTCGAGTTGCAGTACGACACGGACTTCGGTGACGAGCCTATGGAGGTCGACAGCGGGGCGATCATCAAACCCCCACCAATGAAGAAGAGCAGGAAGGCGCATTCTTCCCCCCAGAGAGTTGCTATCGAAAAACCTGCTGCAAGGGGGCGCGGAAAGGGAAAGCTACAGGGCTCACGACTTGCTCCAACAAAGCTAGATCTGAGCAAGGCGCTGGTAGTTCCTAAGAAGCCCGTACCTCCATCCTCCTTCCAACTAGGCATGCCGTTGGTTGGAGACGACATGCTAGCTACGATGGGCACCGCTTGCAAGGAGCTACACATGTACTACATGGAAAAATCTAACGTGAGGAGGACGAAAAGAGAAAGTGATATAATAGGCGAACACGCAAGAGCGCCATTCCTTGGGCCACCAAATTATATCGTGGTAGACTACAAGGATCTATTCGACCTCTACAGGCTCCGCTCGGTGGACACAACCCTCCTCAAGTGCTATTCCTTGTAAGTACTCTTGCTCACGAAAATTATTCATCTCATTCCGTGTAACATGCTTATAAGTAATGTTGTCTTGTGTGTAGGTATAGTTGGAAGTGGTGTCTCAAAAATGCACCGGAAGTTGCCTTCCTTGATCCCAGGTAGTCAATGTCACAAATCTTCAAGGGGACCGTCAAGGAATGGTAAACTACTTGTTTGACACCTTATGGGCCCGACAAGACAAGGAGTACATCATATGCGCCTATAATCAATAGTAAGTGTGCTCCCTAAATTCATTGCATTACATGTCTAGCTTTAGTATTAACTTTAAATATTTTAATGCTGCAGTGGACATTGGATCCTACTGGTAATAACGCCTAAGTGGAGTACGTGCCACTACTTAAACTCCAGGATTGACAAGAAAGCATACGATTAGACCCCCATTCAACTCGCGATAGATGAGGCGTGGGCCCAATATGTGCAAAAGGACGGCATTCGAAAGGCAGGGCAGGATACACTTATCCATAAGAAGGACTTCCCAATCAAACAACAAATAGGCGACCAGTGCGGATTCCATGTCTGCCACAACATGCGCCTACTTTGCAGAGATAAGGTGAAGACTTTGGGTGAATTGGAGGTTTGTGGTCTCATTCGTGAAATGTTCTAACTGAATTAAAGTACATACATATATCTAAAGATCGTTCGACTAATTTCGAATTTTGTACATGTAGGACAAATAAATTTTCAAAGGATCCGGGTAGCAGCTTTCAGGATATTCGTGAGGAGATTGCCGGGTTCATCCTCCACGAAATTATTCACCCTAAAGGAATATTTAGGGTTAAGATTAAGTGAAAAATAATTTTTAACATTTGAATTATCAAACACATGTTACTATGTAATATTATTGTTTATTACATTTATTATCTCTATGTAAATTCTTTCTAGATGAATATTGCAGCTTAATTATGATGCTTACCACTTGACCAATATGCAACTGTCATTATGGATGTTATTTGTCTAAAATATATGTGAATGGCATTTGTGAATGGGGATGCAGCGATGTATATATGTGAATGGGGATGCTGGGATATATATGTGATTGGCATATGTTTCTGTTATTTTTGCAGCGGGCATGGCTAGCACAGGCCTGAGGCTAGCCAAAAAACAATATTTATTTTTTTTTGTGGTCATACTCATCGGTGACGGGCTATAAGTTAAAGCCCGATTGAGAATACAGTCATCCGTGACGGGCTGTAAGTTAAGGCCCGATTGAGATTAAGTAATCTGTGACGGGCTGTAGTTGGGGCCCGAGTGCGAATATAAGTCATCTGTGACGGGCTTCTGTTTAGGCCCGTTTGAGAGGATAGACATCCGTGACGGGCGCTAGTTGTAGCCCGATTGAGATAGGTCATCCGTGACGGGCTCTCTTTGACTGGTCGTCTGGGTCAACGCTATTGGTGACGGGCTTTAGTTAATGCCCGATTGAGATAACTCCATCCGTAACGGACTTATGCCCGTTTGAGATGATTCCTCACATCAGTGACCTTTACGCTGTGTCGGGCTCCATACCCGACACAGATGTGGGTTGGAGCCCGACACAGATAAGGGTTACCGTTGTAGTGCCAGTTGACATTAAGGATCCGTTTCCGATGGAATATAGATATCGACTAGAAAATAAGACGCGCCCTTTGGCGGGTCGGATTATTTAACCCATATGTACCATATCTAGTGATATCAATATGCAACTTAACACTAATGCAGTGATAATGGAAGTTATTTATATTTATCATTATGATAATTACATGATTCATTAATTAATATGATATGTAATTGAATTTTACAAATTAATCTTACATATTTAATATCAACCGTAAGTTTGGTTCGGCTATATAACTTTATAGATCGTAACATCCGTAACAGCTGATACATATGGCTCACTGCGGCCAAAGTAAACACCTCGAGACCAAACATATAGACTTCCAGCTCAAACGCTCGGCGTCTCCTCATCCTCGCACTGTTTGGATGGTGTGACACCTGGTAGGCGTTGATCATATACGGTACGGTAAAAAAGGATGCCTTGCCCTTACTTCTCACTACCCTCTCAGTGCTTGCATCACATCCAGGACGAACCAACAGGGTCATCCTGCATAGTTCCATGTGTCAGCCGTTGCTATTTAGCGCACGTACATTCCTAGCATACACTTTTTTATGAAAACTTTCATCCAAAAAACTTTCATGCGAAAAACTTTTATCCGAAAAACTTTTACCGAAAAAGTTTCATCTAAAAAGTTTTTATGAAAATCTTCAGACGAGAAAATGTGTGTTGGAAACCAATGTGCACCAAATAGCAATCTTGATTTGTGCCCCCATGCTTGCCCTCCGCATTCAGGGCAAGCATGCCTTGATTTCTTTGGGCCACTATTACTTCTCTTGCTTCTTCTGTTTGCTGTCCACAGATTTGTACCACATATTTGGTCTGATGTGCCTCATTAGCAGCGAGCGCACCACATATGGCGGAAGAGATCATGAGCCATGATGTACGGATGGCTATTGTCGAGACGTCAGTTGCAGGTGGGTTGTGGTTGATGGGATGCTAGATGTAACGCCCGTTCCGATGCGGCATTAGGGGAAAAACTACTTTGAATAAAAACCTTATTTTACGAAACTCGTTCTTATTGAGATGTTGATGTTGCATGTATGTGCCAAGATCTCGGTTCCCCTCTATCCAAATCGTAATTCAAAAATCAAATCCGAATCTTAATTTTCTCCAAATAAATTTCTATGCGAAAATCTGTTTTACGTCCCTCAAGTTACTTGGGCCGAATTCCTTTGCTCGGTCCATTTCTTCTCCCCGGCCTGTTTTCTTTTTCCCCATGCACCACACGTGATAAGTAGGAGAGAGCCGCTACTCTCTCTCGTTTCTCTCTCTCGTTCTCTCTCGTCTGTCCCTCGCCGGAAATTTGCTGCTGGCACCATTCAAATTTGCCCCCCCCCACCTGTTGGAGCCGTGCACGCCACTCGTGACAGACCACCGGTTAGAGCAACAGCGGCTACAGCCCTCCTCCTCCTCTCTCCCCATTTTCCCAATCCGGCAAGGGACCGAGTCCCCTTTCCCCTTCTTCTCTTTTTCTATTCCTCCCCACCGGCATCATCTCTGCCGCCGCCTTGGCTCCTAGCAACGTGGAGCACCAGCTCCAACGTGCCCCGCGAACCGCCTCTTCCTCCACCGCCATACCCCCGCTATAAAGCCGCGCCCTCCCCCGTTCGGTCGCTCTCCCATTTTCCTGCTACCGAACACCACCACCACCCATTCCGTCGCTGACACTGTTCGCTGTTGCGCGTGCCGAGGTAGTCGGCGCGCTCGCGGACGTGTGACGCGGACTCCGGTCGCCCCTCTCCTTCCCCTTCCCCGGTCCGAAACCAAGGTGATCACACCCCATGCTGCCGGCCGTCCTTCACGCGCTCTCCCCGTTGTGGTATCCATTCTCTCTCCCTCTCTTACATCTCCTTAGGTTGGTCGTTAGTCACGTCGCCATCCCCCGTACCCCTTGGTGCCCACGCTAGCCTGGCTCACTGCTCACCATAGCTCGTCGCCGGACCTTCTCGGCATCGCTCCGCCCCATACGACGCTCGAAACGGACTCCCGAACACCCGTAGTTACTCCCACCGATCGGAATCAGGACCTCGCTGCTCCCGGCAAGGAATCCCCTTCTCGCCGCCGGTGGTACACGCCACCGCTATTCGCCCTCCCCGGTGGTCTTCCGAGGAATCCGAGCGGTTGAATCGCCTCCTCTCGTCCCATGCTTTCCCCCGGCACGTTTTCCCTCGCTAGCATCATCGTGCGCCGCTGCAATGGGTGCCGCCGCCACCGCCCGCCATCGGATGTGCCACTGTTCCTCTTCCTCCTTCCGCCGTCCGATGTGGCTGCCACATCGACGCCACCTCGACGCCACGCCACCACCCCGAGCCATGTCAGCCCGCTCGCCCTCACGCACGCGCTGCGCGGGCCATACCCCGCCGGCCCATCTGTCCACCGGCCTGCCGTGCGCCCGCATAGCATGGCCCGTACCCCGCCGGCCCGCTCGCCACACTCCCGCGCCCCGCACAGCCTTGGGCCGCCTCCACTCCCCAGCCCACTCGGCCTCCACGCCTCGCCACGCCATGCCGCGTCCGTGAGTTGCCTCCTTCACACACCGGCCCATTTGCTCGGCTGCGCCGCGCCTAGTCCCCCTGGCTGCACTAGGCTACCCGAACAAGTCTAAATCAAGTCCTTTGCCTCTTTTCTTTTCCGAATGAATTATTAATTCCATTTCCTTTAGATAGAAAATCAAATAATCTTTGGAAAATCATATATCCTCAACCGTTCATCCGTTTGACTCCGTTCAACCTCCAAAATTCCTTAAAAATCGAGATCTACCTAAGGGTACACTTAGAGGTCATTAATAGGACTTTCTTTTGACCGTTTGTTGAGTCGCCTCGTTTTGCGTATAGCTTCAGAACCTGAAGACTCGCAGTGCGCGGATTACATGGAAGAAGCTCAAGGTCTCGAGCGAGGCAAGTCTCCTTTGATCATCTTGCACCTATAATTTCCAAACTAATTAATTCATTTCCTCCAAACTAAGCATTTCTAGGTTACACTTAAGAATGTTCGCCGCAACTTGCAACATAGTCGATGGGCCCTACCAAAATTATCATCTTTTGTCTTTGATTATCCTATCCTACCTTTGTCGACTGATATGTGGGTCTGGGATTTCACGCCCTCGGGCACGAACACCGATGACCCACCTGAAATTTAAAGTATCTAACGATGAGTAAAATCTGGGTTTATGAAACACCTAGAAAACCCGACACCTGGGTCGGTGCCTGCGAAATAAAATGATTTCTAAAAATCGGAGTGCGGGGGACATACTAGTGGTATGGTTTTCCCCGTTCTCGCACTTAAGGACCGATGGGTGAAGTGGGACACCTCAGGCTGAGTAACTAGCTAGGCTAGAAAAGCCTTGATGCCAAGGGACAAGTGGATTCGCTGGGGTGGTGTCGAAGAGATTCCCTGGGCTTCCTGGCACAGCATGGTCTATGACCTAACCTGTTGTTGGTCTGGATGATCCCTCCCGTTGGCATATGCTGACCCTATGTCAGCTTTGGAAATGACTTGACATGAACGCCTCAATGTCACCAAACGTGGCTGTTCTGCACGGGCTGGGTGATCTGAGTTAGTAACGTTTTGTGGGTAAAGTTACCCCTCTACAGAGGTTGACAAACTATTCGAATAACCGTACCCACGGTCATGGGTGGATGTGAGGTGATTTCTTAGCATAGTTTTGTTTGACTACTGCTTGTGAACTCGCCATGATGGGTTGGATATCGTTGTTTACAACTGTGGCTGACGGGATAAGTTGGGCCCGGGAGGCCGTCTAAAATGTTTGGCCACGAGCAACTCTTGATCTTTAAAAGATTGATACAATGCACAAAATCCGATCGGGCAGAACACACTGTTCACCCTATTCGTTGAGAAGCACTCTCTTAGGCCCATTTGAAAAGTTTAAAACAAAACTAATTGCGAAAACAAACAGCCTTGCCTTAAAGCTTGCAATAAACACATAATTCTCAAGACTTGTTGAGTATTCCTTGTACTCACTCTTCCTCTACATAATTAATCCCTCCCCAGTTCCTGAAGAGGAGGAGATGGATTCCGCTGACGAGGAGTTCTTCCAAGAGTAGTCCGGCTTCGAGCAGTTTTAGGGTTTCGGCCTAGTTCCCAATTCATGCTTGTGGCCTTGGGCCAGTCTTCGCTTCCGCCTTTCTCTTTTGTAATGCTGTTGTGAGCTCGGGACCTGTCCGTAGCTCAACATGACTGTATGACTACTCTGAATAAAGAGACCGTTGTTGCTGTGATATTCTATCTTCCTGTGATACCAACACTGTTTCCTGGGACTGGTATCGGTATACAAGTTAATTTGTAGCGTCTCGCGCTAGCTCCCATCTGAGGATAGATCGGGACGTGACACTACAGCTGACGGGGATACATGAAAATGGAGGGTGTGACAACCACCGCTGTCAATTGGCGGTGACCGCGAGCTCCACGACTGGCTAAGACGGTCGTGTGGTACGTATTGTGGTGGTGGTAACCGGGAAGGTAAGGGCTGAGGATGGTGGTGGCGCCGGACAGGAAGGAAATCTTTTTTGTCCTTTCTATTATTTTTCATCAGACATGTTTGATTGTTGATTGTTTTTCATCCTCCTATTTTTCTTTTCCTTGTTCTCTACGTTGGTCCAGCTCGCATGGCCCTTGGCCCAGAGTGACAGTGGCAGCGATATGCTGTAGTGGCGCGCGATGCAAGTGTGTATACATCAGTATCTTTTTTACCAGACGTAAAATCTTGATTTATCTCAAACTTAGGCATCATCACATGCACCAATGATATGCTGGCAGAACAGCCAGCATAAGAGGTATTGATTGATTGATTGATTTTCCTTCGGACAAAAATATAGCCGAACTAAAACTTTCAGCTATATAAATTATTGTCCCAAGGAGTTGAGAAAGAGTGGTTCAACTGGTGAAGAATGCCAAAGCAGCGCTGCAGTTTCAAAAAACCTAAGATCAATAAAACATGTGTTCCAGCAAGATGCATGCCTCAACAAACTAGAATGATATATCATTGATTGGTCTAGAACTGGGAGGACCTGGGAAATACAAGGTGATTGGGCCAAAATGGTCATGCACAAGCAGCGACGGTCAGGGAAGGCTTTGAGAATCATGTGGCACTGTGTGGTACTCTCTACTTGTGTTGATGATATTCTGTTGTGCAAGAACTATATTCTTGCTTAATAGCAATCAATACTCTTGCTTAATTAGAAAGAGTTGAGCATGATTAATGACAATGTTATTACATCATTTCTATATTTCATCAAAGGTAATATCACTTTGGACACCCAAAGAACCATAGACAAGATCGTATTTTTTAGTCCAATATCTAAAGCTCGCAGCATTTGATAAATCAGAAACATTTCCTCAGAAAACTCAATATACAACTCATTTACCTAGAAAATTGTTGGAATGTGTACTACCAGATACATATATTGATAAATTTTACTAGAATGCATGCCTACACGACTTATGAAACTAGCAGAAGTATGTCATTAATCCATCTATACTTGGGCCACTTAGACCAAAACCACACCACTACTACAAGGGCTTTAAATGGATTGGGGTGTTACAATGATTCTTCCTTAAGGTCGATGCACCGATAGCTTACAACTTACATGATAGACCCCGGAACTTCACCTTGGTATAGGCCATGTCCCGATACATGCATCATACAACAAGGGTACATATCAGAACATCATCTAGATAGGAAGGGGGGCATAGAAAACCAGGGATCCACAATGCCATGTCCTCGGAGATGTTTGACCATGTCATAACGGGACAGTCTAATGCTACGTTCGAGTTGATCATCCTCTGTAAGGGCGAGAAAAAGGAAAATAGAAGCACAAACCAAATGATAACTTTTAGCTGTGTATATAAGCACAAATCAAGTGCCAAGCAAGAGTTGTGTACACCTGCTGAAGATACGTACGTACAGAAGCAGTAGAATCATGCTATATATAGAAGATTGTGTCAGTAATACAACTGTATCAGAACTTGAGGGATCGTATGACTCCGCATATATTATGCACTTGCCCAACATCTAGTACAATGGTTGTCAGTGATTGTGCCACATTGTTACGGTCCGTTGTATGTACTATAACTCATTGTCTCATTCACTTCACAAGAACCAGATGAACACATCACGCTATTTGTAAAAGTTCCCAATAATGATAAATCAGATAATATAGTTTTTATTGCATTACTTTTTAGTCTGCAAATTAAGTGGAAGAGACTTCGATAAATCAGATAAAAATGATGCAATGTGTTGCACATTGCTGGTTTGTTAAGAATGATTACTTTACACAATAACAGTAGAACAGAAAGTGCCCTACCCGAAAAAATTGACTGCACTATAATTATTGTACCGCAATATTTGGACCAATTACATACTTCTGAATACATTTAATCCATATCAACCAGTGGTATATATGCTCGTATATATCATTTTTCCTCTCCACTTGTGTAGTTACCTACACAGTAGACATGGTCCTTCCTTCCAAGTTCCAATCCAACTAGATGTAATCTACTTCAAGCTACAGAGTACAAACCAAGTATTGTTTGTTCTGAAGAAAATGCTGAAACAATATCTTCCTAGCTCCCCCAACATTTTTTCTTCCTAGACCCCTATCTCTTTTCTCCTCCATCCGCACCTTGTCTCATCCTTCTCTTTCTTTTCTTTTTATTTTCCCCTCTCTTTCTTAAACATCTAGAATCTATGTAACGTAAACATGCATGCTTGACAAATATTGAAATCCCACATTTATTTCTGCCAGAGCATATAGCTATATACCGATTTCTAGCTAGTTGCATATCAGTAATCTTTTAGTTGTTTGTCGATCTGAAGAACCACACATCAATTAATCTCGTACATACAAAATGGTAACCCGAACATGAACTTAGTTTGTTTACATAATACATACATATCTGCAATGTTGGCTTGGGAGGCATTGGGAAAGAAGTAGCTATCGAGTACAAAGATACATGACCTCTAAACCATCGATGGATCACGAGAATAATAGAGATCTTCTATCGGATTCAATCCAACTCGAGAACTACCCAGGACCAATGTGCACGTTGACGATCGATAACCTTGCTAAGTTCATCATGAACAAAGCTTTGATGTGGAAAGTCCACGTTGAATAGCTAGGGGAGAGCAGCGATGACAGCTGATATCAAAGACCTCTTTGTTCGTTTGAGCGAAGAAACTCTTTAGACATTTCACTTGCTTACTCAGAATTGATTGAATTCATGTTATTTGACTAGATTAGTTGTACGTGTTCAGTAACCTGAAAATGAATGTACGCGTTGCTCTTTTTATCTTCATAAGTTTATTTTCCTCCGAAGGTTAATTGAATGCATAAATTACCCATCGTCACAGTAAAAAAACTGTTTCGAAAGCTTTCAGTAAATTCGATAAATCTGTTAATGTATTTTTTGCTGTATTGCTAAAGTTTGATAGTCTGAAAAGTGGAAGACTTCGAAAGTTTTATGCTGAAAAATGTTGGAATATGTTGTGCATTGCTAGCTAGTTAAGAACCATTACTTACATAACAACAGTGTAGGAGGAAGAACCTGCCCAAAAATTCTCTTCAGTGGTCTATAATTACCTTTCCGCAAGTAGGTGGCCATATGGATGGACCATACCAACTACTTCGTTTCGTTCTCCATGAATTATATCTATATATCAAGCAGTGATATGTTGATCAATCATGTATCCTCCTAGTCCATTTGCCCAGTAGCCATGAACATTACAGTTTAGATATACCAAAACTGCATGTAGCTAGCTAGGCCTGGGAGGCAGAGGGAACTACTGAACCATAACAACACATGTTCATGAGCAGAGTTGCAGCTGGTCATGCAGAGGCACAAAAATGAGATGGTTGTGTAGATGACAGTCTGGCAGGAAGATAAGCCAATGATGAGATCAAGGCCTGGGCTGAATGACCTGATTAGTCCGTGCTTCTTCCTAACACAACAGTGTAGTCGATGTCGATCCTGCTCAACAAAATGGAGGAATTACAAGGTGCCTTTACATGGCACCATTCAGGACTTGATGTTCAGCATGCTCATGTTTCCATTTCTGCATCTTCAGAAACACCTTCCTCTGCGATTGTAGTATATGTCCTTGATCTTTCTTTCTTTTGTGTAGTAGTTTATGTATATTGTGTGAATGTTGTCCATTTTTAGAGATTTTTTGATAACTTCTTGGATAATGACGTTTGATCAAACGATTGGACATCCCCTCTAGAGTTTTAAGCAATTTCCCCTTTTTATTCTACTCAAGTGATCTATTTTGTCTTAATGTTTGTTCTGCTCATCCAAATATATATGAATGCTAAAATAGGAGCAGGTTAACGTTTTAATCAGACTAGTTTGATCATGTGGCAAAGTAATAGACGTGCTTACGGCTGAATCGAAATAGAAAAAGAAGGAAATCCATCATACCATATCCAAAATGTCGCGCTCACATACACCAATTAGTATAGTTACTTCCACAGAACCCTATCCCTGCCGGTTTTTGAAGCGGCAGTAGGCAAGCAGCTGTGGTGCTTAGAGATAGCTTCTAGGAAAGGCTGCTTCTAAGCAACACTACAGGTTTTTAATTATTTAACCAGCAGTGATAAGGGAGCATCACTGCTGCTTAGTAGGACGAACTGACAGTGATACTGTTCTCCAGCCCCTAAAATATAAAAATACAACTGGCATATCCGTTATACAATTCAATACATTCAACAATTCCCAGAGCAAAATCCAGTTCAATTCAGAGATTGATACATACGTACGTGCAAAAACTTGGATCGTTGTATACATTCACACACAGTTGCATTCATATACAACACTTCTAACACTAATACAATCACAAATAAATTTCAACTTGGGCCGGAAAAACACATAACTTTAATTCAGGCACTTGCACTAATTCATACAGATTTTCATCAACTTTCATCAACTGGAGCACAGTTTTTTACCAACAAAACTCCACAGTTTGGCAACAGCAAGAAAAGAAGAAACAGGGAGGATCAAAAGAAGCTTGACATTAGGACACCTTGGTGCCAGTGGCGACGACAACGCCAATGGAATTCGTGCAGTAGTGTTCACAACACGAACGGGCAATGGCAACGAATATCACTACTAGTTTGGGTGGGAAACCATGGTGAACTGACAATGAAATATAGAGATAAGTAGCAGTTAGCTAAAACACAGTTAAATTAAAGGACATAGAAGCAACTCTACAAATAATATACAAAATTGAGCACTCTAAAAAATTATAAGGTGTTGATGCTAATATCGATTTTCCTTTGGACAAAAATGAAACCAAACAAAACTTTTCATCTATATAGAGCATTGTCTCAGGAGTGGAGCAAGGACGGTACAAGAACTTGTAAAGAATGCTGAAGCGGTAGTAAGGTATCCAAAACCATGATCAATCAAGCATGTCTTCCACTAAGATGAACTTACATTTAATCTTTTCTAGACCAACATTTGTTCTTTGTTATTCTACTAAAGAGCTAGCACATATATTGATTGCTGCTACTATGCATGCTTGCATGACTCACCAAATTAGAAAAATATATATCATTGACTGATCTTGGACTGGGAGGAGCCGGCGATACAAGGTGATCGAGCCAAAAGTGTCATGCACCGGTATGTGGCACCTGGTAGATCTGTATCGATTATTTGCACAACATTAATTAGTTAGAATGATTATTAGCAATGTCACTACGACAGCATTTCTATAGTTCATGGAAGCAATCCCTACTTAAAAAACCCTAATAGGGGATGCTCTCATATGTGCTGGTACATCTAAAACCAGCACATATGATGTTTTTCCCATCCTTCCAACTTCTCATATGGAACTATAATTAAATACCGGCACCTATAACTTCTTACAAGTACTGGTTTATTTAAAAAATTTCACCAATGATATTTGTACTAGTTTTTCCAAAAAAAAAAGGTACTCATACCTAGGACGTTGGTGTCAGTTTTCTAAGGAAACCGATACCAAGGAGGGAGTAGACCCAACGAGCCAGGAAGCTGTTCCGAATTTTGATGCATGACTCTTTGCCTTGCTCGCTCATTCTCTATCCCTCTCTCTCTCACTGTCTCGGTTATCTCTCACAAAGCACCTCCTTCTCGCATCCACCACCGCCACAAGCACCTCCTCCTACTCACATCCGCTGCCGCCTCCTCCTCACCTCCTCAAAGCTGCCTCCTCCTCACATCCTCAGACCGGCTTATCCGTCGCCACTAGCTTGGGATATCCCAACGGGCACCAAATGGCTTCTGTAGTAGTACTCAGGCACCTTCCAATTTTCCCTATTCTGAAATTCTAGGCTTCTCAAGCTGACTGATGCAATTAACCGGTATCATTTTAAGAACAGAGGTGGCATACGGAGTATAATGCATCGTCCGAAGACACAAGCAAGAGTTGTGCTTTCAGAAGAAAAATCAATTGAGCCTTGGCACCGGCATCAATTCTGTCTACCTTGCTAGCTGATACATATATCGATTAATTTTGCTAGTATGCGTGCGTACATAACTCATCAAACCAGTAGGAGTATCGTTTATCGATCTAGGAGTACTGGGAGGGGCTGGGAAACACAAGCTGATCACAGCATCCAAAGTGTCACAAATCAGTGTCCACTGTTTTAGAAGCCATTGACGAAATTCTAGTACCTTGTACGTGGTGTGTCGTCAGAACATTGAATCAAAGATATTGCTTAATTACAAACTTGTTGAAGGAGTAATATCAAAATTTGAACTGTGATAGATGAAATGGCTCCTATATTGTATGATACTAACAGCGATTCTAGAACATTTATATGGTCCATTGGAGATACTACCATTCTGTACCAACAAATGACGACCACAGAAACATCTTGTTTGATGTATGAAAGAGTTTGAGGGTGAAGCCACACATTTGGTGGCGTATCTCATTCATATATATAGCAGGGGAGTTACAGCCTCATAACAAGCAGAACGAGAGTACAGTGCGTATGACTAGGTACAAGTGGTTTAGGTTGATCGGGCTGCTATCTATCCATGCAAAGCTATCCATGCAAACAGACTATCCATGCAAACAGAGTACAGTACGCTAACAATATATAATACAATTTGTCAATTTTCTTAAATTTTATATATCAGATAATAGGGTCTTATTGTATTATTTCCTAGTCTGCAAAGCGGAAGATTTTGATTGCTTTACCGTAAAAAATGGTAGAATGTGTTATGCGTGGTTTGCTTTAGAGATCATACAATAAAGAGCCTGCCCAAAAAATCAGGTTGCTCTATAATTACGCAAGTAGGGTGGCCATATACACAGACCAACTACTTCGTTCTCAATGCATTTTCTCTGCTGATTCCTCTCCATCATACAACCTTTTCGTTCTTCACTACTGTAGTTGCCTATCCAGTAGCCATGCAACCTTCCAGTTCTCCCCTCCATCTCCTATGCTTTTCCAAGCTGATGATCGACATGTAGGTTCACCAAGTAGTTAACTTGAATCTACAAATTAACCAAGTAATTTAACTTTTAGCTACAATCCAAGTGGTCAGTCTGAAGAAGATGCTAGAACTAACAAACTAACCAATATTTGGCCGGGTATATATAAACATAACTATATATACACTTATGCTGGCAAGATTCTTACATAGCCCAGACACACTTGTTTCAAACATATATTACTTGATATCCTCTATTGTAATATATCGAAACACAGCATCTAACAAACTAGGCTTGGGAGGCATACAGGGAACTGAGGAGGTGTAAGCACCAGTCGGTGATGTAGTAGCCATCCTGCACAGGGACGATATCATTCAGCGGTGGCATAGGCAGCCAACTCGGAGGTATATGCCCCCAGTCGATGATGTAGTGGTCGTCCTGCATGGGGACGAAGTCACCAGGCGGCGGCGTAGGCAGTTGGCTCGGAGGTATAAGCCCCCAGTCGACGATGTAGTGGCTGTCCTGCGCGGGGACGAAGTCACCTGCGGTGGCGTAGGTAGCCGGCCTAGAGGCATAACTCCTAGCCGGTGGCGAAGGAGCCAGGTAAGGCATGGCAACGAAGCCGAGTAAGCCGATATGGAAGGACAGCCCCAAGTCTACAGCGATGGAACTGAGTGTGCCTCACCCGGTGGAGTGGTGGCCGATGGGCGCATGGTCCCAAGCACGCATATCCAGACCTGGGCCCCTACATCATAAAGCATATAGAAATATCCACTCGAGAAGAGTATGAGTATGTTTAAATGCATGCAAACGTTTGTTTCTCCTCTTATCATAAATAATTTCCCTGAGTAGTTGACTCCTTACGTTTAAACATTGTCTTAGGCGTATGATGTGGGGTGTAGCTGAGTCCGCGTGGGCCGCGAGAGGGGTAGCCCTGGGCATGAGGTGAGGGGTGTAGCCGGTTAGGGCATAGCCAAGTCGGTGAGAGGGTGTAGCCGGTTAGGGCGTAGCCAAGTCGGTGAGAGGGTGTAGCTAGTTAGGGCGTAGCCAAGTCTAGATGAGCCGCGAGGGGGGTAGCCCCCAGGCATGCGGTGAAGGTGGCGTACCCTTGACCGTGTGAGCCATTACAAGGAAATAGAGCTTCACGCATCAAAGTTTGTGCTACTCAGGTACTTTTGCAACCGTTAAGAGGAGGAAACGAACGTGTAGCAGGAGCACCTAACAGGTGTAGCCCCCGATTTTTCTACTTAGTTGGCTGACCAACTAAAAAGAAAGTCAGAAGCAAAATAAATTACTGAAATGAAAAATATCGTATGAAGAGTGACTTAGCTTGCTCAATATTCCATGAGTCGAAAATAGCTGAGGAGGCGATGAAGCCTCTCGATTGTGGTGGAGGTGGCCGGGTAGGGCATAGCCAGATCCACGTGAGCCGGGTGGGGACAAAACCCCCGGGCATGCAGTGAAGGCAGCATTGCCGGGTAGGGGGGAGCCCCCCGGCATAGTCGGGTCGTGTCATCCACGCGAAGGCCCAAGCCCCCGGGTGTGCGGCGTCATGCCCCGAGCGTATTCGGGCCGCGTCGGTCACGCGATGGCCGAAGCCCACGGGCGCGTGGCGTTGTGCTCTGGGCGTAGTAGACGTGCCCTAGACGAATTCGGGTCGTGTCGGCTGGGTGAGGACCGAAGCCCCAGACGTAGTAGTTGTGCCCCGGCGAAGCCGGGCTGCATCGGCCGGGTGAAGGACGAAGCCCCCAGTGTGTGCCGCAGTGACCCGGGCGAAGTCGGGCCGCGACAGCCATGCGAAGGCCGAAGCCCCCGGGCATGCGGCGTTGTTCCCCTGACGTGGGTGCCCCGGGCGTGCGATCAGCAAGGCGGCGCAATGATGATCATGATCATCGGACCTCGTCAACCGGCGCAGACATGCAAGCAAGACAAGCATAAATGTTAGACGTGCCATGCATCAGCCCTCGCATATGCCGCTCCATGCATATAGCCCCCGGTTCTGGTTGCCTTTTATGTCGTGTGCATGCGCACATCTGCTGGAGATGTGCACGTGTTGCGTTGTGTGTCCATGGTAATTAATCCTGCAAGGCTCGGTCCCGGGCGGGTATCGGCTTCCCAGTGAGCGGCTAATGATCAATTGTCGCCGGTACAGGCAACAAAGAAAAGCAACCGTGCAAATCAATCTATCATTAGAAATCAATCTAGTGATAATAGATTGGAACAACAAACTAGTGAAGTCGAAGATTGGAGCCATCTCCTCCTGTTGATTGATCAAGCGTCCCCTACCTGGTGGGCCAACTGTCCATTCTAGTGATCGGCAATATAATTTATAGGGTGCACAAGATCAAAGAGAAATTGTGACACAGATGTTTATACTGGTTCAGGCCCTCAATGCGAGGTAATACTCTAGTCCAGTTGTGAGTAGATTGGATCTGTATCGGTGTGCGCAAGTCAGCAATGGAATGACCGATGGCGCGTATGTGGAGAATGATTGCGTCACCCCTTAGGGTTTTCCCTAGCACCGTTTATATAATGCTAGAGTTGCCGGGCGGATATGGTATAGTATCCCTTATAATCCGGGTACTTACCATCTATTTACATGGGATAAGATTGATTGCCTTTATCTTTAATCCCTTTCTTAAAGTACAAGTTAGTCGCATGGGCTTTAGGGCACTTGGCCCATCTTATGCCACACGGCCCAAGGCCTTGGCATGGGTACCCGAGTACCATGTACCCCACAGGCACTATATATTGGACAAGCTTTCTTGAAATTTCAATAGAAAAGAGTCATAATGGCCACCTACATCTTCAAGTAAGTCCCGTACACTTCTTTGCACATATTTGTAAGATTTCATACATGACTAAGCGATCATTACATTATTTTATTGATCTACCTGAAGTTCAAGACCATCACAATCCTGGACCCCCTTGATTATACTCACAGGACGTACAGACAATTTCTAACTATCTTACAGTAGTAAGTGATTCTGATCGATGCATGTGTATTTTTTATTGATTATAATTAAATCCCCATCTTAATACGAATCACTAATATCCTTACAGGGTGTACAACTACTACAAAGTAAAGTGTGGAAAACAATTGCAAACAAGGGAGAAGCTGCTAGTGTATACATACTGGCCGGTAATACTCCACACACTTTATGTATTTAAATTCTTTTACTTGCAATGTTTAACTAATTCCATCTATGTGTATGTCATGAAGTGTCAAAAGCAACCTAAACGCAGTGTCCTCTGCGGTTATTACATATGTGAATTCCTCAGGGTTAATGGGAGGTACCGGACCAACCCAGAGAATGTAAGTCTCTCAACTCAACGTATAAGTACAATGGATAAATGTACATCTAAATGATATACTAATATATTCTCGTTTCGTGCATGCAATTGCCTAGAATCGAACTTTGAACTAGCTTTGACGATGAAAGCATCAAAATGTGCAGTGGGATCTCTGCCACTTCACCCACCCTAAGTGCTGTCATAAGGAGAGACGGCTCTTCGACCCAAAAAATAGCCTAGCGACAAATGATGAATACAAGTATCTTCGGGAGTGAAACAACACGATGCCATAATGTTTTAATTAGATATTGCATTCGAATGATAATTGTAAAAAATATTGTAATATATTGATGACATTTTTCACTAATGCAATATATGCATTTATGTTGTTTGATAGTGCATACTAGTATTAATGTATTAATTAATTAATTTCAATTTTATGTTTAAAATTTATTATTAAAAAATTTGGTGGGAGATTTTAAGTTTTGGCGCGCATATTTTCTCAGGCGGTCATGATTATTATCACAGGTGGCCCCCTTCCCTTCTTCCCAGTCAGGGCATCGGGCACCCTTCTGCCTGGCAAGATTGATCTTCCCAGGCGGACCGGGTGTTCGCCTACGAAACCGATTTTCGCAGGTCTTTGCCTACCGGCGGACCGGCTGTACGCCTAGGTAGACCGTTGTTGGCCGCCTGAAAAAATGTTTTATGTAGTAGCGCGGCAAATTGAATTGCCCTTTGGTGCTTGGCTAGAGCTTCAAACTTCCATGAGTTGCTTTGTAGGTGATCTCTGACGGTTACTCTCTCCGGTTCCTTATTAGTTGATGTTAGAGACTTGGACTGTTTGGATGCAAAGAAAAAAGATGTTTTAGCCTTGGTGTGGACAGTTTGGATTAATTTATCCCTCTGCATGCATGCAAAAAGCATTAAGCTAGCCACAAGGATGTATTTAATATGGATAAAACAGGAAATAGTTACCCTAATTAATTACTATTGGTATCTAAATTTTTGTTTAAAGCATCAATTAATAAATACGGACTTGTATGTGTTTAGGTATCTAAAACCCGAGGGAGTACCGACTTGTATGAGTTTAGGTGTGGGGGTTTTCTACCCTCCCTATGTTTTTTCTCTCTTGCTTAATGAAATGACATATCACTACTACGAAAAGAATTTTTCTGTGCGGTCAAAAATGGTTTTTCCGTACGGAGATCTTACCCGTCTGCACCCAGGTGTCTGGGAAAATAAATACTTTCGTGTGCGGGTGGCCCAACCGCACGAAAAAATCCATCTTCTCGTGCGGTCGGGTTAAATGGAATGCACGGGATAATCGATTATCCCGTGCAGTCCATTTATACCAACCGCACGGGAAGATGGATTATCCCGTGCGGTCCTTTTATGCCGACTGCATGAGATAATAGATTCTTGCAGGCACCCTAGTACATGCTAGCCATTTGGGAAGATCTACACACTTGTACTTTTTTTATGGTACAGTAGCAAAATGTAGTCGCAATTATTCGCGCTCAATTACAAATATGATTGAATTTTATAATGAAGATATCACAAGTTAAACCATATAAACCATTGATATATATAATTAAATAGCATATGTGCATGTACACATATGAAAGTAGTGACATTGCTAGTGTAACAAATATTACAACTTCTACCTCCCTCACAAATAGATCTTTTATTAATCTACAGTATGTTCTCTCTCCCACTCCCTTAGGCTTTTAAATTGGAGGTCCATAGCAAGTTCACTACAAGGGTCGTAGAACTCCCCTAGATGGTTGCAGATATCAAGACGAATGAACCGGCACAAGTCCGCGCAGAAGTTGAGAAGCGTTTTCTTGTCGAACCGGTTTGTGGTATATGGAATGCTCGGGAGCTTACGGTGGACCGGTTTGTGGTGCACCGGTTTTTCCAGACGGTGCCACTTACGGTCCACCTGAAATCTACCGGGAGCTTCGTACAGAAAAAGTTTTTCTGTAGTAGTGTATAACTCTCCTGCTTGTTCAGAAAAAAACAGTTTGTTGCATATAGGTATATGAATTAAGGGGTTCGAAATACAGGATGTGCATGTTTGTCTACTAAGCAGGATATAGTGCACATGCACTCGCCTCTTGTCCATGCATGAGTTTGAGCAAGGTTTTAAATAGTCTCATAATAGTTATAAAATATCTCTTCCACTAGTTTTTAGGGTGACAACTTATGATAGCTTTTCGGGATGAGAAAGGTTCCTTGCAATCCTACAATAGGTTAAATGGGCTGTTGCTATTGGACTAGTGTACTACAACAGCTATTTAAAAGCTAAACAATTTAACTGCTTATTGCATGAGATCGATAGGACCGATCAAAAATGGTCTACATTTACAAAAGGTATCTTATTAAATGTAGCTCTCTCTATGTTGAGCTACCACTCTTCCTTCTATTTTCACACATACACAATCTCAGCATTCTCTCCTCCCATTCTCCACCTAGGCCTTACTAAACAGTGACATACACAAACTAGATAAAGAATAATTCACTACACTGGATCAGGTCACCTGTGACGGGTCTTAACTATCACCATTAACGGGTTTAGCCCTAGTCACAGACCAATGGTCACTGATGACACAAGTCACCTTTGACGGGTGGTGACCGTCAGAGGTGACGGTCACCTCTGATGGGCCCGTAATTTTCGGCCCGTCACAGATGAGGGGCATCACAAGGCAGTCCGTGGTTGCAACCGTTAGAGATGACAGATCTTTGATGGGTGCAGTATTAGTGGCCCGTCAGAGATGACACCATTTATGACAGTGTCTAGTACCAAAGCCGTCACAGATGATGTACCTGTGATGGCCTTTGGTTGTGACCTGTCACAAATGAGGTTGTTGATGAAAAACACGATGGCCTGGGAGATCTGCTTAGCTCCAGTGTAGATCCAAAATAGTGATGAGATGCGGGCGTGTCAGTCAGTTTGATCCTGCAACTGATAAAATATATAAACAGCAGATAAAACAACCATTCAGCTGATAAGCCGATGGAGTGATTTCAGCCGATGCCGATAAGTGATATGATAGAATAAGCGTTGATCCAAAGGTTAAAGTATTTATCTGCTAGAGATCCGATATCATTAAATCCAAATGATTAAATAAACAGTGAAACATTTGTTGTCATCGGCTAAAACCAACTTGTAAGTAATCCTTGTAAGCCGATGCAACGTCCATATAACTCATCGGCTGAAACCCCGATGAAACCGTTATTGGCAATCAAGAAGCAGGCTAGAGATTATGGTTCGAAGCACTACTTAGTAGATCAAACTTAACTGATGCAACACTAAGTACGAAAAGAAACATAATATCTATACAATCAAGCCTTTCACTGATTTTCAAGATAGTGGATACATTATATAATCTAAGCCAATAAAGTAATCAAGCCGATATCGACAAAACCCTAGATGGAGATCGGCTGATGCAAGTAGAAAACATTGTCAATCTAGATTATATAACGTATATGATAACTCATCGGCTAGCACTCTGATAAAACAATAGCATGAACCTATCGGCTTAAAAAGATTTATATTATCAATAACAATCTAGTAGATCGAACCTAACCGATGCAGCACGAGATTGTATATGATAATCTAATACTTGATGAACCAATAGATCTATCTAATGTGATAGATATAACAAATCTATTTAAAACAACAATGTGATTGTAGAGATATATCGGCTAAGATAGAAGATCAGACCTAACCGAGATAGTCCCAACTAAACCAATGTGTCTCTAAACATAATGCAATAAAAATAGAATTGAGATATCAGGTAGGTAAATATATCAACCAAACCAGAGCAATCCAAGAGATCGAAGCGATGCAGCCTTGAACAACACCAATGTAGCTGATAAATTCATCAGGGACCGATGGAACATAGGGCTTACCCCTTCGCCGGAGATCGAAAGCCGATGCAGCCCCACGTCACGTGCCAAATTCCGCTGGTTGATAAGTAAAAACCTCAGAAAGAGGGTGGCGATGCGCTGAGAGTAGTTGTACTGATCTAGAGATAATTTATAGGGACCCTGGGTGTGCATATTCATACCCATAGGTAGATACTAGTCCATATAGGACACGATACAAACTTTCCTAAAGATAAAAGGAAAAACATAAAGTCCTTATCGGACACTAAACACAGTTTCCTAGAGATAAAGGGAAACTAACAGACTCTTCTTAATTAATAGATAAACTGTTATGCCGCATCCTCCTTGAACTTGCACTCTTCTAGATAAACTTCCTTTAATTGATTAATTTCCTTAACCGAATCCATCAAGAATGCAACTGTTGGCGATTGAGAATGCCCATCGGCCGATTCCAGGACTCTGAAGCCGATACTCACTCTAGGTCGATGACGACTTCGAGGCTTACCAAATTTCGTCATTAACAAAGGTATAGTTCGAAATAAAGTAAATTCTAAATATTGGCTAGCCTAAGGATTCGCTAGCCACGCCCTCTGAAAAACAGAAACAACACAGATATCTCGGCACCCTAATATCACATATTCCCCATTTCAGCACAGATGCATCTAAAAAGTTACATCATTCACACATGCAGTTCAAAAACTACATTTCCACCGCATGCTTCAGCCTTTCTTCTGCCTCAGCGGGATAGCCGAACCATGCAACTAATGCCAACCAGGCTGTCTCTTTCTCGTCCTCCGGGACATTATTGATATCTTTATGTAAGATAACAAAATGGTCACGTGCGACCCGCCCTCAAGAGTTCCACCACTTGCCTATGACAATCCTCGGTGCCGTAGGCCTACCACTTGCATCCACCGTAGTGATAACTTGTTGGGTGGTCGGTAAGCAATTCTGCGTTCGAGGGTTACGCTCAGATGCCCTACCACTAGTCCCGCCCGATACTGACGTTTCTTGTTGCTCAGACATTTCTGCAGCGAAGAAACTAATAAAATTTCCTAAATCATATTACTATACCATCTATATATTATTTCCAAAACTAAATCACCAAAATAATCCTAAATCACAAAATATTTCTTTCCAAACCTAAATCATCAAAATAATCCTAAATAACATCATTTCGATTCATCCTAAATCACAAAATATTTATTTCCAAACCTAAATCACATCATTTTAGTTCATCCTAAATCACATAAACATTAATCACATCATTTATAAACACCCTAAATCACAAAATATTTCTTTCCAAACCAAAATCACCAAAATAATCCTAATGTGATTGGGGGAGTGAAACTTGGGAAGGAGGCGGCGGGGAAGGGCCGCAGGGAGGTCCTCATAGAGGGAGGCGGGGAGCTGCTCATGGACAGCGGGCAGGCACTCGGGGATGGCGGGAAGGCTCTCGTGGACAGCATTGAGAGAGTGCTCGGCGTGGAGGAGGGTGAGGAAGTGGCGGCTTGTGGTCCTAGAGGACGGCAAGGTGGCGCTCGGTGTCAGGGAGGGCGAGAAGGCGCTCGTGGACAGCGTGGAGGGGCGCTCAGCGTGGAGGAGGGTGAGGAGGTAGTGGCCGGCGGTCCTAGAGGACGGCGAGGCGGCAGCCGACGGTCTTAGAGGACAGCGAGGTGTCGCTCGACAGTCGACGATGGGGAGGTGGCGGCTGTGAGTGTGAGAGAGTGAGAGTGTGTGAGATTTTGATCTGAGAGTGAGCAAGAGATAGAGGGTGGACTAACCCTAGTTAACAAGGTGAAACTCACCTGTGATGGGCCGGAGGGATGGCGCCATCACAGGTGGCCTCACCTGTGATGGGCTTGAGTTATGGGGCCATCACTGGTCACAGTCATTTGTGACTGCTTGGAAGCAAGGGACCATCACAAGTGATGGGCAGGAGCACTGACGCCGTCACAGGTGAGTTTGACCAGTCCACTTGCTCTTTTTCTTATTTTTTTGGACTGTCTGCTCTTTCATTTTCTTTTTTCAAACTATTTGGTCTTTCTTTTTTTAATATATCTTTTTACACTATTTTCTCTTTCATATTTTAAATACTATTTAGTCTTTCATTTTATTTTTTAAACTATTGCCTTCTCACATATTTTTTATGTATCTTTTTTAGACTATTTGCTCTTAAGTATTTCTTTAAGACTTTTATACCTCTTGAAACCATTTTGAACATAACAAATATATATTACACAAAATTAGACATAATCGAACTGCATCTAAGTTATATAGCCTTTCAAAGTCATCGATTATCGGTTCAAGAACACATCGATATTATTGCCAGGTTGTCTCGGTCCTTGAAAGAGCATAGTAAGCATAATATACTTCCTCTTGAAGCACAGCCAGGGTGGAAGGTTATAGTTCACAAGAAGAACTGGCCATGTACTGTGACGACTGCTCAAATCACCAAATGGATTAATGTCGTATGTACACATGGCGAAACACATATTTCTCGTGTCCTTCGCAAATTCGGGGAAAGCTCTATCAATTATCCTCCATTGTACTGAATCTGCTGGGTATCTCAACTTACCATCGACCTTCCGTTTTTCAGCATACCAACGGACTAACTTAGCTTGTTTCGGATTTGCAAACATTCTTTTTATGCCCTCGGCAATTGGTAAATACCACACCACTTTTGCGGGGCCACCCCTTTTTGACTTACACCCTTCACCTTCACTAATGCATCGCTTTTATCTAGAAACCCCTCAAACAGGGCAAACATCTAAGTCGGCATATTGTTTGTAATACAATATGTAGTCGTTTCTACAAGCAAGAATTGTTTTGACCTCAAGACCCAATAGGCATAAGACTTTTTTTTGCTTCGTATGTTGTCTGTGGAATCTGGTTTTGCTCTAGCAACAAATCCTTCAAGAACTTAAGAAGTTCTGTGAAACTCTTGTCTAACTAGTTGTTACTTGCCTTAGTGTGCTTTGGCTTACACCCGAGATACAATGGCGTCTCAGCATCTGCCACCAACTTACAAAACTTCTGAAAATCCCTCTCGTTGTGATCCGGGTCTTCAACATCATGCAACATATCTGATAGAGTTTGAAGGTCCACATCCATGGCATCACCACATGATGGAGAAGGGACAAAAGTGCCATCTTGAACTGCTGGGTTGTTGATGACACCCGGCACTTCATCAGCTGTGACATCCGCTGACTCTTGCTCTCCATGCTTGCTCCAACATTTGTAGTTCTCCATGAATCCTCTAACAATCAGATGAGAATGAACCCATGAACTTTTCTCAAACATCTTCTCATTCTTACAGTATGCACATGGACACAACATATATTTGCTCGTCGTATTTTTCCTATCATTATCTACAAAACTAACGAATGCAGTGACCCCCTCTATATACTATAGGGATGAATGACGAATATCGTACATCCAACTTCGGTCGATTTGCAATCAATAACATAAAAAGGGTAAAACACAATGCATAATACACGTTCGAAAAAATTAATTATTATTGTTTATTTTACCTCCATTTCTAGCCAAAAATCACCTTCCTCACCGTCCCACCCGAAATGTAAACAGTGCACTGGGTTGGGATGAAAAGTAGTTAGCCGCTGGGGGTATATATCGGTCACAACTAACCTCAAACGGGTTAGGGCTAAAACCCACTTGAGGTGACTGAACCATACCTCTGACGGCTAAAACCCGTTTGAGGGCTAAAATCGAGAAGGCGTGGCCCATCACAGGTATCTAGTCACCTGTGACGGGTTGGAAATGGAATCCGATAGAGGTGTACCTCTAACGGGTTCCATTTCCGGCTCATCACAGGTGATTTGATACCTGTGACAGGCCGCAACTGGAGGGCTCACCGATGACGGTATCCCGTAGGACCTGTCAAAAGTGACAGTCATCAGTAACCATTACTTTGGCTTATCACAGGTACGTCGTTACAGGTGATAGGATCTGGTGTAGTGTTTTGTTCTGGCCAATAGATTGAACTAACTAAATATTTATTATTATTCATACATGATATGTGTAGACCTATATCGTTGGATCGATCAAACTATGGTTGATCGATTTATCGATCTTGGACTGGGATGTGCTTGGGAGTTTGGATCGAGGTGTAAGTATCGTTGGCTTTGGAAGAACACGAAATTGATTTTGCTGGCACATATATATAGCATTTGTATTATCCTAGTTATATGTGTAACATTTATGTAGCGAGTAATTCAGTGCCTGGCAGAGTTAGGTAAACCAAGTCATGCTCTGTGTTATATATACAATGAACTAAAACGTGATTTGGGATTATTAATTAGTTGCTGTTTTATGAATGAATTCGGGTGAAATTGAGGAAAGTTAATGGGCATTTCCAGTGCAATTAAGTACTTGAGCCAAACTCTGGATTCGTTTTGAGTTGTTCGGTCAACCTATAGCCTATTGGTTTTATTTTTTATTGGTTATAAACCTACTTGTTTTGCACTAAATAAGCGGCTTCAATGTCTCAGACATGTCAAAAATAAGTAAACATTATCCAATCGCTTGTTTATTTCTTTTGGCTGAAAACTTGAAAGACTTGTGATAATTATTAGAGAGCACAAATGAATAAATTAAATATAATAAATTATACTCCCTCTGTCCCAATCCCAAAAATTTGACAAAATGAACCTTTTGTAAAACTTATTTGAAGATTAGACCATGCCAAAAACCTATTATAAAAATAGACCATTTTCTCAGTGCTGACGAGGGTGGCGCTGAGTTATAACACCTCAGCGCCACTAACATTGGCACTGAGGTCCTATCCGAGATGGCACCCCAAGATACTGTGAAATGGAGACATAGCCTTCACTCAACAGATGAGTAGGCTAGCCTACACTAATACAAAACCCATAATAGAAACCGACTCATAGGTACCGATTAATATAGAACCGGTACCTTTAAGAAACTTGTAGGTACCGGTTCTAAAGAAAAAACCGATACTTATACTGGTTTTTTAAAAAGAACTAGTACCTATAATAAATTTAGATATCGGTTTTTAATTAACCGACACCTACACTTATAAAAACCAACCAGCCCACTCCCATAAAGGTCTCCATTGACCGGATCCCCTCCTAGATCTCCTCTTCCTCCCATCTTTCCTATCCTCCCAATCCCCACCTCCGGGTCCCCTCCCAGATCACCTCCTCCTCCCACCTCTCCTCTCCTCCCACTCCCCACCTCTCCTCACAGATCTCCTCCTCTCTCGCCAGTGATGGCCGACGACCCGCCGCCACCATCCCTGCCACCAGCGGAGGCAAAGCTGCAAACGCACGCGACCTATCCACATCCCCCTCTGTCACACCCAGAGATTCGCTAACCTGAATTCCAAGCAGATTGTGTATTAAAAACCCCTGTCCAGGATCAGCCAGGGTACACAAACGACAAAGTTGATATACAGATCCACGTCTTACAAAACACTATAAAAATATCTTACATTCATGCGCGGCTTTTATAAGGCACGGCGGCCGGGAATGGTGGAGGCGGCGGTTGCGGGCGGCGGATACGGCGGCGGCGGCGACGGCGGCCGTTGCGGGCGGCGGATTCGGCAGGGAAGATGGGCCCGACAGGTGGGCCCCACCTATCGGCGGCCCAGGCACGCGAGGGAGGCGGCGCGGACCATGGCGCGATGGCCTCGGGCCGGCCCGCGAAGGAGGGGAGGGGCGGCGGCCCAGGAGGAAAGGGGGAGGGCGGCGCGCGGTCGGGCGTGGGCCGGCCCAGGAGAGAGGGGGCGGGCAGGCCAGCGGCCCAAGGGAAAAGAGAGAGAGAGAGGGAGAGAGAGAGGCGGCCCGGGAAGGGGTAGGCCGGCCGGGAAGGAAAAGGGGCCGAGAAGGGAATGGGCTGGCGGCCCAAAAGAGAAAGAAAAAGGAGGAAAAAGAAAGAAAAAGAGAAAAAGGGTTTTTAGGGGGATTTAAAATTGCAGTGGGAGTTTTTAATTGTTTAAAATTATTTTAGATGATCTAAAAATTCCAGTAAAAATCCTGTTAGTGTATTTCAACAAGGGGAACTCAAGAAAAATCCCACCTTGCTAAATACAAATAATTAAATACACTTTTTAATTAGGATTTCCTCTAGGTTAAATAAACAATTTCTTTTAAGCCATTTATTTTATGAATTTAGAGCTAGAAAGGGGAACTCCAGGGTGTGACAAACCTACCCCCTTTAAACGGAATCTCGACCCCGAGATTCGGAAGAGCTGGCGAAGAGGTGCGGGTGGGCAGCTTTCAACTCATCTTCTCTTTCCCAGGTGGCTTCTTCCTCTGAGTGGTGGCTCCATTGGACTCGGCAGAATCTGGTGACTTTGCTCCTTGTCCTCCTCTCACTGGTCTCAAGGATACGAGTCGGCTTCTCCACATAAGTCAAGTCTTCTTGGAGATCAATCTGATCCGAGCTTGCTTGCTCCTCGGGTACTCAGACACTTCTTCAATTGGGATACGTGGAAAACATCATGAATGCCGAGCATGTTGGAGGGGAGTTCTAGTCGATAAGCAACCTCACCACGACGTTCCAAGATTTTATATGGTCCCACAAAGCATGGTGCTAGTTTCCCCTTAGTTTGGAAACGATGTACGCCCCGAAGTGGCGTAACCCGGAGGTATACATGGTCTCCAATGTCAAAGATGAGCTCCCTTCGGCGATTGTCAGCATAGCTTTTCTACGGAGACTATGCAATCCTCAGCCTTTCCCTAATTGTTCTCACTTTCTCTTCTGCGTCATTCAAAACTTCAGTCCCAAACAACTGGCGTTCCCCAGTCTGGTCCCAAAAGAGCAGGGTGCGGCATTTTCGACCATATAAAGCTTCGAATGGTGGCATCTGCAGACTAGCCTGGTAGCTGTTGTTGCAGGAGAACTCGGCGTACGGCAAGCTTTTGTCCCAAGCTCCACCAAAATCCAGCGCACAAGCTCTTAACATGTCTTCTAAAATGGAATCCTGTCCTGTCGATGTCCTTGGTAAACCTGTGATGAAATCCATACCGATTTCTTCCCACTTCCATTCCGGAATCTGCAACGGTTGCAATAACCCTGCGGGTCTCTGATGCTCTACCTTCACTCGTTGGCATACGTCACAAAATGCGACGAATTCGGCGATTTCCCTTCTCATACTAACCCACCAGAATTTCTCCTTGAGGTCTTGGTACATCTTGGTACTGCCGGGGTGGATCGAGTATTGGGTCTGATGAGCTTCGGTTAGTATTAAGTCTTTTAGGTCCTTATTCTCCGGAACGCATATTCTTTCTCCCATCCAGATCGTTCCATGCTCGTCCTCGGTGAAACCTCGTGCTTTGCCGACTCACATATTCTTCTTGAGTTGGGCTATTTCTGGGTCATTGACCTGAGCTGCTCGGACTTGGTCCACGAGCGTGGGCTGTGCCTCAAGGGTAGCCACGAATCCATGTTGTACAACACTCAAGTTTAAGCGTTCCAACTCTTGTTGCAAACTGTCACATGCTCCCTTTGCACAGGTAACATTGCAGTAGCTTTTCCTGCTCAAAGTATCGGCCACCACATTGGCGTTACCGGGGTGGTAATGTATCCCAATATCATAATCCTTGATCAACTCTAACCATCGACGTTGTCGGAGATTCAGGTCCGGCTGAGTGAAAATATACTTCAAGCTCTTATGGTCAGTGTAGACTTCACAACGGTTACCAATAAGGTAGTGCCGCCAGATCTTTAAAGCGTGAACCACTGCTGCTAGCTCCAAGTCATGGGTGGGGTAATTGTTCTCGTGTGGACGTAGTTGACGTGAAGCATAAGCGACAACTCTGCCTTCTTACATTAAGACACATCCTAACCCTTGACGGGATGCATCACAATACACTTGGAAATCCTTCGTCTGGTCAGGCAAAATTAAAACTGGCGCGGACACCAATTTCCTCTTAAATTCCTCAAAACTCCTGTCGCATTCTGCGGACCACTTGAACTTTTCATCCTTCTTTAGTAATTGTGTCATCGGCTTGGCGCTCTTGGAGAAATTCTCAATGGACCGGCGGTAATAACCCGCGAGTCCTGGAAAACTCCTGATTTGTGAAACGGTCTTCGGTGGGGTCCACTTGGTAACTGACTCCACATTGGACGGGTCTACGGCCACTCCTCGAGCAGTGATGATGTGGCCTAGGAACTGGACCTCTTTGAGCCAAAAATCACACTTACTGAACTTGGCATACAGCTGGTGTTCCTTCAACTTCTCCAGTACTAGACGGAGATGTTGCTCGTGCTCCTCCTCGGACTTGGAGTAGACGAGTATGTCATCGATGAATACCACAACAAACTTGTCCAAAAACTCCATGAACACCTTGTTCATCAGGTTCATGAAAAAGGCCGGTGCATTGGTGAGTCCGAAAGACATGACCGTACATTCAAATAACCCATATCGAGTTACGAATGCGGTCTTTGGGATATCTTCCTCTTTAATCCTCAACTGGTAATAGCCGGATCGCAGGTCTATCTTGGAGAACACCGT
Source organism: Oryza punctata (assembly GCA_000573905.2). Lineage (NCBI taxonomy): Eukaryota > Viridiplantae > Streptophyta > Magnoliopsida > Poales > Poaceae > Oryza > Oryza punctata. Next base: position 14,091,649 of record CM002496.2, read on the forward strand.
TGCTCCCTTCAACTGATCAAACAAGTCATCAATCCGAGGTAGCGGGTATTTGTTCTTGATGGTCACATCACTGAGGGCGCGATAGTCGACGCACATCCTCTTGGTTTTATCTTTCTTCTCCACGAAGATCACCGGAGCACCCCAAGGTGACGTGCTCGGTCGGATGTACCCTTTCTGCAACTGCTCGTCAACTTGTTTCTTGACTTCTGCTAACTCATTGGCTCCCATCCTGTAGGGTCTCTTATGTATCGGGGCAGTCCCCAGTACTAGGTCAATCCGAAATTCAATTTCTCTTTTTGGTGGCATGGTGGTTAGGTCATCAGGAAAGACCTTTGGGTATTCACACACTATAGGAATGTCCTCCAACTTCTTAGGGGTTTTCTCTACTACTGTGGTCTGTCCTACCTCTTCGACCTGAGTCAGGCATACTCTCGGTTTCTGGGGTGCCGGCGACTGGAATTTCACCACTTCGCCCTTCTCATTAACCAAGGTAATGGTGCGGCTTGCGTAGTCAATAACTCCCTTGTGCCTGGTTAACCAATCCATCCCAAGAATGACATCTAGGCCTTTGGATTCAAGAAGGATAAGATTGGCTAGAAATTTTGAACTTTGGATTTCTATTGTCACAGAGGGGCAGTAGTGAGCGGTGGCCATCTCATTCCCAGGGGTATGGACCCACATGGGTGTTCTAAGTTCCCTTACTGATAACCCATGTGCTCCGGCAAAATGCTTGGATAAAAACGAATGCGTAGCACCAAAATCAAAAAGTACGGTGGCAGGAATTGAATTGACAGGAAACGTACCCAGAACCACTTCCGGTGCAGCTTGCGCCTCCTCTGCGGATGCATGGTTGACGCGACCCTAGATAAACTTGGGTCCAGCATGCTTCGGCTTCGGGCATCTGTCGGCGAAATGCCCAGGCTCATTGCAGTTGAAACAAACTAGCGACTTCCCACCAAAATCCTTCTTGGCCGAAGCGGGTTGAGAAGGTTGAGCCGGCTGAGTTGGTGCCATCGGTGGACGGGGTGCAGGATTACGGCTGGACTGTCCACTGGTTAGTTGCGGTTGCCCGTGCTATTGTTGCCGAAGTTACCAGGGTTGTAGGGGCGGTGCTGACGAACAATCATGGTGGAAGGTCCACCCTGCTGTCCGGCGACGAGACGGGGCCTTTGCTGGTTCCCTTGGTGTGCTCGGAACTGCGCTGCTTTCCTCTTGCGATCCATCTTGTTTCACTGGTCCTCTTGCCGAATCGCCTTGTCGACCAGTTTCTCAAAGTCGGCGTAGTCCCTAGATATCAACTGGTTGGTTAACTCATCATCCAGGCCGGAGAGGAATTTTTCCTGCCTCTCTGCATCCGTGCGCACATCTTCTGGAGCGTAGCGAGCGAGACGGTTGAACTCGTGAAGGTACTCCGTCACTGTCCGGTTGCCCTGGTGAAGCGCTCGGAATTCCCGCTTCTTCTGTGCCACAATACCGTCAGGGATCTGGGCTTTCCGAAAGCTGCAGCAGAACTCCACCCAGGTGACATCCGCACCAGGTGGACGGGTAACCAAGTAATTGTCCCACCAAGCTGACGCGGGACCCTGTAGCTGGTGAGTGGCGAAAGCGACCTTCTCCTGATCGTTGCACTGCAGCAAGTTGAGCTTCTTCTCAATTGCATGGAGCCAATCATTTTCCTCCATGGGGTTGGTGGTGCTTGAAAAGGTTGGTGGACGGACACGGAGGAACTCCGGTAGCTTAGACTGGGGTGGAGGGCCAAACTGCTGGTTCTGCTGGCCTTGCTGCTGTTGTTGCGCCTGCTGCTGCATCTGTTGCATTTGTTGTAGCATCTGCTGGTGCATCTGCTGATGTTGTTGCTGCATTTGTTGCATCATTGCGGCCATCATCTGCGTCTGACTGGCCAAAACCTAGGCAATGGTGGGGTTGTCCGGTGGTGGTGGAGGGCCGTTGTTGTTTGCTCCATTGGTCTGTGCCCTAGTCGAGGGGTCCTCATTGCCGCTGGTGTTGCCACTCGTCCTGGTGTTAACCATCTGGAGGGAAGGAACCCGAAGAAAGAGATGGAAAAGAAATAAAACAGATGCCCAGAAACTAAACTTCATTATATTAGAATTAAACTGTAATTGTTCTGATCTTAATTAAAACACTTCAACAGCAAGCAGAAACCTTAATAAGATAGCCATACCATAGGCACATGGTATCGACCATCAACTAACCCACAAAACATCAAATCTAGCACACAGGAACTAACAAGGAATCAAACTAATCATGACGATAAGCTAAGGGTAGCGAGCCTAATGCTCGGAGCGGCTCCTGCGGTCGGTGGAGTCGTAGCTGGGCCCCTGCTCATCCCCCGGTTCCTCTGATCGGCTCCTCGAGTCGGCCATCTCTGCGTCATCGCTGGTAGGCTCGGAACTGGAACCACTGCCGTTGCTGCCACTGGGTGTAGCGCTCAACCAACCCCCACTGCCACAGGCGGGACCCTGGTAGGCAGATGCTGGTACGAAGGCGAGGGTGAACACTGGTGAAGGCAGCGCGACGGGTGCTGGAGCTGGAGCTGGAGACGAGTTCCTCGGTGCAAGCTGGGTGCGCACCGGGGCGGTGGTGGTCTTCCTCGGCGTCGTGCGGGTCCTGGGGCCACTGGACGCTGGATGCTCCAGCAGACTAGCGTTCGTGGCATTCAGACGAGCGATCTCATCCTCCAAGCGAGCGATCTTGATCAGCTTCTGGTCATTGAGGGCCTTGGACGCCTTGTGGAGATCAGCATGCATCTTGTCTAGTCCCTTCATCACCGTGCACATAGGCCCAAAAGTAGTGTCGTTCTCCGCAGTCGTCGGGCGGAAGGTGCTGAGGGTACTGGTAGCGGAGCGGCGAGGATGGTAGCGATACGCTGTGGCGCAGGACTGGTAGGAGTGCCTATCGCCAATCCTGGCCATCATCTTGTAAGCAGCCTCCTGACAAGCATGTACAACCGTGCCTCCCGAAGCCTCGACCACCATGTTGAGAAGATTAGTGCCAACAAAGCCATGAACCTCCAAACGGACACGGCACGGGAACTCTCCACCGAGAGGCTCGATAGTGGTATACTCAGGTGCTCCCGGATATCCAACAACCAAGGTCATGCATACGAGCTCGGCCACACAACCATCCATGTCCTCACCACGGTGCGTAGGGGGAAAGTCAGTCATCTACAGAAGACAAGGGGTGGGAATCAATGCATGCTCAAATCCAAACTAAAGAAACAATTAAAAGACTCAAGTGATAAAAAAAATTTAAAACCAGTAATATTTCATATATGAACCAAATAAAAGCTATCACTATATAAGAAAGTAGTGTAAAAGTAAATAATGTGAAAATATCATAGTAGTATTAGTAAACGTACTAATAACACTAAAACTCAAAATATCCGAACTCTGAAACTAATCATCCCAAATTTTCCAAAACACTAGACTAACTTTAGTGAAAATAATCCCCATTCAAACGAATGACCCAAATTTTTTTTTCATAAACCCTAGGAACAGAAATCCCGAATTTCCCCGAAACAACTCCAAATAAAAAGACGAATGCATATGGAAGAAGAGTTCAGAGGGCTCTTAGGGTTTCCAGTTCGTTTGTCCTACGGTCAAGGTCGGCTCTGATACCAACTTGTCACACCCAGAGATTCGCTAACCCGAATTCCAAGCAGATTGTGTATTAAAAACCCCTGTCCAGGACCAGCCAGGGTACACAAACGACAAAGTTGATATATAGATCCACGTCTTACAAAACACTATAAAAATATCTTACATTAATGTAGCGGAAAAGATAAATAAACTAGTCTAGATAACTAAATGCTCGCAGCGTGGCGACTCCAATCCACGGGCATCCTCGACGATAGCAGCAAGCCTACTCCTCCGAGAAACCATCCTCGGACACATACTCCAACTCTGGTGTGGGGGAAAAATGAAACAAGACTGAGTACTACCCACTGTACTCAACAAGTCATACCGGAATAGAAAATAATGATGCAAATAGTTCCAATGGAAGGCTAAAGGCTGATTTGCATAATATAAGCATTTAAAAACAATAGTTGAAAGCGGTAAAACAGTTGAATAAATTAATCAGTATTAAATCATCACTGTCCAACGCTACACCATGTTGCGACAGGCCCAACCCATTCCACCTGAACTACACCAATTTCATTAAGTCAAGTTATTAAGATTATGACTAATCACGGTGAATCTGGTTGATCGCCCATAACCGTGGGCACGGCTATTTGAATAGTTTTACTCTGATCAGAGGTGTACAACTGTACCCACAAGACACAACCCCACAACACGTTACCGTGCGCCCGCATACCACCACGCTATACCGGAAAGGAAACTGTGACAAGACCTTTCGCATAACCCTCATTAACCAAGCGCACCACACCTCAGGTTTCGCCCCCACCTTTAATCCCAAGGCAGGCAGCCCCCTCTCGTGACTAGGTGAATCCGACAGCCGATCAACGGGTAAATCCCCCGCCGACCCAACTCCATCACGCCCACCCCTTGCCTGGATGCGTCGGCTAAGAAAAGCTACACTACGAGTCCAGCTATTACCCACGCTAGCTTGTGGTAAGCACGGTAATTCTTCTAGGGTTTCCCGCGAACCGGTCCTTAATTGTCATGAGTACGACCATCAAAACCATGTACTCACAACCCACCATTTATCAAGTTTTAGTTGGACCGAGTAGTTAACAACTCACGAATAACCATCATGAGCTACCATTAATCATTGAGTAATAGTGATACATTAGTTATCCCATTAGTGTGCTAAAGTTTCTAAGCAGGGCTAAGCATGTCCTAACCTAGCAACTAATCATATTGATACCCAAGCTATCAAAGGTACATGGTACTTGGAATTACATGGCTGAGTACAGTAGGTAAATAAGCCCATAAAATGACATTATAAAACAATGCAGTATTTAAGAATAAATAGGATATTTGCAAAGTAGGTACAACATGATCAAATAGAAAATATGACTTGCCTTGCTTCGGCGCGAAAGGAACCTCGGCAACGACCTCGAAGTACTCGGGTGCGTCGGAATTATCAGACTCTACACGACAAACAAAGCACATGAACAAAACAGACTATAAGACTACTGAAACAGGAAACAAAACTATTTTTAATGGATTCTAGATATTTTTATGAATTTTCTGAGACTTGAATGGACTCAAACGGAGTCCGTATGAATTAGTTATGAATTTTAGAAGTTTAACTGTATTTTAAACTAAAACAGAAAAGAAACTAAATAATTTATTGCGCACTAAATCCCCCTAGGGCTGACGTCAGCAGGAGCCCTAGGTCTGACGTCAGCACAGCCGTGGCGCGGGTGCGGCGGTAGCGGCGGCGGCGGCGCTCGCGCCCACGGCGGCCGAGCAGCGGCCGGCCGGGCAGCGCGAGGCGGCGCGCACGGCAGCGGCGCCCTAGGGGCAGCCGGCCGGCGGCACGCGCGGCGGCGGTGCTAGCGGCGACGCAAGGAGGCGGCCGTGCAAATCGGCCGGAAGGAGGCGGCTTACCAGCGGCGGGAGGTGGCGGCGACGGCGGAAAGGGGAGCGGGGAGGGGCGGCGGCGCGCCTTTTATAAGGCACGGCTACCGAGAAGGGCGGAGGAGACGGTTGCGGGCGGCGGATACGGCGGCGGCGGCGGCCATTGCGGGCGGCGGATTCGGCGGGGAAGACGGGCCCGACAGGTGGGCCCCACCTGTCAGCGGCCCAGGCGCGCGAGGGAGGCGGCGCGGACCACAGCGCGATGGCCTCGGGTAGCCTACGAAGGAGGGGAGGGGCGGCGGCCCAGGAGGAAAGGGGGAGGGCGGCGCGCGGTTGGGTGTGGGCCGGCCCAGGAGAGAGGGGGCGGGCAGGCCAACGGCCCAAGGGAAGAGAGAGAGAGGGAGAGAGTGAGGTGGCTCGGGAAGGGGTAGGCCGGCCGGGAAGGAAAAGGGGCCGAGAAGGGAATGGGCTGGCGGCCCAAAAGAGAAAGAAAAAGGAGGAAAAAGAAAGAAAAAGAGTAAAAAAGGGTTTTTAGGGGGATTTAAAATTGCAGTGGGAGTTTTTAATTGTTTAAAATTATTTTAGATGATCTAAAAATTCCAGTAAAAATCCTGTTAGTGTATTTCAACAAGGGGAACTCAAGAAAAATCCCACCTTGCTAAATACAAATAATTAAATACACTTTTTAATTAGGATTTCCTCTAGGTTAAATAAACAATTTCTTTTAAGCCATTTATTTTATGAATTTAGAGCTATAAAGGGGAACTCCAGGGTGTGACACCCTCCTCCATGGTGCTCCTTCGCCCCCATCGCGAGGCTTTCGAGCACGGCCGGCCGAGGGCGCGGTGGCGGTGGCCTAGAAGGAGGCGGCAGCCGGCTACATGTGGTAGGTGGTCGAAAAGGCTAGTTGGTTGCAATCTGCATGCCCCTCCCCCCGCGCGGCGTGGCCACGTGGCGCGCGCGGAGGGGGCTGGTGGAACACGCACGGAGGGAAGACCACGTGCGCGGTTTTCTTGGGTTTTTCTGGGTTATTTTCTTATTCGTCTCTTTTCGATTTTTTCCCCTTTTTCCTGCTTTTTTCCTTTTCCGTTTCTTTTTGGTTTCTTAAATATGTATGTATATAAACTTTGTATACACGTATATAAACTTTATATACATATATATATATATTTGGTTTTTATACGTATGTATACATACTACAAACTTTGTATACATACACATACGAACTTTATATACGTGTACATGTATATATTTTTTATACATCAAAAGTATATACATATAAAAAGATTATATATACTATACATATACGTATGTATACAAACTCTATATACATGGTCTTTTCAGGTTTTTTTAATATGTATATATACAGAGTTTGTATACGTACGTATACAAAGTTTGTATACATGTATATATTTTTAGACATCAAAAAATACATATTACAAAAATATACGTATGTATATATTATATATAGATATAAACTTTGTAAATATATATACAAAGCTTATATGTATCTATATAAAATGCCTGTAAAGAGAGGAGAGAGGAGAGACTAAAGGCGCTATTTTGGCGCATAGCGCGCACGGTGACCGATGGCTCTGGATTTTTTTTTTATCTACTGAAATAATGCAGGTACTGGTTCTGGAGTAAGAAGACCGCTACCTATAATCTGTATAATCTGTATAGGTACTGGTTCTATGATTGAGTATTAGTACCACTAAATTGGTACCGGTTGTGAAATCGGTACCTAGAGCTAGTTTCCCACCGGTACCAAAAGGATTCTCTGTATTACTTAGAGTCGTAAGCTACCACCCTAAGTTGCAGATTCATACCCCTGTCTAACATTTAGATAGTTTTTTCTCACTTATCCAGTTCTTACCTTTTGGATAGGCTTCGTTTAAAAACATCAGGTGTTTTCAAAATTTATTCTATTTTTAAAATTTATTTTATCATCCGTGGGTATAACCAGTCGACAAAAATAAATTTAGAAACACAACATTTGCATTTCTTAAAAAAAGAAAATAGGAGAGCATTACCTACGTTGTAGATGATAAGTAGAAAAAACAGATGGAATTGTTGGGTTCGAACGTGTTCAAATATTTTATATGCATAGAAGACGTTATTATTTAGTGAAAGTTTAGACTTTAGAGAGAAAATAGTTGAAAGAGAGAAAAGAAAAAAAAATAGGGTTAAGTCCCCCTTACCTATTGCAAAAATACTAATTACCCCTCAAATACAATACCGGACATTTAAAATTCATCAATTGTTAAATCCGGTTAAATTACCCCCATTGCAGAAAATAGAGTAGTTTTAACACAAGTGATGGACACGTGGTGTTTTTTTTGAGTGGACATGGTGTTAATTTAATTTTAATAACATGGCAATGCAGAGCAAGATTAACAAACAGAAGTTTAGAAACCTGACTGGCCCCACATGCCACTCTTTCTTTTCTTCTTCCTCCAGATCCTACATTGTCTGCCCGAAGGGGAAGAACTGGAGAAGCCTGTGGGCGAGCGCATCCAACTCGGCGTCATCGGAGGCGGCGTGGCCAGCAGCTGGAGGCCGTTGGTGGCCATGCGAGGGCGCCACCGGAGTGGTGCGCATGACGGCCGTCGCTTTGCTGTATAGCCTGACGCCGTGGAACTCGAGCGCGGCCGTCGATCTAGAGGCCAAATCGCGGGACGGAGAAAAGAGACAAGGGAACCCACCACCTCGAAATCCGGTCGTCCAGCCTGCCTGCCATGTCCCTCATCTCCGCGGCCGGCGTTGCACGAGCTCCTCTCCAGCGGCGGCGGCAACCTTGAGCCCTTGACACTCGACGAGGGCCTACTGCAGCGGCAAGTCTTGCTGGACCTCCGACCCCGCTGCATGCAGGGGCGGCGGCAGCCAAGCTCACGGAGGAGGCGCGCGGTGGAGCTCGCTGGCGGATGGTGAGCTGCGGCAAGAACTCGGGAGAGTGAGAGGGAAGGAGAAAGGTGATGATGATGACATGCGGGTCCGATATTTTCTTAATTTTTTCTGTTGGGTTGACTGCTACTGTAGATGCCACGTGCACTGCCACATCGGTTCACCCAGGCCAAAACCGGGTAAGGAGGTTATGTGTTGGGATTTAATAGTTGAAGGGTGCGATATGCCTAGTATCGTAGTTGAGAGGGTAATTTATATTTTTACAATAGTTAAGAAGGTAAATCGGATTTAACCTAAAAAATTATTGTAAAAGTGGAGATTCGAACCTGCTATCCCTAGTAGGACTTCATTAACCCATAAAAATATTGTAAAAGTGAATATTCGAACATACTATCTCTAGTAGAACTTCATTTGATTGCACCACTAGGCTAACAATACCACTAGATTAACAATACCATGTTGTTGGTATAGTCCCGTGACACTTTTAGCCAATATGATATTTAGCGTTAGAGATATTGGCACTGAGCTCCAATGAGCTAGGACCTTAGCGTTAATGTTAGTACCGCTGAGATGTTATAACTCAACGCTATCCTCATTGACGCTAAGAAAATGGACCATTTTTACAATAAGTTTTTGATACGGTTTAATATTTAAATAAGTTTTTCAAAAGGATCAATTTATCAAATTTTCGGCTCTTTGTGGTACAGTAAAACTTGAAACAATTTTCAAAACTAATCTTTAATTTTAAATAGTTGAATTTTAAAAGCCGTGCGCACGAGTAGTAAGGAGAAAATAAAACATTGGCACCATTGAAGGGGAACTATTCTAAACTCTCGAGGGGACATCCCCTCGTTATTTGCATGTTACCTAAATCGTTATGAAAAATTTTTAAAAAAATCAACAAGAAAGATTAATATGTGATAAATCATTGCACAAATATGTAAGGTCAAATTTAACTTCTACAAGTTGCAACGAAAAAAACAAATTTAACTGCGAATATACGTTAACTAGTTTCATTTTAATTTATTTTTCCATTGCAACTTGTAGAAGTTAAATTTTAACTTACATGCAATATATATCTTGTTGAATTTTTTTATAATCATTTAGGTAACATACAAACAACGAGGGGATGTTCCCTCGAGAGTTTAGAATCCACTCCCCATTGAAGGCAGCAGCCGTCTGTATCTGAGCCCACTACAGCGGCACCACAACGGCACTAGTGCACAACAAAAAAGACAGGCCGAAACCAACAAGCGTCCTACAAGCCTAGGTTGTTAGAGATTATTCTGATGATATAGGAGTGGTCCTAATTCAAATAATACTTTAGGTAATTATATGATTATAGTCGGTTCTTTTGAGAAACGTAGTAGAAATATAGACGCTCATAATACATGTAGACTCATTTATATAAACGCACATTCTATCCATATAAGTATCTTTGAAAGACTATAATCATATCTCTATGAGCATGATATATTTTGAGACTGATGAAATCACCACAAACGTCTTGTTATTAGCGGGATATCAACCACCACTAAAAAAATTATCATAAATACGAGCATCTGTGTGAAGTCTATAATTTAAATTCGGTAGGTTAATTTCAATGTAATGAACATAACTAGTTGAGTTATACTCACTTCGTATAATCTTATTTAAGGAGTGATTATAATCTGTTGATCATCAAGAAACCATCATGTCTTGTGCGACAGCCCTCTGATTGCCCGTTCCTTACAATCCAAGCGTGTTTTGCATCTTGCAGTACTTTTTTCTCAGACAAAATATGCATACATGTTCTTCACCATGGATGTAAATATATATATATTACTCCCTCCATCCCACTCAATAAAACACGGCCAAACTTAGCATAGTTTTCAAAACTAATATTTAACTTTAAATTTCTCACGTTTTCATGATTGTAGTAACAAAATCATAATATAAAAAAGTAAATTTAAATGATAATACAGTGGTATTATTTTCATCAAATAGAATTTAATTTATAATAAATTATTTATTGGTTAGATATTTAAAAGTTAAATTTTAAAATATGTTCACGTTTCAGTGAATGTGACGGAGGGAGTATTAGGCTTCCATAATATCGTCAAAAGGGAGCCAAACATTATCCAATGACTGAGTAACATTACAGCTAGTAAATAGTAATTCCTTTGTTTGAGGTTATAATAATTCCCTTTAATAACTTTTACGTAACACGTATTGCAGTTGACATCTGAGCAGAGCTCATCCTGCGTGCTTCTCCAACATACCAAAGTTCTATATATCGGTTCCTAATTTCCCAAGTCTCTCCTACCCTCCATATATATATCCTCACTCATATATGACAGCTGCAGCCATCTCTCGTCCATACGCCTTCCTTTCTTTCCCTCTCGTTTTTGTTTTCTCATTCTTAAACAATCCATAATTTTTGTGACATAAACATGCCAGAAAGAAAACTATTCATACTCCTAGACTCTTAAGTGCACATCAGTGTTCAATGAACATTGTTTTTTTTTTTTACATAATACATACATATCAGCAATGTTGGCTTGGGAGGCATCAGAAAAGAAGTGGGTACTGAGTCACTGACTCGAAACAGACATGGGCTCTGAACCATCGATGGATCTCTGAAATAGAGCGAAGTCGTTCTATGGGATTCAATTTCATCTCAGATATGAAATACTCAGGACTATGGACTATCTGGAAAGCAAGAAATGCTGCTTGCTTCAAGAACACCTTGCCTAATTTTCCCATAACATAATTCTAAAGGTTTGTAATTGGATTACACTGTGGGCTATTTTACATAACTCATTGTTAAGGGAATAAAAGTGGCTGGGGGAAGTCAGGCTTCTAAAGCGAATGGTAAGTGGGATCCTTTTTCAGCTTGTAACTAGAGGACAGAAAGCTTTTGTTTAGATGATCTGAGATTGCGTGCTCCAAGATCAACCTGTGTTTTTTGGTCTTAAATGTTTCTTCCTGTCTGCAAACTTTGTGGAAACCAGTGTCATGGCGTTAATGGAAATGGGGGATGACTCTCCAATCTTCCTAAAAAAGAGAACTCTGAACCAATGTACACTTTGATGATCGATGATCATCCTGACTTGATCATGAACAAAAAGCTTTGTTTATCCTGAACTTCCTGGGTATTTTTGTGCATATGTTTCATCCAACGAGTTGGGACGACTTTATTAAGCGTGACCTCTCCATGGGAAATTGAGTGTGACCTCTTCATGTTCCCATGTGTTTGATCTAGTAAACTAGGATGAGTTTATCAAGTGCCAAATCATCTGTGTCATGAAAAGAGTTGGGACGACTTCATTGAGCGTGATCTCTTTACGTTCCATTTGTTCGATTTAATAAATTAGGATGAGTTTATCGAGCACAAAATTAGATGACCCCTTAGCCAGAGAAAAACACCCTATGGCAGTGTGGCAAGGATGTCACCTGCGAAACTGTCACATGTTGGTGAGCACAGGCCGATGGTCGTTTACCACATCATAGAATACGTCCTGTTGGAGAGTGTAAAAAAAACCTCCCAGAAGGTGTTGGTGGTATAGATATGTAAAACTCGAAAACGAAAATATACTAAATATTTTAAAAATAAATAAAAAATAAAAGAATTACCTTGACCCATGTGTTGCAGGCAGCAGTTGTCTGCAGCAGAGCCCAGTAGAACATGACGGCAACGACAGGACCACCAGCGCATGACAACAAAGACAAAGGCCCAAACCAACCAGCATCCTGGGCCACTACGTGGTTAGAGATCGGATCGATGGTCTGCTAATGTGGGAGGGAGGCCCAATTCACAAAATCGATTAGATAATAATTATTAGTACATGATTATAATCAGCTGATCCTCAAGAAAACAAGATTTCTTGTGGGACAGGCCTCTGATTTCCCTGTCTTGCTTACTGCACGGATCCCATAAATTAACACTAGCAAAGCGTGGTAAAAACTCTGTTACATGGTTATGGTGAAACGAAGTGCCATAGACATCAACTTGAACATCGAATAGGTAAAATATAGGAATAGAATATCATGCGCACTGAATTCTTATGAGATTTTAGAACGCATATAAGTTTCAAAATTACCGTTTAACTAGTACATAGGAAAAACGCAATAATTCAAGATAAAGAAAGAAGAAAACGAAGGTGAGATCTCATGCTTATTTTCCTCCGAAATTTCTCGAGAAGATCAGCCCATATCCTATAGGAATCTCAAAGGAATTAACAAGTAGTGTTTCAACGAGCACCGCAGGATTATTTCCCGTAGGATTATTTCCCAGAAGGGCCCTAATAATGCTCCTTAACGTACTTTTCTCGGTCCAAATATACCTAGTAAATGTTTTGCGCCATGAACCATATTAGAAAAACGATAGTACCCAAGATATAAATATTTCGGTTAGATTAAAAGTCAGTGCTAAAATATCTTTAGTACTGGTTCTAAAAATTAAAATCACTAGAAACATTTTTAGTCCTAGTTGGTGTTACCAACCGGTACGGTTGGTAACACCAACCGAGACTAAAGCTAGAGGATGTTTAATCTAGGTTGGTGTTATTAACCGGTACTAAAAATATTTCCAGGATTAGTTAAAAAGAAAGCATCTCTATCCAAGTCAGATGTATGTAGTAGGTGGAATGGTAATATGTGTGATGGTTAAGGTGAGAGGTTTTGAGTTTAAATCCCACATTTCACATATTATTTTTTATTCAGTATACATCTTTATAACCGGTTCCTTCATATCTCGGTTTTCTTATCTCGGTTGCTACAACTAAGAATAAAGAGATTATGAACCGGTAGTAAAGAGCTGTTTCCGAGCAGTGGAAAGAATTATTAGTATTGAACTATATCGTCAAAAGGGGGGCTAAACATAATCCAAAGCCTGACTAAGATATCAAGTACTGACAACTTTTACAGCTAGTAATTTTGTTTAATAATTTTATCTAATATGTACTTCTGCCTCTCTTTTTTTTTTGACGTCAAATATCTAGGGATGGAGGTGGGATTTTTTTTCTAGTAAGAGGGCAGGAGGTGGTATTGAAGTTGACATCTGAGAATAACCCATTCCTTGTTTCCCCAACATTCCAATCCTCACTCATATATTTATGCCAGCTGCAGCAATTTCTCATCCATACGTCTTCCTTTCTTTCCCTCTCATTTTTTTTCTCATTCTTAGACATCAAGAATTTTTGTAACATAAACATGCAAGACAGGAAACTATTCATATGCAAGCACACGAACATGAACAATATTTCTTTACATAATACATACATATCAGTAATGTTGGCTTGGGAGGCATCGGCTCAGAAGTGGATATTGAGTAGAAAGATGCATAACCTCTTAACCATGGATGGATCTCTGAAGCAGCGCGAAGTCGTTCTATGGGATTCATGCCATCTCAGTTATGAAGTACTCAAGACCAATGTGCACTTTGACGATCGACAGTCTCGTTGATTGGATCATGAACAAAGCTTTGATGTGGAAGTTGATGACATCAACGATTTAGACTGATTAAGATCGTCTCTGGGTGAATAGCCCAGGGAGACTAGTGATAAATGATATCAAAGAGTTATTGACAAAGGTTTTAATATTGATCAGTTGAGTGATGGGGCATTCGAGATATCGCTTGCTTATCTTATTACTCGGAGTGATTAATTTCATGTTATTCGGCTACACCATATGTGTTCATTATCCTTAAATGATCAATTTACGGATTGCTACATTTAGATTCATATATAAGAATGTTTTTTCATAGGCTAATCACTGCAGAAATTAACCAGGGTCGCTGGCTGACTGTACTGTACAAAATACAGCAGTGCAATCATGAGATACGAGCACGAAAATGTACAAAATCAAATATGTTTCATCGTAGTGAAACTTCAGTGCAGTATTTTGCTAAAACTTTAAGGTGTTAATGCGTATATTATGTTGAATATATAAGCACATATTGATTTAATTTAATTTATAAATAAATCATGATATTACTGATGTAAACTAGCATAATCGCATCATACGATCTACACATATAAACTAGACACTAAACCATGAACAGATCGAATATGCGAAACATAGCGAATACGTACCGAGAGTTTTGGAAGCTCAGCTGCAGAGTAGGAAGATCTCGTGGTACCAGGCGTTGACGATGGCGTGCAGTCCCCAAGCGAAGAGGAAGATGAGCCATTGTGGACGAACAGCAAGCAGTCCCGCGAAACTCTTCCCAAAAACCTTACAGCCTCCTTTTTCCGGTGCAGGACGTCGAAAGCGAAGGTTCCGGATACCTGCTCTCCCGATCACCGGTGCACATCGGTGAGCGGGATGGAGTAGACTACGAGCGACGACGCTGTACTACAGAGGAGGCAAACCCTAGATTGATTTCACGTAGGTTGCATGGAGGCGGTGGCTCGGTTTATATAAAGATATCAGGACGCTTGATCAAGGCGCCTGAACGATCTTCACTCCGTGAAACCGAACCGGATAAGTCATGCATAACTTATCCGGACTACACGTCACTTCACGCATTGGATTATTTGGTGTGTTTCCGAAAACAAAACCGAATTTTGTAGCAAAACAAAACTGCAAAAGGAGATCACATCTGCGTAAGGGTGAGGAACCAATTTTGGCGGACCATTCTTGCGTACGCGCCCCTCACCTGGCCTGGCAAGGCGAGCACGCGCGTGTTCCTCTTGTTCTATCCACCGCACATGCCTCAAGTAATTAGGAGAGCATCCTCCCTTATAATGAATTCTCTCTCCTAGAATAGATAAGGTGATCCTAAATTACCCATGCATACAATACCATAAGGTGGGATTTTTTGATTTTTCGAAGAGTTAATCTTTATATAGGCCTTGGCTCATATATCAATTCCTACATATTAGATGGAAATTCGATCTCTTATGCCTAAATTTGAGCTTATATAACTACCACTACTAGAGAACTCATCTTTTATACAATGCCCCCAAACATACAAATATCTCGAATAGATTAAGAACCAGTACTAAAATTCTTTGGTACTAGTTCTAAAGTTCCTAGAAACATCTTTAGTCCCGATCAAACGGTATTAAAAATACATTTTTAGTACCGGTCGGTAGCATCAACCGAGACTAATGTTGGTGGATCTTTAGTCCCGGTTGATGTTACCAACCGGTACTAAAGATGTATTTATCGTACCGGTTGGTAACACCAACCCATATTAAAAATATTTTTTAGTACTAGTTGATAACATATTAAATATGCCTCTGGATATAGTTCAAAAGGAAAGCATCTCTGTTCAAGTTAGATGTGTAGGGTTGGTGGAATGACAACACACGTGAGGATTGAGGTGAAAGATCTTAAGTTGGTATGGATCGTTAGTCTCGATTTACTGTGATCACGGTTGTTATAACCGGGATTAATGGGGTTCTCAACTGGTTGTTTTAAGACCAGGGCACACAGTCAGTTTTACAGGACAGCCCCATGGGGATAGAAGAATTACATAAAGGTCCTGACATTTTCAAAGAAGGACAAAATAAAAGATGAAAAAAGCAATCGGGTCTTTCGACTCCATCTGTCATGCATGGTTGCTTCGTTGATTCTATGGACGACAGTGGCAAATGCAACCATGACAAGCTGCAGTTGGAAGAGCCTTGGCCAGGGGCGGAGCTACTTAGAGAGGGGATTGCCCAGAAACCCGATCAAGAAAATATTTTAGCTATAGTTTATCTATTTTTACCATATATATGCACCAATCGGGATGTCAGAGAGGTTGTGGTCTTGGCCGGCACAGAAAATTTCAGCTTTGCCCCAACAAAGCACCATTGGACATGAAGCAAGCAAACAACCCTGCAACAAAACCTCCAAGACTGGTGGCCATGTCGATCTCACCAGCGGCAAGGATTAGAGCACAAGCAACTGCATTTGGAGCCTAGAAGCATACCCGGATCGACCCAAGAACTGAGCCATTGTTGGGGCCTCCAATCACTGGAGGTTGGAGCTTCTTCAGCAAAACTTTTCATGCTCAGCTGCTTGACAAGAGTGTACTGCCGGAAAGAAAGAAGAAGACCACCGCCTTCGATGCAAGCACGCCAGATATGAGGAAGATGGCTGGCGTGACCTTGTCATCGATCTATCTGGCTGATTCCCAGAGGTTGGTAGAGAAAACCAACCCAGAAACATAGAGGGAAGAGAGTGGAGAAAGTTCCGGCGATGACTTCCATGGATTACTGGACGAGGAAGAGGAAGCCGACTACCTCTCACTCGAACAAAGGGGGGACTACCGGAAGAACCCGAGACTACGAGCAAGCCCGAACCCTCTCCCTTTCTTTCGCTGACAGCGAGGCCGTCGGAGCCAGGGAGGAAGAGGGGCCGAGAGGAAGAAGTTGTTTTCTCTCTCTACCGCTCTATCTCAACCGATATTAAAGATGAGTTGTGCATCCATATTTTTTTTAAAAAAATTCCGATTTAGTCATTATGAAATATGTTCAAAGATGATTTAAGGGATTAGATGATCCATATTAGGTGTTGGGCTCGGTGCTCATGGATGAGCCAGTTTTCGTTTGTGGTCGATGGATGAAATGGGAATAATAAGATATTAATTAAGTAATGATAAAAAATTATTATTAATCTAATTGCAATCATACTAATTATTAACAAAGTAGATAAATTATCCCTAGTCAGTACATATCTTAATAGGGCAATTATTACATAATTAAAAATAACTATCACTAATAAGATATTAATGACTAAGATTAGCAAAGATGGATTGCCTCAACCTGATAAATTTGTCGACATATCTACATCTTTATGTACTATTCCTTTATCCGACTATTGTATCCATCTTCGTTTACAAACCAAACACATTTAAAACTTCGATTGTCATCTCCCATATCCCCATATTCATCCCACCAAACTAACCCTAAGTTTGCTAGGTGGAGGTCTTGTCATTTTGTCTCATTTTCCATTTTGCAGGCAACTGTGCTTCGGTTAATATATCTGCTCAGCTTTCGGCCTGCAAAGTGAGCAAAGGAAGAAACCAAAGCAAAGAGCAATGCAGTTGGATAGCAAAAGTTTACTTCTATATACGTAGGCAGAAACAATCTCAGCCCTTATCTCTGACCATATGATAGATCCGGCAAACTTTTATGAGCTGTTTGCATCATTTCAGACCGGGAATCTACTTTCTTCAACTTTGTTATTACCTCTCTTTCCTTCCACGAATCTACTTATTTGCTTTTTCAGAATTCTCCAATGTGACAAGATCAGTTTGCTCTGTTTTTAATTGCTCCCTGGATCAAAAGTTTTCTTGTGCATAGATAAACGAATGACAAACATCAACAAGCTTTATATAGGTATTCAATTAAGGAAAAAGTTCAAATACCCTCCCTAATTTTGGATGGAAATCCGTCTAGCACCCACTTTAAAACCGGAAATTTTGACCTCCTAAACTTCACAATAACGTTTATATAACCCCAAGATAATTTTGTATAGTAGATTTTATTTAATTTATATGTAATTTGGATGAGTTTGATCATGTGATATATACAGGTGACATATATATTGAAATCTTCACTCAAGTTTTTATTTTTACCCCTTATTAGCTCTTACTTGCAAACAAGTATGAACATAATAATAGTATGGTATCATTATAGTATAAATTTATGACTTACAACTAATGATATGCAAATATGTTATATATATTATTCATTCCAAACCACACAAAACCATCATCCAAAATCACCTTAGGGGTGATATGAACGGTATTTCAAAATTTAGGGGTTGGATGTCCAGTTTTAAAGTTCATGGTGTTAGATAGACTTTCATTCAAAGTTTAGAGTATTTGGACTTTTTCCATTCAATTAATCATAAGTAAAGTAACATACCATTTGATAGTTTTGCTCTTTATGTCCTTTTTGTATATGTAGATTAGCCCCAAAACTGTAGGATGCATATCAATTTAGGACAAATTGGCATGGACGATCAATAGTGTGGAAATTATGGGTACCCATACCCGCACGACATGGTTATCCGACTAGTTATAGGGGATAGCTTAGATCTATATAATATGTAACGGATCATGACTTGGGTATTACGTTTCCTTATGTATTACGGAACGGCCTAAAGTCTTGGTTTGGCAATATTGTAAAGTAGAATTAGGAAACCGATACCGTATTGGTTAAGGTTTCTATCTTGTAATCCTGCCCCCCATCCTATATAAGGTGGGTAGGAGGCCCTCTAGGGGGCATGAGCACAACGAGATCGTTAGATCAATACAACACCCAGCGGAAACAATCCCCAAACAGAAGTAGGGTATTATCTCTCATTGAGAGGGCCTGAACCTGTCTAAATCATTGTCTCCACATCCATTCACTTTTAGGTCTCGTGCGCTACCCCCTTTTCATATTACCGAAATCTAGTTTCGACAGTTGGCACGCCAGGTAGGGGTACGCCGAGTTTCCCATCAAGAAGCGCGATGGAATCAATTTCAACAGAAGCGCTGAGATCAATCTCAGTGAGTTTCAATGGCTTGAATCTCCAATCCGGGTTTTTCCCTTCTAACTTATTGCTGTTTATTAAATTGATATGTAAATATCAGATTAATCTCTTTGTATTTTTTGTTGTTCACATGTGATACCGCGGCACTACTGTTGCTGACTGATTTCTTCGCCTCCACGGTTGGTGTGCTCCGCCGCCGTTACTCATGGCGACATCATCTTCACCACCGGCCACCGTCATCGCTACCGACTGGTCTCTTCGCCTCCACGGTTGGTGTGCTCCGCCGCTGTTACTCGTGGCGACATCATCTTCACCACCGGCCGTCGTCATCGCCACCGACTGGTCTCTTCGCTTGCACGGTTGGTGTGCTCCGCCGCTGTTACTCATGGTGACATCATCTTCACCACTAGCCGCCGTCATCGCCGCTGACTGGTCTCTTCGCCTCCACGGTTGGTGTGCTCCGCCGCCGTTACTCATGGCGACATCATCTTCACCATCGGTTGCCGTCATCGCCGCCGATTGGTCTCTTCGCCTTCACTGTTGGTGTGCTCCGCCGCTGTTACTCATGGTGACATCATCTTCACCGCCGGCTCGCCTCCACCACCGCCGACTGGTGCCCTCCGCCTACATGGTTGGTTGGTCACACCACCGTTGCTGGGCGTCAGCATCTTCACCGCCGGCCATCGTCATCGCCACCGACTGGTCTCTTTGCCTTCATGGTTGGTGTGCTCCGCCGCTGTTACTCATGGCGACATCATCTTCACCACCGGCCGCCGTCATCGCCGCCTACCGGTTGCCTTCGCCGTCATTGCCGCAACCGTTACTAATGGCGATATCGTTTTCACCGCCGGCTCGCCTTCCGCCATCGCCGACTGGTGTTTTCATCGTCATTGATGGACAACCCTATCGTCACCGCGGGGAATACAACAAAACTAAGTCATCATTATTCTATTCCTCATATGATATTTTGCTTCTCTTTTGCGTCACTACACCAATTGGTTTTCCATTGCGTAGTGAGTCGGGGGCTATAGATGTTATATCATGTTTTTTCAAAAAACAGATGTTATATCATGTTTTTTCAAAAACTTTCATAATATTTATCTTGATTGCTTGCGAGATAATCTGAGTAAAAAATTACCGATCGAGATACAAAGCTCTATTTCCCTATGCTTCCCGTTTGGTTTGTCGATGGATAGTTGCCTTTGGGCCGATTTCTATCACCCGGGGGCTCGTTGGATGTAGTATATAACGCAAGGTGCTAAGTATTACTCGGAACAAATCAAAAGCATAGAGATAATGTAATTTGCTTTCTACTCTCCACAATTGTAAAAGTACCCGAGTAGTAAACTCCAATTCGTGAAACTTTGTTCCATTAATGACGAACTCATGTCAATGACTAGTCGGGCAGAGTGTTTAAACGTGATGAGTCACCTACTCGGGGAAATCAAAATCGACAAGAGGAGAAATACATATTTATAAATATCTTAAAATGCTTGAATTTTTCTCAAGTATTCTATTTGCATGAGATGCTACTCATCATACATGTTTATACTGCAGGATCCAAATCCAGATATGCAAAGTGGGGATTCATGGCTTTAAGCTTATCTCCTACGCTTCGGGAATGGATCAGTCAGAACATCACCATCGGCTCGCCTTCGTCATCACCGACTGGTGTCTCGCCTACACGGTTGGTTGGTCAAACCACCGTTGTTGGGCATATACGTCTTCACCACCGGCCATCGTCATCGTCGCCGATTGGTTTCTCCGCCTACACGGTTGGTTGGTCACACCACCGTTGTTGGGCGTCTACGTCCTCACCGCCGGCCATCGTCATCGTCGTCGACTTGTTTCTCCGCCTTCACGGTTGGTTGGTCACACCACCGTTGTTGGGCGTCTACGTCTTCACCGCCGGCTGGTTTTGTCGCTGCCGATTGGTGTTTATCTTAACGACTACGCGTCTTTGCCAATGGTTTGCTTTTGTTGCCACCGACTCGCATCCACGTCATCACGGCAGTGCAACTCTATCACCATTGTGGGACAACTTCATCTTCATTATTTTCGGCACCGACAAACTCTATTGCCACTACTTCAGAAGCATCGCTACTCAATAATCACGACGTCTCCAAGAACTTCGACATCTTGGCATGTGCTACCAAATATGATGTCGTGCCAATCTACTACAACAAGTGGCATTCCAATTTTCAAGATTTCTACTCGGACATCCTCAATGCGTATTTTTATTCAAGTGGTGGTTACTCGATGACAAGCTACAGTTCCTGACTCTATTATCAGTTGTTTTCCAACTAAGCATAGAGTCGGGGGCTACACAAATACGAGACTCGAAATTCGATAGACGTTATGTCAAGATGAAGCAATCAATTAACCAGCCAATGAGTTAATTCCGGGAGTCGTTATCTTCGACTTTGCTCCAGAGCAGCCGTTCTACTTCAGCAACTACAATTATTTCACCGATAATTTTTGGTTTCTGGATGCTACCACAATTTACTCCAAGTCTCTCAAGTATCAAGTTCAAGATTTAATCTACATGTCCAGGAGATTGAAATTATCAACCAATCAACTCAGATTTGACGAGTTGGACAACAACATTTGCTTTCCTCCAAGTGAAGCATCTGCAACAGTTACAACACCAAGTTCTACTGCCATCGTCATAAATCAACGGACATTGCATCAATCTTTGTCATGCAAGTGTTACCGTTAAGGAAACTACTCGAGCTTTGACATATTCTCAACAATTTGATGGATTATTGTTACTGAAGTCATCACCAGCACCTTTTCCATCGATATTATCGTGATCTCCGGTCAATTACCGTCAACCAAGGTGTTTGTTTCAGGGGTCCAAGCTTAATCAACACTAAATATCTGACCGGATCATTTTCGTCGACTTCTTGTTGAGTTTCCTCGGCATCGCCTCTACTTCATCGGCCTTGACGTCTCCACACTCGCTAATGCATGACTATGTCTTCGCCTTCGGTTGCCTGTGTCATCACCGACTTGTTATTTTGCCTTCACGGTTGGCCTACTACGCCGCCGCTGATGGGCGACCTCGTCATTATCATCGGCTGCTACACTGCTATTGACTGGATCACCGACATCACCATCTTCATCAACTTTATGCTATACCTCTTCATTGTCATGACCGTTGGTCACATCAGTTGTCGTCGACCGGTTTCTTCATCTTCATGATCGATGGATTTCATTATCGCTGCTGATGGGCAACTTCGTCTCCACTACTGACATCTTCATCGCTTCTGATGGGCGATATCATTCTACACATTGGTCATCTCGTCTCCATGCTGACTGCATCAGCTACTACCAATAGATGATTTCGATTACAACAGAAGGACAAGCTATACGCTCAGGGGCTTATCAGCTCAAGCATAAGGATCATACCTTCAATTTGGATTTGTTCTGGATACATATTCATGTTCATGAGTTTATCCCCTATGCTCAAGGCCTGGATCAATTATTATTTCCCACAAGGACTATCAGCCGAGTAGTTGTGCCAGTTGGGATTCAATTATCACATCTACTATGGTACATCCCATGAGGGGTAAATACTCGGATAAGAAGTCATTCACATGATATATACTTGGTCTATATTACCGGGAAGAATTATCACACGGCAGCATGTCAAGAGGCGTGTTATATGCGTAATCCTTTTGAGGGTATCGAAGCCATATTTTTTGGTCTAGGCCTAATATGTCTGTAGCCCGTATTTCAGGTGTGGCCAGTCACATTGGACTTAGGCATTTTTTGCTTAGGCAAAAGTGCGCGTGATCAAGTACCCAATACCATAAATCCTTTTATACCGCAGTTACTCAACTTTTTAGGAGTTGGTACAATGCACTTTAAAAGGTGATAAACAGTGAAACTTTATGTAACTACCCCGCTGACTTTTTTATATATAAGTCAAGGCACTGTTCGATCTATAAAACAGTCGATTAAATGTAATATCATTGCTTTTTACAACGTAAGTGAGCACTTTTATTGACCAATATTATGGCTTAGGCTGATTATATATTTTGGTCATTTTTCAGGCGGTTGGTAAATCCTTTATGAGTTTTATTTACTCGGATTTTATACCACATATGCCTTATGTTTCCAAGTATGGTAAAGCCGTGCGTCTTTTAGGGACTTAAGCACATCTGTTAAAACTGTGTGTGCATGGTGTATACTTAATGCTTTGGAAATTTCTTTATTCACGGTATACAAGCTTTTTTATAGCTATTTTTGCTATGTGAATTTTCAAAGATGTGGTAACTTTAGGTTGCATGCATCATATTTCATAAAGCAGTTGGTCTATCACTTGAGTCTTATTTACTCGGGGATTCATACCGTATGTGCTATCGTTATGCTACTTAGGTGGCTTAAAACCACTCAGCTGGTTAATCTATTTATTCCTTGACTATATGCTTAGTTTGTTCAACTAACCACATAGTCGGGGGCTACACCTATCAGGTGCATCTAGTCGATGCACCTGAGTTTATATTTTATTATTTTTTAGCCCTCCACAGTCTTCTGATTTGGTAAAAGTATTCAGGAGATCATGGCGAGGATGATTGAAGCACTTGGCTTTGAAGTAATTTAGTTCAAGAGAAGATTATCTTTTCGACTGTGAAGGTCTCAGGGACTACTGTGGAAATTATGGGTACCCATACCCACACGACATGGTTATCCGACTAGTTATAGGGGATAGCTTAGATCTATATAATATGTAACGGATCATGACTTGGGTATTACGTTTCCTTATGTATTACGGAACGGTCTAAAGTCTTGGTTTGGCAATATTGTAAAGTAGAATTAGGAAACCGATACCGTATTGGTTAAGGTTTCTATCTTGTAATCCTGCCCCCCATCCTATATAAGGTGGGTAGGAGGCCCTCTAGGGGGCATGAGCACAACGAGATCGTTAGATCAATATAACACCCGGTAGAAACAATCCCCAAACAGGAATAGGGTATTACCTCTCATTGAGAGGGTTTGAAACTGTCTAAATCCTTGTCTCCGCATCCATCCACTTTTAGGTCTCGTGCGCTACCTCTTTTCATATTGCCGAAATCTAGTTTCGACAAATAGCAAATGTTTGTGCCAGTGAATATAGAGGCTTAGAATTTATGGATTTTTATTTGAGCTCCTTGATGTTACTAACTTAATTATTTACCTGTACTTTTTTAGAAACTGCACAAGAAAAGTCAATTTGGGAGTATGTCTTTACAGCGGAATGGGATCCTTGGCTACGGCATATTGAGCTACAGTTAATTGCATATTGGGCCCTTTTCCTCGTCCGATTGGAATGGGACATACGACATAGTAAGCTACAGTAATCTGTACAGTATTCCAAAAACACTGTACCCATAGCTGATCTCTACTGCTCCTCAGAGCTACTAGATGGGCTGCGTTCTTTTAAGGGTTTTGGAACTCTTCCCCCAGGTACGTAAAATAGTAAAACAATAGATTAACATATGATTAATTAAATACTGATATTGTTTTTCAAATTATAAGTATTTTTATATATGCACATGTATTAAAAATAAGTGAAAATGATTAGAGATTTTTGTGATTGGTTCAGAAGAAGAGGTATGTGAAGAAATTAAATGGAGTTAGTTGAAAGGAGGTAGGTAGAGAAATGAATTTATTTTGGGATAATTTACTATATTAGAAATACTAGAAATAGTTATATTTTTTTACCAAGGTAGTAAAAAACTTGAAAATTAATTAATATGATTTTAAGTAACCTTTCTATTGATTTTTTTACAAAAATACACGGTTTAATAATTTAGGAAGCGTGTGTTCTGAAAATAAAGAGAAGTTAGGAAAGTGGAGAAAAGAACACACTGCTAGGGTGTGGTCGAACCTATGGGTTCGGAACCTGTCCCATCCCCTGACCCACAAAATGGAGCGATGAATTATCACATGATTAATTTTAGTATTAGCTTAAAAAAATGAAAAATGAAAAATATAATTTTTGAAGTAACTTAAAAACATACCATTTAACAGTGTGAGAAGTTAGAAAAGAGAATACAAAACACATCCTATAACTTTTGTGTTCTGTGCTTCGGACATCCGCATCCCCTTATTACTCAAGTACTCTCCCCGTCTAAAAAAAACTCAATATAAGATAGAATGTGATATTACCTAGGATAATGCTGGACACAAGGTTGGGTATATTTTGACGGAGGGAGTATGTAAAATCAAAGGTGTTTTTGATTATTATTCTGTGATGAACAATTGTCATTGGAGATTATTGGTTTTGTTATTTGGAATTTATTTGCGAAGTGGTTTTGGAGATGATTGGATTTCACAAGTGATATATAGGTACTACTGGATTGGGTCCGGTCAGACCAGGCGGTGGCTGCCGGTCAGACCGGCGTAGCCCGCGGTCTGACCGGCCGATATTGTGTTGATTTCGTTTTCGGGTTGTTTGTTTGGATATCCATGATTGTTTCATGAATATGACTTCTAGATGAATACTATGCGTATGTAATACTGTTGTTTGCTAACAATGAGTCAAGTTGGGGATAGCTTGGTCTCGGAATATGGTTTCTTTGTTTGTTTCATGTGTAGGTGAATTAATGCCGGGAGAGTATTTGCGGTGATTGACCGGGAGTCGGCTTGGGGATAAGACGATGTCCAGGGTGGTCAGAAACCATGCGGGATACTAAGGCTAGAGTTCAATGCACATGGAAGATGAAGGTTCCATATGGCATACGATGGAGGTATTATGTGCGTAGGGGATGCGGAGTCGAATTTGGAAGGAGTCCAAATTTGATGGGATTGATTATGTAAAGTTTGTTTCTTATACGAGAAGGTTTTCTAGAGTGATTAGGACTTCTAGTATGAGTTTGGTTAGTAGCTTTAGGCTACCTACCTTGGGTATAAATAGAGAGGGAGCGTGAGGCTTCCTGGTATCGCTTTTGGAGAGCAATTGAGTTAAAAGTTTTTGTTAGGGTTTCGAGTTTAGTCGAGATTTTTGTAAGGAGTGCTGTTGGTGCACTTTGTAAACACAGAGAGAATCAATAAAGTCGTCATCTACTTTAAGAGTTCTTTGATTTGTGTTTCATCGGGCTTCGGCGGTCCAACCGGTGACATACCACCGGTCAGACCGACGGCAAGTCGGCGGTCAGACCGGCGGCACACCTTCGATCAGACCGGAGGCAGATCGGTGGTCAGACCGATGAACATCTTCGATCAGACCGCAATCCGTTGAATTTGAGGGTAACTTTTATTTCCACTAAAAGTTTTGGTTTTTGGGCATACCAACTATTCACCCCCCTCTGGTTGGCTTAGTTCTTGCTATTCGATCCTACAGAGTAGTTGTATATATTTCAAATAAAGTACTTAGCCATTAAATTTAATTAATTAGGAGAAATAGAAAATCAAGATTCAATCAATCACACTATATATGCCAAATCAAGATCTGTAAAAGACTTGTAAGAAATATTGTTCGTGTATCCCCTTCCCCTTATATTTATGTTGCACATACTAGACACCTTGTGCCGTCAGACGATTCTGTTATGTTTCACTCACTGCACATATGCGTTCTTGGGATAGAAGCAGCTTACAATTTCACGCACTACGTGCTCGTTGGCTTATTACCGCAGCTAAAATTTGACTTTATAAACATAATTTAAAGCAATTATAATGTGTTTTTATTGTTTTCTTTTCCAGATTTAGCATTTTAACTGTTAAGAGTATAAATATAATAGTTTGACTCTAAAATTATTTTTCATTGCCTCGTTTATTTTTTCTTCATACTAGTATTTCCGAAGCCAACCAATTTGACATTTCTATTTAGAACACTTTGAAATTTTTTCGAGAAGGACTCTTTAATTTTAGGACTGGTTTTACGTGGTTTGCTGGTCACTCTAGTTCCCTAGCTCTATTTTTATGATGTTTAGAAACATAAGAAAACATATATCTGTAGTTATTTTTTAAAAACCAAGCTCAAAATTTCAGAATTAGATTTGGATTTTACTTTTAAAAAATATTTGACAAGCATGACATTAACGGAAGCAAATAAAATAGAAATAAAGTCGAAGTGAAGTGAGTGTAGCTTAATTTGTTGGTTATTTTTATTCTGGAACTAGTTTATCCAAATTTAAATACTACGCTTGATACGATGCTTATATATATATGATTAATTATTTTTTTAGTAATAGTTAATATATCCATCAACGTGTATATATTTACAGGGTTAGTGTACGCCTGTCATAAACGTCTACGTTTAGTTCATACTGTGTTTTAACAAAAAAATCAAAATCGAACTGGCGAAGATTCTCCGGAGATAAATGCCTGATCCTGAAAATATAAACGCAGGGAGACAAACCAACATTCCTTCCAGCATTTTTTCCACCCACCAGCATTTACCGCGCACGCATTCCGAGGCGGCCCCTCATCTCATCAAGTCTCCATCTCCTTGTTTTCTTCTGACCAAGGAGGGCATTTTCGTCAGAGGAAGAACATTTCCAACGGCCCAATTCTTCCCCCACATCCGTTTCTGAATTCTAATCAGATTCAGATCCCTTTCCCTCTGCAGTAAGAAACGTTTCTTAATAATTTTCTTGATTCCCCATCCAGAGAAAGAAGTAAATAATTAAGCCCAAATCTTGCATGGTGACCACGTGCCAGTGACACATTCTGTCAGAGAATGGGATTAGCCGTTTTGTTAACCACAAATCTCTGACAGAACTAGAGTGAGAAACAATCTGTGCCAAAATCTAGAGAGAGAAACCTCTGCAGAGAGAGAGAGAGAGAGAGAGAGAGAGAGAGAGAGAGAGAGAGAGAGAGAGAGAGAGAGAGGCCTTTGTATAGTACAGTTGCCCACTCATCTCTCGCACTCGCAATGCGCCTTTTGATGTCACTCACGGCTGCTCTCTTTTGATCTTTTCCTCTTTTTCTTCTTCTTGTTTGAAGCATCATCAACTAGGGCCTCTTTCCTTTGCTCGTTTTATCTTTATAGCTTCTCTCTCTGCCCTCTTCTTCTTCCTAGCCGAATTCTGCTGGCTCCATTGCGGCTACTGTTCTTGGGTTGCTCTCTCTCTCTCTCTCCTTCCTTTGGTTTGGGTGGTTTTCTTTCGCACAAAAAACTAGTTCTTGATTGGTTCTTGCCATCTTTGGAAAGGCATTGCTTTGGGTGTGTGTCAAGATTGTACTGGGAGCATTAAGCTGGGATCTTTTGTCTGGTACTTGATTATCTAATTTGTTTGTTGTTGGCTTGTTGCTGTGTACTAATTACCCTTGCATTTGGGAGCTCATAACATTGCTTTTCTGTTTTGCAGATTGTAGAGGGCTTCTGGTTCTTGTCACTGGGGATGCTTTAGAGAATTTCATGGTGTCCATTACTGCTGGGTCATAAAGTTTCCATCTTTGGCAAATTTACTCGGAGGAATTCTTGAGCTGTGCTACTGTTTCTTTCCCCTGATAAATCAACCAAGGGAAGGGAAGGCCTGTTCTCTATATCTTTCCCTTTCTTGTTCTTCATCTTCGTAACAATTTTAACCATCTTGAAGAAAAGGAAGTGTTTTGTTGTGAAATGGCTGAGGTGAAGCCTGAGGACATGGTCCATCATCCACCCATGGACCAGCTCCAGGGATTTGAGTACTGCATAGACTCCAATCCATCCTGGGGTATGTCGTGTTACACTGCACTGAAGTGTTCTATGATTGGTTGGTTTGTAGCATATATGTTACTAACCCGAGTGGTTCTGGTTGTTGCAGGTGAAGCAATTGCTTTGGGCTTTCAGCATTACATTCTTTCCCTGGGTACTGCTGTGATGATCCCAACAATGCTGGTTCCTCTTATGGGTGGAAATGATGTGAGAATTGCTTCATTTATTAACCCGTCTTTTTGCTTAGTAGAATTCCAGCTTCTGTATCAGTTATCAAATGTTACAGCATATTAATATTGTAGGACCAATAATGACTATTCTTACTAAAATTTTTATTTCATTTGCTTTCAATAAAAGCATGACAAAGCAAGAGTTGTTCAAACGCTGCTATTTGTTACTGGGATAAAAACACTGCTCCAGACATTATTCGGCACTCGACTTCCTACTATCATTGGGGGCTCATATGCATTTGTTGTTCCAATCCTCTCCATTATCCGTGACCCATCGCTTGCGCAAATTGCTGATGGCCATACTGTAAGTATGCAATGATGTTCAAGCACATTTCAAATAGGCTATTGTTAATTATGGCCATTTTGGTACTGGAAAATTTTTGTTGTATTTAACTAAAGTATCTGTTTTGGTTCATTTGCAGAGATTTGTGCAGACAATGAGAGCAATACAGGGCTCCCTGATAGTCTCCTCAAGCATTCAAATAATTCTTGGCTATAGCCAATTGTGGGCAATTTGCTCCAGGTACCGCAACTCACGCCATATGCTTGAATAGGACGTACGATGCATTTATCTGTTTCTCCCCTAAAAAATATTCTTCTGCCATTATATGTCCAAATTTGTGCAAACATTTATACTGAGGGCATTTATTTGATAAACTTTGCTGGACCGATATGACATTGATGTGTGTAGATATTGCATTTCAGATGATTAATATTTTAATCTTCATACTAGATTACTAGCCAGCCACTTTATGTTGCTCTCAGTTTGAGTAGTGGGCATCATGACTTTAGAGAAAGTGAAAATATGCTAGTATACTAATCAAAGGGAGACCAAAATACTCGAAAGTGATGGGACATGTTTGCTACCTTCATGTCGACGATAAGAATAAGATGACAGTAGTTTGATACCATGATGTGCATGTTGCAGGTTCTTTAGCCCACTTGGGATGGTTCCAGTGGTCGCGCTTGTGGGGCTTGGCCTATTTGAGAGAGGATTCCCTGTGGTAAAAGCTCTAGTAGCTATCCTTACTTCCACTCTCTGTATGACAGTACCAGTCAATTCAATGTTAGGTTCTTGCGATTCTGAAGAATGTCCACATAATCCAGAAGCAAAGAATATTATTTCAACATAACCTTTTGAAGCATTTACTTGCTTCTTTTGTACCATATAATTTAGCTGATAAGTTAAATATTAGGATCATTATTATTTTTAGCTTATTTGAAGCATCGAAGTTAGGATCCACTATTATTATTGGTTTATTTGAATCATACTCCTAGAATTCATGAAAATTACCCAACTTAGTCGTAAACATTCACCATTAAAAATGTGATTGGTTGTTGCCTATGCTAAGCTGCTTCCATCATTGATTAATCATATGTAGTGTTCACTTAAATATTTACTTCCACCTTCGCAAATTTGGCTCCTGGAGCAAATCAATTCTTGCACCTATTTAAAGCTATTTATGTTACAATAATTGTTTACCCATACTTAATTAGGTTGTTACACATTTTATCAGGTTGGGAGATGTGTGGAGATCGGCCTTCCAATGCTCATCCTGTTTGTCGCGCTCTCCCAATATCTGAAGCATGTAAATGTCCGGCATGTTCCAGTTTTGGAGAGGTTTTCGCTGCTTATATGCGTTGCTCTTGTGTGGGTATATGCCCACATCCTCACAGCAAGTGGTGCCTACAAGCACACAGCCCTGCTCACCCAGTTCAGCTGCCGGACAGACCGTGCCAACCTCATCTCTTCTGCTCTATGGTTGGGAGTCTGCCACATTAGCTGATTAATTTTTACATCTACATTTTACAACAAACTCTCATGTTCAAGTTTTCACTGTCTTGAAGGATAAGCATTCCGTTCCCGTTGCAATGGGGTGCACCAACATTCAGTGCAAATCATGCGTTTGGTATGATGGCTGCCGTCGTGGTGTCGTTAATTGAGGTACCTTGAAATACTTGGCAAATACATGGTTTCTCAGAGCATTTTTCAGTGTTCTGAGAACATTTCAATACTGCAGACAACTGGAGCTTTCATGGCAGCGGCCCGGTTGGCAAGCGCAACACCACCACCTGCGTATGTGCTGAGTAGAGGCATTGGATGGCAGGTTAGTGGTCTTCTCATAGGTTAATTCATGAGTATTAACTTGGAATACCCACTACATTAGTTAAATGTTCATAAACATTTTAAGAGCCAAATTTTGTTTCTAGTAAAGAAATATAAATTTTTGGATGGATAATTCTGCTAGTGATCAACTCCCTTTTAACTTTTCTGCTCGAATATGTGAATTTTTCAGGGAATAGGTACCTTACTAGATGGTCTATTTGGCACTGGGACTGGATCTACTGTTTCTGTGTGAGTGCATCTGCTATACTGATACTGAGTTTTCACCCTATGTTTGCTTTGTCAAAGCACTCCTAATCTTTTGGCTGTAATTCAGTGAGAATGTTGGTCTTCTTGGATCAACAAGGGTTGGTAGCAGGAGAGTGATACAGATTTCTGCAGGATTCATGATCTTCTTCTCCATGCTAGGTAGCATTTCTCCCTAGCATTCAACAAACATTTTTGCTGTTTTTTTTAGGAGTTCTGAACCTGTTATGGTTGTAGGAAAATTTGGTGCATTATTTGCCTCCATTCCGTTCCCAATATTTGCGGCTATATACTGCGTAATGTTCGGCATTGTCGGTAAGCAGCCCAGACAAACATGACAAAATGAGTTTTTTTTTTCGCTTTTGAAATGTAGTTAAAGAACAGCACACTCATTTGATTGTCTTCAGCTGCTGTGGGACTGTCCTTTTTGCAATTCACCAACATGAACTCAATGCGCAACCTCTTCATTGTCGGTGTCTCCCTCTTTCTTGGCTTATCAATACCAGAGTACTTTTCTCGGTATACCACGAGCGCACAACAAGGACCAGCGCACACTAAGGCTGGATGGGTTCGTAGTTTTTTACTCTCTAACATTTCAATTTCCATTTGGAATGAACAGCATACACAACAAATCTATATCTAGTACATTGCGGTAACACAATGCTAATT
Source organism: Oryza punctata (assembly GCA_000573905.2). Lineage (NCBI taxonomy): Eukaryota > Viridiplantae > Streptophyta > Magnoliopsida > Poales > Poaceae > Oryza > Oryza punctata. Next base: position 14,123,416 of record CM002496.2, read on the forward strand.
GACTGCAAAAAAATGTGATATTACCTAATGTTATTCCTTATTTGTTACCAAAAAAACTGTTACAAAAAAAAACTTAGACAAGGAGTCAAGAACAATAACATGTTTAATTTCAAGTCCAAAATAATGATATTGGTTTCATCATTTATATGCTATTCATGTTCTGACATTGGTTCTCCAATGTTCTTAGAATATTTGATATTTTCCTGCAAGTCTGTTCATTGTACATGTTTACACTGGAAACCAGAATTTGAATTGTGCTGCTCTTGTGTGCAGTTCAATGACTACATCAACAGTGTTTTCTCGTCTCCACCGACCGTCGCCCTCATCGTGGCGGTTCTCCTTGACAACACACTCGATATCAGAGAGGCGGCAAGGGACCGGGGAATGCCATGGTGGGCGAGATTCAGAACGTTCCGAGGCGACAGCAGGAATGAAGAGTTCTACACCTTGCCATTCAACCTCAATAGGTTCTTCCCACCATCTTGAGTAGCAGCAGAGCTGCTAAAATTCAGAAAATGCAAAGACAAGTTCCAGATGGACCAAGCAGCATTGCAACTGACATGTAGTCTGCTTTTGATAGGGTAGAACAGAAAGTTGAGCTGACCAAATGAGCCATTTTACCAGCAAGCAAGGAGGAACTCTCTTCTAGCTGTCCACTTTGTACATAGAAACGATTCGTTTTTCATTTCATCAGCTTTGACACCGAGGATGTCGGATTTTTCTGTAAGCAATTAATTAATATCTTGTGAACAACGAGTCATATTAGTTTGAATAAGAACTGTTAGTTATAATTTTTTATCCATTACATCCATCTGCAACTAGCCATATACAAGCTTTTTATTTTCTTTTGTTGAAATTCAGATGTACATCCCTATGGTTATTGGTGGCCATGAGTGATCTTTAGTCAGGATACCAATTTGCACCAAAGTTTGACAAAAAAGATTTACATGTTGATCATCCCAGAAATTGCAACAATGTGTTATGAGCCACAAATCACAAATGTAATGGACCAACATGTAGCACGGAAAAATGTTAAAATATTGTAGTGCTTATCTACGCACAATAAATAGTTTGTTTTAACATGGCAATTATGAAGGGAGAAATGCGTGGAAGTAGATTTGATGAATAATGGGTCCAGAAGAATACACATTTTATATAACAAAAACATGTAAAAAGAGCACTAAACCGACCTTAGCTCAGTTGGTAGAGCGGAGGACTGTAGTTTGATGCGGATTAATCCTTAGGTCGCTGGTTCGAATCCGGCAGGTCGGAAGTTTTTTTTATTTATTTTTCGTTGTTGCGAATTATTTATATACCTCACAAATAGAAAAATGCAATATTTTTCATGCACTTCGACACTCATTGAGGAAGAGCCGATTTGACTCTCCTCTATAGGCTAGGATTTGCTTGCCCAAGCAAGCTCATTGCCAAATAAATATGCGTTTTCTTTTTCTGACCAAACAAGACTAATGATTATTCTAGCCTAGCATCCAAACGCTCCCTTCATATTTGTCTTCATCACCCTCTAATTACTAGTCTTGTACTTTAGTTACCCCTATATAAAGCTCAATTCCCATGACAGTTCTTCTCTTATTTTGTTAACCTCCACTGATCCAATGGTTAAATGTTAATTAAAATAAGCTTTACATGTCAAATAAAGGATTATTGTATTCATGTAAGACAAGACGATATATAGAAACTAGTGACACAACCTTAATCTTATTAAATTTTTATTGTAAGCATGCCTAATATTTATGGGAACAATAATTTAAACCCTGGTTGTATGGAGTTGTGCACCCACAAGGCCACAACTCACTCCACCACTATACCATCAATGATTTCTCTTAAAATACATTTAGTGATAAAATAAGTCATAATAAAACAAAATAAATGATACTTATAATTTTTTAATAACACAAATGGTTAAACACCATTTCTAAAAATGAGGTAGTATAATCCGATTCATTGAATTGCAACATAAGAAAATATCATATTTTCCTCAAATTTATCCAATTTTAGATTCAAACAGCCACAACAACGCAAAACTAGTGCTAAGTTTGTAATAAAACTATGTACTTTGAAAGTTCAACCAAACAGTTTTTAAGATAGAATACCGCTAACTTTATGACCACAAATTTGGTTTGCGCGGGTGGAATTTTAATTGAATTTTACCAAGTTTAGGACGTGCAGCTGATCTCCATTTTTATACCATGCGTTAAGGGACGTACTGTGGAGAATATGAGTACCGAGTACTCACATGGTCTCTATATTCAACAGAGATATGAGGCGGGCCAGATCCGTGTATTATATAATAGAGGAGGACTCGGTTACCATGTTGCCTTATATCTTAAGATAGAGTATAAAGCCTTGATTGGATACACCATGTAATAGATTAGGAAACTGATGTTGTGTCTGATTAGATTTCTTCTTTGTAACCCTGCCCCCAACCTATATAAGGCAGGCAGGGAGCCCCTTCCAAGGGTATGAACACAGATCAGCACAATCAGATCATCATATCAATATACACCCGGTGAATACAATCCCCAAACAGGAGTAGGGTATTATTTTTCGTCGAGAGGGTCTGAACCTGTCTAAATCTTTATCTTCCGCATCCATCCACTTTAGATCTCATGCGCTAACCCCTTTTCATATTGCCGAATTCTAGTTCCGACAGTTAGCGTGCCAGGTAGGGGTGCGTTGAGAGTATCGTCGACAAGTGTGATGGAATCAATCTCATGAGCTGTCGGATCTGTCTTCGCTTGAAGACAGGCTTTCTGCTTCGGAAGCCTCGACTTTCTCACCTACGGCTTCAACAAGCTTTCCCTCTTTGGCTTAGATCCAATCTACCCGGGGAGATCAATTTTTGCGAGTGTTTTTCCGATGGATCCAACCGTCGATGTCGTTGAGTTTTCTCTTTCAACTTATCGTTGTTTACTAGATTCATTTCTAATCTCATATTAATTTCTTGCTATTTTTTGTTGTTGTTCGCATATAATTACGCGGCACTACTAAGGTGATTGATGACGGTGATGGACTCGCGGCATCGCTTCGTGATCAATTGGCCACGAGCCTACTTCACCACCGCCATTGCTGATGGCCACATTGTCTTCACCGCCGGCCGCCGTCATCACTGCTGACTGGTTTATTCGCCTTCAAGGTTGATGTACTCTGCCACTGTTGCTGATGGTGACATCGTCTTCACCGCCGGGTGCCGTTATCGCCGCCGACTGGTTTCTTCACCTTCACGGTTGGTGTACTCCACCGCAGTTGTTGATGACGATATCGTCTTTACCGCCGGCTACCGTCATCACCGCCGACTGGTTTCTTCGTCTCCACGGTTGGTGCACACCGCTGGCGACATCGTCTTCACCGCCGACCACATCATCGCTGCCGATTGGTGCATTCGCCTTCATGACTGGCTTATTTCGTCGCCATTGATGGATGACCTTCTCCCCACATCGGCTACCTCTATCATCACCGAGGGGAATACTAAAAAGCTAAGTCATTATTAATTTTCCTCTTTATATGATATTTTCTTTTTCCTCTGCCTCACTACATCAATTGGTTCTCCATTGAGTAGCAAGTTAGGGGTTACATATGTTATACTATATTTTTACAATAATTTTCATAGTATTTATCTTGATTGCTTGCGAAATAATCCGAGTAAAAAAGTGTCGATCAAATTATAAAGCTCTATTTTCCGATGCTTTCCGTTTGGTTTGTCGAGCATGGTTGCCTTTGAGCCTATTCCTAGCAGCTGGGGCTTGTTGGGTAGGGTGTACAATGCAAGGTACTAAGTATTACTTGGACAAAATAAAAAACATAAGGATAAACTAATTTGTTTTTTTGCTCTTAACGATTGCAAAAATACCCGAGTAATAAATTCTAATCCGTGAAGCTTTGTTCCATGAACGACGAACTCATATAAATGACTAGTTGGGCAGAGTGCTTAAACGCAAGGAGTTATCTACTTGGGTAAATCAAAATCGGTGAGAGGAGAAATACATTTTTATAAATATTTTTAATTGTTTGAATTTTTCTCAAGTACTATATCTACATCAGATACTACTCATCCTACATGTTTATACTGCAGGATCCAAGTCAAGATATGCATAGTAGGAATTCATGATTGTAAGCTTATTTCCTACGCTTCGGGAATGGATCAGTCAGAACACCACCATCAGCTACCTTCGTTGCCGCCGACTGGTGTCATCGACTTCACAGTTGCCCTAATGACGCCGCTGATGGGCATCTTTATCTTCGCCGCTGGCTGCCTTTGTCGCTGCTGACTGGTGTCTCCGCCTTCACGGTTGGCTTTTTACGTCGCCATTGATGGGCGTCTTCGTCTTCACCACCGGCTTGCCTTCGTCGCTGTCGACTGGTGTCTCCGCCTTCACAGCTGGTTTTTTATGCCGTCGTTGATGGGCATCTTTATCTTCACCAATAACTGCCTTCGTCGCCGCTGACTGGTGTCTACGCCTTCACGGCTGCCTTTTTATGTCACCGTTGATGGGTGTCTTCGTCGTCACCACCGCCGACTGGTGCCTCCGCCTTCACGGTTGGCTTTTTATGTCGCCGCTCATGGGCGTCTTCGTCTTCACCGCCGGTTTGCCTTCGTCGTCACCGACTGGTATCCTCGCCTTCACGACTGGCTTTTTATGCCGTCGTTGATGGGCCTCTTCGTCTTCACCGCCGACTTGCCTTCGTCACCACCGACTGGTGTTTTCGCCTTCACGGTTGGCCTACTATGCCATTGTTGATGGGCATCTTCATCTTTCACCACCGGCTTGCCTTCACCGCCACCGATTGGTGTCCTCGCCTTCACGGCTGGCTTATTCTGCCGCCGTTGATGGGCGTCTTCATCTTCACCGTGGGCTTGCCTTCGTCGCCACCTACTGGTATCTTTGCCTTCACGGCTGGTCTATTACACCGTCGTTGTTGGGCGTCTATATCTTCACCACCTCCTTGTCATCGCTGCTGCCGATTGGTGTCCACGCCTCCACGGTTGTGCATCTCTGCCACCATTGTTGGAGAACTGCATCTTCATTGTCTTCATCACCGACAACCTATGTTGCCCCTACTTCACCAGCTTCGCTACATCACTGACCGCGACATCTCTGAGAACTTCGACATCTCGACACGCGCCACTAGATACGACGTTGTGCTAACCTACTACAAGTGGTGTTCCAATCTTCAAGATTTTTACTCGGACATCCTCAACGCATATCTTCACTCCAGCGATGGCTACTCGACGACAAGAAGCTACAGTTCTTGACTCTATGTTCAGTTGTTTCCCAACTAACCAAAGAGTTGGGGACTACACAAACACAAGACTAAAAATTCGACATGCCTTATATCAAGATGAAGCAAACAACCAGTCAACGAGTTCTATGAAATCAACTTCGGGAGCCATTAGCTTCGTCTTTCCTCCAAGTGAAGCATCTTCAACAACTACAACACCAAGTTCTACTACCATTATTATAAATCAAGAGGTATTTCCTCAATCTTCGTCATGCACACGCTAGTGATAGGAGGTGGGCCAGATCCATATATTATGTAATACAGTAGAACTCGGTTGTCATGTTGCCTTGTATCTTAAGACAAGGTATAGAGCCCCGACCAGGTACTACTATGTAATAGATTAGGAAACTGATGTCGTGTCCGGCTAGATTTTTCCTTTGTAACCCTACCCCCAACCTATATAAGGTGAGCAGGGAGCCCCTTCTAAGGGCATGATCACAGATCAGCACAATCAGATCGCTAGATCAATATACACCCGGCGGATACAATAATCCCCAAATAGTAGTAGGGTATTACTTCTCGTCGAGAGGGGATGAACCTATTTAAATCTTTGTCTTCCACATCCATCCACTTTAGGTCTCGTGCGCTACCCCTTTCATAATGACGAATTCTAGTTTCGACACGTACTCACCAGTGTGTAATGTGGGGTGTTGTGTGTAGTGGTACTGAGTAATTCGTTCAAAATAGGTAGTTTTATTTGACCATGAAAATTTTTTGGGTGAATAGCCAATCGTACCTCCAGTTTGTTCAATTTAGTCCTTCGGGTTTCATTTTGTCCACATAAGTCCTCTAAATCTTTGTTTTGGCTTAAAATCATCCTTAGGCCTACTTAATATGCCACATGGCTATTTATAGCTAACATTTCTATTAGGAAATATCCCTTTTGCCCTTAGTATGCATATACTAGAAAAGAGAAAAAACAAAATAAATAAACAATATTGCAGATGTACTTTCATTATTTCAACCGTACACATAAGGTTAAGCTTAATGTCTATCACGTATACACTTGAAAGTATGGAACTATTTTCGTTTTACGTAAATTACAATGCATTATCTATAAAAAATTTCATTGCACGTAAAATTCAATGGTAAAACGTCATATATATTAATGTTTAATAGGAAGTTGGGATTTCGGGGATCTCGCCATACATTTTCATTGCCGAATGGTAAGGCTTTTTTTTCGTTATTTTTTTCTTATATACATATGAATGAGAGGGTATAAGCGTTATTTATCAAAAGATGTTGGTTATGTTTAGCCACATGGCTTCTAAGTATATCCAAGGATAAATTTGATATAAAATGAAAACCTGAAGAACTAATTTGGACAGATCGAGACGTCAAGGACTAAATTGAGTATTCGATGAAACTTAGAGGACCAATTTGGCAAAATACGAGTGGGGGAAGCAGAATTGCATGATTGCATCTGAAAACGACCCTGCGAGAAGCTGCGTGTGGGGCTGCATAGTGGCGGCAGGTGTCGACGGCGATGGCGTCGCCGCGGCCCCGCCTCCCTCCGCCGCCTCGCGCGGTCGCGCCGTTTCTCAACGGCCGCATTATCCGCGCCAGCCACCGCCTCCGCCGCCGAGGCGAGGAGACGCCGTATGTCGAAGGCTGATTTCTTTCCGAGTAGGTCGCTCCATATCTTATTTCGTAGTAAACCGCTGATCTATGTCTCGTTGCCCCCCGAAGGATGATTTCTTTTTATTTATTTTTTAACAGCAATCCATGAATGTTTTTCGATTTTTACCAAACTGACGCTGTCCCCCGAAGAAATGCATATGATTTTCTTTTATTTGTATAAGTGTATGCATTTGTTCGTCTTTTAACTTAAGCGGTTCAGTGATTTCTAGTATGAGGAATTAGGGAGGATGTTTGAGTTCTTGTTCGTTGTGACTTATGAACTCAGTAGAACACCTTTTTTTTAAGATAATGGAGAAGTATTTTTTGATACAATACCTTATGTGAGCATATTTGCTAACATAGAGGATATAATGTGTAAATGCTTATGAAGGTGTATAGGTTCTACAAGGGAGGCTGGTGGATGTTCTGGTTTCCAGTATTCCTTCTCACTCGATAACAAGAAAACACAGATGATAGTTCAAGTTGATGTGCTTTGGTTTGAAGTTTACACATTTTTATATATATCTACAAAATTTTGTTAAGAGGTGAAACGCATTATCTCAGAAACACTTTGGTGGAAATCATGAAACACTTCTGGTTTCCATTAGTTTGACCATGTTACAATTTACAATTGTCAAAATGCGAAGCACATTAAAATACATTTGTGGAGAACATGAAGCCTAATTTCTATAAGTTTGATCGTGTTACAATTGCATGTCTCATTCTTTTGTTTAACTGCAGGGTCTTCGAAAAGGATGGTGTTAAGTTCATTGTTGGCAATCTATCCTATGACTTTGTGAAAGGTGCAACCGTGGATTACACCGAGGAGCTTATACAGTCAGCTTTCCTGGTTACTCTTATTGTTAGAAACTAATTTACAGTATATATATTTTTACAAGGAGGACAGTACTACGCTTAACTCAACTAGCCTACAACCCATCTAGGTATTATCCAAAAGAAATATGAATGGCTTGGTGGTGATATTGGTGCCTCAAGATTGGATTGGCACTTGGCCTGACTGAAAGATTGCCAAAATCCTTGAGCTACTGTACGCTCTAAAGTAACTATGTTGTCTACCAAAGTTGATCTACAAATTTTCCATCAGTACTTAAAATACTACTAAGTAGATTGCAAAGCCTATTTGATCAAGAGTCCTACTTCGGTGCTCTCTACTTGTGGTAGAAAGATCAAGTATTCGAGTGTGTCGCCTTTGCTTTCAATCTGTTTCAGTAGTCCTCTACAAGATAAAGGAGGTTAATAAAGAAGTTGTTGTGCTCTATTGTGTATCGAACCTGGATCAACAACCCTGTTGTTGATTAAAATTTGTACTCCCCAAACTCTTAATGAAATCCGCCAGCGATCTTCCTCTGGCCCAACGAGAAAAAGTATTCAAGGTGTGCAGAGTGAGCATTTAATGTTGTTAACATAAAAGATCAAAGTGACCTCGATGTATAACTAATATCACAAAGTTCTAAAAGTGAAAGGTTATTCTAGAAGTGACCTTGATGAAAATTTCACTGCCATGGTTTCCCTCCGTATCATTATCTGCCTCTAATGTGTTACCTTCTAATGTTCTTGATTTATGGTGCACAATAAAGATCATCGATTTAACAGTGATCTCTTAGGAATAACTTTCCTTGTACCATTTTAAATAAAATACTGACTAACGATTGTAGTTTAATGTACTTGGAAATGCTCTTTTCTTTTTGAGCGTAGGTGTCAACAAATCCAAGTGTAGTTGGTGGATGCAGCTGCAAGAGTTCATTCATGGTTAAATGATTTGAGCATTACTAGTATTAAAAAGAGGTAATCTGGCAAAGCACTCTGTTGCAGAATCTGCTTATTTGATAGTTATGATTGGCATATATCATTGGTGGTATTGATGATATTTACTGCAGTGTAGAATTTTGTTATATCCTGCCACTTTGCTACATCTGTCTTGCTTAACACTTGCAAGTTAAACATGAATTGTATTGATTTTGTGTTTGTTCCCTGATTCCTTTTTGCTGTGGGCCACTGCTGAAAATGCCAATGAAAATGCACTTGTATTTTTGATGTACCAGAATTTACATCTTACTTTGCTTTTAAGTAACACACATTACTATGACAAAATTCTTTAATTCATCTTTTAAGCTTTGTGAAGATGTACACTTGTGTAGTACACTATCACATGATAAGGTACTGCATGCGCAGTTGCAGTGCAATTAGATATTTCACATTATTGAAATATTTACTTGGAAGACAGAAATCTTATTGATGGTTCTATGTCCTTACGAGAAACTGGATACTATCAAACAACTAGAACTTCAAGTCACGTATACATTTTAACTGAGCACACCTTGGCTTTACATAGCAACTACAATCGTGTTGGATACTGGACAATGCTGCTGGTAGCCTTATTAACAAATCACCCAACAAGCCTAAGCCCAAAAGCTTTGATGCTTATAAATTTTGATCCTATTAAGTCTTTATATTCTAAGCTGACCAGTTTTTTGCTGGTTTAGTATTCATAGATTTACATCATGTCATTGTGTTTGCTAGTGATGAACGTTCCATGAAAACCATAGGGTATTCTTTGTGGCAATATTATTTTGGCAACAGGAGCACCTTCAAATCTTTGGGCATCAATAATGTGCACCTGCAACATAGAAACATAAAATTTTCAAATTCAAAATTTGATTGTCTGTGTCATTCATGCAGAAAATGGCGTGCATATATATATGTGATATGATGTAACAAGCACTTGCCTGTGATGTATTAGACCTCTCGTTATGTACAAAAGAAATTATCCACCCGTCATCTTCATGTGAGCCACCAACTCTTGGAACAAATACTGCTCCGGAGCAGAATTGATCTTTTCCAAACCCGTGATACTCTGTTTTTATTAGATCTTCAGATGTCTGGATTAGGACATGAATTCAGTTTGAAAATATAAGATAAAGCTTAGTTGGAGTAGTGTAGCAAGTCCATTTTCAATGTACCTCTGCAATTACATTATCTCTCTCTTCAAGACAAAGTTTTGCAAGGCCTCCATATTTAAGGATTACTATAAAATACAGAAAAGAACTATAAATCAAGGTGTGATGCACAATCATAAATTTTATGAAATATATGTATAATCTATACCATGGACTTATACTTCTTGATTTGGTAAATTACATAAAAACTGTTTTTAGGTAATACCTTTCTCATTAACGCCGTAAGAGCTTGCCAAAGAATCCACCACTTGTGCATAGGCATAACTATGATGCAGGCCCATATAGTGGTTATTGATCATTGGGAATTCCATGGAAAACTCAGTTCCAGTTAAATATTCCCCTGAAACAGCCTTTGTCTTCATGTTTAATCTCCACTGGTATAATCGAGAGAAGAATCCTTCATTAATTCCTTGTTTCACAGTATACTTAATAGGATCAGAGAGCAAATCATGTTTGTTTAGACTGATCCTAGGACCTGGAATGATGGAGTCAGCTGAACGAAGGCCCCTGATAACAACCTATTTTAGAAAATGAAAATGAGAATCGTACTGCATATACTTGGTAATGATGGATATTTGGGAAAAACAGAACACTATGCTAATACAGTTACAAGTATATGAAACAAGATTACAACTATCAGAATATTATACCTCATCACCCTCTTCAAAGCAGTTAATAAAATGGAACATGCAGAATGGTTCAACGTCAAACCACATAACTGACCCTGCATTACCATAACGGGGCATAACTCCTATTCTTGCATAACTGTCCTTCTCAAACTTGATCAACCTATTCCAGGGGATTGTGTTCTTATGGTTTGCAGGTTAAGCCAAGAATTTCTTTAATAAAATAAGCTTGACTGAAATACTTACTGATCGCCTCTAATAAGTCTATTGATATCGATGGTAAGTGGTATATCCATGATTATGTTGTACCTACATTAGGGGACTAAATTGTGTAAACTTTCCTTTTTTTGTTTTACTGGAATTCTAGTAGTACAATACTGTTTTGGTTGTATCATAAGTAGAACATGTTGAAATGGTTTGCAGTTTAGTCAATGAACTACAACGAAGAAAATAAATGTTGTTTGGTACCCAGACATACTTGAGAGTAACTCCTATGTCATGGCAGAGTATACATCTGTCTAGGTTGAGGTCAACTTTATGTTTTAGTTGAGTCCCATCAGCTGCAGTATTATCAAACTCCAATTGAGGTCAAACTTTGAATTCAAACTTGGTAGAGAGGACTTTATTAAATTCCTAACTAAATTAACAAAATACCTGAGACAACCCCAATAATTAGGAAAGGCCTCTTTGCATCTGAACCATAGATGACAAGCTCCCCTGATCCAGGAGCTACCTACATCCATTTGAACCAAGTGATTTAAAACAATTTAAATGATAAAACAAAATAGCACTAAAACATGGAGCAGAAAGATTTTACTCAGAATGTGAAGTCATGTAATGTGTTTTACTTTACAACTGTTTGTAATTATTTGTATAATGTAACATGCTCAAATAAAAGATGTTCAACATGTTGTATTTAGATGTATTGAGTTCTGATGAGCTCCACATATGTTTTTGTTTGCAGTTAAATAGCAACGATGGGCTATCTAGTGAAACACATACTATTCATAGGCAAGATTTATTGTACAAATTACAGAGATTTTTATGTGGCTACTTATGAATCTGCAGTAGGCTTCCATACTATGTGCTACACATCTCATTGCATAACAGTGACAGCCACGGTCTCCATTATGTGCCAAATGCCATGTTCTTGGTCCAACAATTTTCTTGTTGAAAAATTTCAAGAGCACAGATGTAATTGAAATAGTCTGAAGATTCTATTTGAAGTGCACAGACCCCTGACTTTGCACATATTATACCTAACCATCTTATTTTTCATTAGAATTAACCGATATGCAGGATGAACTTGCTACACATACAGTATTTGTTAACTTGTAGTGGTTTATCAGTTTATTCTTGTGATGTGTGATTGCTTATGTAGGATACAGTTAATGACCAACCATACCTTTGGGTGAGCTGTGAAGGGCCTATCCCATTCCCCGTTAATGTCCCAGCTATCACCTGTGTCGAGATTTTTTATGCAGATTTCCTGAGGCAGGTGGTTCTCAGAAACAGCATACACCCTTCCAGCATGCTCAAATACATTGGTGTTGCTGATGTTCTTGTTCACTCTGCCAAACCTCATCTGCATTGCATATAATTTATCCATTTCTGATTGTCTGAAAAATAACATATAGTTTATTAGGCTTGTGAAGTGTTATTTTACATAGTTGAGAATGTAGGCCGCGATGATGGCTGCAGAGTCGCCCATGATGGCAGGGAGGAAACATGGCTTCTGTCGGGTTTTTTCAATCTTTAATGTTTCGGATTGCACATATCGATTTGCATAGGAGACTGACCAAGTGTCTGAACTGTTCTTTGTGAAGTAGATGGCATGGAGCATGCCCTCACCTTCAACCCATATTTCTCTGGATTTTCCGAAGATTGAGACGGTCGAATGGAGGGCTCCAAACAGTGGGTTGGAACCTGTTGAGATTTTCCACCATTAGCTTATGGTCTGCAATTCTCATGTACTACACACAGTTATACTTATTTGTTGATACAGTAATAAGAAAAGAACGATGTCACAACCATTTCTGATGTATACACCCTCTGGGAAATCTTCAGGTATCTCTCCTTCAATTTGTAGAATCTCTATGGCTTCACTAATCTCATTGACTGGTGCAAAATTACTCTGCAGAATGGTCGAAGTAGTTGGCCATTTAATTGAGGATTGATGATGGATGCAACGGAGTGAAGCGTTCCCTGGATGAATTACCTCTGATGGGAGCATTGGCTGGTCACAGAACTTGAAGGTTGAGTCTACGAACGCATCCAAAAATCCCAGTTTCGCCGTCTCCAGCGCCTTTGAGGCTTCATCGATACCGAAAGAAAGTCGCCTCTGAAGCTCCTGAAACAAAGGTTTCTGAAGCAAGAAAGGAACTAAACATCAGGCCTAGCATGTATGTGTTCTTGCTGAATAACAAGTAGAGAAGATCTACTAAGTACATTCTGCATGAGAAGAATATACCTTTCGATTTGTGGCTGTGGATGTTGGTTGGGTTCTTCCACCCAGAGAAGAGGAATGTCTGAAGTCAGGAGAAGCCTTGCAGATACATGGATGCAGAGAAGAAGCTATCACCATTCTGGTAGTAAAAGATCTACTCTTTACGCAATCATGAGGGGATTGTAGTAACCCATTTTATTGCAAATCGTGAGGAAATTTCGTACGTCATCTTGCAATATCCGTCGCGGATTCATCTTTTTGGATGCCACTCGAGCAGTTTTGGACATAGTGGACAAGTCGTTCTTGTTAAGCATTTTTTGAGGGTTTTTGTTAAGCATGTTGATGATACACCAATCAACACATTTTCACCAGCATTATTGTCCAATTAAGATCTTAACAGAGGATTGGAAGTTACATTGATGCCAAAAGCTGTGGCCTAAAACTCTGAATCCATCCAATTTTTTTATGCATGCCTTGAAAGCTTTGTTGCTGCAAATTTCTGCTGGTTCCATGGCCAGCTATTTTAGTTTTGGTTGAGTGATGTCCATCCAATTCTTGTTAGGATTTCCCAAGTTGTATATTTTCCATATTAGCAGGCACAGCAGAACTTTCACCGAGGTAAGCATCCAGTTTTCTTCTTAAAGAAATGGTTGATCGATGAAACTTAGCGCCTCGTCTTGTTGACGCCATTGATTAGTTAAGGCTAATCAATGACAAGTAGCCAACAAATATTGTTGCAACTTGCTACAATGGCATCGGTGCTTGGTGATTCTCCTCACAAATCTGTTTTGGATGGTAATGCTGAGGACCTAGTGCATCATTTATTAGGACATGAACAATCCTGTGATGTCACCATCTAAGGAGAGAATGCCACGTTGTAACGTTTTATAGAGTGGACATACGAGAAAAAGGAGAACGTACTTTCAATACCATATACATTCCATATACTATTTACATAATTAAATCATTAATTATACTACAGACAATGTGTTACTATATGAGTTGGTTGTATATCGTCTAAATACGACAAAAAAAAGATTATTTAAATAGCAATCATATAGACCCATTGCGACCCTTACGTTCATGATTTGAAACCAAGCTTACAAAATACTCCATCAATCCTAAAATATAGCAATTTAGTACTAGAATATATTCAATCCAATCCTATTTTAGGACAGACGGAGTGCACGAGAACACAAACAACAAAACATCACATCTTGGATTTTTCACTTTTTGTTCCTTGTGAAAACTTATTTTACAAACAAATCGTTAAAAAACTTATTACGGAAATGAACCCTTTTCACGGTGCCAACAACATTGGTACCATGATCCAACATGACGGTGCCAATGATATTGGCACCATCCCTCTAGCCTTCACGAGGAAGCTAAGTCACTTATATGAAGGGAAATGACGCTTGTTATTGGTACCAAGGACCTATTTGTAGTTTTCAAAAAAATTTCTATTTTTAATAAAAATATTTAAATTGCCGTCGTCCCATTCATATAAGTGACTTAGTTTTTCTAAGAAGGCTAGTGGGATAGCGCTAATGTCATTGGAACCGTTATATTAGATCGCGGCTTAGCTTCTCCAAGTTTATCGTATGTATAATAAAGTGTATATATATATAGGGTAAGACTATTCTACACCCCCTATAGTATAACTATTCCATACCCCCCTCCTCCTCTATCCCCTCTCCCTCCCTCCACCCCCTTCTCCTTTTTCTTTTTTTCTCCCCCCAGCGCCCTCCCCTCCTCCCCTCCCGCTCCCGGCGCCCCCTCCTCCCCTTCCGCTTCCCTCCCCCTCCCCCTTCTGATCTCTCCTCGCTTCCTAATCTCTCTCTTTTTTTAGAGAGAAAAAATAAAATAAAAATTTGCAATCAATAGGATTTGAACACAAGACCTTCAACTAAATCAACATAAGAACAACCACTAGACTATATTTCACTTGTTAAACTAAGAATTAAAGTAAAAATATATGGGTTAAAACCTCACATGCTAACCATATAGTTGTTACTGCACAAAAGTATATGTGTTACTACAAGATAGGTGCATGTTACCACTTCCAAGTAGCTATATTACTGCACGATAATTGTAGTTTTACTATGTCATTTTTACGAGATGAAAATCGAATAGGTGGGCTATAGGTAAAGTCTGTAGGTGGCTTTGAGCGAGGTCTGATTGATATAGGAGTGTTTTGAACAATTTTATATATGTGGTAAAACCATGTTACTGGATGCATATGCCATTGTTACTACAAATTACACATTATGTTGTTGCATGTGGAGGGTTAAAGTTCAAAATGCCAATCTCGAAAAGCAATATCTCACTAGAGATGTATTATTTTTTAAAGCCGTTTTCATCATGATGCTATAGTGTTACTGCATGGGAGGGTTAAATTTCAAAATGCATCTACATACTCCCCTCCTCAAGAAACCGTTCTTCCTCCCTCTTCTCAAGAAAACCAGTCTCCTTCCTTCAATATAGTGTTATTGCATGCATGTATATGACGTTACTGCACTTTTGGTAGTAGTATTATGGTGAATTGCAGTAAATCAGGAATTGAAACAAAAATATATGGGTTCAAAGTCTCAGATGATAACCATATACTTGTTACTGCACAAAAGTGAAAGTGTTACTACATGATAGATACACGTTACCACCTGACAGTTACACATTACCGCATATTTATGCAGTAACACTATCCAAGAATTGCAGTAAAACACATTTTTACTGTAGAACATATAGAGCGTTACTGCACCTTTGGCAATAACATTGTGGTAAGATTACAGTAAACTAGGAATAAAAAAAAATATAGGTTAAAAGTCTCACATGCTAAATATAATTGTTACCACACAAAAGTGGAATTGTTACTACATGGTAGGTATTTATACAGTAACACTATTCAAGAATTGCAGTAAGACGCATTGTTACTACAAAATTTATGATCTTTACTGCACACCTACAGTAACATCGTGATGGGATTGTAGTAAAACGCACAATAGATAGTAGTAACTAATGCTGTAGTATTACTACTTGTGGAGAGTCAAGATCCAAAAAAACCCAAGTTTCGAACAACAATATCTCGCACATGATGTATGATTTTTTTAAACCGTTTGCACCATGTTGTTAGAAAAAAGTGCTTATCAAAAGTAGATTCGTCATGGCTATATTTCAACTAAATTTGAATGTTGTTACTGCAGGTAAGACATAGCGTTACTGCACAATGGCTGTCGCGTTACTGCACCATTCCGCAAGACGAGAGCTGAGAAGAGGTGGGTGGTGGGGGAGTTGGTAGGCAGTTTGACCGGGCTATGACCGACGTGGGGTGCTTTGAGTGAGGTGGGAGGTGGGTTTTAAGCTCTTAGAGGGGAGGGGAGGTGGGTTTGGCCCTTGGGAGGGAGGCGGGTATAGAATAGTTTTTCTATATATATATCTATATATATATATAGGACACTCATATGGGGCACCATGGTGCTCGGGCACCATGGTTTGAAATGCACAAACTCATTCAAATTTTTCAAAATTTTCAAATTGTGAGTATATACCTAGGTATAAGAATTTGGTTCATGCCTATACCTAGCAATAAAATAACTCAAATTCAACTTTATTTGATTAAACATTATTACATACCTAACTATTTAGATGTTATATACCTAAGATCAAAATCTAACCAAAACAAGTTCAAATTCAGTTCAAATTCAGTTCAAACTTGTTTTAAATTAGTTAGTAAAGTAGTTAATGTTGATACCTAAACATTTAAAAAAATTCATACTCATTTGAATTGAGTATATACTCAATTTGAAATATGGAGCTCGGGTACCATGGAACACCAAACAAATTTAGTATATATATATATATACACACAATAAAATATGTATATGTGTGTAAACTTTGTATATATACCTATACTTTTTTTATATGTATACGCATACACTTTTGACGTATAAAACATATATGTATACATACCTATAAAAAACCGAAAAACCAATAAAATGTACACGTATATGTACATATAAAAACCGAGAAACAATAAGAAAAAAAGAAAAACCTGCCCCACATGGCCCCACCCTGCGCGCCGTTCCACCCTCCCCTTCTCCGTGCGCTTCACGTGGCTGGTCGCACGCGGGGATGAGCACGCGGCTGGGCACCAAATAGGATTGTCGATTGGTGTCTACCCTCTATGTCATCTAGAAAGTTTCTAGTATTAACTCCACTAATTGTTCTATGTGCTAATTTTATATCATCTTTCTTATATCATGTCTTAGATATTGTGTAGAAATTAGGTTTCATGGACCTAGTTTCATCCTCTTTCTTTATTTAATATGTTGTCGCATAAATTTTTTATTATAGGTGACATACTTTTCACTACTACAAAACATCTCATGGATATCGGCTCATAGATATCGGTTTATTTAAAACCAACACCTATTACCGTTTTCCTCTTCTATGTATTGAGAAATATAGATAAAAATCAGCACCTATAGTATAGGTACGATACCTATATTTATATTATAGGTAAGCTAGCACCTATAATATTAGTACCGCCCGCCGACGCCATCGCCATGCCCGCTGTTGACGCCATCAGAGAGAGGAGAGAAGAGGCAGAGTTAGTACGTTGGCATGACACAGAGAGTAGGAACGATGGTATGCTAAGACACCCTGCTAATTCTATTCAATGGAGGAATATTGATCGAAGATACAATGAATTCGTAGCTGACCCTAGAAACATGAGAATATTGTTTGTGTACGAATGACATGAATCCTTTCGGAGACATGAGAAGTTCTCATAGCACTTGGTTAGTTTTGATTGCAAACTATAACCTACCGCCATGGTTGTCTTTCAAAAGGAAATACATTATGCTGTGCTTGTTAATCCAAGGACCGAAACAACCCGGTAATGATATTGATGTGTTCTTGGAGGCTGTTATGAATGATCTTGAGATTCTCTAGAAACAAGGTGTGGAAACTTGGGATGCGTATGGTCAGGAGAACTTCAAACTACAAGTTCTATTGTTCTGCTTCATTGATGATTATCACGTACTTGGTAATCTTTCTGGACAAACTGTGAAAAGAAAGAAGGCTTGCTCCAACTATATGGAACATACACACAGTAGGTGGCTGAAGAAATCAAGAAAGGTGGTTTACATGGGTCATAGGAGATGGCTCCCACTACGTCGTGCGTTTAAAAAAAGGAAGAAAATTTTCATGATACGAGAGAACTTCAGCCTGCAACCAAGGATTTGTCCGAAGATGAGGTCCACAATATGGTCAAGGACATAACTAGTGAGTTTGGGAAGAAGAGAAAACATAGTAAGACAAAGGACAAGGGTATGTGGATGAAAAAATCAATATTTTGGTGACTACCTTACTAGAAAGATATTGAGATCCGTCGTTGCATTGATTTGATGCACGTAGAAAAGAATGTGTGCAAGAGTTTGATCGGGCTACTGCTGAATATTCCTGTAAAGACAAAGGACGGGTTGAATGCGCGTCTAGATCTACAGGAGATGAACATTCGCCGTGAGCTTATGCCTATAACAGATGCATCCACCGGAAGAGTGTACCTCCCTCCAGCTTGCCATACCCTATCGAAAGATGAGAAGATTGCAATGTTATCCTACTTGAAAGATATTAAAGTTTCATCAGGCTATTTAGCAAGGATAAGTAAGTATGTTTCATTGGATGATCTAAAACTAGTTGGAATGAAGTCTCACGATTGTCACGTGCTAATCACCCAGCTATTACCAGTTGCTATAAGAGGTATTCTTCCACAAAAAGTGCGCCACACGATCATGCGTCTATGTGCCTTCTTCAGTGCAATCGGTCAGAAGGTTATAGATCCCGAAGATCTTGATGAGTTGCAGGCATATATTGTCAAAACCCTCTGTCACTTGGAGATGTATTTTCCACTGTCTTTCTTCGATATCATGGTTCATCTCCCTATTCATCTAGTGAAGCAAACAAAAATATGTGGCCCGACATTTCTAAGAGAAATGTACCCGTTCGAGAATTACATGGGAGTTCTTAAGTCGTACGTTGGAAATAGAGTAAAACCGGAGGGAAGCATTATTGAAGGGTACACGACAAAGGAGGTTATTGAGTTCTGCGTCGACTACATGTCCGAGACCAACCCTATCGGAGTTCCAGCTTCTCGTCACGAAGGAAGGTTGTTAGGTCTTGGCACAATATGCATGAAAAGAATTGTGCCAGATCAAGCCTCGTATGCCCAGGCGCATTTCTCTATGTTGCAACATATGGCAGAAGTTACCCCATACTTTGAGGAGTATTTAGCGAAGGTCCGATAGGATAACATGGGTCGATCGGATATGTGGATCAACAGAGAACATATATCTCGCTTCAACGAATGGTTCAAGAGTGATGGAATAATTATGTTCCTAAATGCCGAAGATCAACAAGTGTACCAGAAAATAAGTTCAACATTTCGAATATGTTTAATTTGTTTCTATTGTAGTCTTGAATTAACCTGACCTTAGCTGCACCGTAGATCAACATTACTGGCGAGAGACAGTCCTCGCAAAAGGTCTACTCACAAAGAGGTGAGGATGACATCCTCACGAAAGCGTTGAGAACCGAAGAACACCGTGGATGGACAAGGGGCCTTGGCACCAATATTCCATGGAAGCTTGGGTTTCTCCAATACGCGTGGCAGTACAAGAAGAACAAGCTGACAAAGGCGGAGAGAGAAGCACGCCTCAAGGATTAGCTTAGGGAGCAAATCAGAGCCAAGCTGAGCTCTGAATTCGATGAGAAGTTGGAACGGGTGGAGGCACGCATCAAGGGTGAGCTCCAGCAACAAAACACCGACCGCGTCGCCGCTCCTAGAGTAGATGCGAGCCCCACGCATAGGCATAGCAGTTGCGCATCAATTGAGGTGGCGGAAGAACGACCACCAATCCCTACCACAGTTAACCACATAACGGTAAAACCAACAAACAACGCATATGTTGTCTTAACACATCCATATATTATATTCTAATTAAGAAGATGGATGAATCTATCGTAGAGACCCACAAAGTGCACCCTTGTCGTTAGGGTGACACCAACATTTACAGTTCCTGCCGCCGAGGGTCTTGTGTTCAAGCCTACACCGGAAATCCGAGTGTAGGATCGAACAGCAAGAACTAAGCCAACCAGAAGGGGGTGAATGGTTGGTATGCCCAAAAACCAAAACTTTTAGCGGAAATAAAAGTTACCCTCAAATTCGACGGATTGCGGTCTGATCGAAGATGTTCGCCGGTCTGACCACCGATCTGCCTCCGGTCTGACCGAAGGTGTGCCGCCGGTCTGACCGCCGACTTGCCGTCGGTCTGACCGGTGGTATGTCGCCGGTTGGACCATCGAAGCCCGGTGAAACACAAATCGAAGAACTCTTAAAGTAGATGATGACTTTATTGATTCTCTCTGTGTTTACAAAGTGCACCAACAACACTCCTTACAAAAATCTCGACTAAACTCGAAACCCTAACAAAAACTTTTAACTCAATTGCTCTCAAAAGCGATACCGGGAAGCCTCACGCTCCCTCTCTAGTTATACCCAAGGTAGGCAGCCTAAAGCCACGAACCAAACTCATACTAGCAGTCATAATCACCCTAGGAAACCTTCTCGTATAAGAAACAAACTTTACATAACCAATCCCACCAAATTTGGACTCCTTCCAAATTCGACTCCGCATCCCATACGCACACAATACCTCCATCGTATGCCATATGGAACCTTCACCTTCCACATGCATTGAACTCTAGCCTTAGTATCCCGCATGATCTCTGACCACCCTGGACGTCGTCTTATCCCCAAGACGACTCCCGGTCCATCACCGCAAATACTCTCCCTGCATTAATTCACCTACACATGGAACAAACGAAGAAACCATATTCAGAGACCAAGCTATCCCCAACTTGACTCATTGTTAGCAAACAACAGTATTACATACGCATAGTATCCATCTAGAAGTCATATTCATGAAACAATCATGGATATCCAAACAAACAACCCGAAACCGAAACCAACTCAGCATCGGCTGGTCAGACCGCGGGCTGCGCCGGTCTGACCGCGCAACACACGCCGGTCTGACCGGCAGCCACTGCCCAGTCTGACCGGACCCAATCCAGTAGTACCTGTATATCTCTTGTGAAATCCAATCATCTCAAAAACCACTTCGCAAATAAATTCCAAATATCAAAACCAATAATCTCCAATGCCAATTGTTCATCACAAAATAACAATCAAAAACATCTTTGATTTTACAATCTCCCCCTTGATGAACACATTGGCAAACCCATCAAAAATGTTTTGGTGTTTGGAAAAATAAAAACAAAAGTGGTAAAAAGCACACATCGTATAAACGTACACATCGTGCTCGAAAATCCAAAGAAAAACTCATTTGCTTCTCAAACATTCACCTTGCTTCAAAAACACTTCTCCCCCTTTTGACAATGATTTCATCAAGCATAAGAATTATGTTCATTAATGTATAAGAGCTTAGCATACATATGGCATATCAAGTCATGTATCGCAATAAAAAGAAGATGAACCCATCTATATCATAACAAGCATGCATTAAAGTATAGTCATGAACCAAAGATTTTACAATTAAGCTTAAATCAACAATCAAAATTCATGATTTCATACGATTTATAATGCAACATCTTAACAAGCACATAGGTTGAAGAAGAAACACTAAACACATATACCTATTGCATTTATCATTCTTTCTCAAATAAACTTTAGCACAAAACAATCAAGAGAATTTGATAACCTTTTCTTTTTCGTGAGCTTTTGTTACTCATTTTTTTATCCCGGGTACGTTCCTGTCGTCAAGACTGTTTTCAGGGATTCGGCACCATTATTTTACTCATATCGAATACATGCTTGTCGTCAAGACTGTTTCCAAGGATTCGGTATTCATTTTTTTATATTTTTTATTCTCTTTGCACAATGAGCAACAAAGCTATTTGAGGAATAACAATTCAATAAAGCATATATATAGAGCATTTATAAATCAAACCATATGCTAGCATCAATATTACACATTTGCTTAATTCAAGTAGAATTTAAATGTCATGCATCATCTCCTTTAAAAGCAAAATCTAAGTCTCATAAAAATACTAGAATACATACAAGCTAAGCTAGAGACAAATAAACCTTCATAGTATTGCTAGCATGCACAAGAAAATACCATATGTATAGAACAAAGCTCTCTTTTTCAATTTTTCTCATTGTCATAGTTTTTGCTTGATAAAACCATGAGGTACAAACTCCCCCTCAAAACATGCCAAAAGGATGAATTATGCCCAATTCACCACGAAGAAAAGCAAAGCGATTAGAATCCAAAGGTTTAGTGAAAATATCAACAAGTTGCAACTTCGTGTCCAAAAACTGCAATTCAACATCTCCCTTCTCAACATGATCCCTCAAAAAGTGAAAGCGGATGTCAATATGCTTTGTGCGTGAGTGTTGAACAGAATTCTTAGCAATATTAATAGCACTAGTATTATCACAAAAGAGAGGTACTTTCTCAAAAGTAAGACCATAATCTTTCAAAGTAGATAAAAGTCAAAGAATTTGTGAACAACAACTAGCAGCAGCAAGATATTCAGATTCAGCAGTTGATTGAGCAACACTAGATTGTTTCCTAGAAGACGATGCAATCAATGATGTACCAAGAAAATGACATGTTCCACTAGTACTTTTCCTATCAATTCTACAACCACCAAAATCAGCATCTGAATATTCACTTAAGCATATAGAAGATGAAGTAGAATACCAAATTCCAAACTCAAGTGTATGATTCAAATACCTCAATATTCGCTTGACCGCTTGACGATGTGAAGCACGAGGAGAAGCTTGAAAGCGCGCACACAAACACATAGCAAATTGTATATCTGGCCTAGAAGCAGTTAGATACAACAATGATCCAATCATACTTCTATACTCCTTTTGATCAACAGCTTCACCATCTTCATCAGGATCCAACACAGCTGATACCACTTGTAGGATCGAACAGCAAGAACTAATTGGTGTTGAAATTGGCTTGCAATTCTCCATCTTGAACCGCCTCAAAAGATTCTTCGTATACTTTGTTTGATGCACAAATATACCTTGAGATGTTTGCTTAACTTGCAATCCCAAAAAGTATGATAACTCACCCATCATGCTCATCTCAAATTCCCTGCGCATAGTCTCAGCAAACTCTACAACCAAAGCGTGAGTCGAACAACCAAAGATAATATCATCCACATAAATTTGAACCAACAGTTGATTATCACCATGCTTAAGAACAAAAAGCGTTTTGTCAACCTTTCCCATTGTAAAACCTTTCGCAAGCAAAAAGTTCTTAGGCCTATCATACCATGCTCTAGGTGCTTGTTTTAAACCATACAAAGCTTTAGACAATTTAAAAACATGGTTGGGAAAAATCAGGATTTTCAAAACCAGGTGGTTGTTTGACATAAACTTCCTCCTGTATAAAACCATTTAGAAAAGCACTTTCGACATCCATTTGATACAATTTAAAACATTTTGAAGCTGTAAAAGCCAACAAAAGTCTAATTGCCTCAATTCTAGCAACAGGAGCAAAAGTTTCATCAAAATCCAAACCCTCCACCTGAGTAAAACCTTGAGCAACAAGTCTAGCTTTATTTCTCACAATCAAACCATCCTCATTTTGTTTATTTTTGAAAACCCACTTGGTTCCGATAATATTATGTCCAGAAGGTGGTTCAACTAAAGTTCAAACTTTATTTCTCTCAAAATTTTCAAGTTCTTCATGCACGGCGTTAATCCACGATTCATCAGTTAATGCATGTGACACATCTTTGGGTTCAAAAGAAGCAACAAATGCAGAATTTGCACAAACATCATGAGTCGTTACCTTAGACCTAGTAGTCCGCTCATCTAAATTACCAATTATTTGTTCTGGCGGATGTCGTCGTTGAATATGCAAGGGAGCAGCGACTTCTGAAGTTGATTCATGTTCTGTATCAGTACCGGTCGAAGTTGAAATCTCTGGAGGACCATCTCGATCAGCGTCAACAGAACCCTCAACTGACGACCCTGGCCGGTCTGACCGCACGTCCTGCGCCGGTCTGACCGGAGGTGTGCCGGTGGTCTGACCGGCCTAGCGCCTGGTCTAACCGGTCGAGCCGACCTCGTCCTCATCGTCGCTCTCGTCTTCCAAAATACGACCATCCTCCCCCTGAACCTATGACAGTGTACCTGCAATATCAGGTCTAGTACCTAGACTAGCCACAAAAGAAACTTCGCAATTCTCAACGATTTTTTTAGTCTCCAAAATAAGTACATGATAGCCACGAGAGTGTGCGGGGTAACCAAGAAACATTCCATCAGTAGAGCGTGCCTCAAACTTATCCAAATTTCCAGATTTCAAGACAAATCATTTGTAACCAAAAACACGCAAATGTGAAACTTTGGGTTGATGTCCAAATCGAAGCTCATAAGAAGTTTTTCCAAGTTTTGATCTCAAGAAAACCCGATTTGAAATATAGCATGCGGTGTTAATCGCTTCAGCCCAAAATTTTCTAGGAGTGTGAAACTCATCCAACATCGTTCTAGCCATCTCAACCAAAACACGATTCTTTCTTTCAACAACACCGTTTTCTTGCGGAACACGAGGAGAAGAAAATTCATGTTCAAGACCTCTTTCGTTGCAAAACTGTTCAAATGAAGCATTTTTAAATTCACCACCATTATCACTTCGAATTCTTTTCAAAGAACCAGGAGATTCAAGATCCAATCGAAGAAGCAAAGCACGAAAGTGTTGAAACGCCTCATCCTTAGTTGCCATAAAGAAAACCCAAGAGTATCCAGAAAAATCGTCAACAATAACCAACACATACCACTTTCCTCCAACTGATTGCACTCTAGCTGGACCAACAGTGTCCATGTGTAATAGCTGTCCTGGTGCATCAGTCATCACAGAAATAATAGGAGCATGTGAAGAAGCAACCATCTTAGCATGACGACACGATGTGCAAACCAAATCAAGATCTTTCTTAAGTTTAGGCAAACCACGAACAAGATCCAAACCACTTAACCGCGTGAGATGATCAAAACCAACATATCCAAGTCTACGATGCCAAAACATCACATCTTTACTAAACTTAGCAACCAAACATGTTATCACAGGTGAAACAGGATTTTCAAAATCAGCTTTAAACACTCTACCATAGCGAGAAATATTCAACACAGGATCACCACGAGAATCAAAAACTTTACTTCCAGTTTTCTTAAAATGAACCTCAAAATCTTCATCAAGAATGTGTGAAACTGAAAGCAAATTATACTTCAAGTCCTCAACCAAAGCTACATTCTTAAATTCAAATTTGTCATTTACCTTAACCAAACCTGTAGCGAGAACGGCACTAGTAGAAGCATCACCAAAGATAATTGATTCAGTCTTGGATACCCGTTTGAGGGAGGAGAACCAATTTTTATCACCGGTCATGTGCCGCGAACAACCGGAATCCACGATCCACACGTTCTCGTTCCTTGCCACCAACGTCTACACACAAGCAGAAGTTGAAGTCTCAGTACTGGGGTTAGATGATAATAAAAATTTAGGAATCCAGTACTGAGACACACGACCAGAAGATCCAATAGGCATATATCCACGTGCAAAAACAGTTTGAGAATTTTCAGAAAAATTTCTTAGTGGCCGGTCTGACCGAGGTACGGTGGCCGGTCTGACCGGGGGCCCGGTCTGACGCCTTTGTACCACCGGTTTGACCGGTCGCCGGTCTGACCGCGGGACCAGCTGCGGTCTGACCGGTTTCCTCGAGGGAAAACCAGATTTTCGCCACTTTGATTTTGCAAAAGCAATCTCTCTCTCTCTCCTTTTTCTGTTTATGAGCTAATCTGAAACAAAAACCATCAATATGTTCATCTTTGCCACAAAACGAGCAAGTATATTTTTCAGGATGAGTAGAAACATTGGTAGAATCAGATGACTTAGCAACACAAGCAACAACAGGAGATTTTGCATGCACAACATTGGATTTTGAAGAAGATGCACTCAAAGTAGACATGATGCCAGCAGATTTAAACACAGTGTTCTTAGTTTCAGGTTTAACCAGAATTTCACCACTTCTAGCACCAACACCTAACACAAGAGGAGGATGTCTAGTATGATGATCATAAGAATTAAAACCTAAACCACGGTTATGTGTGCTAACCTTAGATTGATCTAGGATCATGTTGAGGTTCTTTTTACCATCAGAAAATCTTAGTAAAGAATTTTTCAAATAAGAAACCTCTTTTTCCAAAATAGCACAGTTTTCACAATCTATCATGACACCTTTACTTTTACGACACTTGGGGCAAGAAAGCACTTCATTGTTTTTCACAACATCTCCCATGTACTCAACACAACCTAAAGCATCTTTTAATTTCAACTTATTCAAAGTACATGTTGAGCAATCCAAAATATCATGAGGTTGTTTTAACTTTTTAGCACAAATCATGTTAAACATCAAACTAGTATGAAAAGCAATTTGATATTTTTGCAACAACTTTTCAGTTAAAAACAACTCATTCAGAGTGCGTGTGTGCAAAGCAAAACTAAGAGCAAGAGAAGATTTACTTTTCAAATCATGTGCAACATTGACATCTCTAATTTTAGAAATTTCATTCATTAAAACCTCACAGCTTTGACAATCATCATCATTAGGAATAAGAGAGTTTAATCTATCAATTTCAGAATTAAGCGATTCAATGATAAACTCCTGTTTTCTATACATCTTCTCACACTTCATATTTTTTGCACTCAAATATTAATAGCTTCCTCAAGAGCAGTTACCTCATTGTCTTCACACTCTGAATCCGATTCACCACGCACCATGAAGCAAACACCAGAGATGTTCTTTCCCTTGTCATCATCTCCACTCACACCATCTACATCGCTTAGTGGCTCAAACGCAGCGTAGACTTGATGAAAAGCCTTTTTGAGAGTCTCCTTGATCTTCTTTCCTGCTCTAACTGTACTCTTTGGCTTGTTGTCATTTGTCTTCTCATCACCATTATCTTCCCTCCTATTTCTCCCAAGCTTAGGACAACGTGAACGAAAGTGATCCGTAGCACCACATTCAAAGCAATGATTTGGTCCACCTCTTTTCCTGTACCTAACATTAGTCACAGCTCGAGAGAGTCTGTTAGATAACAAAACCAAGTCCTCCTCCTCGAACTGTTCGAGTTGATCATCGGACATGGTATTAAACAAGGCAAATACAGAAGTTTTTGATGAAGAAGCATTAGCATCCAAAGAAGTTGAAGAAGAAACCAAAGCACTCGACTTAGAATCAACTTTACGAGAAAGAATATTCATCTCATGTATTTTCAGTTTTGTGTAAAGCGAATCCAAAGTCAAAGTAGACATATCAACAGACTCCTGAATAGATGTAACTTTCATCTCCCAAATAGACATGTCAAGACCATTCAAAAAGTGGCGAGAAATCTCAGATTGTGTATAATTAACATCATAAGAAGAATCAACAGATCAAAGATCACTCAAAATTTTATTAAACCTAGAAGGATAGTCATCCAAAGCTTCTCCAGGTTTCATCTCAAATTTAATATACTCCTTTTTGAAAAGATCTCGACGAAGTTCTTTAATGTTATTTGTTCCTTGATGAAAATTACTCAAAGCAATCCAAATCTCATGGGCAGTTTGAAGATGAGCAACACGATCATAATCCGAACGAGAAATCCCACTCAAAAGAATATTGCGAGCTTTGCAATTTTGTTCAAACTCAGTTTTTAAAGCAGCAGTATTAATTTGTTCAGGGATCTCATAAGGATGGGAAACTTTTCTCCAAATATCATAATCCTCAGCCATAATATAAGATTGCATCCTACTACACCAATGAGAAAAATCCGTTCCATCGAAAACATGAGGCTTAGTTGAAAACCTATTAGCAGCCATGGCAAAAACTCTAGATTGATTAAAATCCAAAGAAGAAAACAAGGCTCTGATACCACTTGTAGGATCGAACATCAAGAACTAAGCCAACAAGAGGGGGGTGAATGGTTGGTATGCCCAAAAACCAAAACTTTTAGCGGAAATAAAAGTTACCCTCAAATTCGACGGATTGCGGTCTGACTGAAGAAGTTGCGCCGGTCTGACCGCCGATCTGCCTCCGGTCTGACCGAAGGTGTGCCGCTGGTCTGACCGCCGACTTGCCGTCGGTCTGACCGGTGGTATGTCGCCGGTTGGACCGCCGAAGCCCGGTGAAACACAAATCGAAGAACTCTTAAAGTAGATGACGACTTTATTGATTCTCTCCGTGTTTACAAATTGCACCAACAGCACTCCTTACAAAAGTCTCGACTAAACTCGAAACCCTAACAAAAACATTCAACTCAATTGCTCTCAAAAGCGATCCCGGGAAGCCTCACGCTCCCTCTCTATTTATACCCAAGGTAGGCAGCCTAAACCCACGAACCAAACTTATACTAGAAGTCATAATCACCCTAGGAAACCTTCTCGTATAAGAAACAAACTTTACATAACCAATCCCACCAAATTTGGACTCCTTCCAAATTCGACTCCGCATCCCATACGCACACAATACCTCCATCGTATTCCATATGGAACCTTCACCTTCCACGTGCATTGAACTCTAGCCTTAGTATCCCGCATGATCTCTAACCACCCTGGACGTCGTCTTATCCCCAAGACGACTCCCGGTCCATCACCGCAAATACTCTCCCGGCATTAATTCACCTACACATGGAACAAACGAAGAAACCATATTCAGAGACCAAGCTATCTCCAACTTGACTCATTGTTAGCAAACAACAGTATTACATAGGCATAGTATCCATTTAGAAGTCATATTAATGAAACAATCACGGATATCCAAACAAACAACCAGAAACAGAAACCAACTCAGCATCGGCTGGTCAGACCGCGGGCTGCGCCGGTCTGACCGCGCAATACACGCCGGTCTGACCGGCAGCCACTGCCCGGTCTGACCGGACCCAATCCAGTAGTACCTGTATATCTCTTGGGAAATCCAATCATCTCAAAAACCACTACGCAAATAAATTCCAAATATCAAAACCAATAATCTCCAATGTCAATTGTTCATCACAAAATAACAATCAAAAACATCTTTGATTTTACACCGAGTGCATGGGGTGCAACTAATAGCTGGGCATGCTTAAGTTCAAGTGGACTTAGTCAAGCCCGAATGGACTTAGCGCAACTAACTGCCGCAAGTTTTGTAGCAAATCCATAATTATTTTTGATTTTATCTGCATAGTTATGCATAGCTTTGAGTTCCTTTCAGCTGTAGTTACAGCAATGGAATTTGGTGATAGAAACAATGGCGTACAAGAGGCCGGGGAAGTAGCCGCAAAACGTAGCAGCAAGCAGATCCAGAACTCCTGCGAGTGAACCACCACAAGTGTTTAAATAGTGGAAGCAACTAGGTTTGTAATTTCCTCTTGAAAACATCTTCCAGAAACTATATATATAAGGATCGATGGTTGGACTTGTTTTGCGGCTCGTTAGATTTCCAATTTTAGAACTTAATAATTCTAGAATTAAGTCTAAAGGTTTTTTTTTTGGTCTAGCTAGCTCTCTTTTCATGATAATTAGGAGAACTTGATAAAAAAATTCTGTATAAAACCAATCAAATTTTAAAATCTGAAACCACTGGGTGCAGTACTGCTGGCCGGGGGAGACAGTATTTAACCAAATAATAACCTGAATTTAATTAAATTAACTCACCCCACAGCGGCAAAATAAGAAGACTGGGTATGGAGGGATGGTGATAACCATGAATATGTACAATATGCATTCGATTAGTGCACAGCGACAACAGAAATCTATTGCTTCCTTGACGCGCCCAGCCCCGCGACGCTTCTGCATGTAGCCTCCCAATACCCTGTACTTGACAAGGAAGGATGGCGGTATATATGTTCAAATTAATTATTCCATTTCAATTTATGAAGGATAAGTATCCATATTCTGGGCCCAAATCTCATCCACGTTGCTTTCAATCTCATTGGTTTAAAGATTTTCCTTGGTTAGAATACTCACCCACAAAAGATGCAGCATTTTGCTTTCCTTGCTATTTATTTGCTAAGAAACCATCTGGAAGGGCAGGATCAGATGTGTTTACAGTGAAGGGCTTCAATTCTTGCAAAAAAGTGAAAGGAAAGGACTGTGCATTCTTGTCTCACATGGGAAAAATAGTAACTCTGCTCGTAGTTACAATGTTACATGCTATAATAATTTAAAGAGTTAACCTGATGGGCAGCTTAAAAGGAAGGTGTTGAAGCAAACATCTCAAGATGTCAAGCGGAATAGGCTTCGACTGAAAGTAGCAATTGACACTGTCCGGTGGTTAGCATTCCAAGCATGTGCTTTCCATGGACACGATGAATCCAAGGATTCAAAGAACCAAGGCAATTTTCTTGAGATGGTAAAACTTCTAGCTGAATATGATGATGAGGTCAAGGCAGTTGTTCTAGGAAATGCTCCGGGTAATGCAAAGTATACTTGTCATCAAATTCAGAAAGAAATCCTTGATATTATGGCTTCTAAAATCCAGAAGTTAATTCGTGATGAGATTAGCGATGCAAAATTTTGCTTGATTGTTGATGAATCTAGAGATGAATCCACTAGAGAACGTTCTGTTGACAAAGAGGGTTTCATTCGAGAACGGTTTCTTGATATTTCTCATGTTCACGATACAACATCTGCAACACTTAAGGAAGAGATATGCTCTTTCTTATCTAGCCATAAATTAGATGTTCAAAATATTCGGGGACAAAGGTATGATGGTGCTAGTAACATGCGTGGAGAGTGGAATGGGCTACAAGCAAAATTTGTTGCTGAGTGTCCTTATGCATATTATGTCCATTGTTTTGCTCATCAATTACAATTAGCTCTTGTTGCTGCATCTAAGGAAGTGCCAGTGCCAGAGGTTTCTAATTTTTTTTTGATCATCTTAGTTTTGTTGTCAACACTGTTGTGTCTTCTAGTAAGAGAAATGATGACCTGCATGCCTATCAAGTAGCTGAAATGGAAAATCTTATTGAGCTTGGTGAGCTTGAAACTAGAAGCGGAGCTAACCAAATTGGAACTTTGAAGCGGGCAGGTGAGACTAGGTGGAGCTCCCATTATGGTTCTGTTTGCAGCCTTTTAAGGCTGTACAAACCTACATACTTAGTGCTCAAGGACATTGCTAATACAATAGATTCAGGGACTAAGGCTTCAGTTAGAGGAAAGACTGCTGGTGCTGTTAAATTGATGATGACATTTGATTTTGTATTCATTTTGCATGTTATGAACTCATGGGAATCACAGACATGCTTTGCAAGAAGTTGCAGCACAGGTCACAGGATATTGTGAATGCTATGGATGATGTAGCCACCACAAAAGGATTGACTCAGGAGTTAAGAGACCAAGGTTGGAGCAAGCTTATTAGTGATGTGACATCTTTTTGCGTGAAACAAGGGATTGTTGTTCCAGATATGGAAGACTTATATGCAGATTTCATTAGATCTCGGGCCCCCAATGAGACTACAGCTGAGCATCACTATAGATATGATATCTTCACTATTGCAATAGATCAACGAGCACAAGAGTTAAATAGCAGATTCAGTGAACAAGCAACATAGCTTCTCACTTTGTGTACATCTTTGGATCCAAGTGATTCATTCAGTTCATTCAACATTGATAAAGTGTGCTCTCTAGCTTCAAAGTTCTATCCTGCTGATTTTTTAGAACAAGAGAGAGCCAATTTGAGATGTCAATTACGTCACTATGAACTTGATGTACCTACCAATCCTAAATTTCAAAATCTGACATCTTTATCGTCAACTTGTAAAAACTAAAAAAACAGATGATTATCATTTGATCGACATGTATGTTCTTATTTTCTATTATTTGTACTTAGTTTCTTAACCAGAAAATTATAACATCAAGTAATAATATTTCCTTTTTCATTTCTAGGTTGATTTGCCTGGTTCTTATTTTACCAGTCGAGAGCGAGCATTTTTGCAATGAAACTTGTTAAGACTAGGCTACGAAATAAAATGGAAGATGGATTTTTAAGAGATTGTGTGGTACTTTATATTGAGAAAGAGATTGCAACGAAGGTGACCACATATTCGATTATGGACGATTTCAATACAGTGAAGACTCGTGCCATGAAGTTTAAATGAACATGAAAGTATATTGCCCACTTTTGCAAACTATTCGCTTTTATGTATTGCAAATGCATGAAAAAAAAGGAGAAATTGCCAATTTTTTGAACTGTCAAACACCGGCTGCCCCCTTTGATTTTATGTCCAGCTCGGCCACTGGTCCTGTACAACTCTATACGTGTTATTAGAACAACTCTGAAATTTTATTTCATGTCTTTATATGTTATATTCATATTAGAACAACTCTAAAATTTTATTTCCTATAATCATAATTATATGTTGTATTTGGATTTTATATAGAACTCTTATTTATAAAGTTTAAATTTTATATACAACTTAAATTTTATTTCTACATGCTTATATTTTATATACTACTCTTGGACCCTGTTCTTAACTACAACTCCAAATTGCAACTTTTTTATTTTTTATTAGCACGTTTCCCTAACGGCTAAACTGTGTTTTTTTTAAAAAATCCATATAAAAGTTTCTTTAAAAAGTCAAATAAATTAATTTTCAAGTTTATAATAATTAATACTTAATTAATCATGTGCTTATTGCTTGCTCTGGTTTTTTTGCCGCTTAATAGCTCTGTCATTCACTAGCTGCATGAACAAACACAACCTTAGATTTTAAATACTTATATTTCATATACAACTCTTAGCATTTATTTTGTAGATATAATTATATTTTGTATATAACTATATCAATCAGTCTATACCTTATAGACTGGACCCACTATGATTTAGCAGTTAAGATATTTTTTCTTTCAATTAATATGAAAATTTTTAGTATCCACAGTGAATATATAGCAGCTTTCTTTAAACTGTGTCTTAGGTGGTGTTTAGATGGGGCTAAAACTTTTTAGCTCATGTCACATCGGATGTTTGGACGCTAATTTAGAGTATTAAACATAGAGTAATAAAAAAACTAATTTTATAAATGAAAGCTAATCTGCGAGACAAATTTTTTAAGTCTAATTAATCCATAATTATGAAAAGTTTACTGTAGCATCACATTATTAAATCATGGTGTAATTAGACTCAAAAGATTCATCTCGCGAATTAGTTCAAGGTTATGGAATGGGTTTTGTAATTAGTGTATGTTTAATACTCTAAATTAATGTTCAAACATTCGATGTGACAGGGACTTGTAATAAGTCCCTGTTTCCCAAACAGACCCTTAATCTTCACCTATTATAAATTCGACACGACTGCCCTTGATATAAAATGGCACGATTTCCGCGTCCACTGTACAAGGAAGCATCGTAGGAGTATGTACCAAATACTCACTGTAAAAAAATCACTCCTGATATAAAATGGTACATACTCACTGTAGGAGTATGTACCAAATACAAGCAGACAAGCATACAATGCATTGTTGCATCATACATACAGTGTTGGCATTGTCGCTGCTCACATCCCACGTGAGCTAACGCTTGCCGTGTAGTTGGCGTGAAGCAGTCGAGCTGTGGAAGCCATTTTCACTGCACCATGTCTGACGGTATTATGGGATTTTATTATGTTAAGATCCTTCCATCTGTGATGGTCTCTAACATACCTAGAAATAGTGGACTATCACAAGGAAGTCATCTTAATCGGGTCGAAAAAGTATCCGATTGAGATATGATCGTACAGACATGTTAAATGGGCATAAAACTTAGGCCCGTCATGGATAACACCTATTAGTGATAGGCCGTAGTTTAGACCCGATTAAGATAACATTCCATATCTCAAATGGATCTCATGTTGGGGCCGTCACAGATAGGCCGTCGCAGATGACTCATTAGTGACGTGTTATATACTAATGACCGATTGAGATGACTTAATCTCTATCGGTATTAACTAAAGCCCATCACTGATGAGTATTTTTTTCCTTTTTCATATGAAATGTTTATATTTGTAAGTTGAACTATAGCAAAATAATTAACTGCAGTATAATAATTTATTTTATGAGTCAAAATAATTTTACAGGTAGTAAATGATTTCAAATGGAAAAATTATCAACAACAAAGTTGTATATCTATAACTTTTAGTTTGGTCATTTTTCTATATAATATTTTTTAACAGTTTGAATTTGAATATGAAAATATGACAACTTTAAACAATATTTTCAAATACTAAATGATTTCAACTGAAAATATCATCAATAACAAAATTATATAACTTATCAAGATCTAAAACTTTTAGTTTTGTCATTTCTTCATCTGAAAAAGTGTTAGTAATATTGTTCACAAAATTTTACATATATGCGTTATAGTTTATAAAACCAGATAAGAAATATGTCAATTTTGTGAACAATGTTACTATCACTTGATCGGATGAAGAAATGATCAAAATAAAATGATCGGATGAAGAAATGATCAAAATAAAAGTTTTAGATCTTGTTGAGTTATTCAAATTTGTTGTTGATAACTTTTTCATTTGAAATCATTTAGAATTTGAAAATGTTGTTTGAAGTTGTCATATTTTCAAATTCAAATTCAAACTGTTCAAAAAATATTATATAGAAAAATGACTAAAAGAAAAGTTATTGATCTTAATGAGTTATACTTTTTTGTTGATGAGTTCAAGTCGTTCACTAACAAAAAATTGTATTTGAATTTCTCAAAGTTTGAATTTCAAATTTCAAATTGTTCAAATAGAGTCAGATGGAGAAATGACCAAAATAAAAATTTTGCACCTCGATGAGTTCTACAACTTTGATTTTGGTGACTTTTCCATTTGAAATCATTTATTAACCCCAATTTTTGTTCGAATTTGTCAAAATTTGAAAATTCAAAATTTGAATTGTTCAGATGAACTTATTTGTACAAAGGACCAATACAATAGTTGTAGATATCGATGAGTTATACAATTTTATTTTTTGTGATTTTTACATTTGACACACAAAAATCAGCCTAAAATTAAATTTAAAGTTCTCATAAATTAAAAATAAAAAATACCACATAAATTGAATAAAACATTTCATATGGAAAATGGAAAAATACTCATCGGTGACGGGTATTATTTAATGCCCGATAGAGATAGGTCATCTTAATCGGGCATTAATATAGGGCCCGTCACCGATGACTCATCTGTGACGGGCTTTATTTTTACAGATCTCAATGAGTTCTACAACTTTATTTTTGACAGCTTTTTCATATGAGTTTATTTAGTATTATAAAATTCAATTCGAAATTCATCCTAGAAGTCTGATTTACCTCCTCTTTATGATAATACTTGCTAAATATATATT
The DNA here is from genome assembly GCA_000573905.2 of Oryza punctata. Taxonomy (NCBI): domain Eukaryota; kingdom Viridiplantae; phylum Streptophyta; class Magnoliopsida; order Poales; family Poaceae; genus Oryza; species Oryza punctata. The sequence goes on from CM002496.2 coordinate 14,158,816, forward strand.
TGATCTAATTAACTCGGTTTTACTAGTGAAATATGTGAAATATGTGGAATATGGGATCAAAATGAATGTTATGTGAATGTGGTTGTGTTAAATATATTGATGGTTGTGTATGTAAATGAATGTATATGAATGGGGATGTTGGGGTGTGACATCCTGGCCCAATGCTTAATAGGATTAATAGAATACTCATATAAAAAGTTACAACTACTTTCCAGAAGCCGATCTCCAAAAAAACTTTGATGTTAAGCGTGCTTAGCCTGGAGTAATTTCGGGATGGGTGACTGACCGGGAAGTTCTTCCTAGGTGCACACCGTGCTTGGCCTGGAGCAATTTCGGGATGGGTGACTAACCGGGAAGTTCTTCCTAGGTTCATCCGTGATGGCCGCTTGCCGATTGAGATAACTTTTCACATCTGTTACTTCTAGGCTGTGACGGACGCCATGCCCGATTGAGATGGGGGTGGTGCACACTGTGCTTGGCCTAGAGCAATTTCGGGATGGGTGACTAACCGGGAAGTTCTTCCTAGGTTCATCCGTGACGGTCGCTTGCCCGATTGAGATAACTTTTCACATCTGTTACTTCTAGGCTGTGACGGACGTCATGCTCGATTGAGATGGGGGTTACCGTTCTAGTGTTACAGTGTATGTCAGATTGTAGGTACATATGTACCCGAGCTCAATTCCGCATTTTCTCACATACATACATACATGTATGTGTTAGAGAAAGACCATATGGCCCGACCTATATTGAAGGCCAAATGGCACCATTTACAGAAGTTCAGACAATTCCTGGTAAAGATGCCCAACAAACAACACCCAAAAGAAAACAACAACCTCAGAGGTAGCAGCTAAAGGAGAAACCAACTCTAAAACTAAAACTTGAGAAATTTTTAACCAATCCCAGCTCTAGGAGTTCCCAATCTGGTTGTCACCATCTTCAGTTGCTTCGTTAGCTGATCGATCAACCCTGTCTCCTCAGCGCGGCCTAAGATCTTCCACTGCAAAAGATGAGAGACAGTTTGAAAGGGTAGCATTAGGGGTGAGTACACCAGTTTTGATCTGAAAATCATATTATTTCTGGTTGTCCAGAGGACCCAACACACAGCAGTAAGCAAGGCAGTATAAACCCTAACTCTTTTGTTGTTGTTGTGACTAATGTTGGGAATCACTCCCTAGTTAGATACACTCGCACACACTCCTGATGGACACACACCAGAGGCGAAGAACACTAGAGTTTGGAGCTGCACAAACGCAACTTTTTCTCTTTACTCGATTAACCAAGATGCTAAGTACATGCTTAAATAGACAAAGTTAGAGGCCAAGACGTGCGTCACTAGTAGCTGCATGCCACGATCTGCCACACGACTAGGCCATCCATGCACACCTAGTAATCAGCTAAGATCCTAATGACCCGGTCATTATGCTAATGACTCAACTAACCAGCTACTCTATTGCATGCATGCTGCGTTTCATGCCACCAACGGATGACCCAGCCATCTCGGCCACTTCGGTCATGGCACACGACGTGCTCCCGCAACATCTCATGTACCCGGCCGTATCGCACGACTCCTCAGCCATACTCGCGTAACCACAAGCTTCTTCAGGCATCACATCCTACTACCTATACATTTATTTGCTACATGCGACCAAAGTAAACATGCTTATGCACTAATGATAAGATTATTTCTAACAGCTAATTAACATAAAATATTCATCAAAGTTCTTTGGTTAGTCCCCCCAGCCTAAAGCATCTCTACAAATACACCAAACCACTGCTACTTTGCCGGCACGATGTCGCTGCCGCTGCGGCGCTCCTTGCGCCGCAAATGTCTGGGAAGAGGAGGAGAATAAGCTAGGGTTAGTGTTTTGGAAATCGGCGGCATTTTGTTCTGGGCTCGATTGATTTGAGCCATCCAATCGGAATCGGACGGCCTAATTCGCTCCGCCGAATTCGCTCCCAAGCCGCATCCATCTGCCTCCAGGCCATCTTGGCCATCGATCAGATCCGACAGCCCCCGCTCATAGGCTGTGGGTGTTAATGGGCTAGCACGGTCTTTCTAGGCCACGTGTGCGCCTCACACTTTTATGGGCCGAGCGCACTTCCTTGCGCATGGATGGGTTGACATGTGTCTTCTGGACCGCAACTGGCTCTCAGGCCAAAATGAAGTTTCTTTAAAATTTTGCCTGAATTAATATTTTTCCTAATTACGTAAATACATTTGAACCAGTTGAGGCTGTGATGCCATAAAATTGCATTATAAATTTCCTTATGCAATTCAGATCATGTCTAGAATATTTAATTTATTGCCTTTATTGTTTTGTCCTAACGGAAGTTACAGGTGACTCAAAATCATCAGTGACCATGCATCTCTGACCAGAGTCGAATCCGTGAGAGGTGATCAATTACCCGTCACATATAGCTTTTGTATTTAACTTTCACTATATTAATGCCACAATGCCCATTGGATCCTTCTGGTCATCATGCCTAAGTGGAGTACATGCCACTACATGAACTCCAAAATCAGTAAGGTCTATGATTGGACCTCGATTCAAGAAGCGATAGATGAAGCATGGGGCCCATATGTGGAGAAAGGAGGCCTGCATAAGAAAGGACAAAACCACCTAATCCACAAAAAAGACATCCTGGTCCAACAACAAGTTGGCGACCAGTGCGGATTCCACGTGTGCCACAACGTGCGTGTTCTATACAATGAAAAGGTCAAGACTGTGGCCGAATTTGAGGTTTGTGATCTCAATTGTGATATATACTAACTACTTTGAAGTGTGTGTGTGTGTATATATAGATCGATTGACTAAGTATGAAGTATGTACATGTAGGAAAAAATATCCACTTCTCCGCCTGCTTCATCGTCTGCGACATACTTCACCCCAAAGGAATGTTTAGACTACGGGCTTCAAGTTAAATGGTGAACATTGTTGAACATTTTAAAATTAATATCAAAGACATGTGATTATGTAACACTTATGTACAATCCGGTCAAACTATTTATGTATATACTTGCAATGCTAAGTATAAATTTGTTCCAATTTACAACTCGATTTTGTAGGTTTTGATGCTTAACACTTGAAGATGTGTTATTGTGAAATATGTGAATAATGGATGTGTGAAATATGTGAAGGGCATATGTGATTTCTGAATGGGGTTTCCTATGAATGATTGTATATGATGGGGAAGAGAATATATATATCTATTTATGTCATTTTGCAGAGAGCATGGCTAGCAAAGGCCTGAGGCTAGCCAAAAAACAAAATTTATTTTGTTGGGTGAAACACTCATTGGTGACGGGCTTTAATTTAAGCCCGATCGAGATGATGTCATCCGTGACGGGCTTTACTTGGGGCCCGATTGAGATTGTTTGTCATTGGGCTTAAGTTAAAACCCGATTGAGATTGTTTGTCATCCGTGATGGGCTTTACTTGGAGCCCGAGTGAGATTATTTGTTATCCGTGACGGGCTTTAGTTGGGCCCGCTTGAGATTGTTTGTCATCCGCGACGGGCTTTAATTGGTGCCCGATTGAGATTAGGTCATCGGTGATGGGTTCTTGTTTGACTGGTCTTCTGGTTAAACCTATCGATGATGGGCTTTAGTTTAGGCCCGATAAAGATAAATGCATCCGTGATGGCCGTTTGCCCGGTAGAGATGACTTCTCGCATTAGTGACCTTTGCACCATGACGGGTACCATACCCGACACAGATGAGGGTTACCGCCCGATTGAGATAAGGGTGACTGTTCTAGTGCCTGTGAAACTTCCCATAAGTCTAATGCATATCTAATGTTTGTTCGAACACTGACAAAAGTAAGTCAAGCTTCCTAGTGCGATGCTGAATCCATTTGAGGACATGTGCAGAAGTCCTTATACAAAGAGGGCATCCATAGGCATCTGAAAGCATTGTCATGATTAATATTTTGTGATGAACAATTAGCTTTCCAAATGATTTATTTTATGCAATTGGGTTAAAATTTTGTGTCGATGTTGGTGTGAGTGTGTGTGACTAATGTGGGTTAGGTTGTGATATATGTGCCTAGAAACCATTGTCTGATTGTGTGCAGGTGACTTGATGTCAGCCTTGGCCAATGGTGAGGACTGGGACTATGCTCAGCGAGGAGCAAAGGTCTAGTATGATGGGCATACACCATGTGAGAAGGTGACTAGAGTTAGGATTCATGGAGGACAACTTCGGTCGACGGTGGGATCAGGACTATGGAGTTGAGATTCAGACGATCAAGGATACCAGTGATGAAGTTGGATACGAGATAGCACATGGTAAATGGACACTGTGTGGGAGAGATCTTCGTAATGGGCTTCACGAGGTGTGCGTGCAAGCGTCCGTGTTCGCTAAGGAAATATATATATGTTGAGAAAATTGGAGAGAAATATATGGTACTACAGTACTTTGGCTTACTGTACCGTGCATGTACACGTGCATGTGGCTGCATGCTTGTGTGTTGGTTTGATTGGCTAGGCTGACATGGTGGTTTGTGATTGGCTGGCTTGGAAGCCAAGCCGAGCAGGCCCAAGCAGCTTCAGGCCGAGGGAAAGGCGAGCAGGAGACAAACATGTGTCGTGCATGGGTACTAGCACGTGAAGAGGAGTCCAACCCGGAGGCTAGGATGCTCTGTCGCCGGACTTCGTTTAAGAGAGATTGAGAAGATTACAATTTTGGTAAATTGTATTTGGTTTGGAATATGAGGGATTGAGTCCTATTTTGAATAGGAGTTCCAGTCCTACTTTGAGTAGGAGGTTTTTTATGGTATAAATAGAGAGAGAGGTTATGTCTTGCGAGTCAGGTTTGAGAGATCGTATTAGGGTTTCATGAGAAACTTGTGAGGGGTGCTATGGCTGCACCTTGTGAACAATATATTTGAACAATAAAGATCATATTCAATCATCAAGGCATCGACAATCTCTTCCAGTTTTGTAAGTTTTACAATATTATTCAGTTTTGGCATTAACTTGTTATTCTTCATTTTGCTACGAATTTATTTAAGTTAATCCATCCAAAACTTCTCTAATACTTCATAGATTAGATCTAGAATGTTTTGTTGATTTGTTCTTGTTAGATTTAAATTTGCTCAAGTTTTAGGTTTTGTTTAGATTTATTGAAATTCTAAGACAGTTGACCTTCGAGGGTGTTTTCTATTAATCCGTTTATTAGTTTGCAAATCCCTCTGATGGAGTTGTTCCCTAGTTTGTCTAGTTTATTCTCTCTAGTTTGCAACTTAATCCAATGGTTAGTTTAAGAGAAATCGTGTTTTTACCAAATCTATCACGTTGTTTCAAGGCTAACGGTCAGGACGCAAGAGTACCTACGGTTAGACCGGCCAGCCCTCGGTCAGACCGATCCTAGTAGGTCGGATAGACCGCCGAACATGTGTTTCATTGGTTTTTGTGGTTGGGGTGTATTTTGATCAAAGTTTGATTATTTAACTTCCGCTGATGTAATATACCATTCACCCTTATCTGATAGGCTTGGTTACTTCGTTGGATCATACAAGGCAAACAAAAATGTACAGATTCTAGACCGATCCAAAGTGCTGTCTCAATTGCAGTTATGATCATGTGGTGAGCAATTGCTTGGTCCGCAAATTGATTTAAATAAACAGAGGAAGTTCACGATAATATAAGGAAGTACGGAAGAGCCCAGACACTATCTATGATAGGCCTAGGAGGCATCGAGAACCTGCTCAGTATGCTTGCTACTAAGTTATGAACAGTAGTCACTGAATGAGCGGACAGTACTTCGGCTGTGTTCTTCCTCATACTTAGCTAATTTCTACTCTCTTATTTTTCACATACATGTTTTCTAAACTACTAAACGTTTTATATTTTACAAAAAATTATAAATAAAAGTTATTTTAAAAATTATATTAATTTACTTTTTACATTTTAATTAATATTTTAATTAATTACGTGTTTAATGAGTCATTCCATTTTAGTGTGAAGGGAAGAAGTTCCCAACTAATATATATGATACACAGCAGTTGCGTGAACAGGGTCAAAAGGTTGAAGCATGGGAGGGTTCAATTTTGATGGGAAGTTCTTCTGTTTTAAGAAAGAAGTTGAATTCTCCTGTTTCAGTTTTGAGTGAGACAGTCTCAAATGTCTTTTTTTCAGATTTAGGTTTATTTGGTATTGTTTTAACTCCTAAATTTAACTCTAAAAAGTTAGATTTGGAGTGGAGTTTTAAAACTGCACAAATCTAGCTCTACTTTCATGAAGCTATAATTATGAAGCTATAATTTTTCGGTTAAACTTCAGCTCTATAAGAGTTGGAATTGAAATTAAAGCTTGTGCCAAACGGAGCCTTAGTAAAGCCGAGATGAAATTCGTCGTGGTCGTTGCAGCTGCGGCAGGTTTGGGATTAAACCATGCCGGCAAGGTGCTGTTGCTGACATTGACATGATAGTTGTCGCAGAACGTACAGAGGTTATCCTGAGTAATAACCATACGATACATAGTTTGTTCCGCAGCACAAGCAGTCGTTAGGCTCTTGAAGTGGGGAATTAGAGCGTGTGTGTTGGCCTTGACGAAAAATGCAATGCTGATGAAAAAAGGTGTTAATAAGAGACCAAGTACCAACCGCTTCTAATTTGAGAACATCTCCAGAAGTTTTTATACAAAGAGGGCATCCATAGGAAAACAAAAATATACATATTATAGACAGATCCAAAGTGCTCTCTTAATTGCAGTTATGATCATGTGGTGAGCAGGCGCTAGTTACAACCGATTCTTTTTTTTAAGGACTTGCACCAACGATAAAGGCAGTGCGAATCTAAGATCGTAATCTGGAAAAAAATAATCACCACCCACACACTGACAACGCCAACACTCACCCGAGAGAAGGCTAGTAGCGGACCAGATGCTGCTAAGCGTGACCGACCACCGCTAGACCAACAAAGGAACTACAGCTAGGAACGCTCAAAATCCACCCTAACAACAAACACCAGAAGTCAGATCTAGCCATATTTTTGGGATTGAGGAGGTGAGGATGAGAGAGAAACTTCCCCTAGGCCTTCAAGTGTGGTCAACTTACATAAGCTAAGACACCAACACAAGAGGACAAACATCTAGATCGAGCTTGCACCAGATGCCTGGGAGGTTTTGGCAAAGGGCTAACAAGACGACGTCTCCAGGCAGAGCAGCGACGATGGTACCGCCGCCGCTGTCCATCGAGGTCTCAAAGATAACCAAGACTAGGTTTTCACCTGTCAGCCCACAAGAGGTGGGGAACAACACGACAATGCCCTTAAGAGGGATAATGATTCCCGAAGCGCCCACCGGCAGCCAGCCTCCGTGCCACCACACGGCCACCCACTCTCCGCGCCGGCCACCTATAGTCGTGGGGCCTACTGCCATCAGCCGCACCGATCTCCCGCGGCGATCTCCCACCACGGCTGAGTGTGCCTCCGTGCTACTCCAGCCTCCCGCCACCAGCGGCGCATCACGCATCGCGCCGGCCGCCAGCCGCCGCCGATCGTACCTCTCATAGTGCCGCTGGTCGTGCCTCTCGCGCCGACCGAAACTCCTTGCGCCGTGAGGGTGCTCCATCGTGCCTTCTGCCCCACCGCCATCGCCTACTCGGTGCAGACGTCGTCGCTAGGAGCCGATGCTGCGGGCCCGGCCTAACTCACCAGAGCCGGCGAGGGGGAGCCAGCTCCGGCACACGTGTGGACGAGCCCGCCAGGTCGCCGCCAAATAGTGTGTCCCAGCCACCGCTGCCGCGTCCTTTATCCTACCGGCTGCCATCACCTCCTCCAAAGCCCGGCCCCACGCCGCTGACACCGGCCCGCACTACCCCGTTGTCGCCGAGACAGGTCTCTGCCATTGGGAGCATCCGATCTAGCCTTGGGGGGACCGGATCCGGGCTCCTCGGCACCGGATTTGGATGTCGCCGGCACGTTGCCGTGAGCTCCTATCTTGCCGGCTTCCAAACCGCCTTGACCGCGAGCAAGGGAGAGAGAGCCCCTCCACCACCGTCCTTGCAGTCGCATAGCTTTGCCGGTGGTGGCTCGGGCGGCGGCGAGGCTAGGGAGGGGAGGAGAAGGGCGGAGGCGGCGTGGCTTGTTCACCACCCGTGCCGCCTCCGGGATAGAGTGACCGGGCACCCCAAAAGCACCCACAATAACCTAGGTTCACTGTAATTATGGGACCTTTGCGACGACATATCAACGGAAGAGCATGTGCACGCAAGGTGTTCAATCCAATCACCCTGAGAAAAAGTGCACAAGCTACAGGAGATTTTCCCCAAGGTGAGGCAACCCCCACCACACGGCCTGCTCCATGCCCTCCTTAGTCTTGCTTTGGAGCCCCATGCCCTAGCCGGGCTACATCCATGTCGGCCACACGGAAAGTGAGGTAGGCGGTAGGTGGTGACAGGTTTGTCCGTTTTTTGTATTCCTCCACGTTCCGGTATGATGTAAGAGTGTGTAAATGTCATAACAACGCTGGTAGACAAGCAGGGAGTGGTCTCTCGGTAGTACCCGGGTGCCGGGAACTAAGTCCTATATTGTAAGCATGTATATGTTAAGTATAAACTAGACATGATTAGTATAGAAGTACATATGAATCGTAGTTTCCTAATGCTAAGTCCATACTAGATGTTCTTATAGAGGTAATCTCTTGTGTGTGTCCACTATTTTATCTTTATTATCCTAACGCTTGTTTAGATTATGATGAATTAATTATAGATTGATTGAAAGATATAAAAGAAATGCATATCTTTATACCGCTGCCTTCCCTGTGAAAATATAAATACGATACCCTTGGGAACACTCATGGGTGAAATGCTACAACGGTATCCGCACTTGCGGATTTATCTGTGATCATAACAAATACTAACACTCAAATTATCTAGGTAAAGGTAAATATTTTTTGTATGGCAATTTTTTGGTTATAGGTATAACAACATTGACAAAAATGATGCAAGGTATACCTAACGGGTAACCCGTGCTCTGATACACTTGATGGCAACGGGATGTCTGATCTTCCGTCAAGTGAAGATAACTATCGATTTGGTGGAAACTTGACACACACGACCTGAACCCTGCAATCGCAGCACCACGTCTCCTTTGGTTATCAACCGTACATTGCCCGGTTGTCCTTGCCGAGAAGGCTAATCCCTACATACAAATCGAAGAACACAAATAAGAACAAGGTAGGTTGCAACTCAATTGCATATGAATAATTAAACACTTAAATTTGGGGTTCCACAAACCAAACTATCGGTGAAACTGTTATGACAGAAATAATGTAAGAAAAACCCGACTACTAAATAAATATGATTACAGACGTTCTGGGGTTGCCCTAAGGCGCACACCCCCTTGGGCTTAGCCCACGACACAATTACAAGGCCCAAGGCCCAAATCAAATTCGCCTTAATAAGGTACATGGCTTCTTTTGCATATTCCCGATAGCTTGGTAGGAATTTTGCCATGAGACCAAAACCATATGAAAGTACACTCCATAAGCTTTCCATAAAATACTTATGGTCCCCCATGATTTCTTCTAGATCAGCGGCTAGGTCCATTTGATGTTGATGCTGTCAGGAGAGATGAATCCGAATTTAAAACATGTAGATCTTTATCTCTTGCCTTTTATGGACCAAATGTGATGTAGTTAGGTAAGAGTGGACTTGGAGAAGGTCTTGGTTTGGTCCCCAATCAATTTTTTTTGATCATCCATCCAATCCTTATGCTCGATCTCTTTTCCTTCGCCCAAGCAAGTTCCTCTGCAAATGAAAACATATGAAACTCATTGTGTACCAACATTTATTCAAATATATAACATGTAAATCTTACATAGAATGCATGCACCTTTGGTTTATTAATATATAGATAGGCACGGTCTTATTCAAGCTAGTGATGTCCTCATCATTTTTTTTCTATTTTTTTACTGCTAGATTGACATGGTCTCCATTGTTTATGGTCATCCGGGATGAACTTGCACACATAGAATAATATACCTCATGATTCTCCAAATCTCTAGGCTAATAAGGTATTTGTATGGCTGTGCATGTCCACTTGTGAATATAGAGGCCGGATTTCTATTCATTATCTAAGAGGAAAAAAAATCAGATTTTGATGCAGTTATTATAGAGGTAATTAAAAGCATGAAAAGTAGACACCTTATAATAAGTTCCATCAGAAGCTAGTACAGCTCAAAGTGATTCAACAGGTGAGCTTGAATTTTTTTTTAAGAATACACTTTAGTCGCTCTTGCAAAATTCGGCATTCATTTTCACATACAGCTCCTTAAAAGACCCACATACGAAAATGTATTTTTGTAGGTGGACCTCTTAACAGGCTCACATGCAAAAATGAACATATTTTCGCATGCGGGCTTGTAAGAGACCCGCTTATGAAAAATCCAGCTGACCACCCTCCATCTTAAAATATCTAACTCCTTCATTCTTATCCATTCCAACGTCATAACCCCCCTTATATTCTCAAGTCCTCCCTCATCTCTCCTCATCCTCGCTAATCTGCTTAGCGGCAGTGGGCTCAAGAACAGCGACAATGGACGGGAGCTATCAGGAGCGGCAGCGGCAGGCTCGGGAGAGGCTAGTCGTGAGCGAGAGTGGCCGCGGTGGGCTCGGGAGAGGAGACGGGCTCGACAGCCGGAGGTCGTGGATCCGGTCAGGGCGGATCCACCGACGACAGGCGTTGGCGAAGGCGAGAGAGGCAGCGGCCGCTACAGCGAGTTCAGGAGGCGGTAGGCTCAGCCTACGATTGCGTGGATCTCACCGCCTCTCCTCCCTCTCTCCCATGTCTTCTTCGATCCCGGTGGTCGTAGGTCGCGGAGCGGCGGATCCACCGGCGGTAGGCGATAGCGATGGTTGCAGTGGTGGTGCTGACTTCGGCGAGCTCGGACGGCAGTGGGCTCTGCCTCCGACTGCGCTGATCCTGCCACCTCTCCTCCCTCTCTCCTGGATTCTTCTCTCCCAACAACCGGACAGTGGGGGCCAGTGGATCCGGGCGGCAGCAAGCTCGATGGCTGTCGGGCGTGGGATCCGCCAGCGGTAGCGAAGGAGTTGGGGGCTAGGGTTTTGATTTTTGGGACTTTTATATTTTTATGGCGATTTTTCGTTGTCGCATGCAGACGGCATAAGCACACGTATGTGAAAAACAGATTTTCGCCCGAGTGTGCGCCATAACATGGAAAAATCATTATTTTCACATACCTTTCTAGGTAGATGGTTGGCTCAACCGTATGCAAATATGCCTTTTTAGGTAGTGTGTGTTAATATGTTAACGTGCCGATGCAGCTTTGGTGTGTAATCATTGGACGAGTCTATCATAATGTTATAAATTTAAGGTATCATTTTATGTTAGTATTATTTATTAAATGAGAGACAACATATTCCTATGCATTTCATCATTATTTTGGACAAATTTCAGGTATTGCTATCAACATTAGCTCAACAACAGACATATATATACTTCTTTTATATACTCCTTAAAGGGAAGGGAGTAGTGGTGGTGGTGCCCACTACTAACTCCCAACTTTTTCTAAAAAAGGAAATAACATGTGTGTTTTGAAGGCCCACATATCAACTACTCTCACCAACCTTCTACTACTTTTGAAGGAAAAAAACAGAGTTAAAAAAAGTCCACATGTAAGTAACAAATATATATGATAATAACATGTTAATTGATAATTTCCTTAAAATCCTCTTTCAACACACATGCAATATTCTAGTGCATGTGCCTAAATAGGCCTGGGCTAAGTGGGCCATCTATCCTAATATACACGTGCACAACTACGTCAACAAATGTGGACTATATGAACATTTTAAACTTGAAAATAACAACGCATTTCAAGTATTGTAACAACATAAAATTACAGTAGGAAAAGTAATAATAATAATATAGTTGTAAAGTCTAATAATAATAATATAGCTGTAAAGGGAACATTAGTTTTCAGCAATGATGATTGCCTACTAAATTAGTACCGGGTGGTAGGACTATAGGTTACTTCTTTAAATAAGCGAAGCATATGCTCAAGCTTAGCATTTCAAGAGACTACAAGCACAGATATTGATTGCTGGAATTTTTTAATATCCGAATGTATCTCCTCATAGATAAGTTAGGATTGGTAGGCCACGGGATTCAACATGGCACGTTCTGCCCACATTACTCCTATGTGTTCTCCTGGAGGATGAGCTCTAGCAACTCTCTTAGGGCATGATGCAACTCTCGGACAAATTCTAGGATGACCTAAATCATAGTAGAATCAGAAACGACATTGCCTCTGTTGAGTATTTTTTTTCATGTCTTCATATTATGTTCTAGTTAACGGGCTGAAGGTTTCCACTCGAATGAAAACATCAATTCAGACATGAATTTAATCAATTTTATCGGTATTGTGTGCACCTGTAGGTTGTTTAAATCAGAAGTTTCCTGTGAACTTCCTGTTATGTATTCCTTACTGTGCTTTGCTTGTAATTCAGTTCTTTTCATCTTCTGCAAGGAAATTAATTTATGAATCTTTGCACATTGAGATTCCAGGCATTGGAAACAAGAATTTCTAGTTAGCGGTGGCGGTGGATCCAGCTGCGGGATCCGGCCGGAGCAACAAGCTCAAGGGTGGTGGAGCTAGCGGCGCCGCGCTTAGGAGGGGTGGATCCGCCACCCCCGACCCCCAGCCCTCGTTGGCGGCTGTTGTGGCGGACAAAGGGGAGGAGATGACGGCGGTGTAGGATCGAATAGCAAGAACTAAGCCAACCAGAGGGTGGAATGGTTGTGGTACCCAAAAACCAAAACTTTTAGTAGAATTAAAAGTTATCCTCAAATTCGATGGCGATCGGTCTAACCGGAGTAGATACGCCGGTTAAACCTCTTGATGACCTCCGGTCTGACTGGTGGAGTTGCTTCGGTCTGAGTGCCTGATGCGCCACTGTCACCTATCACCACCAGCAGTCTAACCGCAGTGGTGCCGCCATTCTGACTGTCGTGTACTCGTCGGTGTAACCGCCGAAGCCCAAGCAAACACAAATCGAAGTACTCTCAAAGTAGATTGAACTTTATTACTTCTAAACTGTGTTTACAAAGTGCCACAGCAGCACTCCTCACGAAAATCTCGACTAAACTTGAAATCCTAACTTTTCTCTTAACTCAACTCTCTCAAATCGATACCGAGAGGCTACACCCTCCCTCTCTATTTATACCCGAGGTAGGTAGCCTAAAGCCATGAACCAATCTTGTACAAGTCGTCCTAATCTACGAAGAAACCTTCTCGTACAAAAAGCAAACTTTACAAACTTCAATTGTACCAAACTTGGACTCCATCCAAATTCGACTCCGCATCCCATATGCACATAATATCTCTATCGTATGCCATTTGGAATCTTCACCAATCACGTGCATTGATCTCTAGTATAAGCATCCCGCATGATATCCTGATCGTCTAGACGTCATCTTCTCCCAAATTGACTCTCGATCCATCACCAGCAATGCTCTCCCGAGGCGTCAAGACTCACCTACACATGCATCAACCAAGAAGCCATATTCAAGCACAAGTTCTCTCCAACTTGACTCATTGTTAGCACACAGAAGTATTACATACACATAGTATCCATCTAGAGGCCATAACCACAGAATAATCATGGATATCGAAAATAACAACCCGAAACCGAAAACAACACAGCACCGACCATTCCGACCGCGGGCTGGCCGGTCTGACCGCGAACATACCGCTGGTCTGACTGGCTACCACAGCCCGGTCTGACCGGACCCAAACAGATAGTAGTCCCTGTTCATCATCTGAAAATCCAATCATCTCTAAAATCACTTCACCTAATCTCCAAATATCAAAACCAATAATCTCACATGCCAATTGTTCATCATCAAAAATAATCAAACACACTTTGACTTTACAGGTGGTGGTGGTGTTGCCAACGACGAAGCCTTGAGGAGCTATGGTTTCAGCTGCGCAGGCTAGGCTTTTGCCCGATTTTTGCTTTGGAATTTCTTTTTACCAATTTTTTTTGTACGGTCCGCATGGGAAAATATGATTTTCACAGACACGTGGTTTAATGCGGGTCGCCCAGCCACCTGCAAAATTCAGTTTTGTCTGTATGCAAAAATGAATTCTATAGTAGTGTAGTTTGCATGAATAAATTCTTGTAATATTGTGGAATGGATGGTGTATATGGTACAAGGGCAACGGAAGGAAATTTGGGCGTTGAGCAAAAATGAATGAATGGTGCACAAGCCATAAAAAACATTTTCGTTTTTCTGTTACAGCCAGACACTCACATTTAGACTCACATGCAGTCTACACAGTCGCCAGAATGAAACTAGCGCACGCATGACATGAGTACATAACCTAGGTTGAGCCAAAAGAATGATTCACCGAATCTTGTGCCTAATCTAATATATTTTTGGTCCAGATGACTGTGAATGTACTCTTGACTTTTTTTTGTCCTAATCAGTTTTTTAGCTCCTATAATTGATAGTGAATGTACTCATTTTCTTTTCTTTTTGGTCCTAATCGGTTTTTTAGCTCCGATAACTTTGCTGGGATCCCAAGTTCCAAACATTACAAGTGACGACTTTGACTTCCATGTGACTAGCTTATGTGGTGATAGACTAACAATTCTAAGCTTCCAACCATACTAGTGAGTAATTATTCCAACTTTTGGCTATTTCCTAGAACAAGTTAAAATTGTAGAGGTTACCATGTTATTTTCTAGTTATGGATTTCGGGTTTTCATTTAACTTCTTCCCAAGATCCTAAACACCAAGTTTCATGCAAAACTTTTCTTGGAATACGTTCTAATACGATGTTTCAACTTTGTTATTCATTTGTTTATATCCTCAAATAGCTATCACAAAAATCAGATTCTCCATCAATTGTTCAATACATCAATTTCAGCTATCTCAAACATATGGAACAAGACTTTTGAAGTAAAAGTGAATGAATTGTTGGTTTCATAGACACTTTGAACAAGTGAGTAATGATTCAGTTTAAGTTTTAGACAATTAATTATTTGGTACATGCAGCACAACAGGACCATATCAGAGTTTAGAGGTCCAAAAATCCTATAGCTAACAAAATTTAAATAAGAAAGTCTAAAACTCACTTCTATTCCATCCTTGAAACTACTTTGGATCAACCTGTCTTATTCTCCCTTTTATAATATGGAAAAGTATTATAATTATTTTATAAAAAACTGCAAATAACTGAAAAATTCAGATCATAGATACTCAATAGCAGAAAATGCAGATAAGTAACTACTAGATGATGCCCCACGCTTTGTTGCGGGGTATATGTTAGATATTGGAGAAATGATGAAATGATTTGGATTGAAGTATTATGAAATATTTGAGAATGATGACTTAGCATGTTCATGTTTAGTTTTGAAATGAAACAAATTATAGATATAATTACTGTATGCTTTCATATTGAGCTTTCTGTGCTTAATAGGTTGATGTGGCATGCAAGCATGTAGGTTTTAGAAATACTAATAAATACTATGCTTGCATATTGAGTTTAGGTATTTAGTGAGCATTAGCTTTCTAGAAAGAAGAGATTCACTCTAGCGTGGTTAGTTGGAATAGAACAATAACAATCAGATTATCCATCAATCCATCAATTTCTAGCTATCTGAAAAGGGAAAACAACAAAACAAAAATAATTGCAAAGGCAATATCTTTAGCAATTAGGAGAGCATAATGTAGAGGTAACTAGGTACTGAGCATTGCCGGAGATTACACAACACAGAGTACAAGGCCAATACAAAGCAGGACTCCAGGAGACCACAAACACTAAGATTCGAGGGCTGAAAAGATGCTATATCCGGATGTTAGGCTTGGTAGGCTGAAAAGATGTTATATCTGCTCATAGAGATGTTAGGCTTGGTAGGCCACAGGATTTGGAATGGAATGTTCTGCTAACGTCTCTGCCTTGGATTGGAAGCAGTAACCTCCATCAATTCTGGGAACACATCACTCCAGTCTTACACGTTTTGCCCTTAGTCCATAACTTCACCACACATGTCTTCTCATTGCGGCTGTGCATTCTTGCTAGGATGTTATGTGAACAATTGGGTTGGCCTATTTGTTGTTCTCTTCTATGTGCAAAAGATTGGAAGAAGATGTGAACTAGATCATTAGAGAATCGGATGTATCTCTTGTGCAATTTCTAGACTAATCTAATCATTTAGAATATACTGTTGTGCCTTCTTAGACAATGATCGATTGCACATATCGGCATGTCACCGATAACCCATTATATGTAATGGGCCTCGGCCCACAGCCTCGTGTGTAATGGCTTCCAGTTCTTAGTTCTTACTGTAACGAGGCACTTCGGACCGTCACAAATGGGCCATCTAAGATAGGCAGACCTGACATAGTGGGAGGGCATCTTGTAAATTTAAAACATACTATATCTAGATATTTCAACTTTAAAGTAACAATCTATATGCAGTGCAATTATACATGGTTACACTACGAGAATTTAGAAGGAAAAACATTACTCAAAAAAGTAGGTTTAAACTGAGCACAGTGAATAGATGCAGGAGGCAAGACTTGAGCTCACTTATTTAACTGAGCAAACCATCCATGACCTGAACTGGTTATTAGCATTAGGATGGTCAAGGTAGTAGCTACCAAGCATCACAGGATATTACAACACACAAGCACTGCTACGGATAACACCATCGGTGCTGGTTAAGCAACCTTCATATGTGCCAGATTTCTCAACCAGCATCAAGAAGGTGGCACTAATGATCCTGGATCATTGGTGCTGGTTCCACAACCAGCATCTTTGTGGCGCACACGAGCTCAAAAAAAATCGGCTCAATGCATCGAGCCGATGCATTGAACCCTGATAGATCCCAAATGATGCCCCAAATCCCAAAATGATACGTCAAAGCCATGAACACATGAACTACTATCCATAATCCAAAATAAAAAACACATCTAGATCAAATCAGAGTCAAACCAAGATGAATAAATATCAACAATCAAGAATCACAAGAGGGACGGGAAGAGGTGGTGGCCCCACATCCACAACGGCGGTCATCGCACCTCTAGCTGGCAACCCCACCTCCACACCGGTGGTCGTCGCCACGTCCAACGTTGTCGCACCGCCACGCTGCCGAGGAGTGCAGGTCACCACTCGCCACCTGATCCGACGCTGCCACGCCGTTGGATCAGGTGCTGCCGAGGGTGCTGCCATGCCACAGGATATGCTCGCCACCGAGGGCCACCGCTCGCTGCTAGGCACGGTGCCGAGAGAGAGCGACGAGAATGGAAGATAAGGTTAGGGAGGAGTAGAAAGATAAAGAGAGAAATGACGGGTGTTGTCGCAACGACAACTGCATACGTCGAAGGACGTGGACACTCAACAGTTGTCTCTCGGTGGTGAGACAACTGAGGTGGCAGAAAGTGCCAAATGGCGTGATGAAGGCTGTCTTGGCGATGTCGTCCGGACTCATGTGGATCTGGTGATAGCCGGAGTAGGCATCCAAGAAGCTCATGAGCTCGCAGCCAGCCGTCGGATCAACCAGCTGGTCAATCCGCGGCAAGGGGAAGTCATCCTTTGGGCACACCTTGTTGAGGTCCGTGAAGTCGACGCACATGCGCCACTTGCCGTTCGACTTTTTCACCAGGACCAGGTTCGCCAGCCACTCTGGGTGGTCGATCTCCTTGATCACCCCGGCCTTGAGCTGTTTCTGCACTTCGGCCTTCGCTGCCTCCTAGCGATCAGCGGACATCTTGCGTGGCTTCTGCTTTCTTGGCTTGGCATCTGGCTTGACCGCCAGGCGATGCATGATGAGCTCTAGCGAAACACCCCCCACTTCGCTGGGGCTCCAGGCGAAGACATCGATGTTTCTCTTGAGGACTTCTAGGATTTTCCTAGCTTCCTCTTCGCCTAGATCGCCCCCAAGCTGGGTGAACTTCATCGGGTCCGCCTCGCTTACTTGCACCTTGACCACCTTGCCGTGAGGGGCTGGCTTCGGCATGCGATTGACTCGCGGTTCGGCCTCCACACTGTGCACGGCCCTGTTAATCACGGCCAAGTCGCCTTTTGACATAGCGGGAGGTTGAAGCCCCTTGACGACGATTACCCCTGCCGGACCGGGCATCTTGAGCTTAAGGTAGTTGTGGTGGGAGATGGCTTCAATCTTGTTCAGGGTTGCACGGCCGAAGATGGCGTTGTAGCTGTTTGGGATATCGACTACGTCGAACAGGATCTGCTCCTCGCGCCTGTTTTCACCCATGCCGAAAGCAACCATCAACCATGCCTGGCCGAGAACTTGAACCGCCTCCCCGCCGAAACCGCGAAGCGAAGCCGGCGCTTGAGTGAGGGCCGAAGTCGGCAACCCCATCTTGGCATATGCCTCGGCGAAGATGACATCGGCCGAGCTACCTCCATCAACTAGAACTCGCCGGACTTCACAGCCGGCCACTTCGGCCGAAATTACCAGGGTGTCTTGATGCAGGAACAACACTCCTTCGGCATCCTCCGGGCCGAAAGAGATTTGCCGGTTCAGGTACTTCGGGACCCCTTCGCTTGCGGCAGTGATGTTATGCACCGTTCGCAGCTGCAACTTTCTCTACCGCTTCAACGGCTGGACCGGTGGATCAGCCCTTGTGATCACTTGGATGATTCTGCGCTGCACGTATTGGCGTTGCTCAGTCGGGGGGACGGCTCTCGGGCCGTCTCACGAGGTGCTTCGACCGCGGTACCCTGATGTGGCCTTGGTTCTTGAGTGTTGCTTCGTTGACGAATATTTCGGCACTGCTCGGTGGTGTGCGAAGATCGCCCATGGTAGGCGCAATAGAGGTCCTTTCTGACCTTCTTGCGAATAGGCTGCTGATGGCTGCCGCCCTGCTGGGCGTTGAACTCCTTGCGGAGGGCTTGTACTTCTTCGACAGCCATCATCGCCTTGCCTGTACGATAGTTCCTGAATTTCCTCCAAGTCATGGGAGCTTGGCCTTGTCTCGGCGGTTGCCCCTGGTTCGCTGGCAGGGGTTGGCGAACAACAGGGGGAGCCGGTTCGGGGACCTGCGCTTGCATCTGGGCTTGGGCCGCGGCGATGGAGGCTTTGTCGTACTCAGCTCTGATTACCTGCCTTCGCTTGGAGCCCTCTTCGCCCCGAGCGTACCCGTCAATGATGCGAAGCAGGTGCTCGAGAGTTTGCGGCTCCTTGTTGGCGATCCTCCTTGTGAGTTCGCCCTCGAGTAGCTCGACCGAAGCGGTGTTGATGACAGATGCTTCGGTTATATCTTGAACTTGGCATCGGGCTTGCGAGAAGCGTCGCATGTACTCCCGAATGGATTCGCCTGGCCTCTGGCGAATACCGAGCAAATGTTGTTGCGTCTTCGGCTCCTCATAGGTGCCTCGAAAATTAAGGATAAAGACATCGCGCAATTGCTCCCATGAGTAAATGCTATTAGAGGGTAAATTGAATTACCAAGAACGGGCGATGCCGTCCAGAGGTAGATGGATTACCTTCGCCTTAGTATTTTCGTCGCCGTGAGCGGCTTCGATCGCGGACTCGTAGATAGAGAGAAACTCTTTTGGGTCTGTTTCGCCCGAGTACCGCAGAACGGGTGGGAATTTGAACTGAGGTGGGATTGGACGATTTTTGATCCCCCCGCTCAGTGGCAGCCCCTTTTCGCCCCCAGCCTTACCCATGACGCCCTGCAGCAAGGGCCCGCTTGGCTGCGGATATGGCGTGGCGAAGGGTGAAGTCATGCCCTGTGCTAGTGGCTGGGCTGCGGTGTTCGGTGGCCTGGTTCCGAACAGCGGTGCTTGAGTGGTGTTGTAAAAATCAAACTGCGGCCCCTGACCCCAGGGCGAAGCCCTCAGCCCGGGCTGGTTCGACGGCTGCCACCCTGGCGCGCCCTGGCCGGAGCCCCCTCCGTCCGAGCCGAAGGGGTTGTGCTTGAGATGTTGTGGGGTTGACTGAGCTACTGAAGGAAAGCTTGAAGCTGCGCTTGTAGGGCCGAAGCCCCCTCCACCATCGCCTGTGACATTTGGCCGGGTGGCGAAGAGTGCACTTGGACCACTGTCGGTTGAACCTGCGGCCGCGCGCCAGGAAGTGGGTGTACTGTTGCGGCCGAAGGCTGGCCGGGGAGGTACACCGGTCCTTGTACGGCTTGTGACGCAGGGGCTTGTACCGGCGCTTGCTTGTAGGCTTGAGGCGGGATGTAGCCTGCCGAGTACTGTAGGATGGGGGCCGGAACAACCTTGGCTTGCCGTGCTGCTTCGTATGCTTGCTGCTGCTCTTGCATTTGGCGAAGCATGTCTTGGAGTCGCGCCATGTTCTGCCGCATGGCTTCCATGCTGGCTTCGGCCTGTGCCTCGAGGTTGGGGTCGGCTTGCACAGTAGTGGGCGTGGTCGAAGTCAGCTGAGTTGCCGAAGGGATCTCCGGCACCTGCCCCGCCGAATTGGAGCCGAAGGTGGTGGTTGCGGTGCGGGCGCCGAAGCTGACGGCGCCACCCCCACTTCGGCGGGCGCCGAAGGTTCCACCCCTTCTTCGGCGGCCATCGCCTCTTCTGCTAACCTCTCCTTTGGGTTAGCAACCCTCTCCTTTGAGACCTTATTCGGTGGCATTCGCTCTCAGTGGTTTCGCTCGGAGGTCCCCACGGTTGGCGCTAGCTGTTGTCGAAACGATAACTGCATATGTCGAAGGACGTGGACACTCAACAGTTGTTGGGAAAGTAAAGTGTATTAAATTTCGGATTTAAAATTGGGAATCCTCCTTTTACATGGCCCTAGGTGGCTATTTATAACCCTATTAAAGATCCCCCTATTAGGGTTTAGGGCTGTTACAGGGGAATTTACATGGTCACCCTTACAAAGAGGCACTTACATGGGTACTCACGGTAATAACGGTATATGGGCCCTTAATGGGCCGCCTGGCGACTACTGGCCCAGTGGCCAACAGGCTGGGGTGATTGGGCTGGCCCATTGGGCCTTCCTGGATCAGATCCGACCTGGCGAAGTCGTCCTCCTTCGGTGTACGCCTTCGCTATGTAGCTTTCGCCCAAACTGACAGGGACCCGGTGCAACTCTTCGCCCATCGCCCCTTTCGCCCTGATGTCTTCGCCACGGGGCTTCGCCTCGAGGGGTCTTGGGCGCCAAGAGTTCGGATCCTCGCTGCTTGGCTGGTTTCGGCAGGTTCAGTCGAAGGACCTCATGGCATACTGCCAACAACGGGCCAGGCACAACTAAATATATCTCTCCCTTCCCGTCCGGCTTAACTCGGGTTTTAGGGTCTTGTTTTAAAAAAACCGGTGTTGGTTTTTAATTAACACGTGGAGGTGGAAATATGGATATATGTAGCGGTTTTAGTTGTTCCGGTACCAATATATTGTGCCAACTTGTATGTGCTTTTCTGTAGTAGCGAAGGGAACTACTAAGATTGAGTACTGAAAAAAATGGTTATATCCTAATGTATCTGCTCATAGATAAGCTAGGCTTGGTAGGCAACAGGATTCTGGATGGCATGGTCTGCAAGCGTTTCTGCTGTGTGCGCTTGAGTATGAGCTCTTCAAGTTTTCTGAGCTCATCACGTTAGTCTTTTGCACAGTGCCCTTCGTTGCTCACTTCACCTCTTTCCTGTTACGATTTCAGCTGCACATTCTAAGATATTATAGTTATGTCATATGATACTTGTCTAGGGCATTTGTGTTGTATTCCCTGTTTTCAACTCTAATGGTGATTATATTGAGCCCTACTTTTTCAACTTTATGATTTTACCCTTATTTTTTTAATTAAAGATTGTGCTTGCCCCCGTTCCTTTAGGACGACTTGACATTGTGAAAAAATATGTCAAAACAAGAGCAAAACTCATGTCAAGTTTTTTGCTGCCCTCAAGTTAAACTGAATATGTGAAAAAATATATCAAAACAGGGGCAAAATTCATGTAAGAATGCCTGATGTTAAAACAGGGGCAAAATCGTAAACCCATGCTGAATCAATGGATGGTGTATAACACATTAAGGGAAAAAAGAAGGAAGTTTCGGTGCTTGAGCATAAATGAATGAATGATACACATTTTGAACCATACATACAAGGTCGTTAGGAATGGAACTAGCGCACGCATGATGTGTACATAAGCTAGCTTGAGCTAAAAGAATGATCCACAGAATCTCTTGCCTAATCTATTTTTTTCCCAGGTGATAATGAGTGTATTCTGACTTTCTTTTTTTATCCTAATCGGTTTTTACCTCCTACATTTTTTCTGGGATCACAACATTACAATGGACTAGCTCTGACTCTGACTTTCAAGGGACTAAAGGTGCCGATAGACCACAATTTCAAGCTTCCAACCAAAACAAGTGAGTTTATCATTCCGAGTTTAGCTATTTACTTGAACAAGTTAAAATTGTAAAAGTTTACCGTACCCTTCTTTTCTAAATCTGAATTTTAGATTTCCATTGCCACACTTCGCAAGCTCTAAATGCATATACATTAGGAACACCGTACACCATTAGGAAAGTTGATCTAAAAATGTATATTAATCTAATTTTCAAGTATTTTAACTAATACTTAATTACGTGTTAATGGGTAACACCGTTTTCCGGCGGAGATGTAGAGTTCATCCCGAACTCAGTGAACACATCATCCATTCATACAGCCTATCCATCCATCCAACACGAAAATACAATCATACCCTCCCACCTTTCTTCAGTTATGCGATACCACCTCAAAGATATAAATGGTACCGTGATATCTCCATCGGTCATTGGATCCGGTTATACCAATTATTGAGATTTGGTACCCCTGCATAGTGCTGTAAAAAATCTCATATTATATATAGCTGTAAAGGCAACAACATCAACTATTATGAGAGCCTACCGAATAGCTGCAGGATGGTAGGACTAGAGATTGGTTGTTTAAATGAGTAAAGCATACATTCCCAGATCTTATAGCTAGCGAGCCTTGCAGTACGCTGAAAATTTTACAAGGCCAATACTGAGATCGATTGCAAAAATAAAAAAAAAACCTAATATCCTGATGTATTTGCTCATAGAGAAGTTAGGCTTGGTAGGCGACAGGATTCAACATGGCACGTTCTGCTAGCATTTCCGCTACGTGCTCTAGAGTAGGAGCTCCCGCAACTCTGAGTCCATTTAGTACTGGTTCGTAAGCCGATCGGTTATTTAGGTTCTTTACATCAATCGGTACTACAGATCATTTTTAATTCCGGTTCATATATTGTCAGATTTTTTAGGTCCCCCCTGTGAGCTTTAGTCCTGGTTGGTACTACCAACCGGTACTATAGATACCTACTTGTTTGAGACGGGATTCATACCAAGCGATAATTGTTGGACCTCGCATGGAGAATTAGGGGTTGCAATGAAAGATGATGAAGAAGAAGATAACAACACTCCGGACTGAGCTCAATACGGTGGATTTGAGAACAATACAACAGGTGAAGCGGACGGGGCAGTTGAAGATAACGACGGTGCAGATAATCTTGGTCAGATGTTGTGCAATGTAAAGAAGGATTGTGAAAGTGAAAAGTAGGTCCAGAATTTAAATTGTATGCTAGCGGACCACAGAACATCGTTGTACCCGGGTTGCGAACAAGGGAACAAAAAGTTAGGTACCATGCTGGAATTTTTGTAATGGAAGGTAAAAAAGGTGTGAGTGACAAGGTATTTGGCGAGTTATTGAAACTCGTAAAGAACATTCTTCCAGAGGGAAACAAATTACCCGAAATAACGTATGAAGCTAAGAAGGTAGTCTATCCCCTAGGTCTGGAAGTATAGAAGATACACGCATGTCCGAACGATTGTATCCTCTATCGCGGTGAGGAGTACGAGAACCTAGAAGCATGCCCGGTTTGTAAGGTACTACGATATAAGATTAAACGAGACGATCCTGGTGATGTTGATGGACAACCTTCGAAGAAGAGAGTTTCTTGTAATGTGATGTGTGTTGATGCAAAAACACACTGGTCTGTTTGATTTGATTTGTGCAGGTCCAAAACTTGCTCTCATGTTCAAAGGGCGTGTCAGTTGATTTGATCCTGCAATCAACAAGATAGAACGTACAAGTTTATTAATAAACGATAGTCAATCACCCAGTTATCCGATATCATATCGCGATGTAACCTAGCCAATGCAATATAGCATGGATCGGCTGCAAGTTATATTCAATGATGAACTAACCCTAAATTTGATACATCGGCTGAAAATATCAGTATTACATAATCTATATACCAATATTACTTTAGAAATAAGCAGTCGGGATAGATCGGACTTAACCGAGACAGTATAAATTACCTAAGTCTAAAATAACATGAAATAACGATTACATGTACTTATGTCATAGCCGATGTTCAGATCTAAGCACGTATCGGCTATAGCTCCGATACAACCTTATACTAGGATATTCTCTAGTAACAAATATATTTAACTATTGCCAACTAAATTGATAGTTAGTCCAATATATTTATATTAGATTAGATCCTGATATAAGGGACAAGTATAGCATATTAAACAAAGTACGAAACTATGTAAAACAACTATCCCAGATAAGATCGGCTGAAACCCTGATACTATCCTTATTTACAATCATAAAGCAGGCTAAAGATCATGATTCTAAACACGACTTAATAGATCAAACTTAACTGATGCAGCATTAATTATGGAAAGAAGCATAATATCTAGAGAATCAAGCCGATGGTTGCCTTTTCGGGATGGGGGATACATTATATAATTCAGACCAACAAGTCAATCTAATCGTTATCAGCAAATCCCTAGATAGAGATCAGCCGATATGAATAGATAGCATTGTCAATTTAAATTGTATAACGTATATGATAACTCGAAGATTCGCAAGATAGAATTAGAGTGTCATAAAGATGTAAGCACTAATTCCGATAATGCAAACCGCCATAACAAGACCTACCTCTTCACCAAAGATCAAATTGATGCAGCTCGACTCGAGAGCGAGAACTTGTCGAAAGTAGAAAAGTAAAAGGTTTGGCGATGCACCGAGATTGATTGAACGGTTGTTACTTTGTTCATAAGATCTCAGGTCTATATTTATACCCGACGATACAAACATTGTCCAAGATGGACACGACTCATATTGTCGTAATACAAATCTAACTAGCAAACAAGTCCCTTAGGCGGATTCTTACCGAAAATATCCATAAGGAAATTACAGATAATCCTAATTAATTTATACATTTGCCAATTCTGGACTCTATCCTTACCGGGCAACATTGTCTTAAACTCTTTCTCGAACCCGATATTGATCACGCATGTAATATCGACCATATCGGCTATCCTGATCAGACTCGGTGCCAGCCGATACGGTCTTCCAGTCAATGCGCACTCTATCTCCGAGAATCCCGCATATCACCAATTCCGCTTCGAATTATACTTCGTCTCTGATTCATATGCTTACCGAATTTCATCGCCAACAATGTAGTATTTCCCTATAATACCATGGTTGAGGTGTTTGTTCAGGAACAAAGCGTATGCAAGAAAGATGCGCTGGCACGCAGAAGAACACCAAGAAGACGGGATGCTGAGGCACCCCGCTGATGGGTCACAGTGGCAAACATCGACAGAACATTTGAAGACTTCAGAGAGGATGCACGAAACATAAGGTTTGGTTTAAGTACAGATGGTATAAATCCATTTGGAGAGATGAGCAGCGGTAATAGCACTTGGCATATGATCATGTGTATCTACAACCTCCCCCCTTGGTTACGCATGAAGCGAAAGTACATTAGGATGCCGATTATTATTCAAGGCCCAAAGCAACCCGGTAACAACATTGATGTGTACTTAAGATCATTGGTTGACGATCCAAAACAGCTGTGGAAGAAAGAAGGTGCCCCCGAGTGGGATGAGGACAAACTGGAGCAAATTAACTTATGAGTGCTACTGTTCATAACCATTAACGATTAGCCTGCTCTTAGCAACCTATCTTGACAATGAAACAAGGGGTATAAGGCTTGCACCCACTGTATGATGATACGGACAGTACGTACTTGAAGCATTGTAGGAAGGTTGTGTACATGGGCCATCGTTGATTTCTTGCTGCAAGCCACCCAGTTTGATAGAAAGGCAAACATTTCAAACTAAAGGCAGATCACCGTTGGAAGCCTAAACATCGTAACAAGAAAACCGTGTGGGCATTTGTGAAAGATCTGAAAGCAGTATTTGGAAAGGGATCTGAAAGCCAACCTACAGTGAGTGAAGATGGGCACGCAGCGATGTGGAAGAAGAAGTCTATTTTTTGGGAGTTACCCTATTGAGTAGTCTTAGACGTCCACCACGCAATCGACGTGATGCACCTAACTAAGAACCTTTGCATCATCCTGCTAAGCTTCCTTGGTGTATATGGGAAGTCAAAAGATATACTTGAAACACGTAATGATCTGAAGCATATGAATCGACGCAAAGGAGAAAGGAAACCATTACTTGAGTCCAGCCAGCTACACTCTGAGCAAGGCAGAGAAGGAAAGTATGTTTGAATGCTTGGAGAGCATCAAGGTACCGTCTAGCTACTCGTTGAATATAAAAGGAATAATAAGCGTGAAAGTGAACTAGCATGGGCACGACCGAGCGAACAAGGTGTTGTTTTCACCAAATATCTAGACTTAGGACCAATTATCTTGTGTTAACTCACATGCAATGTACATGATTTAACTAATTATTTTCTATCTTGTTAAAAGATAACGTGGTCCAGTTGCTAACGGTGGTCGCCGGTCAAGCTTCCATGGTCCCAAGGCCGCCAAGTAGAAGTAAGGGAAAGTTATATTAAAATAAATGGTACTATTTAAGGGAATTATTTAGGTGTTGACAATGTGGATGTGTATTATTTAATGGTACGAACAGATGGCAGATCGTGATGACGAGCAAATCCTCCTAGACACGATTGCAGAGGGCAACAGCCAATATTGGGCGGATGAAGAGGGAAATGAGGACACCAACCAGTATTTGAACGTTGAGGGAAACATAGAGGGGAACGAGGAGGGCCAGAGTGACAGCCAACCGAGTGTTGGTAAGAAGAGAGAACGTGGACAACGAGGTGAGGTGATACGAGGAAGGTGGAGGGAAGGCCAACCTATAGCCCCTGCTGATGCCACAAGAAAGTTTGTGTCACATAGCGGTTGGTGCGTTAGAGATCACGTGCCCATTTTACAGTGAACTGGCTCCAAACAAGATCACGTGGGGATGAGGAACAATCTTATTTCCCAAATTCAGAGAAAGACATGTTGTGGACCATTATGCTCGAGACTTCACTGTCCCTGAGGCAGAACAAACCAAAGTGAAGGAATGGACTCTAAAGAAGATGGCCGAACAATTATAAAGCTACAAGAAAGAACTGTACAACAAATATGTAGTAAAGGGTCTGACACCGGACTTCGACAAATTCCCCAAACTAACGGATTATTGGGATGCTTTTGTCGCCTAAAAGACAGGAGAGGCAGGGCAAGCGAAAATAGCCAAGAGCAAAGCCAATGCTGCAAAGAAGAAATACTTTCACTAGCTAGGATCGGGCGGCTACAAGAAGGAAGTTCCCAAATGGCAGAGATTGGAAGCAGCGTTAGAACAAAGAGGTATCGTTCCGCAACTGCTAATTGGCCTGAACGTTCCAAAAATTGGTACTACGCTCATGGAGGAACACTGAATCCCGGCGATGGCTCCCTAATCTTCAGCGATGACATACGCCAAATAGCACACCATCTCGTCGAGGCCCTAGAGGCCTCTGCTGAGGGAACTTTCAAGCCCAACAGAGAAAAGGACGAGCTAACGCTCGCACTAGAGAATCTGAGCACCTAGGATGAACGCGTGGAAAAGGTGTGATTGCATGGAAGCATGGGTTGGAACAAGACATCCAAGCATGAGAAGAAAGAGAGCTCAAGAGGTGAAGCTCACAGATCTCGAATTAAAGGTTGAGACCTATCATGCACGGATGCAAGAGGAGGTTGAATGACGGGTAGACGAATACTCAAGTCAGTCACGCCAACTGTCTGTTACTCCCGTCATGGTGAGCCCCTCAGGGAAAGGAAGCAGCTGCGCTTCTACAGGGCAAGTCGGAGATCCTCAGAGCATAGAAGCTGCAGGAGGGCTTGATGTCGAGGAACCACCCTGCCCCGTGGATGAAATCACGTAGCGGACATCGTGTGAGCTGTATGTTCCTTTCAGGAACATATCAATCAAGGTTTGTTCGTAATTTTGTGATATATTTCTCGTTACATTGCAAAAATTGTTGCAATATGTTAAGTACTAATAACCTTGATTCTTGTGAAGGCGGCAGGTGGCATGTCCATACCAGTGCAGTAGATCGAGATGTACCATTGTAGACTGATTCCACCTCGGTACTCAATGGTCAAAGTTGAGCGAGTGGTCCCTGGCTTCGAGGATCTCGAGGTGGACATCCCCGGAGGAGACGGGGAGACAAAACTAGAAGACACAGCGTACGCCATTGGACTATGGTGCAAGCGCTACACGTGTTTCCCACGCGAGCAGCCACGTCCATTCCTACTTTCGCTGCCGCCTGCACCGTCTCCTCCCAGGTCTCCGCTGCCTACACCGTCTCCTCCGGGGGAACCGACTGCTCCGCAGGCATTGACTCCTCCGACACTCCTCCGCCTGTACCGTGTCCTCCAGCTTCAACACCGCAACCAGTTAGAAGATCCAGGAAGTCTTGCTCACCTCGTCCTGCGTCGTCAAAGTGCATGCAACAAACAAAGAAGGCAAGACTTGGCGAGCCAAAACTCCCCGCTCTCAAGAAAACAGCGTATGATAGGACTAATGTGGTCGTAAGAAAAGAAGTGCAAGACCACTTCAAGCCGCGGAGTCGACAGAAGAAGACTCCATTAGACCCGTCTACAAAGGAATTCTTTCTGAAGATGAGTAAACAGATAAAAAAGACCTTGTCATCTAACAACGAATGATCAATGATCAAGTCTTCTAAGAGTTCCAAAGGGAAGAAAAAAGAAGTTCCTCAGCTCGGTCAACAATCAAAGCAAGACATTGAGCCGATGTCAACTGAGCACGCAATTGATATTGAAGGATTTCTCAAGGATAACAAATCTGAATAAGGAGCAACTACTGGGCCTAAAGCCTATCCAGACAGCGACAGTGGTAGCTCTCACATACAAATTTAAGTTGGGCGAACCACTCGTCAATCCTGAGCATGTGAATAGTCTCTCTGCACAAATGTACCACTTCCATCAATGGTACATGGAAAAAGTCGCCAAAGGCAGAGAGATGTTCGGTGTGAGGATAAAACACGTCGATTACTTCAATGGAGTAGAGTCTATGTGGGTAAAGTTATAGGACGTCATCCCTGTAGACCACCTAGACTCCATGGACGTCGCTTTGATGAGCATATGGGTTTTGTATTTGTCATTCAATTTTATTTCGTTACAATTTTTATCGTGTTAGTATACCTGGTGACATCTTTTTTTCTCTCTGTAGAATGGAGATTCAACGATACCGTAGGTAGTGATCTTATTGGGTTGGTTTCATCGACCCATACAGAATTAATGTCAAGCTACTGGAAGACTTTGAAAATGATACAGAGGACAATATCTTAAAATTTTTGGTGCAATAATATTACAAGACCTATATACTATTGCCTTACAACACAAATTGAGTCTATACCGTAAATAGCACCAAATTCCTTCTCCTGTTCATACCATGACATGTAAATCATCTCACGCAATTTGCAGCAACCACTGGGTCTTTTTTATCATAGATCTTCCCGCAAGCAAGATCTATGTATACGACTCTATGAGGAAACCCAAGGAAACATTTTCCCATATTTTTCTGTCATTAATAGGTATTATCATCCATTCCACTATTATTATGATTGCTGCTATCGATACTATATATGCACACCTCGGATCATTAATTGTACCTTACAACTATGTATAGAGCATGGGCACGGTTCCGTACAACCAACCGCGCGTCGTGGGCAAAAGAACTAAGGCTGCGTTCTTTTCATCCTCTTCCCAACTCCTCTCCCTCGTTTTCCACGTGCACGCTTTTCAAAATACTAAACGGTGTGTATTTTTCAAAAAGTTTCTATACAAAAGTTGCTTAAAAAAATCAAATTAATCCATTTTTGAAAAAAATTTTAGCAAAAACTTAATTAATCACGCGCTAATGGATCGCTCCGTTTTCCGCAATCACTGTGCGCGCTAGGAACACCCTCCTGCGAACGCTGCCTAAGTGTGAGGATGGACTTTCTGGTAAGAACTTAACCCAAAATTATATCTCACTTATCTTACTGAAGTAATATATAATTCTTAATTTTGTTTCTCCTTTAGTGTGCACAACAGAGACAGTGGAATAACTGGTGCGGCTATTACGTTTGTCACTACATGCACACCTTAACGCACAACATCACTACTGATAAAGATCTAGATGTATGTAAACGTCGTTCAGTAAATAATGTTTCTTATTGACTTCATATATTTATATTGAAATATATTTTCAAACGATAGATTGTTTGGATGACGGAGAACCTCTCTCACGATGTCTTCATAAAGGCTGTTCAAGAACAATTGATGGGATTTGTCATGGACAACATTATTAATCCCACAGAAAAATTCCACGAAGATGGAAAGCCTATTCGTTATCCTAACCCTAACTTATCGTCTTAGTTTTTATAACATATGATAGAATATTAGAAATTAACAAAGATTGTAATTAATATATATACCAACAATTATATTTATTTAATTACTGACATATTTATTTAGTCTATTTTCTTATCTCACATAGATATATGCAAGTATATATGTAATAAAATAAAAATTTATATGTCTTCATATATGGAGACATATAAATTTATAATTAATTACATATATATACTTATAAATATATATTTACAAATATAAACATGTATATATTATATATGCATGCATGTATATATGTGTATGCATGTATATAAAAAACAACAATAAAAAGCATACGAAATAAGGGAAAAAAGATCTTTAGTACCAGTTAATAACATCAACCGGTAATAAAGATGTATTTTTAGTCCCTGTTATTTCAATCGGGACTAAAAATACCCATCTTTAATCCCGGATTGTGTTTCCCGGTTGCACAACCGAGACTAAAGAGGGTTGCGAACCGGTAACAAAGACCAGTTCACAGCAGTGAGAATCATATCGGTGTGTGTTAATAAGTTAATGGATGAATGTTTCCTTACTTGAATGGAAAGATATTAGTAGGAAGTATGGCAAGAGCCAGGACTTAGACATGGTCGACACAGCCTACTCTATCTATGATAGGCCTAGGAGACATCGAGAACCTGCTCACTATGCTTGCTACTAAACTGCCGAATGCTTATATGAAGTTATGAACAGCTGTGACTGATTGAGCTAAAAATACTTGATATGCTGCACAGCAGTTGATATGAACCTGCTGAAGATTGGGCCTCTTTTCTAGTCCCAAACGACTCTCTCATTCAGTTTTAGTAAAGCCGAGATGATGTTCGTCGTGGTGGATCGTCCTCATCCCGCAGCTGCGGCAGGTATGCGATTAAACCATGCCGGCAAGGTGCTGTTGCTGACAGTGACATGATAGTCGCGGAACGTACGTATCGAGGTTGTCCTTAGTACAACTAGGTACACTGTTATCTCAAGTAATAACCTTATGACAGAGTTTGTTACACAGCGCAAGCAGTCGTTAGCTAGGCTATTGAAGTGGGGAATCAGAACGTATGTGTTGGCCTTGACAGAAAATGCAATGCTGATAAAAAACGGTGTTAAGATACCAAGTACCAACCGCTTCTAATTTTTATTCGCAGTAGACGTTGGGTATTGAAATTGTAGTTAGTATTAGTGACGGAGCCAGCGGCATAGTCAAACCTGGATGACTAATAGTGTTTTTCGATTGATTAATTTTTGTATAGGTATTGATGGCTATCCATAGTGAAGACGGCAACGGTGGAGCGGTCACCCGATCTACCTGGGAGGTGGCTCCGCCACTGGTTAGCATGTTCGAGTTACATGCATTCTTTTTCTGGTTTTATTTGAGATTCATGCTTATAGGACTCCACGTAAGCTAGATGTTACTAACATCTGTCCAATTGACCATAAATATATTGGATTCTTGAGTTGAATGGCTCCTCATAGCAACCTTGAATTTTTCATTTCTTTTAAAATCTTGTCATTTAAAAATTTGGAGTTTAAATTTGGATCTTGTTTGATTTTGTGCCAAATAAATCTCAAATTCTCTATTTTAGAGATCCTCTCAAATTATTGTCAAACCCTAGTCCAAACTCAAATTCAAATATCTCAAAAATCTCCTCAAATTTCAGAACTCTAAATATCAGAGAAATAAAAAGGGTCACTGTTCAAATGGGCTCCTTTTCTTTTTCTTTCCACCTAGGCCCAACTCCCCTCCACCCTTTTCCCTTCTCCTCCGCGAAGCAGGCCGGCCTTCCTCTCTCTTGGTCCACAGCTTCTCTCCCGCGCCGACCCAGCCCATGCCAGGTCTTCTTCTTCCTCAGGTCGGCCAGCACATGCACACAACCTATTCGACGAAATGCCGACCTAGACGCCGCACCATTTCCGCCTCGTGTCCGTGCCGCGTCGCACCGAGCCGCCTTCCCGTGCACCGCGTGTCGCGCTAGGCTCGTGTCTTGCCAATCCCGCATCAAGCCAAGGCCGTGCCGTGCCGCGTCAAGCCGCATCCCACTGATGCGGATGCTAGCTAGCTTGCCGCATCCTGCCACGAGCGCCCCATCTATAAAAGGGGGAACTCGAGCCGGTGATAGCCCAGGCCCGCACCTCCTTCTCTCCCTCGGACCATGAAAGGTGGGCCCCCCTTCAGCCGTTCACGTTAGTGGAATATTCTATTGGAATATTCCCTTGCCGTTTAATAAATAAATTCTAGAGAAATCATTTAACCTATCAAAATTAGTAGAAATTCAACCGTAACTCTGTTTGATCCCATTCAACTTCCCAATTTTTTATAAAATTTAGATCTACACAGTGACACTGTTGTTTCTCTGATTTGAGCTTTTTATTGTCTTTTGTTGATTAGTTTTACTTTTCACGTATAGAACCCAAGTACGAGGAAGCTCCGGACACCGCGTTCGAGGGAGAAGACCCGCATCCGGTGCAAGGCAAGCTTCCTTGATCACATTGACCCTATATTTGCAAGTTATATTTTTTGAAAAATGCATTGCTTAGTGTACACGATAATCTTGTTTAGGCATTGCATTGTTATTACAATGGACGAACCGACCTAGTAGTTGCACTTGCTTTACCTAGGTTGTTATTTCCTTACCTTTGATAGCTCCACACATTTTGCACCAGTATCGCTATCCATTGGATATGACTACCGAGGTACTTTGCTTTGCCATGCTTACGTTGTATTATCGTCTGGGAAATTTGGGTTATTCCAAATATTTGCTTAAAAATCTAGTACGTTGTACCGATATGTTGTGAAATAAAATAGGTTTTGAATATGGTGATCATGCGAAGTCATGCCTTTGTGGTTTGGCCACGTATTGTCGTTAAGGACCGTTTCATTTGGGAAATCCATCCAAACACGTTACAGGGCAACTGCACGGGTGTTTATGGGATGCCTCTGGCTATGTAAATAGTTATTACATGGGAGTTTGGTGTGCCAATGGTTGTGGGATGCCAAGGATGAGGAGACAATGTTTGGATCTTTACAACCCTTTTGGGAATCTTTAATGCCTCTATTGTGGCACAAGATACCAGCAGAAGTAGGAGACATCCTCGATATTTCTGAGTGGATGAAGGTTGACCTTGCCTTATACTCGGCTAAGAGAGTTAGCCTAAGTTGGTGGCATGCGATTTTCATGTGGTTAGCTTTGGAATGGCCTTATCACAAACTTCCATTGTCGACGGGTAAACGGTTTCAGTTTTGTATCATGCGGGTAAAGCGTACAACCTCCGCAGAGCTTATTGAACTGTTTGAACAGTCGTGCCCATGGTCAAGGGAGAGTATAAGGTGTTTCACATAGTGTAGTTTTGGTTGATAAATGTTTGTGCAAAATGGTTAGTGGGAAGGGTAACGTTTCCAGAGTCCGCCTATATGTGGCAGACGGCTAACCTTTGTGGCCTTCTTGTTTGAACCAAACATGTCATTTTTTCTCTGGCTTGCTGAGTACATTGAGTACTCGCCGTTGCCCCTATAAAAATCTATAGAGTATGAAGACGAAGACGTCGACCCGACCTTGAAGAGTGCCTCCAGGAGCAAGCCGAGTGTGAAGACTTCTAGATGTTTCCTGCCTAGTCCCAAGCCTCACCTGTGGAATAAGTTAGTTGCCTACTTGCTTTGCCTAGTGCTTAGTTCCTTAGTCGCTTAGTTTCACCACGTTGTTAGCTTCCGTGTTATCGCTTTTATGGTTTTCTGTGCTGCTGTGTTGCTTATCTATGGACTTTCCATGATGCAACTTTTGTAAGGACTACTACCCAACGATGTAATAAAGCAGTTTATCTTTGATTCTACATTTATTCAGTGTATGTACCAGATAGTGTATCATGGGCCTAGTATTATCTCAGAGGTAATGCATAACACCCCGGTATGAGTTGGCTTGTATTTAGGGCTAACAAATGTCGGGGCGTTACACTCATTTGGATCAATGTTATTCTCCATAAAGGGATTTGAATAGCACAGAAAAATTCATAAGTTTACATTGCTTCTATCCAGCAGGCTGTACAATTTTCATTTAAAGAAAATCCAGTCATCAAGTAATTTATGTACAATATGCACAAGATTGAGTAAATTGCACATATGCTCGGTAAAACACATCCTTTCACTATGCCCAGGTTTATCACATACTTTCAGTTTGCATTTGATTAGATTGAAATAAGTTTCGTTAGCACCAAGATACATAATTAAATTAATAGAAATTTTGTAAAATAACTACATATATTGGAAAAGCTTCATAAGTTTTGCTTACTCTCTATATGGTTTCCCTTCAACTATATGACCAAACCTAGTGCAAAATTAAACTTATTTTGATATATATATCCTGATGGAACGTAAAAGTATGTATGAAATCAAGTGCAAAACGAAACAAGGTACATAATAACCGGTGTTAACTGCAATTTACATTTAAGATCCGTTATATCCATGACATGGCAACCGAATTATTTACCCTAGGCCTCCATCATAATACAATTAATTGCAAGCTATGAGCTCAGCAAGCAGTTGTAAAGTAGACGTCAAGATTATTGCGGAGAGCGCGGTAAAAGGTGCGTGGTTGTGCTGGGTTATGGTGAAGGGCCATGAAAAACATAGGGAAAAGATGAAATATGCGTATCAAACTACGAAAACAGTATACTTGGGTTAACCTAGGAAATAGCTAGCAAACCATCATTAGTCTTCTTGTGTGTGTTTTTGGCTCAATTTGGGGTTCAAGCCACACAAGGCGCATCGTAGCGGGTGTATTTTTTTTTTATTGTTGATGAGCTGGTCCGGAACGAAATAGATGGGTCACATGACCCACAAAGAAAGATGGGGAAAAACCTGTATGTATCACTACTCTGTATGTTCCAATCGTACGTGCCCCACAAATGAACTAACGGATCATAGTACCAGCTGGTACCTATTTGAAGTATAGCTCAAGTGATTCAGTAGGCGAGCTTGAACTCGATCCCTATTCTTTTATGCTTATTCGTCGGAAAATTTGATCACACTTTTAAAAATGCGATTCGTTGGGAAAGAAATTCTAATGCGTTGCTTAGATCACTATTCCTTCTTAAGCCATTTGTCATGTTTATACGACATACTCTGCATTATTTAACTATTCTCTATAATTAAGTATATAGACCATCAGCTGAGGTCTACTAATGATCAAGAACGCTACCTCAGTCTATTCAGAATTGTTTTCTCTTGAACATGTTTAATTACACACTAATGAGTGGTGATACAAGCACATGGGTAGTGAGGCAGAATTATTGGACAATTCTATCATAATGGTACGAAGTTAAGTTTTCATTCCAAAGAAAATTGTCAGAAGAGTGACAAGACATTTCCTGTGAATTTAAACTACATGCATGAACATTTTGCACGTTAAATAACAATTGATATACATTTGAACTATATATAGCAACACTAAGAAATTGTGAAGGAAACTAAAAAATCACCCCAATAAAAATAACAATAAAGGATAAATCATTAACAATTATGAAAGCCTATTAAATATAGCTGCATGAAGGCATGACTACTAGCGATTAATTCTTTAAATGAGCAACTCATGTAACTGAACTAGCTACTCCCTCCGTTCTAAAATATAACAACTTCTAGCATTTAAAATTTGTTCTAAATATAACAACTTCTCTACCTTTTTTATATTCTCTTTTTAACCAATCACAATCCTCCACCATTTACTTTTTCCACTTATCCTCACTTCTTAACCAATCTCGATCTATCCCCATTTAATTATATCTACTTTTTTATTGTTAGTGTCTAACTCTAAAGTATCTAGAGTATTGCAGTCGCAGAAGACTACAATGCATACAGGTCCAATACAAAGATTGACTGGTAGAAAAAATAGCATATCTTCCATAATATAAGGCGCGCACGCATTCTAAGATTCAATCTTTAAAACATTTGATCAACGCTTAGGATAATATGAAATGAATTTTATTTGTTAAAAGTTATATCATTGATTGACATTTAAATTTACTTTCATATGGTTATAATTTTATTGCTACAACCTTATAGTATATAAAAAATTATAAATTAAAGATTAGTTTTGAAGACTATATCAACTTTGACCGCGGAGATAGAGGAAGTATCGGCTCAAAGAAAAGTTAGGCCTGTTAGGTGTCGGGAATCAGAGAGGCACGTCTTGGAGCACGAGCTCCATCAACCGTGTGCCTGCATCATGCCAGTCTTTTCCTTTATGTCCTTTGTAGATCACTTTATGCATCTGCCATCGTGGTAGCTGCACAATGCATATTCTAGGATGTTATCTTTTGACTTGTTCACTGCTCTCTTCTATCTATAAGCTGGAAGATTGGTAGAGGGCAAACTAAATCACTCGATAATCGGGTCCATATGGCCTCTCTTGTGCATCTTTTGTGTTGAGCTTGAGCATGGCTTCTAATTTAGACCTTCTAGATTATGGGATGAATGTTTCCACTTCAAAGAAAAGATCTGAATCTAATTAATCCAATTGATGAGGTGTCACTAGTACAGAATTTCTTATCCATAACGGCCCTTTCGGGGGTTTGCGGATCATCAGTGTCGTCATCTCAAACGAACCAAAATAAAGACCGTCAAAGATATACTCGTATAGACATAGTCCATATGCATATATCTGAAGCCCGTCATCAATGACACATATCAGTGATAGGCTTACGATTAGGCCTGATTTAGATTATCGTTGTAACCTTTGTCGGGTCCTAAACAAACGCCTATCACCGATGAGTGACGGGCACCAAAAAAGGTCTAATTGAGATTGTTTTACGGCTCATCACCGATGTGTCATCAGTGACGGGCTCGGTGTTATGCCCGATTAAGATAACTGAGTACCGTCACCGATGTTCGTTCATTGGTCGATACCGATATCTATTGCATGCTATAAATACTCCCCCCGAAATGGTTATCCAACTGTTAATTATTTCGGTGGGAGGTTGAAGGGGGTAATTTTTGTATCTTTTTTTGAAGAAAAACAGAAAATTCATAAAAGTAAGTGAAAAATACTAATCAATTCCCACTAGTTTAGTAATACTTATCTTACAAAATGTTTCTCTAATATTTTGTTCACTTTTGCAGTGATGGATCGAAGTTGGATGTATGAAAAAACTATGCGATGTTATAGCAAAGAGTATAGAAATGGCGTATTAAATTTTATAAATGCCGTGGAGGAAGATAGGAAAAGAAGAAACAACGATTACATGTGTTGTCTATGTGCAGATTGCAGAAATGAGAATATGTTTGATAGCAAAGTGGACGTACACGCTCATCTTATTCAACGAGGATTCATGGAGGGCTACACATGTTGGGTGAAGCATGGAGAGCAAGAAGTTGCAGCTGCAGACAGAAGTGGTGTGCAAAATCAGGAAGATAAAAATGAGCATGACATGTTTGTACCTTCTCCATTGGGTGGTGAAATGGTTGATGTGGATCACGATCTGCTGTAAGACTTGTTACGTGATGTTGAGAATCCAGCTTACAGTGAAAGAGATTCCATGAAGTTCAGCAAGCAAGTTGGTCAGTGACTCGGAGATGCCTATATACGCCGGATGCAAGGTAAAACACATCAAATTGTCAGCTACATTGGAGCTAATGAAGCTAAATGTAATTAGTGGATGGACAGACAAGAGTGTTGTCGAAACGACAACCGCATACGTCGAAGGACGTGGACACTCAACAGTTGTTGGAAAAATAAAGTGTAATAAATTCAGGATTTAAAATTGGGATCCCCCATTTTACATGGCCCTAGGGGGCTATTTATAATCCCATTACCGATCCCCCTATTAGGGTTTAGGGCTATTACAGGGGAATGTACATGGTCACCCTTACAAAAGGGACACTTACATGGGTATTCAATGTAATTAAGATATATGGGCCTTTGATGGGCCGCCTGGTGACTATTGGCCCATTGGCCAGTAGGTTGGGGCGACTGTGCTGGCCCACTGGGCCTTCTTGGATTAGGCCCAGCCTGGCGAAGTCATCCTCCTTCGGCGTACGCCTTCGCCATGCCGCCTTCGCCCAGACCAGCAGGGACCCGATGCGACTCTTCGCCCTTTGCCCCCTTCACCCCGTTGTCTTCGCCATGGGGCTTCGCCCCGACGGGTCTTGGGCGCCTTGAGTCCGAGTTCTTCCTGCTTGGTTGGTTTCGGTAGGTCTGGTCGAAAGGTCTCATGGCATACTGCCAACAAAGAGTTTCACAGATATTTTGAGAATATTGAAAGCCATGATTCCTGATGAGAACACATTACCCGTGACGACATATGAAGCAACGCAGCTTTTGTGTATCCTGGGGTTAGAAGTCCATAGAATTCACGCATGTCCAAACGACTACATATTGTACCACAATCAATATGTGGACTTAGATGCTTATCCTGTCTGCAAGGCTTCTTGATACAAGCGAAAGAAAAGTACTGACGAAGGAAAGAAGTCAAACAGGTGGTCCGGTGAAATTTGTGTGGTATCTACCTATCATCGATCACTTAAAGAGAATCTTTGCCAACCCCATGGAAGCAGAGTTAGTACGTTGGCATGACACAGAGAGAAGGGACTATGGTATACTAAGACACCCCGCTAATTCTATTCAATGGAGGAATATTGATCGAAGATACAATGAATTCATAGCCGACCCTAGAAACATGAGAATATGTTTGTGTACGGATGGCATGAATCCTTTCGGAGACATGAGAAGTTCTCATAGCACTTGGTCAGTTTTGATTGCAAACTATAACCTACCGCCATGGTTGTCTTTCAAAAGGAAATAAATTATGCTGTGCTTATTAATCCAAGGACCGAAACAACCCGGTAATGATATTGATGTGTTCTTGGAGACTGTTATGGATGATCTTGAGATTCTCTGGAAACAAAGTGTGGAAAGTTGGGATGCGTATGGTCATAAGAACTTCAAACTACAAGTTCTATTGTTTTGCTCCATTAATGATTATCACGCACTTGGTAATCTTTCTGGACAAACTGTGAAAGGAAAGAAGGCTTGCTCCAACTGTATGGAACATACACATAGTAGGTGGCTGAAGAAATCAAGAAAGATGGTTTACATGGGTCATAGGAGATGGCTCCCGCGCGTTTAGAAAAAAGAAGAAAATTTTCAACGATTCGAGAGAACTTCAGCCTGCTCCCAAGGATTTGTCCGGAGATGAGGTCCACAATATGGTCAAGGACATAACTAGTGAGTTTTGGAAGAAGAGAAAACATAGTAAGACAACGGACAAGGGTATGTGGATGAAAAAATCGATATTTTGGCGATTACCTTACTGGAAAGATATTGAGATCCCTCATTGCATTGATCTGATGCACGTAGAAAAGAATGTGTGCAAGAGTTTGATCGGGCTACTGCTGAATATTCCTGTAAAGACAAATGACGGGTTGAACATGCGCCCAGATCTACAGGAGATGAACATTCGCCGTGATTACTATAACAGATGCATCCACGCGAATAGTGTACCTCCCTCCAGATTGCCATACCCTATCGAAAGATGAGAAGATCGCAATGTTATCCTACTTGAAAGATGTTAAAGTTTCATCGGGCTATTCAGCAAGGATAAGTAATTATGTTTCATTGGATGATCTAAAACTGGTTGGAATGAAGTCTCACAATTATCACGTGCTAATCACCCAGCTATTACCAGTTGCTATAAGAGGTATTCTTCCACAAAAAGTCCGCCACACGATCATGCGTCTATGTGCCTTCTTCAATGCAATCGGTCAGAAGGTTATAGATCCCGAAGATCTTGATGAGTTGCAGGCAGATATTGTCAAAACCCTCTGTCACTTGGAGATGTATTTTCCACTGTCTTTCTTCGATATTATGGTTCATCTCCCTATTCATCTAGTGAAGCAAACAAAAATATGTGGCTCGGCATTTCTAAGAGAAATGTACCCGTTCAAGAGTTACATGGGAGTTCTTAAGTCATATGTTCGAAATAGAGTAAAACCGGAGGGAAGCATCATTGAAGGGTACACGACGAAGGAGGTTATTGAGTTCTGCGTCGACTACATAACTGAGACCGATCCTATCGGAGTTCCAGCTTCTCGTCACGAAGGAAGGTTGTTGGGTCTTGGCACAATAGGCAAGAAAAGAATTGTGCCAGATCAAGCCTCTATGCCCAGGCTCATTTCTCTGTGTTGCAACATATGGCAGAAGTTACCCCATACTTTGAGGAGTATTTAGCGATGGTCTGACAGGATAATATGGGTCGATCCGATATGTGGATCAATAGAGAACATATATCTCGCTTAAACGAATGGTTCAAGAATCGTATTGCACGGTCGACCGATGGCCCAAATGAGAAAATACAGAGGTTGGCGGTGGGCCCATGTTAGGATTTTGACACATGGCAATGATACGATATTAGTGGATACACATTTTACCCCGTCAAACAAAATAACAAAAGCACAGTGCAAAACAGTGGAGTCCGTATAGATGCATATCAGGATAAGTTAGATCAAACACATACTACGGCCGCATAGAGCAGATGTGGGAGTAGTTTCATGATGCTAAATCAACCCCTGAGTCTTGGTCAAAAATTGAGTCCTATAGGGCACTACAAGCAAGAAACTTTCACCTGCACCGGCTTGGCACCGGAGGATACAATGGAAAGCAAGAGGAATGGCAGAGGGAGGATGATGCTGCTGCGGAATCTAACATCCCAGCTCCATTTGCTGGTATCTTGGACAACCGAGCAA
Organism: Oryza punctata; assembly: GCA_000573905.2. Lineage (NCBI taxonomy): Eukaryota > Viridiplantae > Streptophyta > Magnoliopsida > Poales > Poaceae > Oryza > Oryza punctata. The sequence goes on from CM002496.2 coordinate 14,200,180, forward strand.
GGAATTGGGCAAGGGCAAGGGGCAAGAACAATAGTGATGGAATAATTATGTTCCCAAATGCCGAAGATCAACAAGTGTACCAGAAAATAAGTTCAACATTTCGAATATGTTTAATTTGTTTCCGTTGTAGTCTTGAATTAACCTGACCTTAACTGCACCGCAGATCAACATTACTAGCGAGAGACAGTCCTCGCAAGAGGTCTACTCACAAAGATGCGAGGATGACATCCTCACGAAAGCGTTGGGAACCGAAGAACACCGTGGATGGACAAGGGGCCTTGGCACCAATATTCCATGCAAGCTTGGGTTTCTCCAATACGCGTGGCAGTACAAGAAAAACAAGCTGACAAGGGCGGAGAGAGAAGCACACCTCAAGGATTAGCTTAGGGAGAAAATCAGAGCCGAACTGAGCTCTGAATTTGATGAGAAGTTGGAACGGGTGGAGGCACGCATCAGGGGTGAGCTCCGACAACAAAACACCGACCGTGTCACTCCTCCTAGAGTAGATGCGAGCCCCACGCACAGGCGTAGCAACTGTGCATCAATTGAGGTGGCGGAAGAACGACCACCAATCCCTTTCACAGTTGACCACATAACGGTAAAACCAACAAACGATGCATATATTGTCTTAACACATCCATATATTATATTCTAATTAAGAAGATGGATGAATCTATCGTAGAGACCCACAAAGTGCACCATTGTCATTAGGGTGACACCAACATTTACATTTCCTGCCGCCGAGGGTCTTGTGTTCAAGCCTACGCCGGAAACCCGAGCGCATGGGGCGCAACTAATGGCCAGGCATGCTTAAGTTCAATTGGACTTAGTCAAGCCCGAATGGGTAAACTTCACTCTACCCCATCGACCAAACGACGAGGTTTTGACCCTAGGAGCTGCACGTGGGACCTTTATCCAATGGTCGAAGGGCCTCATTGAGATAGATATGGTTCCTAGGTCAAATATTGCTACACCAAGTACTCGTCAACCACCAAGATCCGCTCCGACTCTCATATCTACCCATCCTGCCATTGAAGAAGATGAATGTCTCCAATATATGATACAGATTTTGGGGATGAGGGTTTGGTGGTCGACAACAGGCGCACAATCCCCCTCCTGCCAAAAAGAGCAAGAAGGCGCAATCTTCTCCACCACAGCATGAAACACGTAAAAGAGCTACTAAAAGGTGGAGAGGAAAACTACAACAATCGCTTCTAGCTCCAAAGAAGCTAGTTCTGGGCAAGGCGCTAGCTCGTCCTGCGGCTTCAACCATCTTCACATTAGGCATGCCATTGGTCGGAGACGACACTTTAGCCAAGATAGGCCCTGCTTGCAAGGAGTTGCACGGGTACTACATGGAGATGTCCAATGCAAAGAGGAAGCATAGAGAGACCTCCAATGATGGGCCATCACGATAGAAAGCCATTTCTCGGGCCAGAAGGCTTTATTGCCGTAGACTTTCAGATCTATGGGGCCTCTATAGGTTAAGAGCGGTGGACACCAATCTCCTTAAGTGCTACCCCTTGTAAGTATTATTGCGTAAAAATTATGGTAATAACAATACATATATTATGCATATACGGCTCTTTATCTTGCTTGTAACTTAACTTGGAAGCATATCCATAGACATGCACCCCATGTTGCCTTACTCGATCCAGCTGTCGTCAATGTGACAAATATGAGTAACGATCGAGAAAAGATGGTAGAATATATCAAGGAGTTCATTATGTGTGCCTATAACCAACAATAAGTGTGTGCCCTAATTACCTACCCCTCCACGACGCATATAACTTTAGTATTTAACTTGCAATATATCAATGCCGCGGGAGCCATTGGATTCTTCTGGTCTTAGTGCCGTAGTAGAGTTTGGTATACTAACTTAACTCCTGAATTGATAAGGTATACGATTGGTCCATGATCGAAACTGCCTTAAACAACGCATGGGACCGATACGTGAAAAAAGGCGGGAGGCGTAAGGCAGGGCAACTTACACTTGGTCACAAAAAAGACTTCCCAATACGTCAACAAGTTGGTGACCAGTGTGGGTTCCACGTTTGCCATAACATGAGGAACTTTGCAAACAAGGTGACATTGCTCAACCTTGAGGTGTGTGCTTCAATTGTGTATACGCCTATATATGCTAAGTACTTCGAAGTATATACATATATACTAACTTGGTGCCTCACATGTAGGAAAAACTTTCCAACATCTCTGAACACAACTTCGAAGTAATTGGAGAGTAGATAGCACAATTCATACTAGATGAAATCTTAGCACCGAAAGGAAACTTTAGATTACAATCGTAGCTAGCTCGTCTCTAAATGGTTGAACATTTTGCAATGCTTGTTAAAGACATGTGATTTTCCAATGGTTGTACATTTTTGTATATATTCTATGTAATACAATCCGGTCTGATGTTTCTATATATACTTGCAATGCTAATTACATATAAATTTGTTCCAATTTATAACTTGGTTTTGCAGATTTTGATGCTTAACTCTTGAAGATGCATTCGCTGAATGGATATGAATGACATATGTGAATGGATGTGTGAATATGTGTAATCACTGAATATATGTTTGATTTGTGAATTGCTATGAATGGCATATATTAATGGATGTGTGAATGTGGCACTGGATGTTTGATTTGTGAATAGCTCTGTGGATAGGGTTGCTAGGAAAGGGATATAATAAATTTGCTTCTGTCATTTTGCAGCGGGCATAGCTAGCAAAGGCCTATGGCTAACCAAAAATATTTTTTTATATTTTTTTTAATATACTCATCCATGACGGGCTAAAAATAAAGATAGATAGAGATGACCTCATCCGTGACGGGCTTAAGGATAAGACCGATAGAGATTACTCGACCGTGATGGGCTCAAGGATAATACCGATAGAGATTAGTCATCCGTGACGGGCGCCGAACCTAACCAAGTTTGACTCATCTTTTTGCTCAAACCTATCTGTGACAGGCGTTATTCTTGACCCGGTTGAGATAGCTTCCTTCCGTGATAGGCTCTTTCAATGGCCAATTGAGTTATCTTCATCCATGACGGGCTTTATAGTCAGCCGATTGAGATTTGTCATCCGTGACGGGCGCCTTTCCTAACCTAGTTTGACTCATCTGCTAGGTCTAACCTATCTGTGACGAGCTTTAATATTTACCCGATTGAGATAGCTGACATCCGTGATGGCCAAATACCCACTGAGATAACTTCTCACATCAGTTACCTTTGGGTACTGACGGGAGCCCTTCCCGACACAGACAAGGCTTACCAGCCGATTGAGATGACCTATCCTGTGCTAGTGTGTTCAGATGGAGCTTGTTATGATTTCATGATTAATGCGTGCCTCGTAATATTGTGCAATCGATGATGAGAAAATGGACCAAGTAATATAATCGACGATAATGATTTGTATGCATGTTTTTTTTTCTTTTCTACTTTTACTGCTAGACTGACATGGTCTCCATTGTTTATGGTCATCCGGGATGAACTTGCACACATAGTATAAAATACATCATCAAAGAATGATTCTCCAAATTTCTAACCTAATCAGGTTTTGATGCAGTTATTATAGATGTAATTAAAAAGCATGAAAACAGACACCTTGTTATAAGTTATGTGAGAAGTACAGCTCAAGTGATTCTAATAGGTCAGCTTGAATATTAGCTCAACAACACATATTACATGTGCCTAAATGGGCCTGGGCCAAATGGGCCATCTATCCTTAATATATATACATGCGTACAACTACGTTAACAAATTTAGACTACACGAACATTTTATACTGTAAAATAACAATTGTAACAACATGAAATAGAAATTTTAGAAGGAATAATAATAATAATAATAATAATAATAATAATAATAATAATAATAATAATAATAATAATATAGCTGTAAAGGTAACATTACTTTTCAACAATGATGAAAGCCTTCCACTAAATTACTAATATAGCCTTATGAGGCTGATATATTTATGATTTGTGCATATGTGAAGTGTATGTGATCGTGGAGTCCATGAGGATGACTGTCGATACATATGTGGCTTATCTGATATGTACGTGAATGTTTGTTTGATATCTTTTTTCTAAACTGTATGTGATTTCTACCATTTTTACGAAGGCATGGAATCAGAGATATATGAGGATGCAGTTATCTAATGCTAGCCAATAAATCGAAATAAATTTTTTATTAAAAACCTGATCAGTGGCGGGTCATAATGAAGATTCGTCAGATATTAACGAGTCATCAGCGATAGGTGTAATACGACTTGTAATGGATGATTGAGTCATCTGTGACATGAGTCATCACTGTTGTAAGCCATGTTTATGATCGAAATTCAACCCCATCATCATAGGGGTTGCTCTAATCTGTGCTAGCTGGTAACGACCACCCGTCAAAGTTGTATGTCACCGTTATCAGTTGTTGACCCGGTACAAATGAGCTTTTCTCTTCACTGACCAATGTTCAGTGACGGGGCTAATACATGTCACATATATGGTTACCACCTATTAGAGATGACTAGTTCTGTCGGAGTTCACCTGAGACAATTGCTTGTGAGTCTAATTGTTTGAAAATCACAACTAGCAAAAAATCTTAAATAAGATAAAGTATTTCTTTTATTCTTGCGCCCACCACTTGTATAATTCCTTCTTAAAAGACTATCATTTCTTACCATCGTAGATTCGTAGCCAGAGTGCAAACCTGATTCCATTTTTACAGTAAAATGCTAATTCAGTTTGATCGATCAGTTGACACTACTAGATAAATGATTTTTTATCTTAAATCCCAGAACACAAATATCCCAACTAGATAAAAACCAGTTCTAAAGATGCTTGGATGGACTGAAAATTCTGAATGGTGCCCTACATACAATTAGAAAATCTTCATTGTATACCGTTTTGGGAATATTCACCCATGTGACAAAACAAGAAATAACTACAGTAAACAAAATAAAAGACTCCAAAGATATACATAATACATTTTATATTTTTTATGACTTTTAAATTAAAATGCTACAAATGCAAACAAAGCCGTATCTTGTGAATGAGTATTTATCTCTTCTGAGAGGAAAATCACGTAAATATGATTTTTTCTGTATCTATATTATATTTTTTTGGAAAAAGTGTACATAATACCATTTATTAGAGTTGGTCCGCTTAATCTCCTAAGGTATAAAACCAGGTATTTTATCCCGGAAGTATGAGAACCCTTTCAAATAATCTCCTATTGTGGTTTTTCTGGTGGTTTTGCAATGTAGATGGTGGCATGGCATCGGTATTGCTTGCATAGCACAAGTATTAGTCCATTAAACCCATCTTGTCCCACAACTTCTTCTCACTAATCGACAAGCCTGAGAAATTCATATTAGTGCCAATAAATGTGTATTATTCTCAGGCTATTTCCAGTTGTGAAAATAAATACTTAACCGACTCTATTGCTACGTCACTGTACCCTCCATTCCACGTGGCCAAAACCACCACAACGTCATCATGTACAAAGCAAAATGTCCTATAAAGAGTTATTTAAACTAGTTTCTATACTTTAAGGGTAGAATACCTAGTTTTATATTTTAGGAGGTTAAGTGGACCAACCTCAATACTTTAGGGTTGAAGTAGACTTTTTCCTATTTATTTCAATTGCTTGAGAACTGTTTTGTTTTCTTTTTTGAAAAGATCTGGAACATAAAACAAGTTAATTATTGGGACTATCTTAAAAGAACTGCTACAAGTTTTTGGTGTGGAAAACTTTTCTTTTTTTAACCAAAGCATTGTTGTGAGGGCAGCCCCTACAGTAAAAGGACTTTACTAATGAAAGAAAAAACAAAAAAAAAATACAAGGTGTCTATCCAACCTTTTTCTACAATATAACTTTCAAATGTAACTATAATCACTAGTGCAGATCCTCTCATCTGTGACGGGCTGCAACATAACTGGTTTTGCGGGCCATCACAAAGAATACATCTCAAAGGGCCTTAAAAGAGGCCGATTGAGATAGGGTCGGAGAGATATGTTAAATGTGCGCAGAACTGAAGCCCGTCACGGATGACACATATCTGTGACAGGCTGCAACTAGGGCCCGATTGAGATAACCTTAAAATCTCAAACGGGCCACAAGTTGGGGCCCGTCACAGATTGGTTATCTCAATCGGGCCCTAGTTGCAGCCTGTCACAGATATGTGTCATCCGTGACGGGCTCTAGCTTGAGGCCCGTTTGAGATAACAAAAAAGCCCGTCACAGATTGCAGTCCTCTGTGACGGGCATTTTTTGAGGCCCGATAAAGATAGCTGATATGCCCGACAGAGAATAGAATTTTATGGACCGTTACAGATAGTTATTGCACACTATAAATAGCCGTAACTGCCGGTGTAACTGTATCCCACTATTCACAATTTTGGTGGGAGGTTGGAGGGGGTGAAATTTTATTTTTTTTTAAAAAAACAGTAAATTCATAAAGGTACTTTAGACAAATAGTAATCGGTACTTTAGACAATTCATCAATTCTCATTAATTTAGAGTATTTATCTTCTAAGATGTTTCTCTGATTATTTTTTCATTTCTGCAGCGATGGATCGAAGTTGGATGTATGCGAAATCCGTGAAACGTCATAGTCAGGAGTATAGAAGTAGGGTATTAAATTTTATAAACACCGCGGAGGAGGATAGGAAAAGAAGAAACAGCGATTACATGTGCTGTCCATGTGCAGATTGCAAGAATGAGAATATGTTTGGTAGTCGAGTGGATGTACACGCTCATCTGATACAACGAGGATTCATGGAGGGCTACACATGTTGGGTCAAGCATGGAGAGCAAGAATCAGGAGGTGGTTCAGCTGTAGACAGTACTGGTGCGCAAAATCAGGAAGATGAAGATGAGCATGACATGTTTGTACCTTCTCCACTAGGCGGTGAAATGGTTGATGTTGATCACGATCTGCTGCAAGACATGTTACGTGACGTTGAGGATCCAGCCTACAACGAGAGAGATTCCATAAAGTTCAGCAGGTTGGTCAGTGACTCGCAGATGCCTCTGTACACCGGATGCAAAGCAAAGCACACCAAATTATCAGCTACCTTGGACCTAATGAAGCTGAAGGCAGGTAGTGGATGGACAGACAAGAGTATCACAGAGCTTTTGGGAATTTTGAAGTCCTTGCTACCTGATGGGAACACATTGTCCGAGACGACATACGAAGCAAAGCAGGTTTTGTGTCCCCTGGGGTTAGAGGTCCGTAGAATTCACGCTTGTCCAAACGACTGCATATTGTACCACAAGCAGTATGCGGACTTAGATGCTTGTCCTGTGTGCAAGGCCTCTTGATACAAGTGAAAGAAAAGTCCTGACGAAGGGAAAAGATCAAAGCGGGGTGGTCCCGCGAAGGTTTTGTGGTACCTACCAATCATTGATCGTTTGAAAAGATTATTTGCAAACCCCAAGGAGGCGAAGTTAGTACGTTGGCATGCCACTGAGAGAAGGAACGACGGTATGCTAAGACACCCAGCGGATTCAATTCAATGGAGAAATATCGATCGAAAACACAGTGACTTTGCTGCCGACCCTAGAAACATGAGGATATGTCTGTGTACAGATGGCATGAATCCTTTCGGAGACTTGAGTAGTACTCACAGCACCTGGCTAGTTCTTATTTCAAACTTTAACCTACCGCCATGGTTGTGCTTTAAAAGGAAATATATTGTGATGTGCTTGCTAATCGAAGGACCGAAACAACCGGGCATTGATATCGACGTGTTCTTGGAGCCTGTTATGGATGATCTTGAGATGCTATGGAAAGAAGGTGTGGAAACTTGGGATGCGTATGGTCAGGAGAATTTCAAGCTACGAGTTCTACTGTTCTGCACCATTAATGACTATCCCGCCCTCGGTAATCTTTCTGGCCAAACCGTGAAAGGAAAGAAGGCTTGCTCCGACTGCATGGAACATGCACGCAGCCGATGGTTGAAGAAATCACGAAAGATGGTTTATATGGGTCATAGGAGGTGGCTCCCGCTACGTCACGCGTTTCGAAGGAAGAAAAATATTTTCAACGGTAAGAGAACTTCAGCAGGCTCCCAAGGATTTGTCCGGGGATGAGGTGTACAACTTGGTCAAAGATATAACCAACGAGTTTGGGAAGAAAAGAAAACGTAGTCAGGCAAAGGACAAGGGTATGTGGAAGAAGAAGTCCATATTTTGGCGATTACCTTACTGGAAAGATCTTGAGATTCGTCATTGCATTGATCTCATGCATGTAGAAAAGAATGTGTGTGAGAGTTTGGTTGGCCTGCTGCTGAATATTCCCGGCAAAACAAAGGACGGGTTGAACGCGCGCCTTGATCTACAGGAAATGAACATTCGCAGTGAACTCCAGCCCGTTACAGATGCAGAGACAGGTAGAGTATACCTCCCTCCAGCTTGCCACACACTGTCGAAGAATGAGAAGATCGCAATGTTGTCTTGCCTGAAAGATATCAAAGTTCCATCGGGCTATTCAGCGAGGATTAGTATGTACGTAAAATCGGAAGACCTAAAACTGGTTGGAATGAAGTCTCACGATTGCCACGTGCTAATCACACAAATCTTGCCAGTTGCACGACAGAGGAGGTCATTGAGTTCTGCGTGGATTACATGTCCGAGGCCGAACCTATAGGAGTTCCAGTGTCTCGTCACGAAGGAAGGTTGTCAGGTGCTGGCACAATAGGGAGGAAAAGAATTAGGCCCGATCAAGCTTCCTACACACAGGCTCATTTTGCTGTGCTCCAACACATGGCAGAAGTTGGCCCTTACTTTGAGGAGCAGTTAGCGAAAATCCGGCAGGAGAACTTGGGTCGATCTGAGACGTGGATTAACAAGGAACATAACTCTCGGTTCAACGCTTGGTTCAAGAATCGTGTCACAATGTCAACAGATATCTCAAATGAGACAGTACAGATGTTGGGGATGGGACCGTGTTGGGCCATAGACACATGGCAAGGATACGATATTAATGGATACACATTTTACACCGTCCAGCAAGATGACAAAAGCACAGTGCAAAACAGCGGAGTCCGTATAGATGCCTTCCAGGATCAAGTTAGCTCGAACACATACTACGGCCGCATTGAGCAGATCTGGGAGCTGAACTACGTGAAGTTCAAGGTTCCTTTGTTTCGATGCCGTTGGGTGAATATACGTACTGGTGTTAAAGTCGATAAGGAAGGTTTCACTTTAGTAGATCTATCCAAGGTTGGATACGCCGACGAACCATTCGTACTTACGAAACAGGTCGAGCAGATTTTCTACATTAAAGACCCTGCAAACAAGAAGATGTACATTGTGAGGGATGGCAAGCGCCGAATTGTTGGTGTTGACAACGTCGTCGACGAAGAAGAGTACAACCAGAATCTTCATGTACGGCCTCAAATCGACCTTGACGATGATCCACAGGAGCCTGTGGGGTATACTCGCTCAGATCATACGGAAGGCATAACGTTGTGATTTTAGCTGTGCTTAATTGTTATGTTAGTTTTGGATACTTGTGATGTAAGATGGAAAGGAAGTATTTTTTATTAGTAATAGCTAGCTTGGTGCAACTTATAATATAAATTTATGATGAATTTACTAAATTTAGTGATTTATTGTACTTCACTAAATTTGTTGGTATTGTAAGTTAATTTTAGTCATTTTAGTAAAATGAGCACATGTTAAATGTGAAGTATTGTATATTTTATTATCAGTTCAGGTCCACCATGAATAGGAGTCAAAGGTGATCTATGACGGGCTATAACGTAATGCCCGATACAGATGACATCATCTCTATCGGGCACACACTAGAGCCCGTCACAGATATTGTCATCCATGACGGCTGTCGTTTACAGCCCGATAGAGATGATGTCATCTCTATCGGGCATTAGAGTAGAGCCCGTCACAGATGTTGTCATCCGTGATGGGCTATAGTTTACAGCGCGATAGAGATGATGTCATCTCTATCGGGCATTAGAATATAGCTCGTCACGGATGTTGTCATCCGTGACGGGCCGTGGTGTGGAGCCCGATAGAGATGACATCATCTCTATCGGGCATTGAAACGGAGCCCGTCACGGCTGTTGTCATCCGTGACGGGCCTGAACAACATCCGTGACGGGCTCTTGTTCAGGCCCGATTGAGATGTTAACTACCGTACTAAGATAAAATAAGCGCGCTGGATCTGGATCTGGCCGGATTCGAATTTTTCTAAATCCCTAACCACCGCCGCCGACGACCACGACGCCGACACCGACGCCGCCCAACCTCGTCTCCAAACCGCCACCGGTCACCTCGTCGCCAACCCGCCGCCGGTCGCCACTTCTCCAAGCCGCCGCCAGCCGCCTCTCCTCCAAGCCGCCGCCGGTCGCCACTTCTCCAAGCCGACGACCTCTCCTCCCCAAGCTGGTGAGTCTTTTTAGGTTAGGGTTACTTAATTAGGGATTTTTAGTGAGTGTGTTTTCTAGGTTTTTAACTTAGGTTATTTTAGTGATGTTAGTGATGTTAGTACTGAGATTTTTAGTGATAGTGCAAATTAGGTTTAGTTAAAAATTAGGTTTAGTGAAATTTAGATATATTGATTTTTAGGTTTAGTGAAAATTAGGTTTAGTAAAAAATTATTATTGGTGATTTTTAGGTTTAGTGATTTTTAGGTTTAGTGAAAATTAGGTTTAGTTAAAAATTACGTTTAGTGATTTTTAGGTTTAGTGAAAATTAGGTTTAGTTAAAAATTAGGTTTAGTGAAATTTAGATTTAATGTTTTTTAGGTTTAGTGAAATTTAGATTTAATGATTTTTAGGTTTAGTTAAAAATTAGGTTTAGTTAAATTTAGATTTAATGATTTTTAGGTTTAGTGAAATTTAGATTTAATGATTTTTAGGTTTAGTGAAATTTAGATTTAATGATTTTTAGGTTTAGTGAAATTTAGATTTAGTGATTATTAGGTTTAGTGAAATTTAGATTTAGTGATTATTAGGTTTAGTGATTCCATTGATTTTAGTTTTAGTTAGGTTATTTTAGTATATTTTAGTGATGTGTTGACGAATGGATGATATTTGAGTTAACTTTAATGATTGTGTTAAATTTAGTGAAATGTAGGTTATTTTAGGGATGTTAGGGTTACTTAGGTTTTTTTAAGTTAAGTTTATTACATTTTATGAAATATACGCTTTATTGATTCAACTTTAGTGAACTTTTGAGAATTTGGTCCAATGTATGGTTATTTTAGTGACTTTAGGGTTACTTAGGATATTTTAGTGAAATTTAGTGATTATAGGTGAAATGTAGGTTATTTTAGTGATGTTAGGGTTACTTAGGTTTTTTTAAGGTTTTTTTAAGTTAAGTTTAGTACATTTTATGAAATATACGTTACTTTATTGATTCAACTTTAGTGAACTAGACTAATTTTAGTGCATAGTTAAAATGTTAGAAAATGTACGTTACAAATTATCGCAGAATCCGAGGTGCCTAGGGTCTGACGGTGGTTTGATCGAGTTATATGTAATTCACAAAACCGATTAAGACACCATCAGATCCCAGTGCACCTCGGTTTTTGTTATTTTTTGGTAATTATTGATCTCTAATATTAAAGTTGGTTCAGGAAAATATTATCGAAACATCGCAGAATCCGGGTGCCTAGGGTCAGAAGTTAGTTCGGTCGAGTTAGTGCACTCACAACACCGATTTGAAAAACTTCTGATCCCAGTGCACCTCGGTTTCTGCCATTTCTTGATAATTACTCATTTACGTAAGGACTTTGTTTCTAGATTATGAAATCATCATAGAATACGAAGTGTTCCGGGTGTCCAGTTGGTTTGGTTGGGTCAGTACATGTACGAAACCTTCCAAGACACCTTGACATCCAGCACATTTCATAATCTGTCATTTTTTGATAATTAAGAAACGTGTAAAAGGTAGCGAGGAGGATCCATTTTGCTTGTAAACTAGAGTAGTCCATGTGGAACGAGTTAGAGTAGCTATGGGACTACTTAGTTATTTTGGGACTTACTGAACTAACCGAGTTACGTGCATACGTATTTTGTTTACAAAATTATTAACTTTGTTATTTAAAAGCACAGTTATTTAGATGATATCTCATCAAGGTGAACCGATGTCGACGACAACTAGTGGGTGCTCAAGGGCACGGGGTCGTAGGACAGGGAATCGAATCCCTAAAGAACGGTACACCATCTCAGAGGTGAACCAGGTTGGACTGCCGACGTGACCTCGCAATGTCCTAGCCAAGTTCAGGTCCACCTGCGGTGTCGTAGCGAGGGAAAACTTCACGATCCTCGCGGATGACATCAAGGGCGTGCCGGAGGCGTAGAAGAACGCTGCTTGGCTCAAGTTCAAGGAGAGCTTCGAATATCCTGCAGCCAACGAGGAGAGGCTCAAACAGGCTGCGTTCAAGGTGATGGGCAATTGCTGGAAGAATTTCAAGAGCAGGTTGGTCACGGAGTTTGTCCTAAATCCGATGACCCCTGATCCAAAAGACTAATGGCCCTTCATAACGGAAGAGGTATGGGAGCAATTCTACGAGAAGAAATCGACCCCTAAATCCCGGGCTAGAAGCGAAGCGTATAGAGCACTGCAGGCCAGGAACGTGCACCCGCACCGCCTAGGCACCGCAGGATACGTCGGGAAGCTGGAGGAATGGCAGTAGGAAGATGAAGCGGCAGCGGTAGCGAACACACCGCGGGTGTTTGCCGACATCCCACACCCACGGGCAAGGAACTGGGCCTGGGCGAGGTACCAGAAGAATCAAGATGGGTCGGTTTCGCTTCCAAATCCCCAAGATCAACAAGTGTACGATAATATAGTAAGTGCCCTATCTCAATATTTGTTCGCATTGTCCCCACCGAACTTGTCGTTTAATCCGCACTCATATGTACTACAGAAGGAGTTGGTTGCCTCCCAAGAAGCCTCGCAAGAGGGCAGCTCTCAAAGACGCGAGGACGACATCCTCAGAAAAGCGTTGGGCAATAAAGAGCACCGTGGACGGACCAGGGGACTTGGCGCCAACGTGCCGTGGAAAGTTGGATTCCCGGACTACGCGTGGCAGTACAAGAAGCGGACAATAACGAAGGCGCAAAAAGATTCCCGCCTTGCCGCCCAGATCCGTGAGTAGGTCAGAGCCGAGTTGAGCTCTGAATTCGACGAGAAGCTTGAATCGATGAGGGCCCGTATCAGGCAGGAGATTCGAGAATAACAAAATATCCCGGAGCCTGCCGCTGCTGCTATGCAACAGGATCTAGCTAGTCCCACGCAGAGGCGCAGCAGTTGTGCATCAACTGAGGCGGGGGAAAATCCCCCATCGGTCCCCGCTGCCATCGACCAAATTACGGTAAATCTCTCGTCCGCAACGCATGTAATTCTTAACGAATAAAATTCATAACGAAATCATATGGTAAGTACTACTCTAAAAATTGTTATTAATCTATCGCAGGAGCCAACTAGCTGCACCCTGACAGTGAGGGTGATGCCGTCCTTCACGGTTCCTGCAGCGGAAGGCCTAGCTTTCAAGCCGACCCCGGAGACTAGAGTGCATGGGGCGCAACTACGGGCTGACTGTGCGAAGGTCCAAGTCGACTCGGTGAAGCCAGAATTCGATCATTTCCCGCTTAGGCATCCACCAAACGACGAGGTCCTAAGCCTTGGAAATGCACGGGGAACCTTCATCCAATGGCCCAAGGACCTCATTGAGATAAGGGTGATCCCGAGGCCAACCACTGCACCAAGCGGTCGCCTGCCGATACAACCTGCCCCTGCTCCTTCAGCACCGCCAGCTCCCGCTCGTCACGAAGATACAGATGATGTCGAGTTGCAGTACGACACGGACTTCGGGGACGAGCCTATGGAGGTCGACAGCAGGGCGATCATCAAACCCCTACCAATGAAGAAGAGCAGGAAGGCGCATTCTTCCCCCCAGAGAGTTGCTATCGAAAAACCTGCTGCAAGGGGGGCGAGAAAAGGGAAAGCTGCAGGGCTCACGACTTGCTCCAACAAAGCTAGATCTGAGCAAGGCGCTGGTAGTACCTAAAAAGCCCGTACCTTCATCCTCCTTCCAACTAGGCATGCCGTTGGTTGGAGACGACATGCTAGCTACGATGGGCACCGCTTGCAAGGAGCTACACATGTACTACATGGAAAAATCTAACGTGAGGAGGAAGAATAGAGAAACTGATATAATAGGCGAACACGCAAGAGCGCCATTCCTTGGGCCACCAAATTTTATCGTGGTAGACTTCAAGGATCTATTCGACCTCTATAGGCTCCGCTCCGTGGACACAACCCTCCTCAAGTGCTATTCCTTGTAAGTACTCTTGCTCACGAAAATTATTCATCTCAATCCGTGTAACATGCTTATAAGTTCGTTTGTCTTGCGTGTAGGTATAGTTGGAAGTGGTGTCTTAAGAATGCACCGGAAGTTGCCTTCCTTGATCCTCAGGTAGTGAATGTCACAAATCTTCAAGGGGACCGTCAAGGAATGGTAAACTACTTGTTTGACACCTTCTGGGCCCGACAAGACAAGGAGTACATCATGTGCGCCTATAATCAATAGTAAGTGTGCTCCCTAAATTCATTGCATTACACGTCTAGCTTTAGTATTAACTTTAACTATTTTAATGCCGCAGTGGACATTGGATCCTACTGGTAATAACGCCTAAGTGGAGTACGTGCTACTACTTAAACTCCAGGATTGACAAGAAAGCATACGATTGGACCCCGATTCAACTCGCGATAGATGAGGCATGGGCCCAATATGTGCAAAAGGGAGGCCTTCGAAAGACAGGGCAAGATACACTTATCCATAAGAAGGACTTCCCAGTCAAACAACAAATAGGCGACCATTGCGGATTCCATGTCTGCCACAACATGCGCCTACTTTGCAAAGATAAGGTGAAGACTTTGGGTGAATTGGAGGTTTGTGGTCTCATTCATGACATGTCCTAACTTAATTAATGTACATACATATATCTAAAGATCGTTCGACTAATTTCGAATTTTGTACATATAGGTCAAATTATCAAAGGATCCGGGTAGCAGCTTTCAGGATATTCGTGAGGAGATTGCCGAGTTCATCCTCCACGAAATTATTCACCCTAAAGGAATGTCTAGGGTTAAGATTAAGTGAAAAACAATTTTTAACATTCTATTTGAATTGTCAAACACATGTTACTATGTAATATTATTGTTTATTACATTTATTATCTCTATGTAAATTCTGTCTATATGAATATTGCAGCTTATGATGCTTACCACTTGACCAATATGCAAGTGTCAATATGGATGTTATTTGTCTAAAATATATGTGAATGGCATTTGTGAATGGGGATACAGCGATGTATATAGGTGCATGGGGATGCTGGGATATATATATATATATATATGTGAAATGGCATATCTGTTTATGTTATTTTGCAGCGGGCATAGCTAGGACAGGCCTGAGGCTAGCCAAAAAACAATATTTATTTTTTTTGTGGTTATACTCATCGGTGACGGGCTATAAGTTATAGTCCGATTGAGAATACAGTCATCCGTGACGGGCTGTAAGTTAAGACCCGATTGAGATTACAGTAATCTGTGACGGGCTGTAGTTGGGACCCGAATGCGAATAATAGTCATCTGTGACGGGCTTCTGTTTAGACCCGTTTGAGAGGATAGACATCCGTGACGGGCGCTAGTTGTAGCCCGATTGAGATAGGTCATCCGTGACGGGCTCTGTTTGATTGGTCGTCTGGGTTAAAGCTATCGGTGACGGGCATTAGTTAATGCCCGATTGAGATAACTTCATCCGTAACGGACTTATGCCCGTTTGAGATGATTCCTCACATCAGTGACCTTTACGCTGTGTCGGGCTCCATACCCGATACAGATGTGGGTTGGAGCCCGACACAGATCAGGGTTACCGTTGTAGTGAATATAATGTAATTTGATCATAACTATAATATACCATCATAAGTATTAAAAAAATGTATGCAACTTTTTACATCTAAATTATTCAGAGATAATATAGTTATAGTGAGTTACATTTATCGTAACTCATTATGACTAATTGTAACTAAATGTAACTATAATGTAACTTATATGTAACTAGTATAGCACGAATCTTGACACAATATCGTACGGCCGAAAATTTAAAAGCTAGGGAAGAAAAAAAACTGCCGCAAGTTTTCTAGCAAATCCATAATTATTTTTGATTTTATCTGCATAGTTATGCATAGCTTTGAGTTCCTTTCAGCTGTAGTTACAGCAATGGAATTTGGTGATAGAAACAATGGCGTACAAGAGGCCGGGGAAGTAGCCGCAAAACGTTAGCAGCAAGCAGATCCAGAACTCCTTCTGCGGGTGAACCACCACAAGTGTTTAATTAGTGGAAGCAACTAGGTTTGTAATTTCCTCTTGAAAACATCTTCCAGAAACTATATATATAAGGATCGATGGATGGACTTGTTTTGCGGCTCGTTAGATTTCCAATTTTAGAACTTAATAATTCTAGAATTAAGTCTAAAGGTTTTTTTTTTTGGTCTAGCTAGCTCTCTTTTCATGATAATTAGGAGAACTTGATAAAAAAAATTCTGTATAAAACCAATCAAAATTTAAAATCTGAAACCACTGGGTGCAGTACTGCTGGCCGGGGGAGACAGTATTTAACCAAATAATAACCTGAATTTAATTAAATTAACTCACCCCACAGCGGCAAAATAAGAAGACTGGGTATGGAGGGATGGTGATAGCCATGAATATGTACAATATGCATTCGATTAGTGCACAGCGACAACAGAAATCTATTGCTTCCTTGACGCGCCCAGCCCCGTGACGCTTCTGCATGTCGCCTCCCAATGCCCCGTACTTGACAAGGAAGGATGGCGGTATGTTCAAATTAATATCTTAATTAATTAATCACGCATACATAACATATATATATGTATGATAATAAACAAATTAAAAGAAGAAGATATATACGTACACGATTGATTAGTCTGATAATATATATTATTGCTGCAGCGGTACCTAACGTTGTTGCGGAAGGGCGCATCGGGATACATCAGCATCGACCGGGCAGGGTATGGTTAGCTGGTTGTAACCAATATATATACTAGGTGATGTCCCGTGTTTTACTACCAAATATATGAATGAATATATATTAAATTTTATACAGATAATGGATATGTTTGGGTTAAAATACTATGAAACTAATGTGATGAACGATGATTTAGCATACTTATATGTTGAGTTTGAGAATTTAATAAATTATAAATGCTATGTTGAGTTTTAGTTGCTAGTGGATGATACGACATGTTAATATGCATGTTAAACTTTATGAGTACTAACAATCGGTATGATGGTATGTTGATGAGTTGTACTATATAGAAGGATGTTATAGATATAGCGCCAATTTAATACTACTCCCTGCATTTTTTTTTCTTTTTTCATATATATGACACTCAACCAACTACGTAAATGAAACAAAAATGGAGGAAGTTCTCCATCGGTTGATTTTATATAGCATGTAAAAGTAAATTAATTAGAAGATGGTTGTCATAAGTTGATTTTATATGGCATGTAAAAGTAAATTAATTAGAAGATGGTTGTGATAGGTTAAGATAAAAGAATAAGTGAAAATGTGCTATTATATCTTACAATAAATTTAAAACGAAGTTGTTATATTTGGAACGGAGAGAGTAGCAGCCAACCTCTGCGCTAGCTGGCTCAGTGGTGGCTTCGGCTTGAAGGTGTCCGGCTATGCTGGCCTTGATTAGCATCTGATGCCCACCAAAAAGGATCGGAAAAGCTAGTAAGCAAATTAAACAAGTATATATTCATGCTAATCGCTGTCCTCTTTCAGGACCTCATACATTGAGCTGAGCGTCAAGCTTGGAACCGATTCCTGTGTGGGGTCCAGCAGCGGCGAGGCATGAACCACGGGTGTACTCAGTACAATGGATTTTGGATGCCAAATGTTTGTGATCTAATTTGGTTACTTAGTAATTAACCGGCCAAATTATCTGAGTGGTTAATCGAGTTTGACGCATATATCAGGATAAAATATCCTATGCACACAAACTTCCCGTACACACTCCGTACATACCAACTATCAAATATTACAAAAATTTCTAAAAACAATTGGACACACACTTCCAATAGTATTACATTTAGATGTGAAATCTTATCTTCAAATTCATTATATTTTAACCGTAATAAAAAAGATAAAATTCTAACAGATTTTTGCCCTTAAAACCGTCAGAATTTTCTCTTTTTTATTACGGTTAAAATATAATTAATTTGAAAATAAAATTTCACATATAGGTGTAATACTATTGAAAGTATGTGTTCAATTTTTTTCAGAATTTGTTGTGATATTTACTAGTTGATGTGTACGGAATGTATACGGGAAGTTTACATCAATAGGATATGTTCGAACCGGATCGAGCTCAATTACTGACCATCTGTCTAAAATATTAGTAGTTGGATACTTTGTAGGAGCTCTCACGTTAATCTAATCTACAGTGTTTATTAGAGGAGTCATGTAATCACAGCCGTACATATGAAACCCAATCTGGTTTAACACTATGGGCCACCTTTAATGACCATCTAATGTACGCTATGTTCACCATATCTGCACCTCTCACACGCCGTCGTCACTGATCGTATCTCTAACAAGAGAAGAGAAGGGGATTCTATGACGATCACACCAGCTGCGACCATCTGGGAAAACTTTGTCAGTGATGGGAGATGCTTCCGTCGTCCTTCATGGCTTCATCGTTTCTTGCTGTGATGGGTATGATTTGTAGGTAGATCGATCTGGTCCGCACATTTTTTTACTTTCGTAAAATTCTTCAACTCGATCGATACTCGATCTATCTGGTACTTCGATCTCCGTCACAGGTGCAAACGAAAGCAGTATGATGAGAACCTAAAGACCTAGCCCGATAGCTGGTTTGTACCCACGATCAGCCACGCAGGCAGTAATCACCCCAATGATGACGCAGGCATCTACTATACCTTCTGTTTTTCATTCTAACACTAATTTGCTCTCCTTCCATTAGCATCATTATTTCATTTTATGTTTTTTTTGGTAAGCATTATTTCATTTTATTTAATTATATCTAGAAAAATCAATTAATTGGTTAATGCCTCATGTCGGTTAACTACTTTTCTGTCATTGGGATTATGAGCAGCTTCTTTTGTTTGATCACTGTCAACTGTGCTAGCTTTCATGCAACGACTATTTTCTCTATTCGCTATTTCACCTTTTCATCTTAATTAATTCATATCATTTCCGTCTAAATGTTCATTATGGAACTGCACTCTCAATGTCTGATGCCATCTCAAAGTCACAGGCGACAGCTCGGCTTGCATATTCGCATACAAAGGATGAACAAGTATGTTCATGATCTTTATTTTTTATGATTTTTTATCAATTTGCCACATTAAATTATTTCACTATTATCGTAATATACTATACTAGATCAGCGATATATATATATGTATATGCTCACAATCTTTTACCTGGAATAACCTTGCACCATGGCCATTCTTAGTTTTATTATGAGATAATTTTTTAATTACTACAGGCTAGGTGTTTACATTAATTACTCGAGCAAAGACATGCAAATTTTTTTCTGGTGTCTCTTTGGCTAAACTATCTATTTATACTTTTAACTAGGCTCCCTGACAATTAGGAAAAATTGTTATACCCTTCCGGTGACTATAGAGTTCAATTATAAAGATTTACATCTAAAAAACGTTGATGCCATGTACAATATAAAAACGATTAAAATCCATAAAAATAATTAAATTCAATTGAATTGATTAAAACAAAAGTACATATTAACTAGGTACAACTCATCTATTACATTTTCTAGACATAGAATTTAGTAATTATATTTTAAAAAAATCACAATTAATGAAATTAGAAAAATGGTCTCAGCCGGGTGTGTTTGGCACAGCTTCTGCTTTAGCTCCATATCTCCTGAAGTTGGAGTCCAACTAAACAGTTTCAGCTCCACTAAAAATGGGAGTGAAGCTGGCTAGAGTAGTCTAACAAAATGAACCACTCCAGACTTAACTCCTGAAGTTAAATTTAGATGTTGGAATCCTACCAACAGGGTCTTATCAATTGTAAGTCTTAATAATTTTTAAAACATGGGAGTGCCATAACTTAGACTACAACCAGCAGTTTTGTTTTTAAATACTTACAAAGTACCATACACTTACCACAACTCTAATATTATAATTAAGAAATATGGCCCTATTTTGTACTTTCAACTAAGTAAATTCATCAGAAATTAATATCAGCAAGTAGTCATCGATGCAAAGTAACTATTTAACCAAGCCTTTACAATTTATAAGGTATTTAATATATAGTTAAAATTTTATATTTACGTGTGTCAATAATAGCGTGTGCAACGCATGGGTTGACGGCTAGTTGGACATAATTTTGTGAAAATAGTTGGACATAAAGTATCAAGATGGCTCTGACTAATGTTTTGTTTGGTGTATCTAGCTCTGACAAATGTTTCATACATTTGTCACAAGCCAGATATTCTAATCCCAGGGGTGGTTTAGATTGTAGTCAAAATAAACCTTACCAAATTTTGGTCATACCAAAATTTTGTTAATTTATTAATATTACCAAGTTTTGGCAAGATTTATTATGCATTTATCAAAGTTTGGTAACAAACTAAATAGATACACATATTTGGCAACTTTACCAAAAACAAGGTATGGTTTGAAATGGTATCAATCTGAACAACCCTCTAGTTATTAGATGTTTTAATGTGAAACTTCCCATAAGTCCATATATAGCTAATGCATCAACGCATAATCTCTTCCATGTCTTTCTTGAACATCTAATGTTTGTTCGAACTAAGGTAAAAGTGCGTTGAGCTCTTACCGATGAGGTGCTGATCTAGATCCTCTCATCTCCTCTCATCTGTGACGGCCTGTAACATAACTGGATTTTACGGGCCGTCACAACGAATACATCTGAAACGGGCTTAAAATGAGGCCGATTGAAATATGGTCGGAGAGACATGTTAAATGTGCATAAAACTGAAGCCCGTCACGGATTACACCTATTATTGACGGGCCCTAGTTTAGGCCCGATTGAGATAACAAAAAAGCCTTAAATATCTCAATCGAGCCCTAGTTGGAGCCCGTCACCGATGATAATCATTTGTGACGGGGTCCGACTTGAGGCTCGTTTGAGATAACAAAAAAGCCCGTCACAGATGACACTCCTCGGTGACGGGCTTTTATTTCGGCCCGATAAAGATAACTTATATGCCCGACAGAGAAGTTATTTTTTGAACCGTTACAGATAGTTATTGCACACTATAAATAGCCGCAACTGCCAGTGTAACTGTATCCCACTATTCACTATTTTGGTGGGAGATTGAAGGGAGCGAAATTTTAATTTTTTTCCAAAGAAAACAGTAAATTCATAAAGGTAAGTGACAAATAGTAATCATTAATTTAGAAAATTCATCAATTCTCATTAATTTAGCAGTACTTATCTTATAAGATTTTTCTCTAATTCTTTTTCATTTCTGTAGCGATGGATTGAAGTTGGATATATGCGAAAACTGTGAAACATCATAGTCAAGGGTATAGAAATGGGGTATTAAATTTTATAAACGCCGCGGAGGAGGATAGGAAAAGAAGAAACAACGATTACATGTGTTGTCCATGTGCAGATTGCAAAAATGAGAATATGTTTGATAGCCGAGTGGACGTACACGCTCATCTGATACAACGAGGATTCATGGAGGGCTACACATGTTGGGTCACATGTTGGGTCAAGCATGGAGAGCAAGAATCAGGAAGTGGTGCAGCTGCAGACAGAAGTGGTGCGCAAAATCAGGAAGATGAAGATGAGCATGACATGTTTGTACCTTCTCCACTGGGCGGTGAAATGGTTGATGTGGATCACGAACTGCTGCAAGATATGTTACATGACGTTGAGGATCTAGCTTACAACGAGAGAGATTTCATAAAGTTCAGTAGGTTGGTCAGAGACTCGCAGACGCCTCTTTACGCCAGATGCAAAGCAAAGCACAGCAAATTATCAACTACCTTAGACCTAATAAAGCTGAAGACAAGTAGTGGATGGACAGACAAGAGTTTCACAGATCTTTTGGGAATTTTGAAGGCCATGCTGCCTGATGAGAACGCATTGCCCGAGACGACATATGAAGCAAAGCAGGTTTTGTTTCCCCTGGGGTTAGAGGTCCGTAGAATTCACATTTGTCCAAACGACTGCATATTGTACCACAAGCAATATGCAGACTTAGATGCTTGTCCTGTCTGCAAGGCTTCTCGATACAAGCGAAAGAAAAGTCCTGACAAAATAAAGAAGTCAAAGCGGGGTGGTCTCGCGAAGGTTATGTGGTATCTACCTATCATTGATCGATTCAAAAGAATCTTTGCCAACCCCAAGGAAGCGAAGTTAGTACGTTGGCATGCCACGGAGAGAAAGAACGACGGTATGCTAAGACACCCAGCGGATTCGATTCAATGGAGGAATATTGATCGAAAACACAAAGACTTTGCATCCGACCCCAGAAACATGAGGCCATGTCTGTGTACGGATGGTATGAATCCTTTCGGAGACATGAGTAGTACTCACAACACTTGGTCAGTTCTTATTTCAAACTTTAACCTACCGCCATGGTTGCACTTTAAAAGGAAATATATTATGCTGTGCTTGCTAATCCAAGGATCGAAACAACCGGACAATGATATCGATGTGTTCTTGGAGCCTGTTATGGACGATCTTGAGATGCTCTGGAAAGAAGGTGTGGAAACTTGGGATGCATATGGTCAGGAAATTTCAAGCTACGAGTTCTACTGTTCTGCACCATTAATGACTATCCCGCCCTCGGTAATCTTTCCGGCCAAACCGTGAAAGAAAAGAAGGCTTGCTCCGACTGCATGGAATATACACACAGCCGGTGGTTGAAGAAATCACGAAAGATGGTTTATATGGGTCATAGGAGGTGGCTCCCGCTACGTCACGCATTTAGAAGGAAGAAGAAAATTTTCAACGGTAAGAGAGAACTTCAGTAATGGAAATATTATATATATATATGCGTAATAGTTGAAATATGCGAAATATATGTAAAGTTTGAAATATTAGATATATATGTGTGCAATAGTTGAAATATGCGAATTATATGTGAAGTTTGAAAAGTTAGATATATATATGTGCAATAGTTGAAATGTTAGAGATTTATATGTGCAATAGTTGAAATATGCGAAATATATGTGAAGTTTGAAATACTACATATATATATGTGCAATAGTTGAAATATTAGATATATATATGTGCAATAGTTGAAATATGCGAAATATATGTCAAGTTTGAAATATTACATATATATATGTGTGTGCAATAGTTGAAATATTAGATATACATTACCAAATCATCGCAGAATCCGAGGTGCGTAGGGTCTGAAGTTGGTTTGATCGAGTTAGTGCATTCACAAAACCGATTAAGACACCTTCAGACTCCAGCGCACCTCGGTTTCTGTCATTTTTTGGTAATTAGTCATCTATGTATGGACTTAGTTCCAAGGTTATCAAATCATCACAGAACACGAGGTGCTCCGGTTGCCAAGTTGGTTTGGTTGGGTTAGTACATGTACGGAACTGACCAAGACACCTTGGCAACCAGAATACTTCGTAATTTATCATTTTTTGATAATTAAGAAACGTATGAAAAGAAGCGACGCCGAGCGAGGAATCAACTAAAGTACAATAATTCATTCATTTCAAGCGACTTAGTGATTTTAGGACTTAGTGATTTTAGGGCTTAGTGATTTTAGGGCATAGTGATTTTAGGACTTATGTGCTTCCAGTGCCAACGAACTATAATATTAAAGTAAGTATGTACATACGTAATTTGTATACAAATTAATTAATTTTGTTATTTTGTAAGTTATTTAGATGATGTCTCAGCAAGGTGAACCAATGTCGACGACAACTAGTGGGTCCTCAAGGGCACGGACTCGTAGGACAGGGAACAAAATCCCTAAGGAACGGTACACCATAAACTAGGTTGGACTGCCGACTCGACCTCGGAATGTTCTTGCTAAGTTTAGGTCGACCTGCGGTGTCGTAGCGAGGGAAAACTTCACAATTCTCGTGGATGACATCAAGCATGTGCTAGAAGCAGATAAGAACGCACCTTAGCTCAAATTCAAGGAAAGCTTCGAGTATCCTGCGGCTGACGAGGCCAGGCTCAAGCAGGTTGCTTTCAAGATTATGGGCAATGCTTGGAAGAACTCCAAGAGCAGGCTGGTCACGGAGTACGTCTTAAATTCGATGACCCCGGATCCAACTGAGCAATGTCCTTTCATCACAGCTGACGCCTGGGAGCAATTCTACGAGAATAAGTCGACCCCCGAATCCCGAGCGAGAAGCGAGGCTTATCAAGCACTACAGGCTAGGAACTTGCACCCGCACTGGCTAGGCACCACAGAACATGCTGGGAAGCAAGAGAAATGGCAGGAGGAGGATGAAGTGGCAGCGGTAGCGAACACACCGCCGGTTTTTGACGATATCCCACACCCACGGGCAAGGAAAGGGGCCCAGGCGAGGTACCAGAAGAACGAAGATGGGACAATTTCGCTCCCAAATCCACAAGATCAACAAGTGTACGATAATATAGTTAGTGCCTAATCTCAATGTTTGTTCGCATTGTCTCCAATGAATTTTTCATTGAATACGAACTCAATTGTACTGCAGAAAGCGTTTTTGCCGACCAAGAAGCCTCACAAGAGGCTAGCTCTCAAAGACGCAAGGACGACATCCTCACTAAAGTGTTGGGCACCAAGGAACACCGTGGACGGACAAGGGGACTTGGCTCCAACGTGCCATGGAAAGTTGGATTTCCAGACTATGCGTGGTAGTACAAGAAGCGGACAGTCACGAAGGTGTAGAAAGATGCATGCCTTGCCACCCAGATCCGGGAGCAGGTTAGAGCCGAATTGAGCTCTAAATTCGATGAGAAGCTTGAATCGATGAGGGCCCGTATCAGGCAGGAGATTCAAGAAGAGCAACATATCCCAGAGGCTGCTGCTGCTGCTACGCAACAAGATTTAGCAAGTCCCACGCTAAGGCGCAGCAGTTGCGCATCAACTGAGGCGGGGGAAATTCCACCATCGGTCCCCACCGCCGTCGACCACATAACGGTACATCTCTTGCCCGCAACGCATAAAAGTCTTAACGAAACCATATGTTATATAATATTCTAAAAATATGGATGAATCTATCGCAGGAACCAACTAGCCGCACCCTGATAGTAAGGGTGATGCTGACCTTCTCGGTTCCTGCAGTCGAGGGCCTTGCTTTCAAGCCGACCCAGAGACGAGTTCATGGGGCGCAACTTAGGGCTGATTGTGCGAAACTGCAAGTTGACTCGGTGAAGCCCGAATTCGATCATTTCCCACTCAGGGATCCACTGAACGACGAGGTCCTAACATTAGAAAATGCACGTGGAACCTTCATCCAATGGCCCAAGGACCTCATTGAGATAAGGGTGATCCCGAGGCCAACCACTGCACCAAGCGGTCGTACACCAGTACCACCTGGCCCTGCTCCTTCAGCCCCTCAAGCTCCCGCTCGTCATGAACAGATTGATGATGTCGAGTTACAGTACGACACAGATTTTGGGGACGAGCATATGGAGGCCGACAGCATGGCGATCACTAAACTCCCACCCATGAAGAAGAGCAGGAAGGCGCATTCTTCCCCCAAGAGAATAGCTATCGAAAAACCTACTGCAAGGGGGCGAGGAAAAGGAAAGCTACAGGTCTCACGTCTTGCTCCAATAAAGCTAGATATGAGCAAGGGGCCGGTAGTACATAGGAAGACCGTTCCTCCATCGTCCTTCCAACTAGTGATGCCATTGGTTGGAGACGACGTGCTAGGAATGATGGGCACCGCTTGCAAGGAGCTTCACATGTACTACATGGAGAGATCTAACGTGAGAATGAAGAATAAAGAGAATGATATAATAGGCGAACACGATAGAGCGCCATTCCTTGGGCCACCAAATTATATCGTGGTAGACTTCAAGGATCTATTCGACCTCTACAGGGAGCCTGCTTGGTGGACACAACCCTCCTCAAGTGCTACTCCTTGTAAGTACTCTTGCTCACGAAAATTAGTCATCTCAATCCGTGTAACATGCTTATAAGAGCGTTTGTCTTGTGTGTAGGTATAGTTGGAAGTGGTGTCTTAAGAATGCACCGGAAAATACCTTCCTTACTCCTCAAGTAGTCACTGTCACAAATCTTGAAGGGGACCGTCAAGGAATGGTAAACTACTTGTTTGATACCTTCTGGGCCCGACAAGATAAGGAGTATATCATGTGCGCCTATAATCAATAGTAAGTTTGTTCCCTAAATACATTGTATTACACGTCTAGCTTTCGTATTTAACTTTAACTATTTTCATGCCGTAGTGGCCATTGGATCCTACTGGTAATAATGCCTAAGTGGAGTACATGCCACTACTTAAACTCCAGAATTGATAACAAAGCATATGATTGGACCCCGATTCTACTAGTGATAGATGAAGCGTGGGGCCGATATGTGCAAAAAGGAGACCTTCGAAAGATAGGACATGACACACTTATCCACAAGAAAGACTTCCCAGTAAAATAACAAATAGGCGACTAGTGCGGATTCCATGTTTGCCACAACATGCGCCTTTTGTGCAAAGATAGGGTGAAGACTTTGACTGGATTGGAGGTTTGTGGTCTCATTTGTGACATATTCTAACTACATTGAAGTATATATATATATGTAAAGATCGATCGACTAATTTCGAATTATGTACATGTAGGATAAATTTTCAAAGGATACGGGTAGCAGTTTTGAGGATATTCCTGAGGAGATAGCTGGCTTCATCCTCCGCGAAATTATTCACCCCAAAGGAATGTTTAGGGTTAAGATTAATTGATGAACATTTTTTAACATCTTAATTGAATTGTCAAATACATGTTATTATGTAATATTGATGTTTATTATATTTGTTATGTCTATGTAAATTCTTCCTAGATATATATTGCAGGTTATGATGCTTACCACTTGAGCAATATGCATGTGTGAAATATGTGAGCAATATGGATGTTATGTGTATGGTTCTGTAAAATATATGTGAATGGCATATGTGAATGGGGATGCTGGGATGTATATATGTGAATGGCATATCTGTTTCTGTTATTTTGCAGCGGGCATGGCTAGCAAAGGCCTGAGGCTAACCAAAAAACAAAATTTATTTGTTTTGGGTCATACTCATCGGTGACGGGCTATAAGTTAAAGCCCGATTGATTTATAGTCAACCGTGACGGGATTTATATCAGACCCGATTGAGAATATAAGTTATTTGTGACGGGCTATAGTTGGGGCCCGATTGAGAATAATAGTCATCTGTGACGAGCTCCTGTTTAGGCCCGTTTGAGAAAGACCATCATCCGTGATGGGCGCTAGTTATGGCGCGATTGAGATAAGTCATCCGTGACGGGCTCTGTTTGACTGGTCGTCTGGGTCAAAGCTATCGGTGACAGGCTTTAGTTGAGACCCGATTGAGATAACTTCTCACATCACTGACTTCTACGCTGTGTCAGACGCCATACTCGATATAGATGTGGGTTACCGCCCGATTGAGATGTAGGTTACTGTTATGGTGGACCTATATAAAAGCATGTGGAGAAGTCCTTAATTATACAAAGAGGACATCCATGTTCTCACTGAATTGCCTTTAAATAGCAAGAAGAAGTTCACATTATATTAGGAAGTATACGGCAAGAGCCAGGTCTTACATATGGTTAACACGGCCTACTCGTATCTATGATAGGCTTATGAAAAATGGCGAGAACCTGCTTTAGCATGTCGATCACTTCAATATCCGACATTCATGATCAGTTTTGTTTGTTACTGTATCCTAGAACCTGCAGAATGGTACCTATGAGTAAAGGAACGGAGTAATTTGGTACAATGTATTAATTAAGTGCACTTTTGTCTCGGGTAATAACCATATGATGGATAGTCTCTGGTACCAAGCAAGCAGTTAGGCCCTTGAAGTGGAGAATCAGAGGGTGAGTTGCCCTTGACAGAAATTACAATGATAATAACAACTGGGTTAAAATAGCACGTACCAACAGCTACTCATTTTTGTCCCTCCTAGACGTTTGGTATTGAAATTGTAGTTAGCACGTGATCGAGTTACATATGTTGTTATTGTGCTTTTCTTTCAGATTCATGCTTCTACGACTCGACGTACGTACAGTGTTGTTACTGACATCAGTCCAATTCACCACAAGTCTATTGAATTCTTCACTTGAACGGCTTTGGATCAAGTTCTCAATAAGAGATTTGAATTGTATGGAAATTTCATAAGTAGGCGATTGGGATAAATAATTCTGTTAGTGTCAAGCATCTCGAAAATTTCTGTGCGCCTTTTGTTTTTCCAAAATTTCCTTTTTTCCTTCTTGGTGAAACTTCACTTTGAACAACTCTGGTTTCAGACTTCACTGGGTTTATGTGGACTCGATTGTTGTAATTCTGCATTAATCTAATAATCACTGCTTATAAAACTGAGATGTACGTGCCCCTTTTAATTCATGTCAGAACTAAGGGGGAGCAAACTCCCGAAGTGGACCTTTTTGTTTATTAAACAAACTGAGAATTGGTGGATGAACAAATGGAACCTAAGCAGTCTGAAAAGTTCAAATTTTTAACATAGTTCCCAGTTCCCATAAGTCGAACATGGAGTCACAGATACCAATGATACCAAATCTTAACAAAGAATGAACGAAGATTGTTTATTCCTTTCTCACTGAGACACGTACACTCATACTATAGCATGAGTCTTTCGATTCAAAGGGAATGGTTCGATTGATTCGATTGACAGATATAAGAAATTGATTCGATTGACAGAGGTAACAAGAGTCCACGGACTTCCATTCTGGAAAGATCGATAGGGAAAGGCAGACGTGTCACTTATAAAATACAAATTATAGGTAACTTTGATAAAGGATCCCATCGGTAACCAAAGAACTAATTATATACCTAATACTTATGTCTCGTTAAAAGCTAATACTGACAAAGAAATTACGTTAAAAATATTTTAAAATTTTCTTAAAATTAGGTTTTAAAATTTAAATTTTGGCAGAACTATGAGGCTCAAAAGATCGATATTTGCATCATTTTATTCTTTGCTCACCTAGCAGCATTTAAATATCTTTCATATACTGTGCAACAAACATCTTAATTCCCAACATTATTGCAGCCAATATATAACTCCTATATGGTTTAGTATGGAATTAATACCTGGCAAACCTCACTCTTTGGCAAAACATAAACTAAACCGATCATAGCTGTAATTACCCAAATAAATTTTAACATATATAATTATTATAAGTGATACTTAATGTTGCACACGAAAATAGTCTTGGTCGTGCTGCATGATCTAATTGGCTAGTTAAATAGAAAATCCATTAGTTCTTGTTCATGAAGGATCAAGAAGTAACGCTACCTTAGTCTATTCGGATGGTTTTCTTGGACACAGAAAAGCTTTGCTTGTTAATATATATTAACTCGTTTACACACTAATCAGTGGCGACACAAGCACAGGGATAGTGAGGTAGAACTATTGCACCATTCTATCATAACTAGGAAGGTAGTCCGCGCATTTGCGCGGGCACCTTGTTTAATGTTGCTTTAATTTTTATTACGAATGTTAGGATGATATTGTTGAAATTTTTTTTACTCCATTTTAAACATGTTTTGGTTAATACCTGGTTTAGGTATTGGTTATGATTTTCTTCCGATTACCCTTGCAACGTATAAACTCTATACTAAAATTATTTGAAACCATACAACCTTAAATTTATGAGAAAAAATGTGTCACAATAATGAAGTTGGTTCATATATATATTTGTACTTTGTGTGATTTTTTTAGAATATTTAGCTTATTAGTTTCCAAAATTTACTAACAATTGTCTTCTGTGCTATAGATGACTTTATGGATTTATTATATATTAACGAAAAATAGTTTTCCTTAAAACGTAGCTAATAGACTACTTTATCTAATTAAAGATAGACTTATATTGCTTATACTCCTCTCGTCATATAAATCCGAGGAATAAAATTTTATCCCAAAACAATAGAGAAATTTATATGTAACCGGAACAAAGTCATTTTTGAAATACTATCAAGATAATCTCGAAAGTAGCATATTATTATTTATATTTTGACAAATATCTATAGTGTAGTGTCAGGTTTGTTTTCAAAACCTATTGTTCATAATCACATCAGACATCTTTACTAATTTGGAAAATACATTTATTTTTTCAAATTTATTTACAATAATTAATTCGTTATAGTATACTTATAGCCACATCAGTGTGGTTTATGACATACCTCCATCAATTATACCTGACATGTTAGAATTCCTCAACTATAGAAAAATATACCATGCATGAGTATTTTATTACGCACATGTTACTTGATTGTTCATTTGCTATCAAAACTATATGCAAAGAAAAAACATACATAATGGCCATAAATATGATGATGGATCAAGGGGTTGTATTATTGCAAGATCATTGTCTGGAAATATTCTTTTCACATCTATGTAACATTTATGCTCTCACTTCTCAAATACCAATCAAATAGTCTTAAAAAATTGTTATCTGTTTTGACAAATTAAAATTAAATCATATGTACTTAAAACTACTAAATTACATTGTTTTCATTTTTTTCACACATGTAGATTTAAATTAGCGTTGTATATTTCCTTAAACTAAAATATGATGTAATATTATTTGAAAAACTATTATAACTTCAATTATTACATGTGGGCTCCACGTGTTGTGATGTATTTACGACCATAGACATCAGTAGTTTATTTAATTAAATAAGTATAAGATAATAAATTAGATATACAATTCTAAAATAATTGAAAAGATGGAACATTCAAAGAGCATTGATTGGATATTTTATATTTGTATTATATATAGATCAAGTTCAACTGCGTAAGTTGTAGAGTAATATATTTGATGTTTAAATTGTAGAAATCTTATTTTAGAACACGTTGACTTTTTTCCCAATTGTACACGTAGTACTTATAATATGTTTTTTTTTTTTGCCTTTATCGTGTTTTACTGTAAGTACGTGCTTATGGTTTTTTTTTCTAGTGGAGAACAGTAGTTAGTAATAATTACTTTATTGTTCATATGGAGTATTTATTTCCGAGCCAATAGTAATATATTTGTCATTTATATGAATACAGGAGGAAGGTGTTACTATTTTTAATAATAGATCCAATCTAATGATCTAAAATATTGAACCCACCGATTTAAGTGAAATCGACGGATTGATTAGATAGTGACATGTGACGGTCTAGTAGGAGCGTTTAGAAGTGAAAATAGATAGTAAAATGTTTCATTTTTTTATATTTTTCTATATTAAAATATGCTGCTACCCTTGAAAATTTATTAGCTATAGAATAAGATTATATAAGTATGACAGAGGGAGGATTAGAGGAATTAAGGAGGAAACATACTTACTACTTATATGTACGTACTTGCAATGTGGGCCAGTGGGAGAGAGGATTGTTAGATAACTAGGGTTTCACTAGGAACCGATCTAAGGGTGTTCTAACTAGCTATAGAAATGGGTATAGTGATCTTTGGGAAAAGACAAGGAGAGAGAGATAGAGCCCCATACCTTCGCCGGACTTGGAGCTTGACGCGGCCATGGCGATGGTGTGGATGGCGGCAGTAGCAGCAAGCGGTTCCCCCCACTTCAGCGCCTTCCCATATCAGAGGATTCTAGGGATTTGTGGGAGTCCGAGCGCACGATAAACGTTGGTTTGTGTGCCCGGTGACTCCCCTTTTTATATGGGGCTGCGTGAGAGGGTGCCCACAGCCATGGATTGGCCGGTGCCCCCGATCAGGGCGCATTAGGTGGAGTGGGGAATCGGTCTCCTGATTCCCCCGGAGATCTAACTAACATTCTCCCGTTTGATCTCCACCTTACTTACTTCTCTTACTTAATATTTATTTCTAAATAGATTGATGCATAGAGCACGCTTCATCATGACAGTCTTCACCTAACCATCAGATGCAACGACTACGACACACCTCCCTATCTTGAAATAAACACTAGGCCCTTTTGCAATCTAAGGATCATAAGCTTTCCCGTAAGCCCATGCCGGCTAATTGTTCTTTGAACACACTAGGCGGTAAGCCTTTCGTAAGCAGATCCGCTAACATTTCCTTTGTTCTTATTTGCTCGAGACTAATGGTATAATCCTGGATTTTCTCTTTCACAACATAAAAGTTTATGTCAATGTGTTTGGCAGCACCACTTGATTTATTGTTGTGAGCATAAAATACTGCTAGCTCATTGTCGTAGTACATCTTGAGTGGCCTTTGAATGCTATCGACCACTTTCAACCCGGGTACGAACTTCTTTAGCCATTTTGCCTGCCCCGTGGCCTCATAACTAGCTACGAACTCAGCATACATCGTGGATAATGCTATAACGGTTTGCTTGGAGCTTTTCCACGAAATGGCTCATTTTGCGAGAGTGAATATATAACCTGATGTGGACTTTCTATCATCTACATCTCCCGCAAAATCTGCATCTGAATACCCTTCTATCTCTAGGGAATCAGATCTTCTATATGTTAGCATGAGGTCTTTTGTGCCTTGCACATAACGCAAAGCTTTCTTTACCATTCCCCAGTGATCTATATCTGGATTTTCCTGATATCTGCCAAGTATCCTGGTAACAAAGGCTAAGTCAGGACGCGTACATACTTGAGCATACTGCAAGCTTCTGACAGCTGAAGCATATGGAACCGTTTTCATTTGATCGATCTCATATTGGTTCCTGGGACATTGAAATTTCCCAAATCTATCGCCCTTGACTATGGGAGCAGGTGTAGGCTTACTCGCATGCATACTATATTTCTTTAGAATCTTTTCTAGATATGCCTTTTGCGATAGTCCTAAAACCCTTTTCTTCTATCTCGGTGAATCTCTATTCATAGAACAAATGATATGTACGTACTTGCAATATGGGCCAGTGGGAGAGAGGATATGCACGTACTTACAGGTGGGATCATATATATACTTCTAATGTGTGGGTTTGTTGTAAGATTAATCTAATCTAACGGTTTATAATATTGGATCCACCAGTGAAAATAAATGTTACGGATGTTTTGCTTTTTCTTAGAATTTCTAAGATTTTCTCTAATTTATTAGAGTGTCACGTGGCAGCTTAGGAGCGAGTGTAGAAAGTTTAATGGATTTTTAGTATATAATAGAAGATGGTGCAAAGTTGAGTTACCATTCCAGATAATATTATCATAATTCAGAAGAGTGAAAGGACATTCCTGTGAATTTAATCTACTACATGAAAATTTTGCACTTCAAAACAGCAATTGATATACATTTGAACTATATATATCAATATTATGAAATTGTGAAGGAAAAAAATCACCACAATAAAGAAGAAAATAAAGACTGCATCTTTAACAACTAGCAAAGCCTATATATTGAATATAGCTGCAGGGCATGCAGGACTACCAACGATTAAGTGAGTAACTCGTGCAACGACCCAGGCCTGAACTAGCTAGTAAGCATTAGGATCGTGCAAGGTAGCTATTGCAGCCACAGGAGACTACGACGACGTATACAGGTCCAATACAAAGATTGAACGGGTAAAAAAATGGCATATCTCACTAATAGGAAAAGCATTATCACAAGCGGGTAAAAATGGTCTTCACAGGCGGGGCGGCCGTCCGCCTGTAAGCAAACGACTGCGAAGATCGCCGATCTTCGCAGGCGGGGGGCCGTCCGCCTGCGAAGATAATTTTCGCAGGCGGATGTTGACTAGTCAGCGCCGCCTGCGAAAATATAAAGACGACGCCTGCGAAGATAGATCTCGATTTTAAGAATTTAATAATAACTTGCCCGTAAATTTAATAATAATTTATCCGTTAATAGAAATTCTTGCAGGTTGATTATTATGTACATATATTGGAAGATTATCAAGCATTTGGTACTGAGAAATTTACATATATTGCATAACTCAAAAGTGTTACCAAAATATATATATTACACATTGTGACTTCAAATACGCTATCTAGTTACATTATGGCATAGCAGTGTTCCACTCCTGAAGAATTTTGAACTCGTCACTTGTCGCAAGGACACCCTCTGGGTCGAAGAATTCTCCTTTCACATGACAGCACTCATGGTGGATGAAATGGCACAGATCACACTGCACATTTGTGATGCCTGTATCGTCAAAGCTTGTTCGATGTTCTAATCTTGGCAACTGCATGCATTGAAGATAAACAATATATTAGTACCATAAATATGTGAAGCTGGCTAGTACATAGTATAGAGACTTACATCCTCTGCGTTAGTCCTATACCTCCCATTAACCCTTAGGAATTCACACGCGTAATACCCGCAAAGGATACTTCCTCTAGGTTGCTTGTGACACTTCAGGACATATCATAGGAAAAAATAGTTAAATATTTCAATTAGTGAAACAATTGAAATACATTAAGTGTGTGGAGTATTACCGGCCAATAGGTACGTACTAGCAGCTTCTCCCTTGTTCGGGTCTATTCTCCACCCTTGAACTTGTAGTATTGGTACGCACTTTATGGATGTCGGACCGTTTCACATTAAGGAGGATATTTATTTATAATACATTTATATAAAAATGAAAGAGTCATAAACACTTACTGTTGTAAGATTGTTAGAAATTCTTTGTATTGCTGGTGTCTGTAATCGAGAGGGTCCAAGACTACCACGGTGCCGTCTTTAGGGTGGATGAGTAAACAAATATAATGATCGCTACATATTAACAACAATATAGTTAGTTAGTACCAGCTAAAATAAGACATATGTGTAGAAGTTAAATGTACCGGACTTACTTAAAATTATAAGCGGCCATGACGACTCTCTTATTTTGAAAGTGCAAGAAGGCTCGTCCAATGTATTGTGCGACAGTAATCAATTTCTCCTTGTGCAAGCCCTTCTTGTATTCAGCTATCTCTTTTGGAGTCTTGCCCTTCAGCTGGTCCGACCCTGGTGCTAGCCTCACGGTATGCTGTGTTTAACAGATCCGAGTTGGATCCAAGAAGCCGATATGTTCTTTTTTCTTCTTAGCATCCATGTATTGCATCCTACAGAAGAAGTTTGTTAGTAACAAACACATGGATTTGTATTGCACATATTTTTCATGTAATTAATTAAAACTCAAACTCACATGCACCAAACATCGATATAGTTGACGTCCATCTTATATTGACGATATATGGCGTGGAGATCCGAGAAATCTAGCCATAAGTAACCTTCGGCGCCGAAACAATCTGCCGGGTACAAGGTATGTAATCTTCTCATCTCCCATGGTCCTTCGTTTAGTGCCCAATCCGGCAAGAGTGCTTTCCCGTGTTCGTACTTTTCCGGGCAATCATCAGTTGGCCAGTATGTTGGCCCGGCTAGTTCAGCGGCCTTCTTGGGGTCATCATCTCTGAGTTTGGCACGTTCCTTACCCCCTCTAAAGACGGTTAC
Organism: Oryza punctata; assembly: GCA_000573905.2. NCBI lineage: Eukaryota > Viridiplantae > Streptophyta > Magnoliopsida > Poales > Poaceae > Oryza > Oryza punctata. Next base: position 14,235,801 of record CM002496.2, read on the forward strand.
CATGAATTTATCCTTGTTCTGATCTTTGGCTTTGGAGTCGTGGCTCCTAAGCACTCTGGGCACCTCAGAACTGGTAGTGGTCTTCTCAGGGACCGGGGTCTCTTGCCCCTCGGGGTCTTTCGTAGGAGAAGGGTCTTCAAAAATTTCTGGCTCAGTACCGTCCAATTTCAATCCTGGCATTTCTTCTATATCTACCCCGACTGATGCCACAAATTGGACCTCTGGTTCTGCCACTGTAATCTCCTTCTGGACATCAGCCACTGCAATCTCCATGGGCACCTCCGGCACTTCAATCTCCGGTGGCACTTCCAGCACTGGATGATCCAGTTGCATCTCGGGTTCCTCCGCTTTATCAGTCACCTTGCTAGGAGGTCTCGGAGGTTTTCCCAATCCCGGTTTTGGCACCATAGGTTTTCGCGTGGCGTCGGTGCCCAATCCAAATGATTTGTCATTCTTGTGCCAGAGAATTACAACATCGACCGCATCCCCAAGTACGGTTACACCATCTGCAGTAGGGAAGTCTATGTCGTACGACTCAAACCCTTCGTGGACTACTTGCGGCTGCACTTTGGCATACGCATCGGGTATGAACTCTTCATTGTATGCCCTCCCAGGGATAGCAATGGCAGTAGCGGCCTCAAGAGTTTTCCCAGAGCGTCCAATGGGAACGTGCAATCTGCAGGGTGTATTCTTCTTGAGGTCATCGAATGGGTAATCTGGCTCAGGTTCTTTGGTTTTGGGGGGAGGCAAAAGCATGTGCTTGATGCAGAAATCCATCATTTGCCTTTCAAAATCCGCGGCCCCTTCGTCTCTAAGTTTATCCTTGTACGCTTCACGCTTCTTGTGGGGGTCTTGTTTAAACCCTTCCTTCCAACTCAGCTTGGACGACACACCTCGAACCCTACCCCCATGCTTAGGAGTACCCAGCGCCATACTTAGCACATCTTTCTCCCTCTTAGGCTTGAACAATCCTTTCTTCTGTGAACTAGATAAATTCTCTATTTTATCGGCAACGCCCTGTAGATCCGGATCTTCAAATGATACTTTACCTTCATCCGTGATCTTCGGAGTTCTAGCTCTTACCCAGTTCCTTGATCTCTGTGTCCATTCCTCCATAGGTACCGGAAGCCCCGCCTTCCTCATTTCCTCCTCCTCTTTTGTCCACTGCTCCACCTTGGGTGCGTATCCCGCGGAGCCTAAGCGATGAGGAAATTTGTTCTTTTGGGCCAACTCTAAATACTTTTTGCTCCTTTCAATTTCTTCCGGGGAGTTCTTCAATCTCAGAAAGTCTTCCTACTGATTCGGTGTTATGTTGGCATACGTCGAAAAAGGTGTACGCCCCGTCTGCACAAATTTCTTGTTTAATGTGGTTTTCCAACCACGCCAAGACTTGGCCATTGTTTGCAGTGCACAATTCCTCACTGCTGCCTCTGATCCATCCGGGAACTGGAAGATTTTCTTCAACTCTTTCCATAAGACTTCCTTATCCACTGTCGATACATGATCCCAGTCCTTAACCGTGATGGGGATCTTTTCCCTCACTATTATGCCACACTGCGAACTGAATTTCGCACGTGAGGTCTTAGGAGCGAGCGGCTCTCCTTTTGGCGAAACATGGGTAACTACATGAAACCCTTCGTCCTTTCTATTCACGCTTCTCTCGCCCTTCCTTCTCTTCGCCTTTGCTGACCGTTCGCTATGCTTTGAGCCGGTTGTGTTAGCTGGGACCTCCTCGTCTTTCGACAGATCTTTTCTCTTCGGCTGCCGTTTTGATCGCCGTGGCGCTGTTTCCTACGTAAGGTATATATCACAATTTCGAATTAGGCCAGGCTAATAGTTATCATCTTGAACAGTAACATATTAAGTGTACTTACCTCTTCTTTAGAGGGAATGTAGTCCTTGTCCCCTTGTTCGCCATCGCCCTTTCTCCTTTTCTTAGGGCTTGGACAAGGATCGCCTGGCGATGAGTAATCATTGTTAGCTACGTCGCTATCGGAACTACCTTCCGGTGGGACCGTTGGTTCCGGAGCAACCACAATAGGAAGGGATGGCTCTTCCGCCCCTAAACCCTTCTCTTCGGTCCCTTTAGTGCTATCAGCCATCGTTTCAAACTTCTAACAGAAAAAATAAATTGTATATGAACACTCTGTGAAACTGTGTATTAAAAACATGGGTACATAATTGCAAAAGGTTATAATAAATGAAAATGGAAATCAACGTGTATTTAATATTATTTATGAACACATACATGTATTTAAAATAAATGAAAATGGAAATCAACGTGTATTTAAAATTATATATGAACACACACATGTATTTAAAATAAATGAAAATGGAAATCAACGTGTATTTAATATTATATATGAACACATACATGTATTTAAAATAAATGAAAATGGAAATCAATGTGTATTTAATATTATATATGAACACATACATGTATTTAAAATAAATAAAAATGGAAACCAACGTGTATTTAAAATTATACATACATGTATTTATATATAAAAAAAGGATGGAGGCGGGCGGTCGGCCGGTGGTGGTGGAGGCGCGTCTGGTCGGGCGGTGGCGATGCGTCCGGCGGCAGTGGAGGACGACGGCCGGCCACGGGTGATGCGGCCGGCGGCGGTGGAGGTGGGCGGTCGGCCGGCGGCGGTGAAGGCACGCGCGGGATCGGGCGGCGGCGATGTGGCCGGTGGCGGTGGATGCGCGCGGTTGGTCAGCGGCGATGCGGTCGGGCGGCGGACGACGGTGTTCCAAATTTTGGTAGCCTGTTGGCGCCAAAAATTCTAGGGTTCCCGCCTGGATTTAGAATTTTTGGCGCCGCGAGCGAGCCATTTTATAGTGAATCCAGCTTCGCAGGCGGGCGGCCCGCCTGCGAAAATGACCTTCGCAAGCGGGCCGTCTGCCTGCGAAAATGATTTTTACTAGCTTCACAGGCGGACCGTCCGCCTGCGAAGATGTAAACCCTAATCGCTATAACAATCTTCACAAGCGGGTCGTCCGCCTGCGAAGATTGTTACTGGGGTGAATATCTTTTAAAATTTATTTTTGTAATTTGAAAATGTCTACAGTAGTTATAAAAAAATGGTAATTCTACATACAAATATACAAACCTTGATATTATTACTGGAACAAATGTAAATCTTACTTAAATGTTTGCTACATTAATACCACTTTAAATTTTTTAAAAAAATTTCAAACAATGGTAAGTGCACTTAAAAAAATACTACTAAATTTTGAAACCTCTTTTAAAAAACTATTAAAATATAAAAAAATGTAAATTTAACCCTACGAATGGTAATTGCACATAAAAATTAGTACAAACAAATATGCAAAATGTTGAGTACAACATTGTCCGTCGGTTTGCAATACAAGTACACATATCCCCTTACATACCACCAACACTTAACTAATGAATTCTTAGATGCTTACATGCCACTCAACAATCATTACCCTTTAACATTTTTGCCCACACCGTCCGGGGCTCGGGGAGGGCTAATGTTAACCAACACTTAACTAATGAATTCTTAGAATGAACAGGGCTCGGGGAGGAAGAAGATTATGTAGGTGCATCTTTGCAGGTGGGCCATATAAGCGTTGCCTGCGAAGATCGATCTTCGCAGGCGCACGTCTCCTGCCGCCTGCGAAGATAGATCTTCGCAGGCGACGATTATATGGCCCGCCTGCAAAGATCTATCTTCGCAGGCGGACCGCCCCTCGACCCCGGGTTTCATCTTCACCGGTGGGATTTTTGCTCCGAAGATCATAACCGCATGTGAAAATGGAACCCCTACGATGCCGAAAATAAGTTTTCTAGTAGAGTCTACAGGTCCAATACAAAGATTGAATCTAATTAATCCTATTGATGAGGTGTTTCAGATGGAGGTTGTTATGATTAATGCATGCCTCGTAATATTGCGCAATCGATGATGGAAAATGGATGTAGTGTTTAGGCCTGGCCGGAATGGACCAAGTAATAATCGATGATGATGATTTATATGCATGTTTTTCTCTTTTTTGTTTACTGCTAGATTGGCATGGTCTCCATAAACTTCATCCGGGATGAACTTGCACACATAGTATAATATACATTATCAAAGAATGATTCTCCAGATCTCTAGCCTAATCAGGTTTTGATACAGTTATTATATAGATAATTAAAAGCATGAAAAGTTGTAGTATCTAAACAGACACCTTATTATAAGTTATGTCAGAAGTACAGCTCATGTGATTTAACAGGTGAGCTTGAATTATTTTTTTTTCCTAACAATACGCTTTGTGTGTTACTATATTGACGTGCCTATGCAGCGTTGATGAGTAACCATTGGACGAGTCTATCATAATGGTACAAATTTAAGGTATGACTTCTATTAGTATTAGTTATTGAACGAGCTGACAACATATTCCTGTGAATTTCGTCATTATTTTGAGGAAAATTCAGGTATTGCTATCAATATTAGCTCCACAACACACACATACATGTGCCTCAATAGGCCTGAGCCAAATGGGCCATCCATCCTAATATACATGCGCACAACTTCGTTAACAAATTTAGACAACCTGAACATTTTTAACATTAAAATAACAATGCATTTCAAGTATTGTAACAACATGAAATTGTAGAAGGAATAATAATAATAATAATATAGCTGTAAAGGCAATATTAGTTTTCATCTATGATGAGAGCCTACTAAATTACTACAGGATGGTAGGACTATAGGTTACTTCTTTAAATGAGCGAAGCATCGCTCAAGCTTAGCATTGCAAGAGACTACAAATCTTTTAATATCCTAATATATCTCCTCATAGATAAGTTCAACATGGCACGTTCTGCCAGCATTACTCCTATGTGTTCTGGAGGATGAGTTGCAGAAACTATATCAGGGCATCATGCATGCAACTCTCATGCAAATTCTAGGATGACCTAAATCATATCAGAATAAGATACATTGCTTCTCTTGAGAAATTTTTTTCATGTCTTTATAATATATTCTAGTTAATGGGGTGAGTGTTTCCACTTAAATTAAAAGATCAATTCAGACATGAATTCAATCAATTTTATCGGTGTTGTGTGCAGCTGTAGGTTGTTTAAATCAGAAGTTTACTCTGAACTTCCCGTTGTGTATTCCTTACTGTGTCTTGCTTCTAATTAATTCTGTTCTTTTCAGCTTCTACAAGAAAATTAATTTATGAATCTTGGCAAATTGTGATTCCGTGCAAACAACAGTTTCTAGCCCGCTTAGCTGGATCAACTTCCGTCTTTATCAATCTATTTGATCCATCAACTTCTTGTTTGAGATTTTGAGCCCTCAAACTGTGCGGTGCTTTGCATGTCCCTCCTGAGAATTTTTATGTGAATTAAGCAAATATTACCCTTCCAATATACTGTATAATGGTAATTATGTAACACCTTACTGCATTTTTTTTCAGAATTCAGAAATACAGATCAAGTAACTCAGTTTCATCATATGTTTTTCTCATGAACACCCAAAAGCTTTTCGCGTTAATATATGAACACGCTTACACAGGGTAGTGTGACAGAATTATTGGACAGTAATATGGACGAGCGACAGGAGATTCCTACAAATTTAAATTGCATCAACATTTTGAACTTTAAAATGAACTAACAAATATGCATTTCAACGAGATCCGCCTGGAGCATCTGACGCAGAGGAGGCGACGCCCATCACCTGGAGCATGATGGAGCGAACCAGCGATGCTCCATCTGATCCGCCGCCTCCGCGCAGCCCTCTGAGAACTTGTCTGCCAGCAATGGCTATTTCAGGGAGTGTGGGCGAGGGCATCCTGGTGAGGAGGCGGCGAGGTGAGGGGACGAAAGCGTAGCGGCGCTGCTCACCGGAGCTCACGCTCATCGTTTGCGGGCGAACTACGGGAAACGATTTTAAACTATCGAGGGAATATCTCCTCTTATTTACATGTCATTTAAATAGTTATAAAATAATTTTAAAAAATCAACAAAATAGATTGATATGTGATAAATCACTGTACAAATATGCTAGTTAAAAATAATTTGACTATGAATATACTAGCTATAGGTTAATTTGTTCATTTTGTTGTAAGTTGAAGAAGTTAAATTTTAACTTACAAACATACATATTTGTAGAGTGCTGTATCTAAAATTTTTTTACATGACTATTTGGATGGAATGCAAACAATAAGGAGACGTCTCTCGAGAGTTTAAAATCCACCTTACAAAACTATCACCCCCAGTAATCAAGAGTCGATCGCTCTATCGATGCGATCGAGTTAGGTTGATCTGGTGGTGATGGGGAGGCAGCAAAGCGAGGGAGGAAGCGGGCGGAGAGGAGGTGAGGGGAGGGAAGCGGGTGGCGCTTGCGTGGCAGAGGAAACCAGCGGTGCTGCCGATGAGGACAGAGCGATGCCATGTGGTCGTGGTCGCACGATGGTGATGTGGAATGCTTCGGACTTGAACTGGGCTGAAGATGGGCTCAAATTACATGGATGAAAATATCCCTCACTAATGACGATTACAGAGTTAATCCTACTTTCAATCTCATCCACTGATTTGCTTTGATTTTCGTACAGTAATTTTTTTCAGTCAAGAAGCACATCCCAAAGAAAAAATACACCACCACCACACTACTAGAAAAAAGCTTTGTACAAACGAACAAAATAGATTTTTTCAGGTGGCCATCCACCCCGTTTGCAAGTGAAGGCCTGCGACAATGTACGACTTTTACAGCGTGGTCATTGGCTCTACCTGTGAAAATCATTTTCGCAGACGGTCTCTCCATCTTTGCAGGCGGTGCAACACCCCGCTTGCAAAAATATACTCCATGAACAAAAAAAAATCCCCCGTCCGGCGGCCAGCTCTGGAGGCACGTCGCTGCCCGCTCCTCCTCGTCGGAGCCGCTGCCGACGCCACTCCACCACCGTGGTAAGCCACCACCAACGTCGCCGCTCGTCCAAGCCGCCTTCGCCGCTGCCAGCGCACGAGCTCCCTCTCTGCCGGATCCGTAGGGATGTGGAGGGAAGGGGAACCGCCTCCGCCACTGCCGGTCCGCTGGATCAGGAGGGAGGGAGGGGGAGGGGAGGGGGTGTCGCTTCCACTGCTGCCGGCGGCCGAGCTCCCTCCTCCGCTGGATTTGGAGGGAGGGAGGGGGAGGGGAGGTGCTGCCTTAGCCAAGCCCCTCCCCCTCCACCGGATCTGGGAGGGAGAGGAAGGGGAGGGGAGGGGAGCCTCCTCCGCTACCAGCCCCGGCTGTGCTTGGCCCCTCCAATGTCGCCGTGTCCGGTCGCGCCTTCGCCACTGTCGCACCTCACCCCCATCGCGCGCGTGCCTGTGAAAGAGGGAGAGGGAGAGAGTGAAAGAGAGAGGGGAGACACTAGTGGAGAACCGATCTTTGTTGGGGTTCACAAAACCGCAATAGTCCCGGTTCGAATAGGAATCGGGACTAAATATGATCTTTAGTCCCAGTTAAAAAGTGTAACGGGTCCCGATGATTTTTAGTCCCCGTTGGTAACACCAACAAGGACTAAAGATTCACACATTCCCCGACCGTGTCAGACACGTGTCAGGGGACCGGGGATCTTTAGTCCCGGTTGTTGTTACCAATCGGGACTAAAGTGATATACCTTTTTATACTTCTTCTTCCTCCTCCAGTCGAGAGGAGGAGAAAGAAGGTAGGTGCTGTCGAAATTTTTGATAAAATTGTTTTGGTGATAATATACAAATCGGAGAGATAGAAAAGGTTAGCAACTCCATTCTCTAATAATGTATGCTTAGCATATTACATTTATAGTTTTATTTCTATACAATATAGTCTCCAACAAGGTTTATGCAAAATTATGAGAGACAAAATATGTGTATCCAAAATTAGGTTGATTTTAAAATTAGAAAAAATGGATAAATATGTTATAAAAGAGATGACAGAGGAAAGATATAGAATACTAAGATAAAAAATAGAAAACTAAGTTAGTTTAATAAAATAGTTAGAAAAAAGTATAATGCATTAAAGATATGTTTATAACTTTAGAAAGAATGAAAAAAAGAATAATATGTGGGACTATTGTAAAATTAGTGTATGATTATTTATAAAAAAGAGTAGAAAACTAAGGTGAAAATATGTAATATAGCTAGAAAAAATTAAGTACAATAAAAAATATGTTTAGTACTTTAATAAATATTTAAAAATAATTGTAAACTTATCTTCCTTCTCGTCGTCATCTTTGTAGCTCTTTCGTAGCAATTAGTTTCACTTTTAATTACGATGTTTTAAATTATTATATGATTATTTAATTAGTTTCAATTTTGTGGATTTCGTTAGTAACATTGGATTATTTGATGTATAGATGGATCGGCTTTGGATGTACACCGTGGACCGACGGTCGAAAGAGTTTATTGAAGGCATGCATTATTTTTTGAATGTGGCCAATGCTAATAAGCATAAAGGTTTCATGTGTTGTCCATACAAAAAGTGCAGTAACCATAACGAGTATTCTATATCAAGAACTATTCATGTGTACTTGTTTGAGTCTAGATCCATGCCTGGATATAACTGTAGGACCTTGCACGGAGAGCTAGGGGTTACAATAGAAAAATATGAAGTACAAGACGAGAACATTCCAGACTGGGCTCATCAATACGATGGATTTGACGAAAATATAGTCAGCGAGGCGGACGGAGCTGTTGAAGATAACGACACTGCAGATGATCTTGGTCTGATATTGCGGGACGTAAAGGACGGCTGCGAAAGTAAGAAGGAGGTCAAACAATCGGACCGTATGTTACCAGACCACAAAACTTTATTGTGCCCAGGTTGCGAACAGGGACACAAAAAGTTGGGTACGATGCTAGAATTCTTGCAATGGAAGGTCAAAAATAGTGTGAGTGCTAAGGCATTTGGCGAGTTATTTAAACTCATCAAGAACATTCTTCCGGTCGGAAACGAATTGCCCGAAAGAACATACCAAGCTAAGAAGGTACTATGTCCTCTAGGACTAGAAGTACAGAAGATACACGCATGTCCGAACGATTGTATCCTCTATCACGGTGAGGAATATGAGAACCTATAAGCATGCCCGATTTGTAAAGCACTACGATACAAGATTAGACGAGATAATCCAGGTGATGTGGATGGACAGCCTTCTAAGAGGAGAGTTCATGCTAAGGTGATGTGGTATTTCCCTAAAATACCGCGGCTCAGACGTGTGTTCATGAACAAAGAGCATGCTAGAATGATGCGTTGACACAAAGAACATCAACAAGACAGGATGCTAAGACACCCCGCCGACGGGTCGCAGTAGCGAAACATCAACATAACATTTCCAGAATTTGGAGAGGATGCTCGAAAAGTAGGGTTCGGTTTAAGTACGGATGACATGAATCCATTTGGAGAGATGAGCAGTGGCCATAGCACTTGGCTTGTGACCATGTGAATCTACAACCTTTCCCCTTGGCTATGCATGAAGCGGAAGTACGTCATGATGCCAATTATTATTCAAGGTCCAAAGCAACTTGGTAACGATATTGATGTGTACCTAAGACCATTGTTTGAAGATCTGGTTCTACTGTGGAAGAAAGAAGGTGTCCTCGTTGCTGTTCGTTGCCACTAACGATTGGCCTGCACTTAGCAACCTATCCGGATATTCAAACAAGGGGTACAAGGCTTGCACCCACTGTATGGATGAAACTGAAAGTGCCTATCTGAAACACTGCAGGAAGGTTGTGTACATGGGCCATCGTCGATTCCTTGTTGCAACCCACCCAGTACGGAAGAAAGGCAAGTATTTCGAACAGAAAGCAGACCATCATACTAAACCTAAACATCGCAATGGAAAAGCCGTGTTTGCTATGGTGAAAGATCTGAGAGTAGTATTTGGAAAGGGACCTGGCAGCCAACCTATAGAGAGCGAAGATGGTCACGCGATGATGTGGAAGCAGAAGTCTATTTTTTGGGAGTTACCCCATTAGGGAGTCTTAGACGTCCGGCACGCAATCGACTTGATGCACCTCAGTAAGAACCTTTGCGTCAACCTGTTGGGCCTCCCCAGTAAGAAATATGTTCGTAACCATTCTCATCCGGAAGCAAGCATCACCAAGGGTTATGGAACAAAGGAGGTCATTGAGTTCTGCATAGAATTTATTGAAGACCTTCGTCCAATCGGGGTACCTGAATCAAGCCATGAGGGAGACTACGGGGAAAGAGGACTCTTGGAAGGAAAGCAATAATGACTGTGGACAATGATTTATTCCGTAAAGAACATTTCACGGTTTTGCAACAATCTTCGTTGGTGGCTCCTTACATCGAGGAGCACTTGGCGATTGTTCACTCAAACAACATCGGTAAGTCTGATGCCTGGATTACATGCCATCTCATTGCTACTTTCCCCCATTGGCTACGATAACATCTAATGGTTAACGAGATGATTGACCGACAACTAGCCTTCTTGGCGAGGGGGCCATCTTGCTCGATATCGACATTCCAAGGATATGAAATCAATGGGTATACATTTTACACAAGAGCCCAAGACAGAAAGAGCACAAACCAGAACAGTGCTATTCGTATCGATGACATGAGATACGATGGTACAACTAGCACGCATTACAGTTTCATCGAGGACGTATGGGAACTAGACTATGTCCCTCTGTTTCGGTGCCAATGGGTTAAGCTGACTGGTGGAGGCATAACGATTGATGACAGTGGGATGACAACGATTGACCTAAGCAAGGTTGGATACTCAGATGAACTATTCATCGTAGCTAATGATGTAATGTAAGTTTTCTATGTCAAGGACATGTCTAGCAAACCAAAGAAGGGTAAAGGACCCGATGAGCCAAAACGCCACGTGGTTCTCCCAGGAAAAAGGAAAATTGTCGGAGTCAAGAATAAGACTGACGAAGATTACGATCAGTTTGACGGGCAACCTCCGTTCACGGTGACGGTTGACCCGAGCATCCTCCTATCAAAGGAGGACACCCCTTACTCACGCAACGATCATCGCGAAGGAACATTAGTGTGGAGAAAGTATGTGAGGAAAACAGTGACCTAGGTTGTTGTATGGATGATGTAAATTATTTGTAATGTATTGATTAAACTATTTAAATAGCAATTATCTTAATGTAATAGAAATTTTCAACTATTTAAATAGGTCATATGTTAATTATGTACAATTATTCAAATGTAATAGCAATTTTAAACTATTTAAATTGGTCATATGTTATTTACATATGATTATTACTATGTAAAAACTAATTAAATAGGTCATATGTTAATTATATATCATTATTGAAATGTAATAGCAATTTTAAACTATTTAAATCAGTCATATGTTAATTATATATCATTATTGAAATGTAATAGCAGATTTAAACTATTTAAATAGGTCATATGTTAATTATATAAAATTTTTGAAATGTAATAGCAATTTTAAACTATTTAAATAGGTCATATGTTATTTACATATGATTATTACTATTTAAAAACTATTTAAATAGGTCATATGTTAATTACATATGATTTTTGAAATGTTTAATTATGCATGAATTAATTATATGATTATTTATATTTAATAATAATTTTAAACTATTTAAATCGGGCATATGTCATTTAAATATTTTAATCTTTAGTCCCAGTTGTTAACCCTAGCCTGGACAAAAAGAAGATTTGGAAATAGCGGGAAATAATCTTTAGTCCGGTTGGTGGCAACAACCGGGACTAAAGGTATCTTTAGTCCCGGTTGGCAGTCATAATTGGGACTATAGATAAGATCTTTAGTCCCGGTTGTTGCCACCAACCGGGACTAAAGCTCACGGGGTATATATATGAGCGTGCATCGCTGCCTCTCTCGATCCACACTTAGCCGTTTTCTCTTCCCATCTCACGTCGATCATCTCAACGCCGGTACCCTTGCCGCCGCTTCCGTCATCATCGTCTTCGTCGTCTCCACCGCCGTACGTCATTGCCGACCTCACCGCCGCGCCACCCTTAATGTTTGGCCGCCATCCTCAATGCCACCGCGTCCTCTCTCCTCCCGCTCTCTCTCCCTCGATCTTTCACGATCCGCAGCCGCTGGCATCCTGCCACCCCGGTCCACTGCCGCCATGCCCTGCCGTGCCACCCCACGCCGCCGCCGCCAAGCCCTGCGCCACCCCGCGCCGCCACTGCCACGCCGTACGTGAACGAATACTGCTACGTGAATGAATGCGAACGAATGTGAACGAACACGAATGAACGTGAACGAAGGCCGCTATGTGAACGAAAGCGAATGAACGCGAAAGAATGTGAACGATAAAACGAACGAATGAATGGTAGAACGTGAACGAACGATAGAACCAACGAATGAATGTGAACGATAGAACGTGAACGAATGTGAACGATAGAACGTGAACGAATGAATGAACGATAGATCGAATGTGACCGAACGAATGAGAACCATAGAACGAGCGAGAACGTGAACGAACGTGAACGATAGAACGAAAGAACGAACGAACGAACGATTGAATATGAACGAACGATAGAACGAACAAGAACGAGGTATATATATGTATATGTATATGTATATGTTTTCAACTCTAAGTAAAACTAAGGCAAGTTACATGAATTCCCTGAATTTAATATGTACATGTAGGTGTTATACTTCATAACTAGCTAGGTGAAATTTCATTAGATGTTCTTAACTAGTTAGGTGAAATTTTACTATATATATATATATATATATATGTGACAATATGCACGTAGGTTGCATGTATAACAATTAATTACTTGGTCATCATATGTATTCCTCAACAATGTTAATATATGTGTAACAATATACTCGTAGCTGATGTGTACTACTTAATGTTATGAACAGATGGCAGATCGCAATGACGAACAAATCCTCATGGACCAGATCGCAGAGGGCATCAGCTAATATTGGGTGGATGAGGAGGGGATCGAAGACCCCAACCAATACCTAAACAAGGAAGGCAACGAGGGCACAAACAAGGAGGAAAGTAAAAGGAAACCGGCCGTTGGAGAGAAAAGGGCACGCGGAGAACGAGGTGTCGCGAGGAAGCTAGAGGGCAGACACATTATTACTGAAGTGGCCCCAAACGGCGAACCAGTAGCCCCAAGCCGGTATACTAAGGTAGTTTGTGGGCGGTTGGGTCGTGAGGGATCACGTGCCCATCAACACAGTGAACTGGCATTGATCGAGATCAGGCGGGGATGATCAAAGTTATCTCCCAGATTCGGAGAAAGACATGCTGTGGACCACCATCCTTGAGACATTCACGGTCCATGAGGCAGATCAGCCAAGATTGAAAGAATGGACTCCGAAGAAAATGGCTGAACAGTTCAAGAACTACAAGTCAGATATGTACAAGAAATACGTTCTGATGGGTCTGACACCTGATTTTGAAAAATTAACCATGCTGAGGGATCATTGGGATGCGTTTGTCGCATACAAGACCTCCCAGCGTGGGCAAGAATAGAAGAGGAGGTGGAACAACGGGTGGACCAATGCCTAGCGGAACGACAGAGTCAGCAGATGGTGTTGTTGTCTGTCCCTCTAGTCATGGTGAGCCCCTCAGGCAATCGCAGCAGCTGTGCTTCTATAGGGCAAGTAGGAGAACATGGCATGGAAGTTGCAGCACGGCCAACTCACGATGAGCGATCGTACCCCGTTGACGAAATTGCGCGGTAGACAACTTGTGAGCTGCATTGTCCCTTCAAGAACATATTACTCAAGGTATTCTCGTAGTTTTATGATATATGTCTTGTAAATTGCGAAAGGTGGTGGATATGTTAATTACTAAGTAACCTCGATTCTCGTGAAGGTGGCATCGGGCATGGCAATACCAGTGGACCCTTCAGGGACATACCATTGCAAGCCGATTCCACTTGGGTACTCAGGGGTCGAAGTTAAACTGTGGAACGAGGGTTCGAGGATCTCGAGCTGGACATCCCCAGAAGAGCTGGGGAGACAAAACTAGTAGACACAGTCCACGCCATTATACTATGGTGCAAGCGCTACATCGTGTTTCTCGGGCTAGAAGCGGCGTCTTCTCCTCCACCTTCTCCGCCACCTCCGCCTCCTCCGCATGCACCGTCTCATTCGCCTGCACCGACTCCTCCACCTCTACCTCCTTTGCCTGCACCATCATCGTCTGCTCCGCCTTCAAGTGCTAAAAAGTCATGCACACTTCGTCCCACGCCATCAAAGTCCACGGAACAAACGAAGAAGCCAATACTTGACGAGCTAAGATGCCACCAACCGGGACTAAAGATCTCGACTATAAATACCAGTGCGCATTGTCTTCTCCCCTACACATAGACGTTTTCTCTCGCACCGATCGTCACGCCTCTACCACCGCCATCGTCTTCATCGTCTCCACCACTATCATCGTCTTCGTCGTCTTCGTCGCCGACCTCACCGCCGCGCTACCCTCAAGGTTTGCCACCATCTTCTCTCCTCTCTCTCTCTCCCTCGATCTCTATCCCTGCCGCCGTCATCTAGTCGCCGCCACCGCCGCCATGCCGCCGCAACCACGCGGCACCACCAGCACCCCGTGGGGCAGCCGCCACCCCACGCCTGCCCACGACACCGCCGCACACCTCGACGCGGCGCACCCCGTGGCGCCGCCTGCACCCCACGTCGCCGGCCGTTCCCCGCTGCGAAGCTGCCGCCACGCTAGACGTGTAACGAACATGGAACGAACACGATCGAACACAAACGAATGAACGTGAACGATAGAACGAACATTAGCGAACAAACGCGAACGATAACAAACGTGACCACGAACGATAGAACGTGTACGAACGTGAATGATTGAATCTTTAGAATATGAACGATAGAACTAACGTGACAGAAAGAATGATAGAACGTGACCGAACGATAGAACGAACGAGCGGACGATAGAATAAACGTGACCGAACGAACGAATAGTAAATTGCTTGCAATTCAATGGTAGAACGAACGAGACCACGAACGATAGAATGTGACCGAACAATAGAACGAACAAATATTATATTGTTTGCAATAGAATGATAGAACGAATAAACGATAGAACGAAC
Organism: Oryza punctata; assembly: GCA_000573905.2. Classification (NCBI taxonomy): domain Eukaryota; kingdom Viridiplantae; phylum Streptophyta; class Magnoliopsida; order Poales; family Poaceae; genus Oryza; species Oryza punctata. The sequence continues at coordinate 14,250,842 of CM002496.2, forward strand.
GAATGAACGGATATTACATTGTTTGCAATAGACCGATAGAACAATGTGACCGAACGAACGATAGAACATGACCGAACGCTAGAACGAACGAATGGACAATAGAACGAACGTGACCGAACGAACAAATATTATATTGTTTGCAATAGAGCGATAGAATGAACGTATTTCTCAACAATGTCAATATATGTATGTTGGCAGTATATCGGGGCGAAGGTGGCAAAGGGCGAAGAGTCGCGCCGGGTCCTTGCAAGTCTAAGCGCGCTCTGGGCAAAGGCTGCGTGGCGAAGGCGTACGTCAAAGGAGGATGACTTCGTTAGGTTGGGCCCGATCCAAGAAGGCCCAGTGGGCCAGCCCAATCGCCCCGGCCTACTGGCCGATGGGCCAATGGTCACCAGATGGCCCATTGAAGGCCCATGTATCTCAATTACGTTGAATACCCGTATGAGTGTCCCTTTCATAAGGGTGACCGTGTAAATTCCCCTGTAAAAAGCCTAAACCCTAATAGGGGGACCTGTAATGGGATTATAAATAGCCCCTTAGGGCCATGTAAAGGGGGATCCCAAAAAATCCTGAATTTAATACACTTTACTTTTCCCAACAACCGTTGAGTGACCACGTCCTTCGACGTATGCAGTTGTCACTTCGGCAACAGCTGGCGCCGACCGTGGGGACCTCCGAGCGAAACCACTGAGAGCGAATGCCACCGAAGAAGGTCTCAAAGGAGAGGGTTTCTAACCCAAAGGGAAGTGTAGCAGAAGAGGCAATGGCCGTCGAAGAAGGAGCAGAACCTTCGGCACCCATCGCCGAAGCTGGGGCAGCGCCGTTGACTTCGGCGCCCGCGCTGCAACCACTGCCTTCGACTCCAGTCACTTCGGTGGAGCAGGTGCCGGAGATCCCTTCGGCAAGTCAGCTGACTTTGACTACACTCACCGCTGTGCAAGCCGACCGCAACCTTGAGGCGCAAGCCAAAGCCAGCATGGAAGCCATACGGCAAAACATGACGCGACTCCAAGACATGCTTCGCCAAATGCAAGAGCAACAGCAGGCAAACGAAGCAGCACGGCAGGCCAAGGTCGCTTCGGCCCCAGTCCTCCAGTACTCGGCAGGCTACATCCCGCGTCAAGCCTACCAGCAAGCGCCGGCTCAAGCCCTTCCGTCACAAGCCACGCAAGGGCCGATGTACTTCCTCTGGCAACCTTCGGCTGCAGCAGCGCACTCGATTCCTGGTGCGCGGCCGCAGGTTCGACCGGCTGGTCAAATGTCGCAAGTAATGGCGGAAGGGGCTTCGGCCTTGCAAGCACAGCTTCAAGTTTTCCTTCAGCAACTCAGTCAACCCCACAACATCTCAAGCACAACCCCTTCGGCCCAGCTGGAGGGGGGCACCGGCCAAGGCGCACCCGGTTGACTGCCATCGAACCAACCTGGGCCGGGGGCTTCGCCTTGGAGTCGAGGACCACAGTTCGACTTTAGCAACGCCACCCAAGCGCCACCATTCGGGACCGGGCCGCCGAACACCGTGGCCCAGCCACGCACGCAAGCCCTGACTTCGCACTTTGCCACGCCCTATCCACATTCGGGCGGGCTCTCGCAGCAGGGTGCCATGGGCAAGGCAGGGGGCGAAAAGGGGTTGCCGCTAAGTGTGGGAATCAAAATTCGTCCAATCCCACCACAGTTCATGTTCCCACCCGTTCCGCGGTACTCGGGCGAAACAGACCCAAAAGAGTTTCTGTCCATCTACGAGTCCGCGATCGAAGCCGCTCACGGCGACGAAAATACCAAGGCGAAGGTAATCCGTCTCGCTCTAGATGGCATCACCCGTTCTTGGTATTTCAATTTACCATCTAATAGCATTTACTCATGGGAGCAATTGTGCGATGTCTTTATCCTTAACTTTCGAGGCACCTACGAGGAGCCGAAGATGCAGCAACATTTGTTCGGCATTCGCCAGAGGCCGGGCGAATCAATACGGGAGTACATGCGTCACTTCTCGCAAGCCCGATGCCAAGTTCAAGATATAACTGAAGCATCTGTCATCAACGCCGCTACGGCCGGGCTGCTTGAAGGCGAACTCAAAAGGAAAATCGCCAACAAGGAACCGCAAACTCTCGAGCACCTGCTTCGCATCATCGACGGGTACGCAAGGGGCGAAGAGGACTCCAAGAGAAGGCAAGCAATCCAAGCTGAGTACGATAAAGCCTCCATCGCTGCTGCCCAAGCCCAGATGCAAGCACAGGTCACCGAGCCAGCTCCCCTCGCCGTTCGCCAACCCCAGCCGGTGAACCAAGGACAGCCGCCAAGACCAAACCAAGCTCCCATGACTTGGAGAAAATTCAGAACTGATCGCACGGGCAAGGCTGTGATGGCTGTCAAAGAGGTACAAGCCCTCCGCAAGGAGTTCGACGCCCAGCAGGGCGGCAGCCACCAGCGGCCTGTTCGCAAGAAGGTCAGAAAATACCTCTATTGCGCCTATCATGGGCGATCTTCGCACACCACCGAGCAATGCCGAAACATTCGTCAGCGAAGCAACGCTCAAGAACCAAGGCCGCATCAAGGAGCTCCTGTCGAAGTGCTTCGCGAAGCGGCCTAAGAGCAATCACCCCCAGCCGAACAGCGCCAAGACATGCATTGCAGAGTCATCCTGGTGATTACAAAGGCCGATCCACCAGTTCAACCGTCAAAGCGGCAGAAAAAGTTGCAGCTGCGAATGGTGCATAACATCACTACCGCAGGCGAAGCGGTCCCAAAATACTTGAACCAGCAAATTTCTTTTGGGCCAGAAGATGCCGAAGGAGTGCTGTTCCCACATCAAGACCCCATGGTAATCTCGGCCGAGGTAGCTGGTTTTGAAGTTCGGCGAATTTTGGTCGATGGAGGAAGCTCAGCCGAAGTCATCTTCGCCGAGGCATATGCCAGGATGGGGCTGCCAACCCTGGCTTTCACCTAAGCGCCAGCCTCGCTTCGCGGCTTCGGCGGTGAAGCAGTTCAATTTCTCGGCCAAGTACGGTTGATGGTAGCTTTTGGCACAGGCGTAAACAGGCGCGAAGAGTAGATACTGTTCGACGTGGTTGACATTCCGTACAGTTACAACGCCATCTTCGGCCGTGCAACCTTGAACAAGTTCGAAGCCATCTCCCACCACAACTATCTCAAGCTCAAGATGCCCGGTCCGGCAGGGGTAATCATCGTTAAGGGGCTTCAACCTCCAGCCATATCAAAAGGCGACTTGGCCGTAATCAACAGGGCAGTACACAATGTTGAGGCTGAACCGCATGCTAAATGCAAGCCGAAGCCAGCCCCTCACGGTAAGGTGATCAAGGTGCAAGTCAACGACGCTGACCCGGCGAAGTTCGTCCAGCTGGAGGGCGATCTGGGCGAAGAGGAGGCTGGGAACATCCTAGAAGTGCTCAAGAAGAACATTGACATCTTCGCCTGGAGCCCCAACGAGGTGGGCAGTGTTTCGACGGAACTCATCATGCATCACCTGGCAGTCAAGCCAGACGCCAAGCCAAGAAAGCAGAAGCTACGCAAGATGTCCGCTGATCGCCAAGAGGCAGCGAAGGCCGAAGTGCAGAAGCTGCTTAGGGCCGGGGTGATCAGGGAGATCGACCACCCAGATTGACTGGCGAACCTGGTTTTGGTGAAGAAGTCGAACGGCAAGTGGCGCATGGTTGACTTCCCCTTCCCGCGGATCGACCAGCTTGTTGACTCGACAGTTGGTTGCGAGCTCATGAGCTTCTTGGATGTATACTCCGGTTACCACCAGATCCACATGATTCCAGACGACATCCCCAAGACAGCCTTCATCACGCCTTCGACACTTTCTGCCACCTCAGGATGCCTTTCGGCCTGAGGAACGCCGGAGCAACGTTCGCCAGGCTGGTGTACAAGGTGCTCCGCAAGCAGCTGGGGCGAAATGTGGAAGCCTATGTCGACGATATCGTCGTAAAAAGCTGCAAGGTTTTCGACCATGCGTCCGATTTGCAGGAGACCTTCGACAACTTACGCGCGGCGGGTATGAAACTAAACCCTGAGAAGTGTGTTTTTGGAGTTCGCGCGAGCAAGTTGTTGGGGTTTCTTGTTTCTGAAAAGGGTATCGAGGCGAACCCCGAGAAAATCGACGCCATCCAGCAAATGAGGCCATCGTCGAGCGTACGCGAAGTACAAAAGCTCGCAGGCCGAATTGCGGCACTTAGTCGTTTTCTCTCAAAGGCAGCCGAAAGGGGCTTGCCATTCTTCAAGACCCTCCGGGGTGCACAAAAGCTTAGCTGGACTCCCGAATGCCAGGTCGCATTCGACGAACTAAAGCAGTATCTGCAAAGCCCACCTGCCCTGGTCAGCCCAACCCCGGGAAGCGAAATGCTGCTATATCTAGCGGCTTCGCCAGTGGCAGTCAGCGCAGTCCTTGTCCAAGAGACAGAGTCAGGACAGAAACCAGTATACTTCGTCTCTGAAGCTTTGCAAGGGGCGAAGATAAGGTACATTGAGATGGAAAAGCTTGCTTACACCCTAGTGATGGCTTCGCGTAAACTAAAGCACTATTTTCAGGCCCACAAAATCACTCTACCATCACAGTATCCTTTGGGCGAAGTGCTCCGGGGCAAGGAAATTTCTGGCAGGCTCAGCAAGTGGGTAGCGGAGTTATCACCCTTCGACCTGCATTTCGTTGCTCGCACTGCTATCAAATCCCAACTCCTAGCCGACTTCGTGGCCGAATGGACACCGGCATCTGCCCCTGAGCCTCAGCCCGTCGAACAGCCTTGGATAATGCATTCCGATGGCTTGTGGTAGCACAGGGGGCCGAGCACCGCGACAGTACTCACTTCGCCAGGAGGCGTGCCGATTCGGTATGCCGCAAGGTTGCAGTTCGACACGACCAACAACACGGCAGAGTATGAAGCGGTATTGTTGGGCCTTATAAAGGCGAAAGCGTTGGGGGTTCGGTGCTTGCTCATCCGAACAGACTCCAAGCTGGTGGCGTGTCATGTTGATAAGTATTTTGAAGCAAAAGACGAAGGGATGAAAAGGTACTTGGAGGCTGTTCAATCTATGGAAAAGTGCTTCGCCGGAATAACGGTCGAACACTTACCGAGAGGCCAGAGTGAGGAAGCGGACACCCTGGCGAAATCTACCGCCTGTGGGGGACCACATTCACCTGGCATCTTTTTTGAGATCCTGTATGCACCAAGCGTGCCCACAGAAACCCTGGATATCATGGCACTTGACCAGGCAGACCTAGGCGAAGGCCCAGAAGACTGGCGAACCCCGTTCGTAAAGTACCTCAAGGATGGCTGGCTTCTAGAGGATGAAGCAGAAGCGAAGCGCTTACAAATTAGAGCCAGACAATACAAGCTGGTCTCAGGGCAGCTATATCGCTCTGGGGTGCTCCAACCTTTGCTTCGATGCATCTCCTTCGCCGAGGGCGAGGAAATGGTGAAGGAAATACACCAGGGGCTGTGCGGTGCACACCAAGCTGCAAGAACAGTTGCCTCCAAGGTGTTTCGCCAGGGAGTATATTGGCCCACTGTGCTGAAAGTTTGCGTCGAGCAGGCCAAAAAGTGCGAAAGCTACCAACGACACGGTCGAAGCCAGACTGCACCGCAATATGAGTTGCAGCCTATCGCACCAGTCTGGCCTTTCGCCAGGTGGGGGCTAGACATCATTGGCCCATTCCCTGTGGCGCGAAACGGATACAAGTTTGCAATTGTAGCCATTGAATACTTCTCGCGTTGGATCGAGGCCAAACCACTTGGCGCGATCACTTCGGCAGCAGTACAGAAGTTTGTCTGGAAAAACATTGTTTGTCGTTTCGGAGTGCCGAAGGAGTTCATCACGGACAACGGCAAGCGGTTCGACTCTGACAAGTTCAGAGAAATGTGTGACGGGCTAAACCTGGAAATCAGGTTCGCGTCAGTCGCGCACCCACAGTCGAATGGGGCGGCCGAACGCACAAATGACAAGATCTTAGAGGCGCTCAAGAAAAGGCTTGAGGGGGCGGCGAAGGGCAGATGGCCAGGTGAAATGTTGTCTATTCTTTGGGCCCTCCGGACAACTCCCACAAGGCCAACCAAGTTTAGCCCGTTCATGCTCCTCTACGGAGACGAGGCGATGACCCCAACAGAGCTAGGGGCTAACTCACCAAGGGTGATGTTCTCTGGGGGCGAAGAGGGGCGCGAAGTGTCGCTCAAACTCCTCGAGGGAGTACGAGTCGAAGTTCTAGAACACATGCACAAGTACGCCACAAGCACTTCGGCAACCTACAACAAAAAGGTTCGCCCAACAGAGCTATTACCTGGCCATCTCGTCCTAAGGAAGAAGTTAAACCCAGTAGCGGTCGGGAAGCTTGAATCAAAGTGCGAAAGGTTGTACCTCATCAAGCACAAGTCAACGACGAGCTCCTTTCGCCTGGCAACATTGGAAGGCGAAGAGTTCGATCACTGCTGGAACGCCGCTTCTCTTAAGCGTTTCTATGTTTAGGAAGGGTAGCACCCTATTCGCCAAAGTGTAAAAATGTACATACTGTTATAGCTCTTTCGGCATCTGCCATTATGTAACCCTTCCGGCACAAAAATACAAAAAATAGAGAAAATGAAAAAAGAGAAAAAAAAACTGGACGTAGGGCTATTATCCACTCTGGAGGCCCGAACCAGTATAAAATCTTTGTGTCTTTCGCCTTTTTTACTTTTGTACTTGATAATTCATGGAAAAACCCCAAGGCAAATGCCTGATCAGCGAAAACGCCAGGGGGGCGAAACGAATCGGCCGAAGCATTGCTCGCCGAACATTGAAACCGCGACAGCTTGTTTCGGAAAAGAAAATAACCGAACACCGTTGTAATCGATCTACGCAAAAAGTATGTGCGGCTCCCAGGGTGGAGTACCAAAGATCAATAATGGAAGACGAAAGCTGAAAAGTCAGCAGACCTATTTCGCTAATGCATTCAAAGGGGCCGATATATTCCGACCTAACGAAAGCACGAAAAGTGACAATGCAAAAATAGCGAAAAAGAAATAAAAGCACATCTTTATTAACTTCGGAAGAAATAATCGAAGAGTACATGTCGTACAACACGACACAGGCGAAAGGAATACAGTAGGCTTTATAGCTTAGTTTACAAATAAATTACATCTTCGTCCCCAAAACAACTATTACTCTCAAAGGAGTGATCTGGCGAACTAGGTTCGTCGTCACTACTAATGTTGTAAATTACCCTAAGGGGAGAAGGGGGCGAAACAAGAGAAAGACTGTAACGGCCCCGGGCGATTGCCTCCTGTCGATCAGTCCTTTGATGATTTCACCAGAAGCGAGTCAAGCCCTCCAAGCACGCTGTGCGAACACGATCGTAGTCCTCCAATGTTCGCCCGGGGTGTGTTCGTATCCAGTTAGCAACGTTCACAACTTTGTAACTGTTGCCGTTAATCATCATCTCGCGGTAAATAGGTCGAAGCAGGTACCGGGCCTTCAGCAAATTTTTTACCGCAACAAACTTCTCGTTCCTGCTTCGCCAATCCCCAAAGGGGGCCGAACGCATAGTTTTCGGCGTAGACCCTGCAAACAGTGGGAAGTCATGTGGCGAAACGTGGAAAGTGAAGCTGGAACACATAAATCGGGCGAAAAGATTATGTGAAGCAATGCAAGCACGAGTACAAAAAACATCAAACACAGTTGGTGAAAATCGTCATATATTCCAAATATTAAAACATTCTACAATATGATGGGCTATCGACCATATTTAAATTGTTTGCCCTATACGGCAAACATCAAAAGTAAAAACTATCAAAATTTACAAAAACGGGCGGAGGGCCTCACACCTCTGGGTCGTCTTGGGCATCGCCTCCACCCTCTTCCGCCGGCTCTTCACCTTGGTCAGCCGCCTCCGTTTTCGCCAGCTGCTCAAGCAGTCGGGCGTTGGCAGCAGATCGGCCGTCCTTCTGCCAGAACTGCTTACACCAGGCGCGGAGTGCAGGCGAAATGTCCTGGGCGCTCACCTCCCAGTCCCCCTTCGCGAAGTCGGGGAACTTAGCGATGTGCTCGCAGCCAGACTGCTGCAACAGGCCCATGGCGAAGGCCGCTGACACGCGCGCACAGCAATCGCTGTACGTGGTGGCACAGTCTGAGACTGCGCAGCCAGCCTGCTGAGTCCACTCGGAGAACTCAAGGGCTGAGGCGTTTTCGCCTGGGACACCCCGCGCCTTCACCCCCATGTCGGTATGGGCGAGGCGAAGTGTGCGGCAGGCGGTCTTAGCGGATTCGGTGGCCCTCGCCACCTCTCGTGCAAGTCGTTGGGACTTCGCCTCCGCCCTGTTAGCCTCCTGACGAAGGGCCGCCATCTTCGGCACCGTCAGGTTGTAGTAGTCAGTGAGGGTGACGGAGTGCCCCTGCTCTTTCTCCAGCTCGGCCTTGAGGCGATCGATTTCCGCCTTCACCTCACTGCCCTTGTCCAGCTCGGCCTGGAGGCATTTGTTTTCCGCCTTCACCTCCCTGAGGGACCGAGCGAGGCCCTCCATCTCCAGGCTTTTGCGACCCAGCTCGTCGTCCTTAGCTCGAAGATGATTCTTCAGGCCATCAAGGCGAGCCCGCATAGTTCGCTCCGTCGAACAGTGGGCCGCAAGGATCTAGCGAAACAGAGAAAAGGGGTGAACGATAAGTCCGGTTGTCGAAAAACGATGATGCAAAAAAAAGAAGAAAACAAAAAAGGAGAAGTCAACATACCCGAATCGCCAGGCTCTTGACGGCGGAGCAGCCCTCGTCGAACTCATTAAGCTCGGCGAAAAGGCTAGGGCTGCCGGCCGGAGCAACGATATTGCTCACCCCCTCAATAAAGGGGATGAGCTCCGCCCGGGTCTCGAAGTCACCGGGGGCGAAGCGGGGCGGCGCCTAGGAATAATCCGAGCCGGATGTCTCTGCTGCCTTCTTACCCTTATCAAGGGCAAGTGGCGAAACGAGCGGCCGGTGAACGGGGGTATTGAAAACCCGGGCCGCCGTCTTCACTACTTGTTCGGCTGAAGCCGAAGCCCCCGCCCGCTGCGCCAAGGGCGGTCAACAGACCCCGGCCGGCGGGCGAAGTAGGTGTCTCGTATAACGACTCATCATCGCTAAAGACGCTAGCGATGGCCACGACCCCTTTTTTCTGGGGCGTCCTCTTAGCTGACTCCCCCTTCGCCGTCTTAGCCGCAGCAATCGCGACCAGGGCTTTCGCCCCCTCTACGCCTTTTCTGTGAAGAGGGGAGGAGATCGACTCCGCCCCGGTCTCGACACGCTCCGGGCTGGGAGTCGGAGTGTAGTCGCGTGTCCCGGAGCGACTATCGCCAGCCTCTTCCGCGACCACTTCGGCCGCGAACTCTTTCTCCCCTGCGTCCTCCTGCTCTTCGACACCGTCCTTGTCGTCGGCGTCGGAGTCGGTGGAGGCAGGGGCCTTTCGCTTGCTGGGGGCAAACTTCACTTGCCCCCGCAAACATTTCCGGGAGGGGCCCGCTTAGCCATCAGCTTTGAATGGCTTCGCCCTAGGAGGGAGTTCGCCGACGTAAACCCGGTTCGCCCGGTCAGCTGCTTGTTGGGTTAGCTGGCTGTATTCCGTGACCAACACATCACCGATCAGCTTTCGGGCTTCGGTGTCGGCCTAGGCAAGGGTCAACACTGAAAAAAGACATATCGTTATGTAAGGGGTCGAACAAAAGAAAGAAACAAAGAGCGATACATAAAGATGAGGAAAATACAAACTTACCATTCGCCCCAGCGGGCATGACAAGCTTCGGCAGGCCGTTGACCTCTTTGTCTTGGTCAACCTCGACCTGCCACGATTGGGAGAGGGGGCATACGCGAAGCATGAAGAACTCCTCCACCAGGTCGCGACAGCTCAACCGAGAGCAAACCTTGTGGAGCAAGGTGAACCGTGCCTCCAAAGCGCCGTTGACGGCGACTTTCGGTTTCCGGACTGGCGAGATCGCCCTGCGCCACCATCGAAGGGCCTTCGATGCTTCGGACCCAGCCTCGAAGGGGATAGAGTGGTAAAACCACTTCGCCATCCAATGGCGGTCCCACTTCAACATGGCGGTGTTAACTGGCCACAAGTCGGAGCGCTCGGGGCGAACGTTGAAGTTCACACTCCCGAATGCCGTCTTCCTTGTCCCAGCAGGAGTGACCACCGTCTTCGAATTCACGGTGGCTGAAAAGATAGCGTCGAAAAGCTCGGCGCTTAGTTCAAACCCAGCGGTCCAGCATGCCCAATCGAAGATGGCGATTCGGACCAGAGCCGAAGGGCTCAACTAGGAAGCACCACCTGAAAGAGGCGAAGAATATCCGGCAACAATATGTTACACGGAAACCGAAGTCCGGCCTCGAAGAACACGGCGAACACAACCCTCTGGTTGTCACCGGGCTTGGGCATTTTGGCATCCCCAGGGGCGAAGGCCCGCCCCTCCGCCACCACGCCCGAACTAACCATCTTTGCCAGCTCATCTTCGTCTATGAGCGACACCCCCAAAAACGCGGTGGTGTCTTCGTCAATTCGGCCGGGGTCAGGACCCATTGTGGAGACGGGGTTCGGCTTGCGTGGGGCCATGGCGAAACGAGCGCGTGCTAGCGAAAGGGGTTAACTGGCGAAAGGGTTCGGTTGAGTTAGAGGGTCGTGAGTAAAAAGATGAGGAGAGAGAGCGCCTGCGGTGAAAATGATGAGGGTAATGGTGGTGAAAAGGGGAAGGAAAAATATATAGCCTACCAGGCGATGTTTCGCCTTCCCGGCCAATCAGGAACTGCCACGTGTCACAGGGAAGGCGAAACGGTAAAATCCCATGGACCAGGCCGCGTAGTGGCGAGCCCTCGGGAGAAAAGCCCATCACTGTTCACTCTGGCCCAGTGGAACAGTAAGGGATAACTTTGCCATTTGCAGAAGGCGAAAGCCAGTCACTGTTCATTTGGGCCCAGTCAAACAGTAAAGGTAGCTTCGCCATTCGTGAGAGGCGAAAGCTATATGTAACAATTTTTTTCAAATCAAATCACAACACATACAATACAAAATTTCTTTGCAGGAGCACAAGATAGGTTTCGGCAGGAGCATCGGTTGAAAGGGGGCGCCTCATACCATACTACATGGTTTGCACGGTCTCGGCCGAAGCTCCTATCTCACCCTTGCCCGTGAGGGGCTTGTTGGCAGTATGTTATGCGACCTTTCGACCAGACCTGCCGATACCATGCAAGCAGCGAGGATCCAGACTCAAGGCACCCAAGACCCGTCGAGGCGAAGCCCCATGGTGAAGACCACGGGGCGAAGACAGCAAAGGGTGAAGAGTCGGGCCTGGTCCCTGCAAGTCTAAGCGCTCTCTGGGCGAAGGCTGCGTGGCGAAGGCGTACGCCGAAGGAGGATGACTTCGCCAGGTTTGGCTCGATCCAAGAAGGCCCAATGGGCCAGCCCAATCGCCCTGGCCTACTGGCCGATGGGCCAGTAGTCACCAGATGGCCCATTGAAGGCCCATGTATCTCAATTACGTTGAATACCTGTATGAGTGTCCCTTTCGTAAGGGTGACCATGTAAATTCCCCTGTAAAAAGCATAAACCCTAATAGGGGGACTTGTAATGGGATTATAAATAGCCCCCTAGGGCCATGTAAAGGGGGATCCCAAAAAAATCCTGAATTTAATACACTTTACTTTTCCCAACAACCGTTGAGTGACCACGTCCTTCGACGTATGCAGTTGTCGCTTCGACAACAATGTATAACAATATACTCTTAGTTGTTGTGTACTACTTAATATTATGAACAGATGGCAGATTGCGATGATGAACAGATCCTCATGGACAAGATCACAGAGGGCAATAGCCAATATTGGGCGGATGAGACGCAAGAGGACCCGAACCAATATCTAAACAAGGAAGGAAACGAGGGCACAAACCAAGAGGAAAGTGATAGGCAACCGACTGTTGGAGAGAAGAGGGCACGCGGACAACGAGGTGCCGCGAGGAAGCTAGAGGGTAGCCACATTATTAGTGAAGTGGCCCCAGGCAGTGAACCAGTAGCCCCAGCCGGTATAATATAGAAGTTTGTGGGACACAGTGGTTGGGTCGTGAAGGATAACGTGCCCATTAGCACAGTGCACTGGCGTCCATCAAGGTCAGCCGGGGATGACCAAAGTTATCCCCTAGATACGGAGAAAGACATGCTGTGGACCACTATGCTCGAGACCTTAACGGTCCTTGATGCAGATCAGCCAAGATTGAAAGAATGGATGTTGAAGAAAATGGCTGAACCGTTCTAGAAGTACAAGTCAGATCTGTACAAGAAATACATCGTGAAGGGTGTGACACCCGATTTTGACAAATTAAGCAAGCTAAGGGATCATTGGGATGCGTTTGTCACATACAAGACCTCCCAGCATGGGCAAGCGCAGATAGAAAAGAATAAAGCCAATGCCGCTAAGAAGCAGTACCATCACCGGCTAGGGTCAGGTGGCTATAAGAAGGCACTCCCCAAGTGGGATAAATTGGAAGCCGGGTTGATAGAAAAGGGTATCGAGCCAGCCACAACGAACTGGCCTGAACGTTCTAGGAATTGGTACTATGCTCATGGTGGACGCTCGATCCCACTGATGGCTCCCTTGTATTCGCCGATGCGATTCGCGAAGCAGCTAGCCGACTTACGGAAGAAGTGGAGGTGTCTGCTCAGGGAACATTCAAGCCTAACAGAGAGAAGGACGAGCTTACGGTCACACTACAGAATCCCGAGCATCTAGGACGAACACGAGGAAAAGGCGTGGTTGCTTGGAAATTCAGATTTCAAGAGGACAGCCACACTTACTAGAGTCGCATGAGGAGCAAGAGTGATACCAAGGCGAAATTTAGACATCTCGAGGAGAGGGTCGCTTTCCAGGACATAAGGATGCAGGAGGAGGTAGACCACACCTGGTGCAACGACAAAGCCAACATATGGTGCAGCCGTATGTCCTTCCAGTCATGGTGAGCCTCTCAGGCAATCGCAGCAGCTATGCTTCTACAGGGCAAGTAGGAGAACAGGGCATAGAAGGTGCAGCAGGGCTAGCTCACGATGACCCATCGTACCCCGTAGAGGAAATCACGTGGCGGACACCTTGTGAGTTGTCCAGTCCCTTCAAGAACATATCACTCAAGGTATGCTCGTAGTTTTATGATATGTCTTGTAAATTGTGAAAGATGGTGCATGCATCTGTTAATTTCTAAGTAACCTCGATTCTCGTGAAAGTGGCATCGGGCATGGCCATCCCAGTGGACCCTTCAGGGATATACCATTGCAGGCCGATTCCACTTGGGTACCCAAGGGTCGAAGTTGAATTCGTGAGACGAGGGTTCGAGGATCTCGAGTTGGACATCCCCGAAGGAGACGGGGAGACGAAACAAGGAGACGCAGCCCACGCCAATTATACTATGGTGGAAGCGGTACATCCTGTTTCCCGGGCGAGCAGCGGCGTCTCCTCCGCCTACACCATCTCCTCCGTCTCCTCCGCCTGCACCATCTCTTCCGGCACCTCCGTCTCCTCTCCTCCGCCTACTCCCCGTTCACGAGCTAAAAAGTTATGCCCACTTCATCCCACGCCATCAAAGTCCACAAAACAAACGAAGAAGCCAAGACTTGATGAGCCAAAGCTCCCCGCTGTCAAGAAAAGGGCGTACGTCTTAACTCCCGAGGAGACTGACGAGGTCGTACGAGCGGAAGTGAAGGCGTTCTTCAAGCCATGGAGCCCACAAAAGAAGATTCCCATAGATCCGGCTGCTCAGAAGTTTTTTCAGAAGATGAGCGAACCGGTCAAGAGGGCTTTACTTTTGGATTATGACCGATCGATGATGAAGTCGTTTAGGAAGCAAAGAGGAAGGACCAAAGAAGTGCATCAGCTCGGAAAGCAAGTGAAACAATCAGTTGAGCCGTTGCTACCACCCGGTGAGGTGGAACTTAGCCAATGGATGAAAGAGACGGGTCTGAACAGGGAGCAGCTGGTGGGAAACGCACCAATAACCGTAGCGACCGAAGCAGATTTGAAATACAAATTTAAACTCGGTGAACCGCTTATCAAGCCTGTTCAGGTGAACACCCTCTCTACACAAATGTACTGCTTTCATCAATGGTACATGGAACGTTCATCCAAAGGTAGAACGATGGTTGGAGCGAGGATAAGAAACACATATTACTATCAAGGAGATGATGTCCTGTGGATCAACTTCGAGAATGTATTCGATATATACCAACTAGACGCCCTCGACGTCTCCATTCTCAGCTGCTGGGTTTTGTAAATATTGTTTAAGCAAAATTTAATTTGTTCCTTAGCTCCTGCTATGTACCATTCAATGGTTACACTTGCGGATAGTTGATGCAAATTCCTTTATCCTTTGTAGAATGGAGATTCAATCGTGTTGTAGGCAGGGGATTTACAATATTGGATTCATGGAACCCCGCAAAGTTAATGTCGAAATGATACGGGACTTTGAGGAATCTACATAGGACAATATTTTTCATTTTCTGGTGCAGCAGCATTACAAGACCTACATACTATTGCCCTACAACACAGAGTGAGTTTTAACTATCTTTCGAATTCGTATCAACTTCCTCCTCGTACTCATACCGTGACATATATATTATCTCACGCAATTTGCAGATTCCACTGGGTCCTCCTCTTCGACCTTTCACTATGCAAAGTCCATGTCTATGACTTAATGGATAAACCGCAGTCTACTTTCGCCAAGATTTTTGAAGTGATAGACAGGTAATGTCATCTATTCAACTGTCATTAATTATGAACACTGCTATTGCTACTATGCAGATCTCTGAAATTTAATCATAGCTTCGAACTGTACATAGGGCATGGGCAATGTTCCGTACATTAGTCCGTGGGGTTTGGAAAGAAAAACTTGGTAGGAGATTTAATTTTCCGATGAGTACATGCTCCAAAAATATATTGGATCATTAATTTTTTCTAGAAAAAATTAGTACATTAAATCTCTCATCGTTTCTCCTTAAGTGTGCAAAACAAGAGCAGGGGAATAATTTGTGCGGCTACTATGTCTGCGAATATACTCACTACATTGTACACCAAATCAACAGTGACAAAGATCTGTAAGTATGGAAAAATCATTCATACATTATATCTCGATTTCTTATTGACTTCTTATACTTATATCTCAATGTTTTCAAATGATAGATTATTTACATAAGGGAAAAACTATCCAACGAAGAATTTATAAAGGCTTTTCAAGAACAATTGATGGGATTTATCAATGAACAAATAATTGATCCCGCGGGAGAATTACACTACGATGGAAGACCTATTGATCATGATCCCCATGTATAACATGTTTTAAGTTTCTTCGTAATATACAATAGAAATTAGAATTAACGAAGGATTGTAATATATGTATGTATTTAGATGTGTATACATGTACTTATGTGTGTGAGTACATTTTGGTAATATAAGTATATATTTACTTGAGTGCATATATTTAGGGGAACATATATATGTGATAAATATGTATTAATACATATATATATGCATATAGCATATATATATGTGTATAAATACATATATTACATATATACACATATTATATATACATATATTATGCATATACATGTATTCACACATATATGTGCATAATATATAAACAAGCAGCTAGCAGAACCAGCAATTTTTGAAAAGAAGAAAAAATATCTTTAGTCTCAGTTAGTAACATCAGCTGGGACTAAATATGGTTGCGCCAGTCACGCGACGCAACCATCTTTAATCCCGGTTGGTGTTACCAACCGAGACTAAAGATGGCTCCTTAGTCCCAGCTATTTCACCCGGGACTAAAGATGAGCATCTTTAGTCCCGGATTCGTGGTCCCGGTTGTATAACTGGGACTAGAGGGGTTATGAATCGGGGTTAAAAACCCCTTCTCCACCAGTGGTAATATCCTCGTGTATCTGCTCATAGAGAAGTTAGGCTTGGAAGGTGACAGGATTCAGCATGGCATGATCTGATATGGTTTCTGCCATGTGAGCTAGTGCAAGAGCTCCAACGAGCCTAGTAGCACATCATGTCAGGTTTATATGTTGCTCGGAAGCTGATCAAGGAGGAGGAGAAGACGGCTAACACTAATGCATGCCACCACTCGATCTGCCGGTGGTGGAGACGGCATAGGTTGAGATGCTCCTCCACTGCCAGCTGCAGCATGGCCGCCATGCAGGAAGATGGAGATAGAGTAGAGGGGCGAGAGAGGAAGAACAAGAGATTTTGCATACACCTTCCGTTCCACTCAATAAGGCTCGTACATATTTTAACATTTAACTCGGTAAATATTTCATCAATAATATTTTATTATAAATTAAGTTTTATTTTTTGAGAGTAATAAATTAAGTTTTATTTGAAAAAAATAATATCATTGGAATGATATTTAAATTTATTTTCATATAATTATTATTTATTGATATAAACAGCGTAGTATTTAACAAATTCAAAGTTGTTAGCTTTGAAGAGCCTACTAAGTTTGGCAGTACCTGCTAAGTTTGACAGTACCATAGTTAGTGGGTCGGAGGGAGTATTAAATCGCTATGTAGGCTAAAACCACTTTAATTTTCATATGGGATAAATTGAATGTTTTTAATAGTTGAGGGGATTTCAATACCCGTCATTGGAGCTGAGTGTTATCTTTTTAGATGAATACAACAATTATGGTGGTACCTACTGGTAATACTTCAATATCAGTATTTCCATTAGTAGACTTAACGATCTAAGTAATTGATTTCTAACACTAATACGAAAATGCACATAGAGGTCAACACTATAGGTGCTGGAAATGCTAAAACCGGCACCTGTAGATCCTTTCCCACCTGTGCGGACTAAAAAAACATAGAACCGGCATCTTCGAGAATTATAGGTGCTAAACAATCTCCAATAATATAGGTATCGGTTTTTTTTGAAAAAACCGACATCCGAAAAATCGAGCTAAACCCGCACCACACCCACCCACCTCTCTCTCACCTCCTTATCGCCTCACCCACACTCACCCTTCCTTATCTCCTCCCTCCCTCTCCCTCTCTCTTGTCCTCCATTCACCGCTCTCTCCCTGTCTCAGTTCTCTCTCTCGCTCCCTCTCTCTCCACCGCACCCACCAGGCGGCGACAGCTCGGAGGCGGTAGGATCCCAGCGATGGCACCCTCCCCTCCGCCGGATCCAGCGGAAGGGGAGGCGGCGGTAGCACCCTCCCGTCCGCCAAATCCGGCGGGAGGGAAGGAGGCAATGGCGCTCTCCCATCCCTTTGCTTGTGTTGTTGATGTTCTTGTTGGTGTTGTTGTGTTCTTAGTGATCTTGCATTTACTCAGATAATTAAAAGTGCGATGAAATATGGTTGGGTTGGAGGGGAGTTACTCGATGCATCAGCTCGAATCGAGCCGAGCTTTTCTTATATTCCTAGGACCTCAAGGTGCCGGTTCTTAAACCGGCACCGAACCTACCGCCTGCTAGCACCTATGACCTTTTACTACCAATAAAAAAAATGTAGTACTAATATAAGTAGATATGGCCAATTCAACGAGAATAGATGAAAGGTCTAAATCGATACTACTATCAATAAAAACCACCAAGAAATTCTATTTTGAAAATAGTTATAAGGGCTAAAATGGACTCATCTTGATAAAAATAATACAGCCAAACATCTTTAACAATTTCCAGAGCCTAACGAGATACAGGAAGACAGAACTCAGGGAAGTAGCCTAGAGTTACAAAATGTAGGCTTACACCCCAACTTTGGCCCAGATAGACCACGGCTTGTCCGCCGAGGCGCCACCACCGGCAGCCTCCATATCTTCATCTCCATCACCAACTGCCTGCTAGATTTGCATCTAAGCCATCGATTTCCTGGGCTCCTTTAGTGAAGCCACCACCAGGTGTGCTGCCCACTGTTGAAATTGGCTAACCTACCTCACAATCCTCACGCACACTCTGAAACCGGAATTCTCTGACGCTTGTAGGTTTTGCTACACTTAACTGAATAAATTCCGAAAACCAACAGAGATGAACATGAACTGAGCTTTTGGCGCTGCGTAACCTTGCAGCATTTTCTCGGTTCTCTTCTCTTATTTATGCACCGAACTCCAGGAGTTGGTTAATTACAATGGAAATTGATCCACAAAACCCGCCTAGATCCTACTGAATCACACCATCCCACGACTTATCCCGTGCGAGTTTGCAGATACAACTCAACTCCTCGTGGATGCAGCACAAGTCAAGTTTGTTTATTTTGAAAACGGAAACAAGTTTGAACCAGCTACAAGATTACATGCAACACCCGCCAGCTTTATGAAGAAGGTGGCACACTATCTAGTAGAGCTGTTTCCCTCATTCTAGTGAGATATTGTTGAAATTGGTTGTGGGGTACATGGTTTGAAATTTCGGTAATTTAGAATCCCACCGGCAAGCACAAATCTTCACCGATATTTCGGCAAGCACAAACCCCTGCTAGTGTCACGATCGAAATAAGAACTGAGCATGGAGGGAACCCACGACCCTATTTATAACAGCCCACCCTCCAGAACTACGTAGCCCAGCTCATCCAACAGACGAGCCCACTTACACATACCAGTTCACTTACACTTTCGTCCTCGCTTAATGTAAAAGGGTTATTCCGGGAGTGATATGGTTGGAGGAAAGAGACCTTATAAGTTGGTTCCACCTTGCTAAACTAGCAAGGTGGAACTAAATATGCGGACACAGCTCTCATGGACCACACAGGCCAAATCCCAATTAGACCAGTATGTCACACTATTGGACTCGCAAACTGCTTTCTAAAACCGGAGAAACAAAAACAATATATTACTTTGCAAGGAAATGCTTTTATCAAGTGGTAATATTTCTTCTGGGATCACCAACCAGAACTAAATTTTGCGATGTGTCAGTGATTTCTCATCGAAATTATTATTCATATGGGCACACCGACAAAAACGTTCTAGCTATGCCACTGGCAGGACTACTAGAGGCAACTTATTTAAATGAGCAAAGCATGCATCCCTGAACTAGTTACCCTTGTGATGGTGCATGCTAGCTAGTGAGCAAGGCCAATATACTAAGGTTCAGTGCTAGGAAAAATGTCATTTCCTAATGTATCTGCTCAAACAGAAGTTAGGCTTGGCAGGCGACAGGATACAGCATGGCATGATCCACTAGCGTTTCTGGCGTGTGAGCTAGCTCCTCAGCTCCAGGAACCCCGTGAGCACATCACGTCAGGTTTTTACAAGTTGCCCTTGGCCCGTAAACTCGCCACACATATGCTCTGATCCAGTTGTGTTTTCCATTCTTGGATGTTACATGAGTGTGTCACGCCGGTGAACCAGGCGGATAAGGCAGATGAAGCTGAGCAGGGGAAAACGGACTTGGGAAATACGCTTTCTCGCAGTGAAGACGCATATTCACAGTGTGTGGGAGTAGGTGTGTGTTCTACCGCTGGCATGTGGGCCAGAGGTGGTTGGGACTCTATATTTACTCTATCAACTGTAAGGAACAGATCAGAAAATGAATTAAGAAGAAAAGTCTATCTCTCTCTCCCAAAGTTTGTCTTCTTCTTCCTCCTCTGCTCTTCCCCTCTTCCACGAAATCCTTCCCGTGATTTCTGTCCCTCGAATCTCCGGTGAGTTCTGCCGCTGGTGATCGGGTCGTGACAGAGTGCTAGGTTAATTTGATCTGTCTGCTATTGTCTGCTCGAAGATGAACTAAATCATTGGAGAATCAGAGGGATTGCAGCTCTCTTGTGCAATTTTCTTGAATATATATATGCATTATAAGATCTTCTAGTTAATAGGATGAATGTTTCCATTTGAATGAAAAGATCAATGCAGACATGAATTTACTCAATTCCCTCAAAATTGTGTGCAAATGTAGAAAGAGGGTGGCAACTATGGAGGTTAGCGGCAACACGGATAAGTCTACTGCACGATCGATCGCTAGCCCAACATCCGTGCGATCGTACAATCCCACGGTCCACGTGCAGTGTGTATTTGTTGGACTCTGGTTTTGATATTCCTATGTAACGGCCCACGTATTAGCCCATTTCTATTCCTCAAGCATTTTCTCAACCCACGTCTCTTTTTCTTAATAAGCAGTACTTTGTGGCTTATAAGAAATTGTATGCATAACCCAATTTTATTTTTCCAGCTATTCAAAATCCACGTGTTTCGATTTTATACACAACTTTATGCATAGAAACTTTATACATTTAAACTTTATACATATAAACTTTATGGATATAAACTTTCCATAGAAGTATCAAAATTTCATGTAAATAAATAAAAATAATAAAACATCCAAATGGGCTTATAAAAATTATCTGCATAACCCACTTTTATTTTTCAAGCTATTCAAAATCCATCCATGTGTTTCGATTTTATACACAATAACTTTATACATAAAAACTTTATACATTTAAACTTTATGGATAGAAAATTTTCATAGAAGTATCAAAATTTCATGTAAATAAATAAAAAAATAAAACATCCAAACGGGCTTGGGGCAGATCACATAGCCTGCTTGCTCGTGGAATACATGCAAGCAGGAGAGAACACTAACCAGAAAAAATAAGGGAGAGCATGTGATTAATCATGTTGTTTTACGTACTTACCAAAAGAAGAAATTAAACAATCACGTACTTACTTTGTCGTGCTAAGGAAAAAGAACCTCAAATCTAATCGTGTGTGGCAAGCACGAGCGAATCGATCACTCATTAGCTATTTCGCGGCAACATCGCATGTAATGTAAGTTGAGGTTTTTTTCATCCTCCACTTTCCCGCCTTTTAATCCAATGGCTCTCGTTTGTCGTCCTAGTTTTGTCCGCTTCTCCATCCGACGGCCCATGTTAGTCCGATGATGTGACTCAATAAGGGTGAGGGGAAATTCTTATTCTGTAAAATGCAGATGAGATGATATAGAAACATTATGAAATTGCAAAAGTGAAAAAATCACCACAATTAAAATACTATATATAAAGGCAGCATCTTTAACAATTATGAGAGCCTACTGAATATAGCTGCAGGAAGGCAGGACTAGCAGAGATTATTTCTTTAAATGAGCAAAGCAAGCATGCATCCGAATAACTTGTTAGCCTTATGATGGTGCAAGGTAGCTAGTGAGCATTGCAAGAGACAATACAACATATACACAAGTCCAATACTAAGATTTGAGTGCTAAAGAAAAATGTCATATCCTAATGTATATCAGCTCAGAGAGAAGTTAGGCTTGGTAGGAACCAGGATTCAGCGTGGCATGATATTCTAACATTTCTTCTACGTCTTCCTGAAAACGAGCTCTAGCAGGTCTGAATGCACGCTAAGCCCAATGTTACTGATAGACTTGCATTGCCTTCTTAATTAGCGCTAACCAATGGTCGTCACTCCCATGGGCTGAAGTAGCAGCATGAACGCTACAGTCTCTAACCAGACACTTGTGGGATGCGTTAAAGATGGCCCATAATTACTATACATTTACAGAATCACTAACTGATTTACAAGGAACTACGTACCTTATTTGGTGACAGACCGACAATTCCAATCTTTCACACAGGACAATTGGATTCCCAAATTTGAATCCTAACACAACCAAATAAAATTTACAACCTACTTCTTCTCGTTTAGTTACATTTAAACTTATTTGTGCAAATACCGTAATATCTATTTAAACTTTACGAAAATGAATATTGCAATTACTTTTAAGATCTATAAAACCTACTCCCTCTATCTCATAAAAACCAAACTTCTTGCTACGAGTCTGGACACATGTTTAAACTATTCATCGTACTTACTTAGTGGGAGTACAACAATTTTCATCCCCAAAAGAGACAAGGGACGACCGGACGACCAAACTGTTTAAGCAATAATATTAATAAATCACGTTTAGTACTATCTGCCACACTAATCCAGTATTTTACACAACCGGCAAACTATTTTTATTTGACAGGGGTTCACAAAATAATTCCTTCCCAACATAAAAGGAGCTAGCAAGTTGCCTAAAACTCCGAAGATAAGTTCATCCCAATGAACAGGGCATGACCATAAAATAACGAAACTGTGCTTCCAGGATAGCAGGATACGTTATCGGCCATCTCTTCCCTTGATGGCATCTGCAAAATAAATTAAATCCCATGCAAATCGTTTTTCTCATTCATATGTCATCTACCTGAAGAACAAAGTAGCTATCAGAATATGCCAAAATTTATAATAATTCTATGTCAACCAGACAGCTCTTGGAGAAGTTCATCTGCTCATGTGCTGACTTGTCATATTTTGATAATGGATAGCACAGCCGGTGTATCGAACATGCACAAAGACAGCAGCTGACTGTCACTCGAAAGATGAGAACTGACTGACAATCCTGATGTTTCACAAAATTAAATAATCTATCGTGATTGTAGATGAGAATCCTCAGATGATACTGGTTGAAACTGTTGGCATTGGAAATCGCCAACACACGGTTCGACAAGAACAAATTGATAAAAAGATGATAATCACATTTTCGCGGCAATGAGCGACTGATTTTCAGGCAAATCAGCAAAGAAAATTGGATTGATCTACTTCTAAGAAAAAAAGCGAAAAATAATATCATCATAAAAAAGAATTGGAGTGATTTTATCGATTGAGTTGGGTGCGTCTTTTGGCTTGGTCTCACAGTCTCACACTAACCAGAGCATTACACATCAGTTTAACCGAACAAGAAAAATATTGCTTGGCGTGGAAACAAAATCCAACTGACCGGTTACTTTCCATGCTAGCTTGTACCTGAACATCAACCACCCGAGATTTCCTGCAGTTACTTAACATACTGTAGCTAATCTCTTGAACCTTGACCACACACAAAAAAATCAGAGAGGAACATGATTCCTGCATGAACTGTTCGATTCCTCCATGCATGCTGTACTTCTTGTGCACACTTCAGCATGTACTTTTTGCTCTCTCTAGCTTTAAACATCACAAAGGATCCTAAGTGCATGTATAGCTGCACACAATCATCTGACAAAAGCACACATATTGGTAGCCAATTAAATAGAAAAACTGGCCTCACTTGATTAACATTTAAACTACATCATTTGCTTAATTAACCAAAGAAATTAATCGGCTAATACCGGATTAACCATGAAATAATAACTTTCTATTCGGGTAATTTTCAACTTACAACCGAATGAAATAAACCTAATATCTCCACACCGAATGTAACAAGATGTGCCAATTTTGACTATCAACACAACTCAGGAGACACTATCCCCAAATGAGAATCCTCTGCATATATATTAGATCTGAATATTGTTAACAATGCACCACCCAAGAATATCTTTCTCCAGCATTGTTAGTACTAATGTCCTACTAAAACCTACCGTACCAAATTAACAAGTGCCAACAAAGGTTCTCCTTTTGAAAATACACTACTAGAAAAATGATTTTTCATGGCATTGCCCTATGATTTTCGCTGGCGGCTATAGGCGTAAACCGCCAGCAAGCACTTAACGAGGGGGTGGGGGAAACGATCGCCAGCGAAAACGGGTCTTCACTGGCGACGGAGTTAGGTAGGCGGCCAGCGAAGATGTGCGAAGATGGCACATCTTCGCTAGCGGTATGCTTACGTGGGCTGCCAGCGAAGATGAATATATCTTCACTAGCAGCCCACTTAAGCCACTGCCACTCGACTTGTTTTCTATGGTGGTGGCTTAAGTGGGCTGCCAGAGAAGATGTCTTCTTTTATTTAGGACAGAGCCTGTGCTGCCATGCTATTTAAGTACGATTTTCTCTCTCTTATGAACACAAACATAGGGGGAGGTTTTGAACTCGAATAGTTTGATAGATCTATTGCACCATGCCTTCTACAAGTTAGTTTCAGGGATATGCATACCCTCGACCGTCAGCAGAGACTCGATGCCAATTTGATCACCATTTGGTGTTTGTAAGTGCATGACTAGAGCATGATGTTGCAATTCTCATAGTACCTATGCATTCTACTACTAGGTAATTTGATCATCCATTTTTTACAGGATGAATTACGTCATAGCAGAACATATGAGCGTCCCTGTCAGCTTCCTAAACCCTTGCCGAATAAGTCAGTCGAACCACACCTTTAAGCTAGATGAGAAGAGGCTACCGACACATGTTGGGGCCATGAGTCCCGGAGAGAGGGATGCTGTTGATGACCAAATTTGGCAATTCAAGTATCGGAGATAAGGATAGAATCAAAGAAAATCCAAGAGATTAGATCGTATCGGAAATAGAGTGAAAATCGGCTGTAGTCCGAATCAGCTGCGGACGGAATCGGCAGAGTTCGAGTTGGACAGGGTTAGCCGATTGGGCCAATTTTGGAAATGTGACTCGGTACACATCATCAGGTTGAGTCAGGATGCTTCATACGGATTGCCATACATGGATAGAGTCCTGAAGAGGCAATTGTATCTATTAATTAGGATATTTTATGTAATTTCCTTATAGATCATCACGGTAAGAGTCCATCTAAGGGACTTGTTCATTAGTTGGATTTGTATTAGGTTAATATAAGTCGTCTCCGTGATGGACATTGTTTGTATTTTCGGGTATAAATATAGTCCCGAGGTTTTATAAATAATAACAATAGACGTTCAATCAATCTCGGCGCATCGCCACCATTGTTTTCTACTTTTCGATAAGTTTGTGCTTTCGAGTCATGCTGCATCAATTTGATCTTCGACGAAAAGGTATATCTTGTTATGGAGGTTTGCATTATCAAAGCTAGTGCTTACATTTTTATGACACTCTAGTTCTATCTTGTAAACTTCCGAGTTATCATATACGTTATATAATTTAGATCGACATGCAATCTACTTGCATCGGCTGGATTCTTTTTAAGGTTTCGTCGATATCGGCTAGATTACTTTGTTGGTTTAGATTATATAATGTATCTACCATCCTGAAAAGGTAATCATCGGCTTGATTTTCTAGATGTCATGCTTCTCTTTATATTCAATGCTGCATTGGTTAAGTCCAACCTATTAAGTCATATTTAGAATCATGATATCTAGCTTGTTTTATGGTTGTTAACAAGGGTTTTAGCCGATCTTACCTGGTATAGATGTTTTACGTTGTTTTATGTTTTGTTTAATGTTCTATATCTGCCCCTTATATCAGGATCTAATCTAATATAAATATATTGAACTTGATGCCAATCTAATTGGTTATAGTTGAATATATTTATCATCAGAGAATATTCTAGTATAAGGTTGTATCGGAGCTATAACCGATACATGCTTAAATCTAGATATCGGCTGTGACATAAGTTTATATAATCATTATTTCATGTTACATTAGACTTGAGCAATTTATATTGTCTCGGTTCAGTCCGATCTATCCCAATTACTTATTTCTAAAGTAATGTTGATATATTGATTATGTAACACTGATCTTTACAGCCGATATACTAGTTTTAGGGTTAGTTCTATCATTGACTATACCTTACGGCCGATTCATGCTTTATTGCATCAGCTAAATTATGTACGATATGAAATCGGCTAGCTGGCCGATGGATTATCGTTTACTAATACTTTTCTATATTTCTTCTTGTTGATTGCAGGATCAAATCAACTGGCACGCCCTTGAACCTAAAGAACTAATTTTGGTCCTGCACTAGAGTAAAGCAAATCTTTCAGGCCAGTGTGTGTTTTTTGCATCAACAGATGCATACATCACAGAAAGGCATCTGGCTAAAATTCACGATGTGACTACTTACATAGTTATAGCACTTCAATCTATCCAGGACAAAGAATGCATCTACGCCCCATACGCCTTTAAGTCTTCATATCAACTACGAGCATATACTTAATCATGACTCGACTAACATTTTTTTGCAGCGATCACTGGATTACTTTTCTTCTATATCCAAAGTATGGCGAAGTCATCGTCTTGGATTCTCTCGACAAAGACATCAAGACATATCAGGAAATCCTCAGAGTTTTTGATCTGTAAGTTATATATAATATATATGGACGATTCTTATTCTCATGACGTGTTGTTATCTTTGAGGAATTAATATAAATTAATTATTTCTTCAAACAGTGCATATAAAAGGTATTACCAGGTAGGCGGAGAACGGAAACAAATCAAAAACAAATATTCATCCGCAATAAATGGCCGGTAATTAATTTTGGACGATATACAATACTACTTAATTTTTATAATTGCATGTGTATATCTATTTAATTAACTAATATACCTTGCATTGATGTCAAAAGTGTCACAAGCAACCAAACGGAAGTGTGCTGTGTGGATATTGTACCTGCGAGTTCCTTAGGGTCAATGGGTAATACTGCAAGAATTATGGAGATGTAAGTACAAATTAACCATCAATACGGTTGTTAAGTTAATTGCTAACTTTGATTTGCTAACAATTATGAAGTTGCCATGATCTCGATGCAGCTTCCAAAATTCCCCAAGGGTGAAAGGGAGCTTACTGATGAAGTCATTCAGAACATACAACGAGGCATGTGCTATTTCATTCATAATGAATGCTGTCACTAGCTTAGGAAGTTTTTTTTTGTTGGGGAAGGAGTGTTGAACTTGCCTGAAAACTATGTTCTTTCTAACTGGAGCAAGCGTGTAGTTTAAATTTCACATACATGTTGTAAGATATTCTAAAACTTGGATATGACCATCCAAATATATATGTACATATAAGTGCTTCAAAATTATGTATATAATATAAATATATACCTTGCATTTACCGTGTCTTCATTAAATTTTCATATATTACTTGCACATATATATTATCAATCAATAGCGGTTGCAACACACAATAAGAAAACTTCTGTAATCGATAGCTCAATCAGTTATATCCTCTGTGTGTGATTCTAAAATACACGAATAAAAAAGTAGTTTTGTTTCAGAATTTCTTCAAAAAATAGACATATTCGCAGGCAGGCCACGTGTCACCAAGAAGAGCGATATTTTTTACTAGCGGGCCAGGTGTCAATCTATCAACTACCTTTAACGAATTTTCGCTAGCGGTGGGCTTAAAGATGCTGCTAGCGAAGACATGTTTTCACTGACGGCCTTCTAAAATTAGCCGCCAGCGAAAATTGTTGTTTTCGCTGGTGGCAGACTTACGTCGACCGCCAGAGAAAACATGTTTTATCTAACAGCCTTCTTAATGTAGTCGCTAGTGAAAATTCGGCAGACTCATGTTGGCTGCCAGCGAAAATTGTTCATTGAAACATTTGCTCTGTGGTGGTGCCCAGGGCCATCAGTGTAAACGTGTTGTGGTCCTCAGCAAAAATGATTTTTGTAGTAGTGACAACGTATTATTTTCTAAATAGAACATGGTACTGTGCTACATGGTTAGTAAATGCACATGATTGTGATGTCATTTGGCGGCGGGTAAAGAGCCAGTGCAATATTGAGTTATTTGTCTTCTTTTCAAAAAAATCGCTAACACTAATAAAGTGACAACTAGTTCGCAAAATGTTTTGAACACATGAAAAGCTAACTATTTCCAGATCATTTGTCATAACAGTGGAATCACCAAATGTATGATGCGCATCATTTTATATGTGAAATTTCTGTGGTATAAAGACATACGAAATTGTTTTTATTAATTATGAGCTTTTAAAAAATTTTACTTTAAAAAAGCCCTTTTAAAACTTATTTTCAAAATCTGAATATTTTAGTCATGCCAGGCCGTTTGACATGACAAAATAACGTTATCACGCCATCCGCAACGTATGTGAAAGTTTTGTGCTGCCACGACAGCCAGGGTGACGTGACACGATAACGCTACCACACCAACTAGACCAGCATAGGCAAATAACGTTGCGACGGTATTCAGACTGACATGGCAGTGTTTTTTTGCCATGTTTTGACACACCAGTCCGGTTGGTGTGGCTAAAAAGTTCAGATATTGAAAATAAATTTTGAAAAGATTTATTTCTAAAATTAAAAATTAAAAGAAGATCAAAAAATTGAACCTAGAGACACTAAAGGTGATAGAAATGGCATAGATGGCCCCACTGCAGATTTTTAATCGGTAGTAATAGGGATGGTAATTTCCCCCACGGGGTTGGGGTAGGGTGGAGTTTCTACCCTGCTACGATTCTGGGCCAGGGCCCCGCAATTGGGTCGGTGAGGGGGCAGGGGAGGCATTCCACCCACGGGGCTCCAGAGGATGTATATTAGACTTCTAAATATAGTGCCAACCCTAAATAGCCCATTAAACCCAATCCAACTTGGTAAAAACCCTAACTCTAATACACCCCGACCACCCACCCTTGGATCATAATCTCTCCCTCCTCACACCTCAGCCTCCGCTGCCAGTGCACCACTCCCCGGCGTCGTGCACATCCCCTCCGCTCTCCATCTCGTCCTCTCTCCTTTGGCTCTCCCCTCTCCCTCTAGTCGCACGCGGGTCGCAGCCACGCGCCCCTCTCCCTCCTATCTCCACGCGGCGGCGTGCGGGCGGAGCACGGGCAGCGGGTTGGCGGCACGAAGGTGGCACGCAGGCGCGGCAAGCCGGCGACCAGCGAGTGAGCAGCGCACGCGAGCCTCGCCTCCGCCCCCGGCAACTGCAGGCCCCGGGTGGTTTGGGGCCAGGGGTTGATTTGGCCCCACAACTCCACTTGGGGCTATGGCTGGGTGGAGAAATTGGGGGTTGAGGCGGGGCAGTTCAGCCCGACCCACCATGTTGCCAACCCTAGGTAGTGATGCCCAACACACTACTGATTTGCAACGCAATTTGGGCTGGAAACCATTCTGAAATAGCAGTGATACTCTATCTATCACTACCGGTTCACAGGAACCAGCAGTTCTGTGCTAGCATGGAGTGGAGAATGCAAATGTTTCCGTGAACATTCATAAGCATTGCATTGTCGGTTAGAGTCCCACTACAATACTCTTTACTGATAGTGTAAATTAATCTAAACCGTTGATCGTTCTCTTTCTAATGGATCAGGTCTATTTATAAACTCACCTTGATTATCTTTAAAACCTATTTGATTACTACAAAGAACTAAACACAACCGTTGATCGTTTTCTATTTAATGGATCAGATCAGTATTTCTTTGTAATAATAGCTTGCTTGATTATCTGTTCGACGGAGGAGCTCGCACATGCCTGAGTGGGCGCTGCCGCTGGAGGGGCTCACACGAGAATGAAAGGAGCGGTGACACGGGCGAACTGATCGTACTATTAAGAAAAAAGTAAATGTTAAAATTAGGGGGGCTGCTATACAATGGAATCCCATTCGGATGGGATGATATTGGTTAGGTATCAGGTTATACTACCTCTGAGGTATCATATCGTGATACCTAACCGATATCAGGTGATACCTATTAGGTATCAGGCTGTCAGAGGATGAACTCCACAGCGGGGGACTATGCAGACCCCCATTTTAGTTCGGCCTAGGGCACGAAAGAGAGGCTTCCCCGGCCCCGCTCCCGGTGCACCGGTGAGATGAGCAGATCGCAAGAAAGAGAGCCATGACACAAGCAAGTATACAGGTTCGGACCGCCGATGAGGCGTAACACCCTACTCCTGTGAGGTGGACTATCTGTGTGAGCTTTTGCTCTGCACAGATGAACTTAGCCGGAACCAATCCAGAGAGCAGACCCTTTTTCCTCTAGGCCTGGGCCTCCTTTTATACCTCAAGGGGACACCACATGGGCCGGACAGGCTATGATCTAGAGAAAAGGAAAAAGCTATTGTACAATCAAGAGCCACACTGTGGCTTGCGGTCGCAGTCTTCCGTCTTGCAGCGCTGGTGTGACTCCTGTCAGACCGCCCATTCTCGGAATGACGTCGCGCGTCATTCTTCATTAAACGGCCGGAGACTTGCGCACCCGGCCGTATGGGATTGATGCGCCTGGTTATTAGACCCGGCGCACCAACCCTAGCGAGATCTGTGAGCCGGAATAGCCCACACGGCGTTGATGCGACGGGCGGGAGACGTAGCATACCTACCGGGCGTGCGGCGGCATGCCCGGTGCTGCGCTAGGTCCCATCAGCCATTCGGCCCGGTCACAGGCCGGTCAGTCGATCGCGACCGGTGTCAGGCGCGCGCGTGCGTGTCATTTCGCATTAAATGCGGCACGTGCGCGCGCAGGCGCTCTACGGCCGTGCCGTCATTAATGGGTGTAGGTGAGTGCTGGGAGCGCTCACCTACTCCATCACACGTGGCGACGGCCCGAGGGGCTCGGGGGAGCCCGACCCCTACTGCGCTATCCCTGAGGGGGTGCCGTGTCCTGGGAGGGCGGCCGCCATGTCACCCTCGGGCTCGATCCCCCCTCGGGGGATGGCCACGTGGGTGCACAGGGCCGCCTCAGACCCAAGGTCGGCATACCACTAGGCCCATGACACCGACACAGGCAATTCCGACCATGTATCAGGTGATACTTGCGAGGTATCAAGTGATAACTATCAGATATAGGGTGATTCCTACCAAATATCAGGAGATGCTTGCGAGGTAGCAGGTGATACCTATAGGTATCGACTATACCTATAGGTATCGACTAACACCGATCGGGTATGATACCCGTAGGTATCAGGCGCTACCTATCAGGTGCTAACTGATACCTCGTTGGAACTGGCTGATACCCATCGGGTATCAAATCTGAGCTAAGAGTTGCAGAGAAGAAGAGATCAAAATGGTTACCGGATAGCTACGGCGACAGCGATGACTCTCACCGTCATCACTCGACTCAGTGTTGGCAGCGATGGCAGTGCTTCCCATCCTCCCTCTGCTGGATCTAGTGACGGACGATGGCAGCAACCACCTTCATGTGCAGCCATGGTGACCTGGGGAAGAAGCAGCCACTGGTACCGTCGCCAACCACGTAGCTCGTCGCTGAGAGCCCCTGGCACCATTGACCCCATCCATCACTGCTGGTACCAGGACACATGCTCCATCAGCATCCGTCCTTGTTGCCACCATGGGGGATTGAGATCAAGGGAGAAGGATCTAGTTGTCCTCACTCGGCGCGACGATGCGGCGCTGCCCATCCTCCCTCTGTTGGATCCGGTGACGACGACGGCGGCAGCAGCGACCTTCGTATGCAGCCATGGTGATCCGGGGATGAAGCAGCCATTACTATTGTCGCCAACCTTACAACCCGCCCTTGAGAGCTCCACCGTCGACGCCCACGCCGGAGCTTGTCACCGGCGATCGCATCCTCCTCTCACCGAGCATATCCTCTTCCTCAGCCCGCGTTGGAGGTCCTTACCAGTGACCACCTCCTACACGCTGCTCAGCTCTCGCTCCTCCTTGGATAGGCAAGGGGACAAGGGGATCCCGTCCTGACGGGATCCTGGTATGTAGCATTCCCATAAAATTACCCCTAACCATAAATTAGTAAAATACTGATGTACCCTTATAAATTAGTGGCTCAGATTGCTTCTACTGATAGTAGAATACTACAAGTAGAGAGCACTGTAGCGGTGCTATGTGCATTAATATACTCACTCGCCTACACAGCGATGACAGCGTGATATCACTAGAAGAGGAGGCAGTAATACAAATAATATCCTGTGAATTTAAACGTATTACATGTTTGTTTTCAACTTTAAATATAGTAGCAAGTACATTGCAAGTATGTACAATAATACTAGGAAATTGCAAAAGGAAAAAAAATCACCCAAATAAGAATAGGTTTAAAGGCAATATCTTCGACAATTATGAGAGCCTAGCCTACTAAAGAGATGCAGGAGGCAGGACTAGAGATCACTTCTTTAACTGAGCAACGCATGCATTCTCTGAACTGGATATTAGCTTTAGGATTGTGCAAGGTTGCTAGCAAGTACTGAAAGAAATGTCCTAGTCCTAGCATAAATAGCCAACCACCCCCATGTAATAAGTCCCTAGCTTGTATTAGGCCGTGCATAACATGTCCACCGTTGTTGTCTCCTCCGGTAATTTTAAATTCACAGCTTCATAAGGTCTTGCTGACACTTGTATAGTTTTTCCCCCTTACTTAATACAAGTACACCTGGCGGGGTTTAAAAAAAATTGTCAAGTCCCAATGTATCTGCTCATCGATAAGCTAGGCTTGGTAGGCGACAGGATTCAGCATGGCATGATCTGCAAGCATTTCTGCTGTGTGTGCAGGAGCATAAGCTCTTGCAGTACTTCGAGCACATCACCTTAGTCTTTTACAGGTTGCTTTTAGTTCATTACTTCACCACTCTCCTGTTATGATCCCAGCCGCTCATTCTAGGACGTTACATGAATGCCAGATGCTACCTGTTAGTTATCCTCTTAAGGGGCAATTATGTTTATGTCCTAGTGAAAACTAAATCTATTATTTCACAAACATACAAAAGGATTGCATGTCAGTATATAGAAGAAAGCAGAGTTTAAGTTACACAACGCAACGACCCGAAGGCCATTTCCAAGGGACAACAGGGAAAAATTTGCGAAACACTAAAAGGGAAAAATTGTGAAAAGGAATAGCTCCTGTACAGGGAGATTTGTGACGGAGGAACTCTGCAATGCTCCAACAGGCCCCCAAACAAAGTGGCACCAGCCAAAGACCAGAGACAGCCTTCCTGAAGGATGCACTCCAAAACCACTAAAATTGGCGATAGATCGGAATCGAAAACCCTAAAGTTTCGCTCCTTCGGCATCTGCCACGATATCAGGAGGCCTAGAGAGTTGAAGTCGTTACGAAGATGGTCTGGCAAGCAGGCCCTCGCAGACAGCCACCAGACCTGAAGAGAGTAGTCATGAGAGGTTCTATTGCTAGACCTGGCGCGCGAACACACAGTCAAGGAGGATGTGGTTCACCGTTTCCATCTCCTGGGTGCAAAAGGGGCAGGATGAGTGCCAATCGATGCCATGTTTTTGCAAAAGATCGGTCGTCCAGCAGCGCTGCTAGAACTCAAGCCATAGGAAAAGCTTGCACTTGGCAGGGTCTTTAGCTTGCTAGAGCAGATTGGTGCAAGTAGTGTTGCCCTAGGAAGAAAGCCTGGTAGGCCGAGCGAGCCAAGTAGCGTTGGTCGCTAGTCCACTGCTAGACAAGACGATCCACAGTGCCCGGAGAGAGCTGGATAGGGTGCACCGCATCCCAAACCATCAGGAATTGGGAAATGACAGGAACTATGAGGGCGCCACTGATGTCCCTCACCCAGGAGTTGTCGGCGAGGGCAGAGGTGACCTTGCGCGTAGCCCGGAGACGAGGGGGCACAGCGAGGAGGAGATCAGGCGCCAGGGAGGCCACCAAACAACCCTGAAACCACTGGTCTGACTAGAAGAGGGTTGACATGCCGTCACCTGGCACAAGGAAGGTGGAGGCTGCAAACATGTCAGAGATGCTCTGCTCGATGGGGACCTTGAGCTCAGCCCAGTAGGGGTGGCTAGAGCGTTGAATCGAGAGCAAGTGCAGGCGAAGGGCAAAGCCCGCCTTCCATAAGTCCGCAATGCTCAAGCCTCCGATTGCTTCTGGGCGGCAGATGTTCGTCCAAGACACAATAACATTGTCCACCATGAACCGAGTCTTTACCTGTCCACAAGAAGGCGTGTCGTTTCTTATCCATGGCCTTGATGACCCAGCCCAAAAGACCGATCGCCATGCACACATGGACCGGAATAGAAGAGAGCACGGATTGGACTAGCACGGAGCGATCGGCCAACTTGGTGAGCTGACCCTTCTAGGCTGGAAGACGGTGGGAGACCTTGTCCACTAGAGGCTGCAAGGCTGCTTTCGGAAGCTTGTGGACTGACAGCGGGATGCCAAGGTAAGTGCAAGGGAACTCGGAGATAGTGTAATGGAAAGAGCTCTGAACCACCTCCAGCTCCTCGGCCGAACAACGGATTGGATTAATCGAGCACTCAACAAAGTTGGTGCGGAGCCCAGAAGCTGAACCAAATACAAAGAGGATGCCTTGGATGAACTCGAGATCCCGTCGGATAGGGGAGAGAAAAAGAACCAGATAGTTGGCGTAGAAAGATGCACAATGCTGCAAGGCGCGATCGTTGAGATGGAGAAAACCGCCCGCGTCAGAGGCCTTGCGGATCATCGCATTGAGCACATCCATGACAAAAAAACAATAGCATGTGTGAAAGTGGAATGCCCTATCAAAACCCCCTCCAGTGGAGGAAGCGGGGCCCCGACACCCTGTTGACCATCACCCTAGAGGAGGAGGAGCAAAAAATCAGGAAGATGCATTCACGCCAGCGAAGTGAAAACTAAATCTAACATATTCGGAGCAGGATCTTAGTCTTGTCAAGTTTTTTCTTGCCCTTATTTTTAATAGATATGTGAAATTCAAGTCAAAATCCTTGATGTGAAAATAGGGGCAAAATCACAAAGGCCTGAGAAAAGTTCTCTTAACAGAATGGGGGCAAACACAAGCTTTGTCTTTTAAAAGAATTATGGCAAATCACAAGGGTTGGAAAAGACGGGTAAAATCACTATATTAATTGGAGTTGAAAACAAGGTAAGAATGCAATGGTCCCTTCTCTTATGTGCCTAAAGATTGCTGAAAGATTAACAAAAGTGTCGGAGAATCTGATGTTGGCATGTTGCTGAACATCCCTTCAGAATATCATCCTACTTGAATGAAAAGATCAACCAAGCATGAATTTAATCAATTTGGATTATGGATGAATAATGCCTCGTAATAGACCGAAAATAATGAAGTTTGAACGCTTGAGCACAACTGAATGATTCATGCACATTTAAAGCCATATATATACTACTTTTTACGTTACAGCCATAGACTCACATGCATGGTCGTTGGGAATGAAACTAGCCCACGCATGCATGGTTCGCAGCCTACATGGTTGAACCAAAAGAATGATTCACAGAATCTCTTGCCTAATCTATCTTTTCTGATCCAAATGATACTGAAAATACTCTGACTTCCATTTTTTGTCCTAAACGGTTTTTTAGCTTCTATAGTTTTACTGGGATCACAACATTACATGAGACTAGCTCTCACACTGACTTTCAAGGGACTAGCTTAGGTGGTGGTGGATCAACAGTTTCAAGCTTTCAACCAGAACAAGTGAGTTATCATTTCAAGTTTGGCTATTTCCTTGAACAAGTCTGGACTTCGTGGGTCGTCAGAATAAAGTCATTTCAATTGGGCCGAAATTAACACCGTTGTAGATGCACTCGTTCGAGGTGCATATACCTATAGCCCGTCACAGATGACACTCATCTGTGATGGGCACAAGATTAGGTCCGATTGAGATTACCTCCACTACCTCAGCCAGGCCCAAGTATAAAGCCCATCACAGATGAGAGGATCCGTATCGGACTTAACACTACTGCCCGTCACGGATGAGTGTCATCCGTATCGGGCATAGTAATAGTGCCCGATAGTGATAAGATTTCAATAGGGTTTCTAAGTCTCTAAATCCAGATCTGTATCTCACTCTCACTCTCACTCTCTCCCGATCGCCGCCGCCACCTCCTCCCTCCAAAATCCAGCCTCACCGACTGTCGCCGCCTCCTCCCTCATCGTTCGGGCCTCCCGACCGCGGCAGCAACGGTGGCAAGAAGCAAAAACCGGCAGCAGCATCCTACTACAACGGCGTTGTATCCTCCTCTCTCTCGTCTGCTGCTGCTCCTCGTGTCCTCCATCATCCTCCATAGCCAAGGTAAGAAACCCTAGCCCTCCTCACAGACCTTGTGTAGATGTAGTCAGTATAAATTTTTCCTTAACCCTTAGTCCTTGTGTAGATGTAGTCAGTATAAATTTTCATGATTGTAGCGCATGTAGTAGGTTAGAGTCATCTATTGATTACAGTCATATTTATGATTCATCTAATCATATTTATGAGTCATCTTGTATTGTTCAAGCACATTGCAATGTATTTGTTTCTACAATTTTGTACATAGCAGATAATTTCCTGATGTGAACAAGTATTAATATGTGATGTGGGCAAGTAATTTTGATGAGATGATTTGTGCTTGAGCATGACATGGCAATGTGTTTATTTTTCTTTGATTGTTGTATCAGCCATGGCAGGCAACGACGAAGACATAGTGGATTTCTTCTCTCAGTGGCACACACATCACCCGGTGGCCGCCATCGATGCCTCCGATGCCGGTTGGGGGAGGGGATCCGGTGGCCTAGATCTGAACTCTCAGGCCGACGCCTTCCCGACATCGCCTCCTACCAGCAAATTCTGCAACCGGACAGCCATGGATTACCTCCGATTCACCCTGGCAGCAGATCCACCGTTGGCCCGTCGCGCCCTCCTTTCCCGGGGGTCCGTCGCGGTAGAAGTCGTGGAGGAAGAGGAGAATGAGGCCGCGCCAGGTCCTTGACCATTGGCGCGGGATTCGGCAGGAGGATGCGGGGATACGTTCCCCCTGGCTCAGCTTCCGGCGATGGAGGCGTCGTAGGCCATGGGGCCTCCTTGTCGAACGTGGCTAAAAGATTCTTCGGCTTTGGGGGCTTCGGAGGAGGTGGCCGACATCGTGCATCATCATCTACCGGGACTCCAGTGGCTGACGACGATGACAACGACATTGAAGACGAAGATGACATCGGCCTCGATGGTCAGCGCACGATAAACCACCATAGCCCAAGATTATCCTTGAATTTTACTTATCATGAATTACACATGATGATTTACCTAGTACTAACATAGAAGTAGCAAGCTCTGCATTACTGTCAGCACCTAGATCATAGTAGAATGGGTGACTTCCATTGGTTAATCTTTGGTTTAATCCTATTTGGGTTCGTATTAATTAAGTTTTGTTTACTAGAATTTTCCTGACAAAACTTGTTGGACAGAAGAAAATACTTTTAAGTTGTGTGTAATAGCCTGTGAGGAAATGAGGGATGGAAATTGTCCCAATGGAACATGGACAAGTAGAGGCTATCAAAATTTGAGAGAGAAATATTTACAAAGGACTCATCTGAAGCATTCAACCAAATAAATCAAGAACAGAATGGTTCAACTAAAGAGTATTCACCTTGCTTGGGTGTGGCTGAATCAAAAAACTAGAGGTGGTCGAGGACCTAATGGAGAAATTACTGGTACAGATGGTTGGTGGAAAGGAAAAATCAAGGTATGAAGTTGTGTCAATCGTTGACTCAGTTTGCATGATTTAGAAGTTTAGTTCTATGTTGATTCAATGCCATTACAGGAAAAACCAAACACTAAGAAATTCCGCTATGGCAACCCTGAGTACTTAGACATGCTTGTAGAGCTCTTCCAAGGTGTGGTAGTTGATGGATCCTCTGCCTATTTCCCTGGAGATAAAGAAGAGGAAGAGGAAGAGGTAACAGCAAGAGGTGAAGCTGCTGAGGATGGATTTGAGAACAGTCCCATGAGCACCAACAGCAAAAAGAGGGGCAACTGCACGTCTAAGGTGTCCACAGCTACAAGTCCTGGGAAAAAGCAAGAGCCTAATGGTGAAGCTGATGAAGGGGCTGCTCAATACTTTCAGCTTTGATAGTGAAAGGTCAACTCAACTCATGACTGAACTTGTAAATCAGGGGAAGTCAAAGAAGAACAAGTCAGAAAAGTATGAGCAATCATTGATGCATTGTCAAAAGTTGGCAGTTGAGTGTGGGGCAATAGAAGAAACTGTGGAGTACTTATGTGCAACACAACTATTTCTGGAAAAAGGCAACAGAGTTATGTTTCAAAACATGAGCACAAAGGAAGCAAGATTATTGTGGTTGAAGCGATGGTGTCAACAGAAGAACATGTATTAGTTGCATCTTTCTTAGCTGATAATTGCATTGGAGGATGTCTTTCTTGGCTGCATCTTTCTTATTATGTATTGGACCTGATTATGTTATCTTGTTATGTACTGGACCTATTTGCCTTCTCATGTTATGCAATGAACATGTTATATGTGATCAGATTTTTTTTGATCTTTTATTGATCATGTGCTTGCCTGCTATGGTGATCTTCCTCTTGTAGGATGGTGATGACTCATGTGTTGATGAGTACAGCAGGGATGAGGATAGCAGTGATGAGGAGAGGAAACGTCTGATATCTCTTTTGATGATGCAGGAAACATGGAAGCGAAGACTACTTATGCTCGCCAGCATGGTTGGTATGTATTACTTGGACTGTTACTCAAACAAAGTTCCAAGAAAGGTAGCACCAGAGTTTGGATATGATTGGGTTATGAGAACACTAGGCAACAGAACTTCTTGTTACAACATGTTTAGAATGCACAGACCAGTGTTTGAGAGGTTACATACTATTTTTGTGGAGTCTTATGGGTTTAAGTCCACCACCAAAATATCATCAGTGGAGGCTTTAGGACTTTTTTTGTGGATAGTAGGTGCCCCCCAATCACTTAGATAGGTTAAAGATCGATTTGTTAGGTCTTTGGAGTAGTTAGAAAGTTTAATGAAGTTTTGAGAGTGATAATCAAGCTTGCAAAAGATATCATTAAGCCAAAAGATCCTCAATTCACAACTGTGCATAAAAAGTTACTATTTCCAAAGTATGCACCATACTTGGATAATTGCATTGGAGCAATAGATGGGACACATATTGAAGTTGCGGTGCTAGTGTCCACTGCTATCCAACATAGGAATAGACATAAGGAGAAGAGTCAGAATGTGATGTGCATATGTGACTTTGATATGAGATTTACTTTCATTCTTGCCGGATGGCCTGGATTGGTTCATGATATGAGGGTTTTCAATGATGCTCATAGCAGATTTACTAACAAGTTTCCAAGCCCACCTCCAGGAAAGTTTTATCTCATCGACTCGGGATACCCAAATAGGCCAGGTTACCTTGCACCATATAAGGGTCTAGCATATCATTTGCAGGAGTACAACGAAGGCATAATGCCCAGAGGTAAAAAAGAGCACTTTAATTACTATCATTCTTCATGTCGAGATGTTATAGCGAGGTCATTTATAGTCTTAAAGAATAAGTAGAGGATTTTATTTCATTTACCAAGTTACCCGCAAAAAAAAGAAAAATAATTGTCGCCTGCATAGCACTGCATAATTTCATTAGAGACAGTCAACTAGCCGATACAAAATTCGACCATTATGACCAAGATGAAAACTATATTCCATTGGCCGGAATATGGTCTTTTCCATCAAATGATGCAACAGACTATTTGGACAACCAGGTGATGAACCAATTCCGGGATTGGGTTGCCGATGGGTTGTGGAGTCTGGAATAAATGTATTTTCTGTTTTTTTATCTTGTGGAACATGTAATTTGTATTAATAAGCACTTGCAGTAATGGATTGGCTATGCTGTGATGGAATATGTGATTCGACTGAAATATTGAGTGGATGCCGGGAATGGGGTTGCTGGGAATGGAACTATACATATATGCTTCTGTCATTTTTGCAGCGGGCATGGCTACGAAAGGCCTGAGGCTAGTAAAAAAAACAAATTTTATTTTTTCTGACATACTCATCCCTGACGGGCATTTTAGAAACGCCCGAAAGAGATATATTCATTTGTGATGGTCTCTGAACAAAGACCGATAGAGATATAGTCAAACCTATCGGTGACGGGCTGTTCCTTAAGACCCGATGGAGATGGTTCATCATTCGTGACGAGCTTAGCAGTTTGCCCGATAGAGATTAGTCATCCGTGACGGGCTCATACCTAACCTGATTTGACTTGTATTACTTGGTCAATCTTATCTGTGACGGGCTACATTGGTAGGCCCGATTGAGATAACATCCATCCGTGATGGCTTGGTGCTCGATTGAGATATTTGACGTTTGCTTAGTGATGGATACCCTATCCGTTAGAGATAAGGTTTAAAATCCGTTAGAGATAATCGATCCCGTGCTATTGTTAGAAAATTGGATCGCAACTCCTCCACCCGGCGGTTTTTGGGTGGTGAGTAGCGAGTCCTCCAGCAGGGAGGCGCGTGTGGATCCCGGCGACACATTCCCGGTAATCCGTTTCTCTACATCCCACCGGCAGCGACATATACCCGGCTACCCATTTCTTAGGCTATTAAAGCACACAAAATATGTTACGTCCGGATTTCATCCGGACTGTCTAGACCGGGTAGATAAAAAACACGTGATTTTTCAATCGTGCACACATAAAATATGTACGTTACGTCTAGATCTCATTGGATGGTCCAGATCAGATCAACAACGGAAAAACACGTGGTTTTCAGTGGTGCACCCATAGATTAAAAAACTATTATTTTAGATAAAAATGTTACATGTTGATTTCATCCGGACCAGGCCGACCACGAAAAACCAAATGGTTTTTCTATCGTACACATATAAATTAAACCAGAACTATTATTTTATGGAAAAGTATGTTACTTAAGGATTTTATCCAGTCTGTCCGGATCGGGTCGACAACAAAAGAACATTTGGTTTTTTGTCGTGCAAATATAAATTAAAGAACTATTATTTTAGGAAAAAATATGTTACTTATGGATTTTATCTAGTCTGTTTGGACCAAGTCGACGATAAAAAAAAAGCATGTAGTTTTTCGGTCGTTCATATATAAATTAAACTAGAACTAGAATTATTATTTTAGAACAAAATATGTTACATCCGGATTTCATCTGGTTTGTTCGGACCGGGTGGATAAAAAACAGTGTTGTTTTGTTTTTCAATCGTGCACACATAAATTAAAGCAGAACTACTATTTTAGGATAAAATATGTTACGTCTGGATCTCATCACGATGGTTTAGACCGGGTCGACAATAAAAAAACACGTGGTTTTTCAGGGGTGCACACATAAATTAAAGAACTATTACTTTAAGATAAAGATATGTTATGTCTTAATTTCATCCGGACAGTCGGACCGAGTCGACAATGAAAAACAAATAGTTTTTGGGTTGTACACACATAAATTAAATCCGAACTATTATTTTAGGATAAAATATATTACTTCCGGATTTCATCTAGTCTGTCCAGACCAGGTCGACAGTGAAAAAACATGTGGTTTTCGATCGTACACACATAAATTAAACCAGAACTATTATTTTAGGACAAAAATAAGTTGCATCCGGTTCGGACCGGGTCGCAAAACTACTATGATAGGATAAAATATGTTATGTATGTATCTCATCGGAAAAACACACGTGGTTTTTCAGTGGTGCACACATAAATTAAAGAACTATTATTTTAGAATAAAATATGTTACGTTCGGATTTCATCCGATCTGTTCAGACCGGATCGAAAAAAACATGTGGTTTTCGGATCGTGATAAATTCCCCTTTTATCAATATACGTACGTGCACGATCCAACAACATTTTTGTTCCCTCTATTTTTTCCTTTTTAATGGATGCAGTTATTGTACGTCCGTATATAAGTGATCCAGCCTTTTCCGTTCACCCTGCGGTTTTGCTTCCTGTTTTTCTGCTTTCCAATCGACGTGATTTCTATTTTTTAATCGTACCCATGACATCAAATTTATTTGTTTTCCCGAGATTCACGTTTTTTCAGTGATTTTATAACTTTTCATGGACAATAATATCCTTCACGATTCTACTACCGTTAAGTGAGATGATAGTAGAAATAGATCTGAACCATTCAATCAAATGCAATTGATGGTTCAGATTGCTTTCTACTACTACAAGTAGAGAGCATCGGAGTGAGACTCTGAATGCAAGTTCCTTCTTTTTTCTTGAATATGCAGGGTAACTGCATATCATTGTATTAAGAAGAAGATAAAATATTTACAAGACAACCCCCTCCCCCACCCTACTCACAATAGT
Source organism: Oryza punctata (assembly GCA_000573905.2). NCBI lineage: Eukaryota > Viridiplantae > Streptophyta > Magnoliopsida > Poales > Poaceae > Oryza > Oryza punctata. The sequence continues at coordinate 14,292,458 of CM002496.2, forward strand.
TCAGAAAGCCACCACAAGCAAACAACACAGCAAAAACATGAAGCACGCTTGCAAGACGACCTCTAGGAGGCAACAACCTCAAGCTACACCAAACCTCTTACCCCAACTAAGACACCAAAGTTTTCCTTCTTCAGCAATCCACATTACAACCATATGGATATTAGGTATAACACCATTAAACATGCAATTATTCATGTGCTTCCATAACATCTATGTGCCCAACATGATCAGCATATTTATTCCACGCTTCTAGTTGGTCGAGATCGCCATGTGGATCCTCAGCCCTTAGCGAGCAATCATAGAACACGGTACATCCTCCACCCTTGGTGAGAGATCTAGCAACACAAAGCGGTGGAAGAGGAAAAACCAAACTTGCTTAGAGAACACACAATTTGCCATAATGTGTTGGATTATCTCCTACTCCTGGTCACATAAAGGTCACTAGTCTAAGGGCGAGTCTGTCAACCACCCGAGACCTATTGTCAAGAAAGAATTGATACTTCCTCCGTTTCATATTATAAGTTGTTTGACTTTTTTCTTAGTCAAATTTTTTTATGTTTGACTAAGTTTATAGAAAAATATAGTAGTATTTTCATCATAAAATAAATATATTATTAAAATATATTCAATGTTAGATTTAATGAAACTAATTTGATATTTTAGATATTACTAAATTTTTATATAAATTTGGTCAAACTTCACTTTAACTAGGAAAAAAGTTGTATCATAGGTAAGTCAAAGCGCAGTATGTTAAAACAGCATCAGTTCCATCTTATTTTCGTTAGTTCCAGGAGATAGGGGAATTCGTTAAGGAAGAAAAAAGAATAAGAACACGGATGCATAACATAAAAAAGGAATAAATAAGACGAAATTCGACCTCCCCTACATTTTTAATTTCTTCTCCTATATAAAACTAGCAAGACCTGCTCTATTGGTAATCACTTATAGTATGAAACGGAGAAAGTACTTTTTTAGTGTCTAAGATTTCCAAATAAGTTTCCACGGCTCATAATGTGGGAACTACTTGGACCTGTCTAATTTTCCATTCATAATGTGCGAAAATATGTAATTATTTTATAAAAACTACAAATAACTCAGAAGCTCAGCAGATCACAGAAACAGAGAAACTCAATAGCAGAAAAAGTACGTGTAACTACATATTAACTCATGCGTGGTTAGTGGGAATAGGACAATAACAATCAGAGTATCCATCAATTTCAGCTATCTCAGAAGGGAAAATAACACAACAAAAAAATAATTATATGGCAACATCGAGAGCATACTGAATATAGCTGCAGAAAGGCAGGACTACTTGCGATAGAATTGAACTAATTATCCTTAGGATGGTGAAAGGTAACTAGCTAGTGACCATTGTCGGAGACTATATATACAACGTAGAGTACAAGGCCAACACTAAGGCAGGAGACCACCACTTAGAGTACGAAGCTAACACTAAGATTCGAGTGCTGAAAAGATGTTAAGTATATCCTAATGTATCTACTCGTAAAGAAGCTAGGCTTGGTAGGCGACGGGATTCAACATGGCATGTTCTTCTAATGTTCCTGCCGTTTATGTTGGAGAGCAAGCAGTAACCTATATCAGTCAATTCCTTGAACGTATCACGCCAGTCTTACACATTTTCCCCTTTGTCCATCACTTCACCACACACACGCCAGTTTTGTGTACGTACGGTTGAGTTGGCCTGTTTAATTTGTTGTTATCTTCCATGTGCAGGAATTAATATTGGTAGGAGATGAACTAAATCATTCGGGAATCGGATGTTTCTCTTGTGCAAATTCTGGCCTAATCTAATCGTGTAGAGTATACTCTTGTGCCTTCTTAGCCAATGGACGTCAGGGATGAACTAGCAGAACATGAGTACATCAGATCGATCAAAATAATGATTCAAAAATTTCTATACTAATCTAATTGTTTAGAATATATATATACTTGATTGTGGTGGCAATCAAATTTCGGTCCAGCTATTACATAGGGCAAACAATGAAAAGCTATGATTTTAAAATGGTCCATGATAACTATATGCTTAGGTGGTGATAGAACAACAATTTCAATATTCGAAACCGAACAGTTGAGTTCTCGTTCAGAGTTAGGGTTATATGCTCTATTTAGGCTTTTCTTTCCCCTCTTTCCCAACTCACCTCTCTCGTTTTCGGCGCGCATGCTTTTCAAACTGCTTAACGGTGTGTTTTTTTGCAAAAAATTTCTATACAAAAGTTACTTAAAAAATCAAATTAATCCATTTTTAAAAATAATTAGCTAAAACTTAATTAATCACGCGCTAATGGATCGTTTCGTTTTTCGCGTTCACTGTTCAGGCCGGGAACCAGCAGCAGCGAACGAAGCCTTAGAATGATGAACTTCCTTGAACAAGCTAAAATCATATATCATGCAAATTGAACACAAAAAGGCTAATAGGTGCTCGAGCAAACGGACCGCAAGGGTGAATACACACACTTACCTCTTTTGGCCTCGGTCCGATTTCTTTTTTTTCTCGTGCATACGGATTTTGTGCCGAAACAAGTAACGTCAAACATGCTTGTTTGACAGAACAAAACAGTATGGCCCCATGGTCCAATACGTGTTTGTCTTTTTTTTTCTCAATGTAATTTGAATATTTCTATGTATAAAGTTTGCATATCTAATATTTCTATGAATAACGTTTTACTTTTTTTCATGTATAAAGTTTCCATACTTTTGTCTTTACATGTATAAAGCTTCCATAATTTTTGTGTTTCTATGTATAAATTTCTTCCATGTGTAAATTTTATTTCAATTAGAAAAAAACTACATTTTCGCACGTGGGTTGCAAGGTCATGGCCTTGATTCTGTTCGGACTTCTCTCATGGGCTTTATTTGAACGGTAGAGGGAGAGAAAGCTTGTGGGCTTTCCTGATTCGGATTCCCCTCACACAAGTGGGCCAGAGGGCACGTGTGTACGTGCATGTGCATTAGACCCACCACCATTTATACATAGGAAAATATTTGTACATAAACTTTACTTATGTCATTTTTTATTATTTCACAGGACACTAAAAATAATTCATTCTGAACAGAAAAGTAGCTAGCAATTAAGTTGCCGGTACTCTGAAGATAAGTTCACCCAAAGAACAGAGCATGACAATAAAATGACGAAACTGATTCCAGAATAGCAGGAGACGCTATTGTTCATATATTGTCCCTTTATCCCGATGACATATGCAAAATAAAGTCCCATGCATATTATTTTTCTCGATCATATGTCATCCACGTAAAGAACAAAGTAGTTGTCAGAAGATTCCTATTTTTATAATAATTCCATGTGAACTAGACAGCTCTTGGTTAAGTTCATCTGTTCATGTGCTGACTTGTCAAAAAAGGGTGACAACTGAATGACAATCCTGGTGCTTAACAAAATTAAGTAATCAAACATGCTTGTCGATTGTACCAATAAGTATCTTGTTAAACTTTATAGATTAGTAGTGCTAGTTGAAACAACTAGATGATGTTCATGGAGAAGCAAAAGTAGAGGAAAGCTTGCAAAGCAGTTGAGATGGGTTTCTTGGATGGTGAATGTATCTTTTCTCTCTTACTCTCTCCTCTACAACCCTTCTCGCTGATGGTGTCTAAGAGGCCACCGGTTTCTTAGTTGTTTGGACACTTTGCTGGGAAACTACTTTGTAGGTCTAGCGGTGTGATGATACTCTCTCGTGGTCCGATTTTCTGATGAGGGGATAACTCTCATTTCGATCGAGTGAGACGTTTGTGATGTGGTCACCACCAAAACAAGTTCAGGACGTCATGCAATCGCTACACCATAAATGATATCGTACCAACCGTGATGCGTGGTTGATAATCCTTACAATGCGAACGAGAGAACACTAAGAACAAAATTAGATGCAATCTAAATGTTGCGAATAGGTAATTAAGCACGAAGAAATAGCTGTGATTGAAGTGGTAGATCTAATCGACCCGGCAAATCAACACACCAATTATTAGGGGCTCTGAATCTATAGTCACCGACTAATCGAACGAGTACTATAGACAAGATGAATGGCACTTCACAAAATTCAACTAAACAAAACTCAATTGTATTTGAGGGTGTACAAAGCTAATTATAGATGAAAATAAAGATAGGGTTAGGTGCTGATTCGTGAAGGTGGAGAGACACTTCCGAGATGGGTATAGTCTATTAAAAGACCCAAGGACCAAGTTCGGTTTCAACAACGCATTGTCTTATTTTGACGATTCCCGTTGACTCGGGATGAATTTGAATGAGACTGGATACGTTTGAAAGGTAATGATATAAGCTTTCCAACAAATCCAAGATCACCCAAATCGGAATTGTCATGAAGGCGCTAGGTTCTTTTGAAGCCAGTACTATCTCCGTTAGCTGGACTGAACTTTGAATTGTCATTGTAACTTGTGAAACTATGCGCGTAACCGATCAAGTGATGGTGTCTGGTCACACGCACAATGGTGGCTGCGGTGCTCTTTTTTTTGGTGCGTGTATGAGTTTTCAGCATGTGGGGGTGTGTTTGTTTTTCTTTTCTTTCCTAATTACAGTTTCCCAGTGTTATAGCCATGTAATATTTTCTGCTATATTAATATGAGTTATCACACTGTTTGGTACTGTTTGTTTCTAAAAGAAGAGCTTGCAAAGAGAGGAGGTAAACAACAGGTTGCAAAGCTAATGTGATAGGATTCTAATGGAGATGAGAGAATGGAAGCCGGTGGACAGACCACCTGATGATCTTTTTTTTTATATGCTTGTGTATTTAGTCTGCTCCTAGTTTTCCAGGGGTTTATGGCTCTTTAGTAGGCAAAAGTTGGTATTTAGCACTCTGTTGGATCGATTTTGATGCCTAAATATAAAACTAGGCATTTTTATGTTGCAAAAATCGTGTTTTTGGCTGTTATTGTAAGATGGAAATCCCAGTGGATCGGTGTGTGGTGTGTGAATGCGGGTACTCTTTCTGTTTGGCTTTCATCCGAAAGCTGGGTCATTATGCAATATAATTATCGAAACAAGAATTCGGTATTATAAAAAGTGGTAGCACACGAGGTCTAAAAGTGGATGGATGCGGAGACAAGGATTTAGATAGGTTCAGGTCCTCTCAACGAGAGGAATACTCTACTCATCCGTCAGGTATTATATTGATCTGATGATCTAATTGTGCTCATGCCCGTGAGAGATTCCCTGTCCTCCTTATATAGCCGGAGAGGAAGGGTTTACAAGATATAGATTTAACTTCTTACGGTTTAAATCTCCTAAAACTAATCTGCAATCTTAACAAACCAGAACTACAGGCCGTGCCTTGATACACAAGTCTACGTAATACCCGAGTTCTTATTTTATACATATTCTATACATAATATATCCCCTGTAACCAGTCGGATAACTAGATCTGTGGGTATGTGATACCCATAATCTACACAGTAGCCCCTGAGACCTTCACAGTCGACGAGATAATCTTCTCCCAAGTCAAAAAACATACAGCCGAGTGCTTCAATCATCTCTGCCATAGTCTCCCAAGTGCTTTTACCAAATCATAAGACTGTGAAGGGCTGGAAAATTTCAAAAATATACCTAAGTGCATCGGCTAGATGCACCTAATTAGGTGTAGCCCTCGACTATGTGATTAGTTGAACAAACTAAACATATAATCAAGGTCAATTATGGTAACCATCCGAGTTGTTTTAAGCCACCTAAGTAGTATAATAATAGCATATGCGGTATGAACCCACGAGTAAATAAGACTCAAATGATAAAACCAATTGTTTTGTAAAGTATGATGCAAGCAACCTAGAGTTAACTATATCTTTGAAAATTCACATAACAAAACAGTTATAAAGAAGCTTGTACGCTGTGAATAAAGAAAATTCCAAAGTACCGGGCACACACCAGGCGCACACTGCTTTAACAAATGTACTTAAGTCCCTAAAAGACACATGGTTTCACCTCAACTGGAAATATACGGCATATGTAGTATAAAATCCGAGTAAATAAACACACAGAGGATTTACCCAACTGCCTGAAAAAATGACCAAAATATATAATTAGCCTAAGCCATAATATTGATCAATAAAAGCGCACACTTACGTAGTAAAAAGCAACGATATTACATTTAATCGATTGCGTTATAGATCAAACAGTGCCTTGACTTATATATAAAAAAGTCAGCGAGGTAGCTACATAAAGCTTCACTGTTTGTTACATTTTAAAGTGCATTGTACCAACTCCTAAAAAGTTGAGTAACAACGGTATAAAAGGATTTTAAGGTATTGGGCACTTGATCATGCACACTTTTGCCTAAGCAAAAAATGCCTAAGTTCCTAAAAGAACATGACTGGCCACACCTGAAAATATGGGCTGCGAACATATTAGGCCTAGACCCAAAAAAGTTACTCTCGAAATATGATGTGTAGAGTACGCCAATTAATATGCTCCTGAATGATAAATTTCCCGGACGATGTAGATCAAGCGCATCTCATCCGAGTAACTTCTGATCCGGGTGGTTATCCCTCATGGGATGTACCAAAGTAGATGTAATAATCAAATCCCAACTAGCACAAGTACTCGGTTGATAGTCCTCGTGGGAAATAATGATTGATCCAAACCTTGAGCATAGGGGATAAGCTCACGGACATGAATATATATCCGGAACAAATCCAAATTGAAGGTATGATCCTTATGCTTGAGCTGATAAGCCCCTGAGCGTATAGCTTGTCCTTCTGTTGTAGTCGAAATTGTCCATTGACGGTAGCTGATGTAGTAGGCATGTAGGCGAGATGATCAACGTGGAGATGATGTTGTCCGTTAGCAGCAATGGTGAATTCCACCCACCATGGAGACGAATAAACCAATCGGTAATGCCAAACATGACTAGTAATGAAGACAAAGTTTCTCATCCATGGCAACAGAATAGATGTGAAAGAAGAGGCATAGCATGATGTTGATGAATATGAAGATGTCGGTGATCCAGTCAATAGCTGTGTAGCAGCCCATGATAACGACGAGGTCGCCCATCAATGGCGGCATAGTAAACCAACCGTGAAGGCAAAATAACAAGTCGGCGATGGCATAGGCAACCGAAGGTGAAGATATAGTCACCCATTAGCGACGGTGGAGACTTCATGGCTGGTGAAGTAGACACAATGCCAAAGAAGTATGACACGAGGTCGATGAAGATCATCCAGTCAGATATTCAGTGTTGACTAAGCATGGACCCCTGAAGCAAACACCTTGGTTGACGGTAATTGACCGGAAATCACGATAATGTCGATGGAGAAGGTGCTGGTGATGATTTCAGTAACAATAATCCATCAAATTGTTGAGAAGATGTCGAAGCTCAAGTAGTTTCCTTAATGCTAACACTTGCATGACGAAGATTGATGCAATGCCCATTGATTTGGTAGTAGAACTTGGTGTTTTAACTGTTGCAGATGCTTCACTTGAAGGAAAGTAGATGTTGTTATCCAACTCATCGAATCTGAATTGATTGGTTAACAACTCCAAAACTCCCACACATATAGATTAAATCTTGAACTTGATACTCGAGAAACTTGGAGTAAATTGTGGTAGTATCCAGAAACCAAAAATTGTCGGTGAAATAATTGGAATTACTGAAGTAGAACACCTGCTTTGAAGCAAAAACGAAGATAATGACTCCTAAGTTGACTTGTTGGCTGGTTAATTGATTGCTTCATCTTGACATAATGTCTGTCGAATTTTGAGTCTTGTATTTGTGTAGCCCCCAACTCTATGCTTAGTTGGGAAACAACTAAATATAGAGTCAAGAACTATAGCTTGTCGTCAAGTAGCCATTGCTTGAGTGAAGATATGCATTGACGATGTCTCAGTAAAAATCTTGAAGATTGGAACACCACTTGTTGTAGTAAATCAGCACGGCGTCATATTTGGTGCCACATGCCAAGATGTCGAGGCTCTTGGAGACGTCTTGGTTAGTGAAGTAGCGAAGCTTGCGAAGTAGTGGCAATAGAATTTGCCGGTGCCGAAAATAATGAAGATGAAGTCGCCCCACAATGGTGATAGAGTTGCACTGCCGTGGTGACGTGGACATGAGTCGGCGGCAACAAAGGCAAACCAGTGGCAAAAACGCGTAGTCGTGAAGATAAAAACACCAGTCGGCGACGGCAAAACCAGTCGACGATGGAAGAAGCTAAATGATGGTAAAAACAAAGACGTCCATCAACGGCGACATAATAGGCCAGCCGCGAGGGTGGAGATGCCAGTCGGCGGTAGCAGAAACAAACCAGCAGTGAAGGTGTAGACGTCCGACAACGGTTGTGTGACCAACCAACAGTGTAGGCAGAAACACCAGTCGGCAGCCCGAAGGCAGACTGGCCGTAAAGATGTAGGCACCCAATAATGGTGGTGTGATCAACCAACCGTGTAGGTGGAGACACCAGTCGGTGGCGGCGAAGGCGGCCGGAAGTGAAGATGTAGATGCCCAACAACGGTGGTGTGACCAACCAACCGTATAGGCGAGGACACCAATCGGCGGTGGTGAAGGCGGCTGGCGGCGAAGACGTAGACGCCCAACAACGGTGGTGTGACTAACCAACCGTGTAGGTGAGGAAACTAGTCGGTGACGATGAAGGCAAGCCGGCGGTGAAGACGTGGATTCCCAACAACGGTAGTGTGACCAACCAACCGTGTAAGCAAGGACAATATCGGCAACGACGAAGGTAGGCTGGCGGTGAAAATGTAGACACCCAACAACGGTGGTGTGACCAACTAACCGTCTAGGCGAGGAAACCAGTCGTTGACGACGAAGGCAAGCCGGCGGTGAAGACGTAGATGCCCAGCAACGGCGAAACCAACCAACCGTGTAGGCGAGGACACCAGTCGGTGGCGACGAAGGCAGGCCGGCGGTGAAGGCTTAGACACCCAGCAATAGCTGTGTGACCAACCAACCGTGTAGGCGAAGACACAAGTTGGCGACGACAAAGGCAAGCCGGTGGTGAAGTCGTAGACGCCCATCAACGGTGATGTGACCAACTAACCGTGTAGGCGAAGACACCAGTCGGCAACGACGAAGGCGAGCTGGCGCTGAAGACGTGGACGCCCAACAATGGTGGTGTGACCGTGTAGACGAGGACACCAGTCGAAGGTGACGAAGGCAGGACGATGGTGAAGTTCTGACTGATCCATTCCTGAAGCGTAGGAGATAAGCTTAAAGCCATGAATCCCCACTATGCATATCTAGATTCGGATCTGGTAGTATAAACATATAGGATGAGTAGCATCTGATGCAAATATAATACTTGAGAAAAATTCAAGCATTTAAAATATTTATAAATATGTATTTCTCCTCTTGTCGGATTTGATTTTCCCGAGTAGATGACTCCTCACATTTAAACACTCTGCCCGACTAGTCATTAACATGAGTTTGTCATTAGTGGAACAAAGTTTCACATATCAGAGTTTACTACTCGGGTACTTTTGCAATTGTGAAGAGCAGAAAATAAATTATATTATCTCTGTGCTTTTGATTTCTTCCGAGTAATACTTAGCACCTTGTGTTATACACTCCACCCAACGAGCTCCCGGGTGCTAGGAATCATCCCAAAGGCAACTATCTATCGACAAACCAAATGGAAAGCATAGGGAAATAGAGCTCCATAACTCGATCGGTACTTTTTTATTCAGATTATTCGCAAGCAATCAAGATAAACATTATGAAAATTATTGAAAAAATATGATATAACATCTGTAGCCCCCGACTCACTACTCAATGGAGAATCAATTGATGTAGTGAGGCAAAGGAAAAAGAAAAACATTATATAAAGAATAAAATAATGATAACTTAGCTTTTTGGTATTTTCTTCGGTGACGATAAATGTGACCAATGTATGAGCAAGGTCGTCCATCATTAGCGACGAAATTAACCGGTCACGAAGAAGGTACCAATCGGCAGCAATGACGACGACCGGCGGTGAAAACTATAACACCATCAGTAACGGCTGCAGCGAAGGCAACCGGTGGTGAAGACGATGTCGCCATCAACAACGGTGGAATAAAAATCCAACCGTGAAGGCGAGGATGCCAGTTGGTGATAGATGAGGCAGCCGGTGGTAAAGATGATGACGCCCATCAGCAGCGGCGTAATAGAAAAGCCATGTAGGCGAAGGAACACCAGTTGGCAGTGACGAAAGTGGCCGGTGGTGACGGCGGTGTCGCTATCAGCAATGGCGGCGGAGTATACCAACCATGGAGGCTAAGAAGCCAGTCGACGGTGATGACGGCAACCTGCTTTGAAGACAATGCCGCCATTAGCGACGGTGGCAGAGTACACCAACCGTGGAGGCGAAGAAACTAGTCGGCGGCAATGATAGCAGCTAGCGGTGAAGACAATGTCACCATCCCCAACCGTGGGGGTGAATAAACCAGTCGGCGGCGATGACAACAGTCGGCGGTGAAGATGATGTCGCCATCAGCAACAGCGGCGGAGTACACCAACCGTGAAGACAAAGAAATCAGTTGGCGGTAGCGGAGGCGGTCGACGGTGATGAGCATGATACCAGTTGATAGCGATGAAGAATACCAGTCGGCGGAGAACACGACCAACGCTAACCTTGATTGGGCTCATCTCTTGATAGTCATGCCATGCGGTGGTTGATGCCTGAAACAACGAAGAGACCCAACGAAGAGACCCATATGCACAGGTGCTTAACTCCTGTTTTCACAAAGGTCGTGCATGCTGCCACCAGTCTACATGTGCATGTTGATTAATAAATCAACAGATGCGTGTGTCTGCTTGTCGTGGTCGGGTATGCCTACGCCGAACCAGCAGCGCCTCCGTCCGATGAGAATATTGGAGCTGTCGATGATGTAATGTTGCCGATTAAACGCAATAGCTTGGCAGTCTTGGTCTTGCTTGACAAAGAGGCATATATACGGCCATGCATGCAGTCTGATGGCTCCATCTCATTGGTTGGCCAGATTGCCATGCATGCATGTACATGTAGATGGAAGAACACACTTGCGCGATTGGTACTTAGCTGATAGCTTCAAATTTTAATGATCAGGGGGATAGCCGATAACTCCACGACTAGTCGTGACTCCTGTTATAGATTGAATTGATCGGTGGATGACTGACGCCCAGATGACCGATTTAATCCAGTTGGAATTTTTGACGATGATGACTCTGGCTTCTTGTTGAGAAGAACATGGCCTGAGATGAAGGTAGTACCGATGGTGCCGACAAATAATTCCATCACACCTCTCGATCGAAAACTCGATGTAACCCCTACCTGGCACACCAACTATCGAAACAAGAATTCGGCAGTATGGAAAGGGGTAGCGCACGAGACCTAAAAGTGGATGGATACGGAGACAAGGATTTAGCCAGGTTCAGGCCCTCTCAATGAGAGGAAATACCCTACTCCTGTTTGGGAATTGTATCCATCGGGTGTTATATTGATCTGACGATATCTAGTTGTGCTCATGCCCGTGAGAGGCTCCCTGTCCTCCTTATATAGCCGGAAAGGAATGGTTTACAAGATAGAGATTTAACTTCTTACGGTTTAAATCTCCTAAAACTAATCTACAATCTTAACAAACCAGAACTACAGGCCATGCCTTGATACACAAGTCAACGTAATACCCGAGTTCTAGTTTTATACATATTTTATTTACATAATATATCTCCTATAACCAGTCGCATAACTAGATCAGTAGGTATGTGGTACCCACAATCTCCACAATAATGATCTTACTTTTAAAAAAGTTGAAACAACTAAGGAGTCAGAAGTATCCCAGATGAGAATACTTTGTATATTAGATATGAGTATTGTCAACAATTCACCAGCCAAGACCAAGAGTATCTTTCTCTAGCATAATTAGTACTAATGGTACCATGAAAACCAACCATACCAAATTGCCAACCAAGGTTCTGTTTTGTGAACAACCAGAGCTGCATTATTGTCATTATCCTCCTAGAACATGGCATTGTGCTACATGGTTAGTAGATGCACATGGCGGCAATGTCATTTGCCGCCATTGAAGGGCCACAGCAAGATAAGGTTACTATCTTTTCAGAAATAGTTTTTTACTAACACTAACAAGGGGTCAACGCCTCCCGACATCTTCTGAGAATATGTAAAAACTGTTGATTTAAAAATTGTCACAACCATTTATAATGACAAAACATAAGTTATATATTATTTCTATATATGATGAGATTCGTGGGTACAAAGATATACATAATTAATTTAAAAGATAACCGAAAGCAATGGCGGATTCAGCATGTAGGCTGGGAAAAGGAAACCACCCAGTGAATCTCCCTAGGGCAGCTAGAAGGCAATGAGTCCCCTCCTACGTCAAGCTACATCCCCCCAGTGAAAATCAGAAATGCATTTCCAATTAACCTGACATTCCAAACCATTTCTTTTCCTCTCTTTTAGCTGGTACTAAGAAACACGGTGTAGCGAAAATTCGTTTTCGTTGGCGGCAATGTTAAGGGACCCGCCAGCGAAAACTTTTTTGGAGCGAAAAAATTGAAAATCAGATCCAAAATAGTTTCACAATTTCCAAATCATTGTCCCAAATCCCAATCACAATCCCAACTCGTAGATGAGCAGCTGCTTGTCGTTCTCCTCGCAGTAGCCGATGAATCCGACAAGGTGCCGCGAGAGGAAGGCCAGCTCCAACCGGAACACCGTCTCCTTCTCCTGGAACTTGCGGAAGCATGACGCTTGATGGCCACCCCCCACCCGAAGCTCCCCTCGCCACCCTTGGTCACTGTCGACAGCCGCCCGCGGACATCCAGCGCTCGGATCCGCAGCCCACGACGTCACCCGCCGATGTCCACGCCCCGACCCGTCGCCTGCCAGACCTGGGAAAGGGGAGGGGGTTGGAGGAGCTCGGCGGTGGTGGATCCGTGCCCCCCATGGCCTAGCGGCGGAGGAGAGGTCCTCCCCGCAGCGCAGCGGTGTCGAATCCGCCCCCTCCCCCGGCCCGTGCACCTGCAAAGCCCGGATCTGTGGCCCACGACGTCGCTCGCCGATGTCTATGCCCCGACCCGCCGCCTGTTGGACCTAGGAGAGGGGAGGGCGTTGGAGGAGCCCGGCGGCGGTAGATCTGTGCCCCCCACGACCTAGCAGCGGCGGATTCGTCCTTCCCGCGGCCCGGCGGCCCCCAACACAGCCCGACGACGGCAGATTCACCCTCCCCGAAGCCCGACGACGGTTGATCCGCCCTCCCCGTTGCCCAGCGACGGCGGATCCATCCTCCCCGCAGCCAGGCAGCGGTGGATCCGCCTTCCCCGTGGCCCGGCGCACGGTGGATCTGCCCTCCCCATGGCCCGATGCCGGTTGATCCGTCCTCCCCGCGGCTCGGTGGCCCGTCCGCCTGCGCAAGCTGCCGCCGCTGCGCCGCCGCCTGTGGGGAGGGAAGAGGAGTAGACGAGGACAAGGAGAGAAGGAGTGGGTGGCGATGGATCTAGAGGAGGAGTGGGTGGTGGTGGGTTTTTAATGTGCGCCAATATTTTCGCTGGTGGTGCACTTTAGTAGCCACCAACGTCGATTTTCATTGACGGACATTTATGTGGGCCACCAGTGAAAAGATGTACATATTCACTGGCGGCCCTTTTAATCTGGCCGCCAGCAAAGATCCTTTTCGCTGGCGGTCCATAGGCCCCATCCCTAGAAGTATTTTCGCTGATGGTGATCGTTAATGGCTGCTAGAGAAAAAATATGTTAATGTCATAAAAAATCGATTTTGTAACATAAAAAATCGATTTTGTAATAGCGTGTATTGCAGGCCATTGGATTGGTGTTAATTGGGTTAATATCGCTACATGAAATAGTACTGATTTTTTATGTCGAACCATTCTGTGTTGCAACGTATACATGCATGCCACGTTCTCAAGTTACACCAAATAGGATGGAAAGTAGACTTGTTTCTTTTTTCTAAAAGAAAAAACGACTTGTTGAAAAATAGAAAGCGATGTTGGAAACATGGACTTTGGCGGTCTCATTTTTTTCCGAAAACATGGGTAGGGCCGTGGCTGTGTGGTAGCTGGGCTGCAGCGCTTTTTTAATTAGTTTATACGATACGAAAAAGCTTTCTGCCGTGTCGAGCGTGGGAAGGAAACAGAATCCTACATGCACGGGAAAGCGGATTTGGGACCAACACTGAGATGAAACGCAAGGGAAGCGGAGTCGTCACGTAGCGAAGCCGATCGTGATACGTACATGACCGGATGAACGAAAAAACAATTGGAAGCAGATTTTGTTTTCTAGGTAGGTATAAATATAAAGATTATAAGGAAATAATCCGGCAGAGTAATCCTCTCAATCATCTCAATAAAACATGCCTCCAGTCTTCTCTTTTCAACTGGATAACATTAATTTTTCACTGCCACATCACTACCCAGACGATACTATATTTTTATCCCCAACAAGATCAAGAATATATCCATCCCATGGTTTAAAACCTTTTCAGAGCTAATCCCACGGCTAAAACTGACTAATTATCCACAAATTATCCACGTATATATCCAGTACAATAAAACCCAAAACCGCACGCACAAGACCCGGGGTGCGTGTGTACTCCCTCCGCCATAAAAAAAATTCTAACTTAGAATTGAAATAGAACAAACTAGTACATCGTAGTAGATTGTGTCTCATCCTAATTTTAGATTGGGTTTTTATGGGTGGGGAGTAGCTCCCAAGTCCCAACCACATAAAACTTTTTCGATTCCCTGTTTTCTCTGCTCTGCTCTGCTGTTCGGCGGCCAGCCTAGATTAGGGATGGATCAGGGATTAGATTAGTGACGGCGGCTCGATTAAACAAGTAATCACCTCCTTGTTTATTTCTTTAATCACTTGAGATTGGTGCTGTTGTTAATATTGTTTAGGCCAGAGGAGTCCAAGACGAGAGGTACCTTTCTTGAACAATTGGCTCTCGCTTTCATCTTCCTCCTCTCTTTCTTGCCATGTTCTGTATTTCCACGCTTTGGCAGTTTCTCTGACTCGAGCTCTGTTGACTCGCACTGCACTCTTCCTCTCACTCTCTCTGTACCCTCCTTATAACAGTTGCTTTCGTTCCATTTTTCAGAGATTCAGAGTTGTCGTGTGTGTAAACAGATTTTGAGTTGTCCTGAGGTTTCTTGGGGAGAAGAAGCGGAAAAGTTGTCTCTGAATCTCTGCGGTAGAGAGGTATGGGAGATATACACCACTCTAGATATAAGAAAACCTCGTAAAGACAGACAGAATTGGCTCCAAAAGACAAATCAAAGCAATGGCGAATCTAGCCTGGAAGGCAGGGAAAAATCAAAAACAAAAAAAAAAACTCCCAGTGGATTTCCATTTAGAACAAGGAAGGGCACCTAAGGAAGAAGGCAATGAGTGTGTGCTGAATTTTGAATAAACTTCGACCAAATTCACAAAAAATTGGAATAAAACTCTGTAGCTGAGAACAGACGTTGGATGACGGTCTAAAACTCTGTCTGGAATGGGTGGCCTCTGTACCTAGTTTGCGCTGAATACTGTATTTCGTCATCCGGCAAAACTCTCTATGCTTTCTACTAAAAGCAAGGCCTTTGTGCGTGCCTTTTGTCAAAAAAAAAAAAAGAAAGAGAGAAGGCAATGAGTCCACTCCAACCTCAAGCTACATTTGCCAGTAAATCGCAAATGCATTTCCAATTAAGTCAACATTCGAAACCATTTTTTTCGAAAATATAAATCTTTTTTAAGCAGTGTCCGACATGCCAAAATTAAAGAGAGAAGAAAATGTATAAGATAAACATCAAAGAGAGAGATATTGGTCTCTTATCCACATAGCAATTTATAATCCATTGCAGAGAATCAAACTGCCAAATCGTGAAACTGACTGAGATCTCGCCGCAGGACTGGGAGAAACGCCAAAAGAACACGACGAGAAGCAAAAGCAAAACTGCTGGCAGAACAGCACGATGAGTCCCTTTTTATGATCTTAATAATTAGTACTAGTCTCTACTCCCTACTTCTCTAGTCATAGTTAAAGGTTTGCCTAGTAAAACGGATGCAAAGCTTTAAGCAGCAGATGATTCGATCGAGTGAATTCGCTACTGTTAACAGTGAAAAATAAAATAACGCATTAAAGCTAAACACTGTGTTAATTATGTTTTGTTTCTCGCTAGGATCGTGTCATTTCTTTAGTTAAATATAGAGAGCCTCACTCCGGTGCTCTCCTCACTCCGGTGCTCTCTACTGGTAATAGAAAACAATCTAAACCGTTGATCTCATTTGATTAAGGGTTTAGATTGTTTTCTACTACCACCACAGTTAACAGTAGTAGAAATATGGAGAGATCCTATTATCCAAAAATAGGGGTATAATTATCATTTAGCAGTGACTAAACTTTTTTCTTTTTTTTCTTTTTGATGGAATACGAGGAATGCCAACATAATGGATAACTATATATCAATCTCGGGAAAAAACATAAATGATAAAGTTACTCGTAATTATTGTATTAATAAATTACTAATTTACTCTTAATATTACTGGTAGTATAATATTATAAGTAGAAATATACCGGAACAGGTTTTCTTTGAAAAAACAATCGTTGTAAGCATATACAGTATTAACATTTGGATAACAACGTCCATGATACAAAACCCACACTACCAACTACGCTCAGGCTTAGGTCTTTTGATTAAGTTCCTAACTTACCTCTTACGTGCACGCTTTCCAAACTACTACATGATACGTTTTTAAGAAATTTTTATACAAAATTTGTTTTAAAAATCATATTAATTATTTTTTAAAAAATAGCTAATAATTAATTAATCCTACGCTAAGAAGTTGTTCCGTTTTATGTGCGCGAGAAATTAGCTCCCCACCTCAAGCAACGAACACCAAGAGCTCTTGTATATCCTGTTGGCTAGCTAAAAAAAGAGAAAAGAGAGAAAAAATTGCATCCAACAGATTAGCCAACTGGATAGCTATTTTTTCACGCTAGCTATCTTCTCCCATTCGCTAGCTATATTTGCCTAGTCAGACGGGCTCTCCATCCACATTCGCCAGTTTTAAAAAGACTGTTGGATTATCTCTGCTTTTGGAAAGCTTTCTATTTTTTAGCTAGCCTCTTGTTCTTTAAATTTAGCTAGAATTATTACTAGTCTCTTGGAGATGCTCACACGTAATATATCTAAAATAGTTAGTTTGACGGCTCTATTGGATAATCCGTAATACTAATCCGCTCGTTGAATAGGGCCTTGGAAAACCCAGGACCTGTGTTTTCTGCGTAGGCTGTACGACATGCACGTTCACAGCTCACAAGACGCCTCAATTGTGTGAACAAACAAACAGCGCAACTCATCTGCCGCCTACTTCCTGCTTGTTTTATCCAACTTGTTTGGGTTTGAATAAAAAACAATGCTCCTCTTATGAAGTATAAAATACGATGCGTCCACATCAAACTAGCAAAGTACACGCTACCTGGCTGAATTTTGCTTTGACTGAAGCCAGCTTAAGCTGAATAAAATAGAAAATATGCAACATGTACCCAAATTTGTACCAAGGCCGACAAACTTGGTTTTTATGCCTCTTGATGGATTTGTCATTTGTGGCGTTTCAACTCCTTGAAAAACAAAAAAAAAGGTTTGACAACATCACAAACATTCTATAATTAGCATGTCGCATCACAAACATTCTATAATTAGCATGTCGGTATTATCTTATATAAGTTAGCTAAAAATCGCTGAACATTAATACTAATTTAGGATTTAAAACCATATATATAGCAAGCAGGTGCAAAATCATGGATAGGCATCTAGCTGCTTATTAGTTTCAAGTTATATACTCGATCTTAATCAAGGTATTTGTTTTACGGCTAATTTTCAACTTAAGATGCCAATGTGTGGCATGATGCTATAGAAAATACGGGTTACAAATTGTTGGTCACAAGTAGCACACTTTGGCTAAATATATAAAGGAATGATATGTAGGGTAATGTGCTAACAAAGTGTGACTTGTCTCAATTGAAACACCCAACTAAACACTTATCCAACAAAGTGTGACACACTTAAGATTTGGTGTGGTAACAAAAATAAAATCTTTGCTAATAACCCTGATAAAATATAGTAAAAGAATATAAAACAACCTTGGAGCTAGCAGACTAATTCCCAAACCTTGTAACACAACCCTCAATCTTCTCATCTCAACAGGATAACACCATTTTTTACACTACCACGTCACTACCCACCTGACACTTAATTTTTATCCCAAACCAGCTCAACAAAATCCATCGCACGGCTTAAACTTTTTCTGTGCTAATCCCATGGCTAAAACTGGCTAATTATCCACACATTATCCACAAATCCAGTGCAACAAAAAACCCCAAAACCGCACGCACAAGACCCGGGGTGCGTGTAGCTCCTCAACCATATAAAACTCCACGCATCCAACGACCTACCTCGATCCCCTGATTCCTCTCCTCTGTTCTGCTCTGCTGTTCGTCACCCAGCCTAGATTAGGGATGATCAGGGATTAGATTAGTGACAGAGGCTCGACTAAACAAGTGATTAAACTCACTGTTAATTTGTTTAATCACTGCTGATAGGTGCTGCTGCTGCTGTTGTGATTTTTTAGGGCTAAAGAGTCCAAGACGAGAGGTATCTTTCTTGAACAATTGGCTCTGTTGACTCGCACTGCACTCTCTCTCTCTGTACTCTTCTTATAGCTGTTGCTTTCTTTCTTTTCTTTTTCAGAGATTCAGAGTTGTCATGTGTGTATAAAAAGATTTGGAGTTGTTGTGAAATTTCTTGGGGAGAAGAGGAGGAAGAGTGTGTGTCTGAATCTCGTGTGCGTGAGAGACAGAGAGGGAGAGAAGATGGCGGGAGGGTTCGGCGGCGGCGGCGGCGAGGCGATCGCCGGGAGGGCGGAGCAGTACGAGGGGAAGATCACCGGATACTTCATCCTCGCCTGCATCGTCGGCTCCTTCGGCGGCTCGCTCTTCGGCTACGATCTTGGAGTCTCCAGTTGAGTATTCTGCATCTCGTTCTTGTGTGTTCTTGCTTGTGTTGTTAATCTGTTCGGTTCTTGGAATTTACATTTTCTTTTCTTTTCCTTTCGTGTCCATGAAAGATCTGTTCTGAGGTTCTGAGGTTTTTGTCTCTGAATTATCTGAACTTTTCTCCAAAAGTTTGATCCATTTCCTATCGAAAGAATCATTTGCAAATTTGAAAAGAAAAATTAGGACCTGGATTATGCTGTTCGAGGTTTTGTTAATGGTCTCGATCAAGGGTTAATGCCATTGACTGAAAAACAATTCGTTGTCTAGGCAAAAAGGAGTGTGTTAATCATGGCGTCTTTATATTGATTCTTTGAGTAAATGTTTATTTTTGGGACGCAATTATTTGACGCGGTTGCAGAGCTGTCCGGGATAATTAGGAAGCTATTGTTAGCCAGTTGACGTGCAGTGTCTGTCCTCTCGTTTTCAGTAGAGAGACACTCTAATGTAAAGCATTTAAACCCCAAGAACAATCTAAACGTTTTTATACAACACCATAAGAAAAAAATTTCTTTTTGGTGAAATAACAATGTGAAATCCTGCAGTCGGTCATAAAAATGCAATCTTTTATGCTTTGCAACTATCAGAACAATCTTTGCAAAAATGAAATATTTGATGCTTTTCAATTATCAAACGAACAGTCTCTCCAAAAGTGCTAGTATCTTTATGCTTTGAAGTTAGTGAACAATCTTTGGAAAACAAAATGCAACCTTGATGCTTTACAGTAATTGAACAATATCCCAAAAGTGCAATCTTTATGCT
The DNA here is from genome assembly GCA_000573905.2 of Oryza punctata. Taxonomy (NCBI): domain Eukaryota; kingdom Viridiplantae; phylum Streptophyta; class Magnoliopsida; order Poales; family Poaceae; genus Oryza; species Oryza punctata. The sequence continues at coordinate 14,312,241 of CM002496.2, forward strand.
TGCAATTGCTGAACAATCTATGCAAAAATTTTCCAACCTTAATGCTTTGCACAAGTGCAGTATTGATGCTTTGCAATTGCCGAACGATCTTTGCGGAAAAAAAAACGCAATCTTTATGCCTTGCAATTGCCTGAAAAAAAAATTCTGCAACCTGAACAATCTTTATGCTCTGCAACTGCAATGTTATCGAAGAAATTAGCAAGGCCATGGACGATTTCCTAATCAAGTTGTTTATGCTTTGTGTCTAACCTTGATTCTTTGCAATCTTTGAACAATAAATCCTTGCAAAACTGCAATCTCATCGAAGATGAAATCAGCAAAAGAAAAATAACCGATCGATCTTTGCTTTGCTTGCAACAAAATTAAAATTGTAAACAAAAAATGTGCAGGTGGTGTGACGGCCATGGACGATTTCCTGATAAAGTTCTTCCCGGACGTGTACGCGCGGAAGAGCGCGCACCTCCACGAGACGGACTACTGCAAGTACGACAACCAGGTGCTCACCCTCTTCACCTCCTCCCTCTACTTCGCCGGCCTCGTCTCCACCTTCGCCGCCTCCCACCTCACCAAGCGCCGCGGCCGCCGCGCCACCATCATGGTCGGCGCCGTCAGCTTCTTCCTCGGCGGCGCCGTCAACGCCGCCGCCGCCAACGTCGCCATGCTCATCGTCGGCCGCCTCCTCCTCGGCGTCGGCATCGGCTTCGGCAACCAGGCCGTCCCGCTCTACCTCTCCGAGATCGCGCCCTACAACATCCGCGGCGCCGTCAACCAGCTGTTCCAGCTCACCACCTGCCTCGGCATCCTCGTCGCCGACGTGATCAACTACTTCACCGACAAGATACATCCATGGGGGTGGAGGTTGTCGCTCGGGCTCGCCATGGGACCCGCCACGGCGATCTTCGTCGGCGCGCTGTTCTTGCCGGAGACGCCGAATAGCCTCGTCGAGATGGGGAAGCTGGAGGAGGCGAGGCGGGTGTTGGAGAAGGTGAGGGGGACGAGGAAGGTGGATGCCGAGTTCGAGGATTTGAAGGAGGCGAGCGAGGCGGCGAGGGCGGTGCGTGGCACGTTCAGGAACCTGCTCGCCGTGCGCAACCGCCCGCAGCTCATCATCGGGGCGCTCGGGATACCGGCGTTCCAGCAGCTGTCCGGGATGAACTCCATACTATTCTACTCGCCGGTCATCTTCCAGAGCCTCGGGTTCGGCAACTCAGCCGCGCTCTACTCCTCCATCATCACGGGATCCATGCTCGTCGTCGGCGCGCTAGTATCCATGGTCGTCGTCGACCGCCTCGGCCGCCGCTTCCTCTTCATCGAGGCCGGCATCCAGATGATCTCCTCCATGGTCAGTAGCGACACACTAACGTTTTTCATTTCTTTGACGGTGCTCGACTGACGCCGGCAAGGTGTTTGTGAAAATGTTTCCTGATTTCTTCCTCGACTGACGCCGGCAAGGTGTTTGTGGAAATGTGCAGGTGGTGGTGGCGGTGATCCTGGCGCTCAAGTTCGGGCACGGGGAGGAGCTCTCGAAAGGCGTGGGCACGGTGCTCGTCGTGGCGATCTGCCTCTTCGTGGTGGCCTACGGGTGGTCGTGGGGGCCGCTGGGTTGGCTGGTGCCGAGCGAGCTGTTCCCACTGGAGATGAGGTCGGCGGGGCAGAGCGTGGTGGTGTGCGTGAACCTGTTCTGGACGGCGGCGGTGGCGCAGTGCTTCCTCGCCGCCATGTGCCACCTCCGGTGGGGGGTGTTCATCCTCTTCGCCGCGCTCATCGTCGTCATGTCCATCTTCGTCATCCTCCTCCTGCCGGAGACGAAGCAGGTGCCCATCGAGGAGATCTGGATGCTCTTCGACAAGCATTGGTATTGGAAGCGCATCGTCAGGAAGGATCCCAAGTATCAGGGCCACCACCACCAGATGGCCGCCGCCGCCGCCGGCGGCGCCAAGTCCGGCTCGTCGGAGGTTTAGAGATTTGGATTACATATGCTGATCACGGTCAAGATGGTGATGATGAATTGATGATGGTTTAATAACGTTTGATCTTGAATTGTTCATGTGGCAGTAGCTTTGATCTTGATGCAAAGGAGAGGTCAGAGGGTTGAGGCTGCTGCTGCTCAAAATTGTGCATGTGTGTGCTTGTGTCTATAGTTTAGTTTCATGTTCTTCAGAATTGGATTCAGTTTAGTGGTGGGCTGATTAATGGATCTTGATGCAAAAGGAATGCAAAATGTTCTGAATTCTTGAAATTATTCTCAATATAACTTCTAGATTTGCTCTGAAATTTTGCAAGGTATGTTGCAGATAATTCTTCATTTTGTAGGAATGATTTGCTTCTAATAAAACGCTTAGGCTTCGTATTCCTCGTGGAGAAGGAAGATCTGTACGACGAAACGAGAAACCTAATTAACATATGATTAATTAAATATTAACTAATATAAGTTTGAAAAATAGATTTATTTGTTTTTTAGACAACTTCACATTTTTTTTAAAAAACACATGTTTGAAAAGTGTAATAATGGAAAACAAGTAAGTTGAAGTTTAAAGTTGAAGAATAGAAGAGGACCTAGTGTGACAATGACCATGATGCACCAATATTTGACTTGTAATTAACAGTTTTACCTAGGTAATCTGTGACTCATGCGATGTTGACACCACAGTTGAGCTAGATCAGTGGATAAAGTAGATATTATCTGAACATCATTTGTGCCTGATGCAATGCTGACACTATAGTTAAGATACATCAGCAGAACTAAATTACAATGATAAATGCTATCTGAGCATCAATATAATCAAAGATTTGGAATCGCTTTCATCCGTCAAATGGTCATGGGACGATTTAAATAGGACAGGCCGGAAACTCTGAACTTTTCAGAGTCAAACGATCACATGCATATGTCTCACTCATCAGTCTTCCATCCATCCCATAGTCGGAGTCAACAGTCAGTGCTGCTTATCTCTAGCGATCTTGCCATGTTCATTGCTTCTCCTTATAAAATTCTGAAACATCGCAATCCCCAATTCTCGCCGTTCTTTGCGCCTTTCAGGAAACTGAAAATTCAGAGTTGGCGTCAGCGTCATACCTGTGATGGAATTTGAAGTGTACGTGAAGATTTTCCTGCTACTATCTGTAGCTCTGTGTCATCATTTTGGGCTGACCTTTTGCAGTATTTTTAAGTTTTGGGTTTATAAAGATTTGTACTCTATCCGTTCAAAATATAATATTTCTAGAATTTAAAATTTATACCACAATATAAGTATTCATGGGGCATTGATTCCAGCACACAAAAAATGTATACACTTTCTACAAATGAGATCATTGGGAAGGGAACATAAATAATTCAAAATGTAAAATTTGTCCACAAAAGTCATAAAAGAGAATTATTTCCCTCTACTTTAATTAGTTTCTACGAAATAGTCTATAAAAAATGAATAGGCTATCTGTTATCAAGAAATGTATGTGTTCCAGTTTGACCTTTCTAAGTGATCACTTAATTTAGTCAGTGCTACTTATCTGTTGCTAATTATTTATCTTGTCATTGCTTGAACTAGTAAAATATACTACAGTATCCAAGAGTTCCTCTGTTTCTGAAAAGCCTAATGTCTACAGACTGGAAGCATCAGACTTTTCTCATGAAACAGACGGGAAGACTTGCGTAGTATCGGCGACTTTGAATTCCCCATTTTATAATTCCAGAACTGAACAAGATCACACACTGCTGCAACTAAATCTGACTGCTCTGAACATAGGTAAATTGGTAATTTCTCATGCACGTAAGTACTCCCTCTATTCCTAATACAGCTACTTCTCCAGCTACTTCTTCATCTCAATCAATAATAATCATCTAGTAACATTTAATTTCTCTACCCACTTTCTCATTTCAACATATCAGAATTATCCCCAATTAATTTCACCTCTCTCCTTAATTCCTTTGAAAAACTTCAAAAATGCTTATATTTATGTCAAAGAGAACATAATAACTTAAAAAACTTGCAGAAACACTAAGGCAATGTTCGCTGCTCCTTTCGAAACATGCACAGTGATTGCGGAAAACGAAACGATCCATTAGCGCGTGATTAATTAAGTTTTAGCTAATTTTTTTTAAAAATGGATTAATTTGATTTTTTAAGTAACTTTTGTATAGAAACTTTTTACAAAAAACACCCTGTTTAGTAGTTTGAAAAGCGTGTGCGCGGAAAACGAGAGAGGTGAGTTGGGAAAATGGGGGAAAGAACAAAGCCTAATAACTGACAATACAAACTTTTCAGCATTAATAATCTGGCGTAGTACTACTTTTCAACATATATTCATGTTTCACACAAAATTAAAGACTGTCGCAGTGTTGTGCTGTTGTCGCACATCAGAATTTGAACGACTGAACATCTAGTACTAGACTTCTGGTATTGATGAATACATCTGAATTGCAAATGATGAAGCATTTGATAAGTAAAATGAACTTACAAGGTCCAAGCCTAAAGATCCTGAGGCATCCAGAGTTTCCATTATCATGCAGATTATATTATTAGGATGAATGCGATTCAAATCGATATCATTTTTTAATTATTTTGACACTAACGGTATCAGTACGGTCGGGAATTCTCTGTGTTTGTGAATTTAACTATTCAGTCTCGACGTCAAATAAGTAGATAAAAATTAGAAAAACTAAATTTTACATATGGCTGGAAACGGAAATAGTTGGATATGATATCATTTTTTATTATTGTTTATGAAAACAGTACCAGTACGATCGGAAAGTCCCGTACCTTTTTTCCCTAGGTGTCATGCCAGTTCACTTTGTGCCACTCTGCTGTGCAGCCTGCTCATATAAACAGCAATTCATTATGTTCCAAGAAGTATGTAGTTGCTGGAATATTGCAAGCATTAAGGATTGACATATATAGGGGCTGGAAATGGTTTAAATTTAGTCAAGTGGCCCTTTTAATTCAAGCAAAAAAAAACATCTTGTGGTCATGGGGGTGACAGGGGTGTGCATTGGGTACTTCTGAATCTTCAGGCTGAGTGTACAACACAATTTTGAAGCTAAAAGTACATGATGCTCTATAACTCGAGTAACAAAACTGATAATTAACAATACATGCTGTAGTCTTGTTGGTATTTGTATCACTTTATAAACAATTAATGATGATAAAGCCACTTTTTTAAGAAAATTGAAAGCTTTATTAACCTCAATTAATTACATTAAGATGATATAACCCTAATAAGCTGATTGATGGTGAAAAGAGCAAGGAAGTAAAAAATAATAATTGTTTCACTTTTGCAGTCCCATGTGTTATAACATCTTTATATCTCAAGACAATAAATGTCATAGTTCAAACCTTCTGATGATTTTTCAAAACAAGGGGAATCAGTGATAAAGAAGAGTTTTAGTGTGCTCCTTTTTGTCAATTTGGAAGAAGAATGGGGAATCGGGGTTGAACTTGTTGCAATGTTGTATTGTGTTAGGCCTAAAAAGCAATATTACGGTAGACCTAAGAGGCTATATTGTGTAACACACTATTACACATATAGCACACACTATAATAGTTTTAACCCTATCAAACTCACACACTATAATAGTTTTAACCCTATCAAACTCCTGTATTAAATAACCCCAACCCCCCACCCACTCTCTCTTACTTTACTCTTTGGGTAAGGTCAATGTTTGTGATTCAATTGGTAATAAGAGTGGGACCCCATGTAGATAACAATAATTATGGCAATGTCTACAATAGTTAAACAAGGTGGGTCCCACCGAAGGAAAAAATGTTGCTTCCCAACTATGCTCAACAGGCAAAGAACAGTGAAAATATTATATTATATTCCTTGTGGTAGTACCTTAAGCTTAAGATCATTTTTTTTTTGAAATCCTACTATACATACGACTGGATAGTACGACTCACATCCGACTTTGTCACATCCACCAATCATCATGCTCAGGCTTCTTGCTATGCGGGCCTAGCAAGCAGCTGTGCCTGAACATATACTAGTCGTATGTTGGTTGTACACTTGAGTAGGATGCATAACAATTTCCTTTTTGTTACAACAAACTTATGGTGTTCTCCCACAGTGGTGTACTGTTGCAGAATTTAATGTTTAAGGTTAACTTTTTGGATACATTGGGGTTGCTCTATGATTTCGAGCAAAAATCATTTTAGTGCTCTCCCATCTTAGTAGGCCGTTTATAGGAACTCGAGTCATTTGTATCCCATTATTTTCCCTATTATAAATGTTGCCACTCTAATGTATAAATGGGATATCATTACCAATGCATAATAAGTGCAGCAGCAGTGAAATCATTTTTAGCAACTTTCTTAATTACTGCACACAACTCTAAAACAACCTTCATTTTTAGAATTAGAGGGAGTGCTTCCAACCACAGGTTTAGAATACATCAGCCATAAATATAGTTCAATTTCAGACTTATGATTGCCAAGTTCCAAACATCATTTGACTTTTCGGTTTAAACATCGTTGCGCTTACATGATTCCAGTACATTTCAACCAAGCATCATTCATACTCAAATGTAACACAAATATGCCATATCTTGGGCAAGTCACATTGTTCAGATTGCAGAACAACATTCAGGAGTAAAGTGGGCAGAAGCCAGCCACAGAGCACCAGCAAACACACCTTACTTACACCTTGGAAAATGCACCTTGTCAACATAGCCTCCCGACATCGCCGTCTGAACATTCCTCTGGAACTTTTGTGGGTCATCTCGGAGGACAGCCGCAGCATCATGGTTCAAGGGATCCTCGTCATTGGGTTGCTGCAGGTAATGTAGCAAGATAATGGTTACATGAGAAAACACAGTGTAAATGGTGAGTTCTATCCCACAAAGACAACAATTTCGCATGAGATTTAAAATAGTAATATGGCAAGTATACTAGTTTAGACATATCTGCATGAAAAGGTTCAATCTGGTTCATACATAATCATGTGCTACTTCATATTTCCAATAGGAAATAAGCTACTAAGCAGTTATTGATAATAAAAATAAAAGATTGACCAGTTCCTAAAACAAATACTTACAATGAAAAGAAGGTTCAAACCATATACAATGGTATTGATATTCAAGACAGGCTTCCAATCTTCACGCAGGATATTCAGGCAGACATTTCCATCCAAGTCAATGTTAGGGTGATAAACCTGCAAGGTCAAATGATCAATATATTACCGATAAAGAAAGGAGTAGGCTATGGTTAATAGAATCTGTGTTACCTTAGTCGTGCACTTGACCTTGGGTGGCTCGTGAGGGTAAGTAGGAGGAACTTGTAAAGTGAAAACAAATGCTCCACCCCTATGAACGAAAAGACATTGGATGTTAGAATACGTCAATTTTAAATAATCTGAAAAAAATAACACCTTGTCTACATTGAAAAAACACAAATGATTTATTTTCAATTACCATCACTTCTGTTTTTTAGGGGAAATATGTCATCCATATTGTTCATGATGTTTTTACAGCAAAGAAGAGGGAACAAACAAAAAAAAAGTACAGATAAAAGATTCATTATATTAGTCTAGGACTCCAGGAAGATAGGACAGGAAACATCTAATAAAAAAATGAAAGCAGTTTATCTACAACAGGAATTATTAGATACTTTTATTTGTATTTGAATTTTAAAAGAATGGAACAACCCTTTGTCCCTTCTACATCAAGAGAAATCGTCAGGTGTGATGTAAAATATGAGCTAATCCTCCTAAACCATATTTATAAACAGACATGTCTCCAAGTACATCAAAAGTTAAATGCATACGATTTGAAGATGTCAAGAAGAACCCATTGCCTCGTAACACTCTACATGTTGCAATTGACAACAAGGAAAAGTTTTGTAGTAGTTCAAATGTTCAGTAAAAACTGAAGTACAGAAAAACTAAATTGATATAAGAGCATGTTGTGATAGAACAGCTAAGAGAAATAGTGGGCTTAAAAGAAATATCTAGAAGATACTTACATATAGTATCCTTCGTCAGGTCGAAGAGTAATCTCAATGTTCATCAGATCATCCTTTCCATTAGGAAAGGTAATTTTAGTTTTCTTTGGAAGATTAAGCTCAGCAATATCTGTAAGATACAATGTTAATAGTCAGCAAGATCCATATTTGGAAAACTATCCTAACGGAAAAGGAACTATTTCCATCACATAAAAAAAATCCAAAGACAGTGGGACAAGCATGCCCATTATGTTAATATTTAAATAGAAGCCTTGACGAAAAGATAGGTTTCTAGCAATAGAATGTAATCAACTAATCATATCTAAACTTCAATATGGAATTATTTCAGATAGCCGATTATGTGTGGCACGTGTTCAATTTGAGTTCAAATAACTGCTTATTTAGATTTTAGTTGAAAAAAGCAGAATTTAGTGAAAACTAAATTGGACATTTGCATCTTTCTCCTTCCTACCATATAAAAATCATGACGTTATGGTTGCCACATGTAGCAAGCATGTCCTTGTGTGTGTACATGGGCCAGTAGGATACTACTCTTAGCCCACTACCCACTCACCCACAGCCCATCCTTTGTCTCAAGCCTATCAACATCATGTGTCCTAGTGCCAACTACTCCCAAGTCCCACCATGCTGCCTATCCAATATGGTGACAAAAGTACAATAAAATTTGTACATTGAGGGACATTTCATATATGGGTAATAGTTAGCATTTAGGCCCTCATTTCAATCCCATTAAATTCAATTTTTCAAAAACTCAACCAAATAAACAATAGTTTATTGCATGTTCAAATATGACAAAGTTCTAGAGATGCAAATACATAATTAGCAAAAAAGAGAAGTTCAATCTAGCACTAATCAGCACACATTGAATAGTATAATATCAGAAAGTTAGAAACCAAATTATGCAAGTAATATAATAAAAAAACGTTCTGCAAAAACAAACCTTTATGGAGACGTAATTCTCCCGGGCTTTGCTTCTTAGCAGGAGGTCTCCCATTTGTATTTGCCGCCTCTTCCTTCTTCTGTCCCTTTATCTTAAAGAGGTTCAACATCTTCTGTGAAACAAGAGAGAAAAGCTTAGAATGAAGAAATAAAAAGCCATTCTTTGTGACAACATAAACAACAGTGACATATTAATACAAGAAAAGAATCCACTTGAAATAAAGGATAATTTTACATGCAAATAACTACAAAACAATGATGAAACAGAGAATAACTACTTCAGTCAGTTATCACAATAAGGAAATTTGCAACCTCAGTTTCTTTAATCATTGCAATAGGGAAACCTGCCAACCTCTTCAGGCCTGAATGCTTTTAGCAGCCATCAGGCATCCACATCAATTTCTCTTATCCAATATATTAAATCAGTAAGTGGGCCATAGTTTATTCCTAGACCCTAATAATAGGTGGAATCTCTTAAAGACAGTCTAAATTTTTGTAAATTAGGTGAGACACAATCATATCATCGTACCATTGAACAGTAAAAAAACCCCATGATAAATAAACCCCATGGTTGAGTTGAAGCTCAACATATAAAAAACGAGAAACACCTACCACTACAGGACCTGTTGACAAAACATATTTGTACTAAACATTGACAACCTGAGTTCAGAAGAGGAAAAAGCAACCGCACAGCTTCATTAACTTAGTGTTGAATAACCGATAGTAAGTACTACTCCTAAAATCAAGAGTTCAATTCATTGAATTCGTAGTATAAAAATTCCAACAGAAACCAACAAATATACTAAAGCATAGAGGTGTCTACACATTACACAATGAGATAAGAGTATGTAAAAGTCTCTTATTCTAAAGAGCCAATAAACCATCTTCATGCTTTCATATATTACAGAGTGAATTATAAAATCTATGAACTAAAAAAAGTTCTCCTTAAGCCTCCATTGTTTCCAGGACCATGCTCGTTTTTACCAACAAGGTGACAAAAACCCAACAAAAGTTGCAAATGCTAACCCTAACAAGATAGTTTAACTCCGGATTTCAGTCAGTAAAGCTGCGGCAGAAAAAAAAAGTGGTTTTAAAATCAAGAATCAGCCTATCAGCAAAGGAATTAACTTTGGATCATCGGTTAAAGTTGCACCAAATGATCAGCATTACTACGATTCTCCTACATCCCCAACTATTCACGTTCCTAATAATAATGAAACTAAAATCTCCAATTCCCAGTGCGCCCCCAATCTGAAAAACCTAGATTTCCTGGAAACCCACCAGATGAATCCAGCAACCACAACGGGAAACGAAAGCTTCATCAAAATTGAACCAAAAAAACAACTAGGACAAGAACAATAGCAGATTAAAACCCTCCCCCCTCATGGCTTCTTTACCCATGATCAACCGGCCAAAAAAAAAAGGAAGAATCTTTTCCGCAAGAAAGGAGATGCACCGTACGAAGCGCCGGTCGCCGATGGACGACAAGGAGGAGGGAAGAGCCCGCCGGAGTGATTCGTCGTCGTCGGCGGCGGAGCAGTCTGCGTCGGCGGAACGCCCGAGCAGAGCAAAGGTGCTGCCTTTTTGCGCTGTGCGGGAGAGAGTTTGGGCCTTTTGGGCTCTATACAAGAAAACTATATAAAAGAGTGACAGAGAGAGAGAAATCAATTGGAGAAAAATTCGGAATATTAGGCCGACTCGCTTTTCTCTAGATCTCAAGATGCGACCAAATTATTCACGTCTTTTCAGTTTTCACCTAATCACGGACGACACAACGTTACTATTTTGCGATGTGATTAAATTAAAGAGATTTAATCTAAAGGCGTGATTTTTTTACGTCTCTATGATGTTCGGTTTCTGTTCTTGATCGTGCGTATAATTGGAGATGGACTCGAACTCATCTTCAGACTATGGTCTGGAAGTCTATTACATTTCGAATCAAGTATAATGGCGATTTACTGATTAATGGCGATTTACTGATTGGTAGTAATACACGAGATGTGTTTAATTTTCGTACTCCCTCCGTCCAGGATTACAAGGGAGATATTCCCCCTTTTTAGTAATTAAGAAAGAAGAAAAGATACAGAGACAGGAGAAATACACATTGATATATTTAATGAGCTGCAAAATATAATCATTTGGAGAATAAACTGGAGTTTTTGGTAGGTTGGCAATTAATCTAAAAAATCAGACCAAGTTGACATTAATGAGTTTATCAGAGCATATTTTTCACCATTTCTAAAAAATGACGACACTTACACACATTATAGTTTTAAACTCAAATTTCAAACATGCCGTCAGAATTAAACAGACTCCTATAAATAACCATGAGCTTATTTGCCCTAATCTTTCTCCTTCTTGCTCCCTGGTTATAATCGTTCTCCTTGCTCCCTGGTTCTGATACTCCTATTCAAATGATACAATCAGCAGCAATCCTATTTGTAAGTTCAGTAGCATAACCACCAATCCTCCATGATGTCTAGATCCTGTAGCTGCGAATCGGGATCATGCGGCTGCGAATCGGGCACGAATTCGTCGTCCCCGACCTCACAGGTGTTTCCTCCACCACCATCTTCCTCATCGGAGTCAGGGATGAAAATGAACTCGTCGTCGCCCCCATCATTTGTATCCTAGACAAAATCCACTCCTTCTGGACAAAGTGCCACGCCACTTCTCGCGATAGCGAGCCTGCAGCACCATGCGGCGCTGGTTCTCACAGCCCCCGGACTCCAACCCTGGACTAAGCCGCTGCACCTCGCTGCGTGCATCTGAGCCACATCTCTCCAACACCAACACGGGCATCTGTTCCACTGGGACAGCACCCTCCATGGCCACTACCGCCCCATAATCACCTGATCCGGCTATTGGCAGATGGTACCGGGGAGGAAAGGTGGAAAGGAAGGTGACGACGGATCCCTTCACGGGGAGGGGTGGCAGGAGGACGGGGAGGAGCGGCGCGAGGGGCGCCTCGCCGCATCAACTCGAGGAGGGAAGGTGGCGAGGGGTAGAGTGTTGGGCACCGACGAGAGGGAGGGAATAGGTTTGGAGCGTCGGGAGGCGTTGCCACCAGTGGAGGAAGGCGGATAGGGCTGGAGAAGTCGGCAAACAGCCACTACTGGGCGAGCGGAGGTGGATCTAGAGCGTCGTGGCCACCGCTGGGAGGAAGGAGCGAGAAACAGCGTCGGTGCCGCTGGTGCGTGAGGAAAGAGGATAGCACGTGAGAGGCAGAGATTTTTTTCTTGTATATTTTTCCGATTTCGATACGAGCGGTGTGGACTGGATTTTCTTTCCGCATACTCCGTACTACACGTGATTTCCTCCGCATTTCTTTTTTCAGATGGGAACACTGATCTCTGTTGTACTGTTGTCTTGGGATAACCAAAATCCCATATAATCTTGGACAAAGCAAGAGGCCATTATCCTCTATAATCCTGGACGGAGGAAGTACTATTTACACCTTTGCGGGCCCAACTAATACATGCATGCCCCTAGCTTGCTAACGCAACTTAGATTATAATACGTATTTATTATACAAATTTCACGCGGAATATGATAGTATACAATTACTTGGTGAGCACGTTTTGTTGTATTGCGTGCATATAAAGAGACGGGCCAATCAAGGATATTTTTGTCCGTATTTAACCTAGAATGATGAAATCGTGAACATGGAGTCATGGTTTAGATTGTTTAGTATCTTGGTCCACCCATGTGTATACACTAGCATTTTCAGTTGGCGTAAGAATATTTAATTTACTTCTAAAACTGCAAACTTCTTGATCTTTCTAAGGAAAAAGTTTGATAATACTTTTAGGCAATACGAGACATGATCGAACATCCTTACTTAAGGGAACGCTAGCTTACACTACACCACCAACTGTGCCCTTATTCTTGTAACGTTCCGATCCATATATCCTCCTCTATGATTTCTTTGATCCCCACTCTTATGTTTTTGTCTCTCACCTTTCTGTTACGTCTACCTCCCTCTCTATACAAGCTTTCTCCCTTCCCTCTTCTCAAATGGTGCATCTCTCTCCTCCCTTCCCTCTGTGATACCCTCTTTTTAGATGGATATTTCTTCTTATCTCTATAAGAAATAAGAGGAAGAAGAAGGCAATTCTAGAAAGTTATATTTTTTTGCATTTGTTTCACGGTCTTGTCGCATTATTTATATTATCGTGTTTGAATGTTTCACTTTCTTTTGTTTTTGATGTTTTATTTATTGTTTTTAGAGATGTTGCAGTGATTTCTGGATGTTGCATAACTTTTAAATTTCTTGCATATTTTTCTTGATTTGTTGTGCTTGTTGCATTTCAATGTTTCAATCCTTTTGTTTTGATGTTGCATCAATTATTTTAAGTAATTTTACTAAGTTTGGATGACACATTTTTTAAAAAGAAATTTTTTCATGTTTCTTGTGTTGTTTAGCATCTAAGTTGTAAATATTATATCAAACTTCCCAAGAAAGAAATGGCATAACTAAAGTACTCTTTCCAAGTATTACATTAGCCATCTAATAAAACATTTTGCCGTTCGACAATACGTCTTGTATCGGACTACAAACCATGTTTGTGTCTAAAAAAACTGTGGATTAGACTTGTCCAAACTTTGCCTATTAAGCATAAATTGTTGAAAGAATGAGTACATGGTATGCAGCTCAATTAGAGGACCGTGACAATGAATCTTGATGTGATGTCACAAACACAAGTACAACATCATTACATTTTGAAGTTGATTTAGAATTTCTTCTTCGTAGTTTATTTTAGGTTTGCTTTTATACCGCAAATAACACATACCTAAAAATTTTTATTCCAAAATTATTTCTTTTCTTACTTAAATGCCATTTATGGCTTATTAGATATAGGGCGAATGATTAGTCTGTTTCTTTCTTAGCCTATTTCTTAGCCTATGACATGAGCCGTGCTATATGCTAGAACGCCATGTCCCATAATTATGTAGCCAATCAGTTAATCCAATATGTATTTTCACTAGTTTTGCAGTACTCACCCCTTAAACCTACAAACATATCAAAATGGAGAGGACGATTATGCACAATGTTACTTAAAAAAACACGAATGATCTAATATTAAATAAGGTGATGCTTCAAACCTAGATCAGCTAACCCACCATCTTGTAAAGTTAGCTGGAAGATCACTATATGTTTCTCAGCAATTTTGCGTAACATGTAAAGAGAGCGTAAGAACGTAGCTAATAAGAATGCTCAATCAGCTAAACTTACAGCCTATTGTGCACCATGACAAGCTAGCACATGCAGGTTGATTATAACTTCATTAATTAATCGAGCTCTCTTTCGTAGAGAAACAAAGAAGTCCTGAAAACAGTCGAACTATACTCTAATCGACACTTCGGCGGAGGCATAATCAGCTAAAGAGACCCACTAATGGTATGCGGGTAGAGACATGGATGCATCATTCCATCAATATTACGCACATACAAATACGCTTTCAACATAAATTTAGTGGGTTTGGGATGTATCACTGGTTTTTATCTCTTCAAGTATGTGTTAAGAAATGTACTCGTGGATACTTGAGTATGATTTGTGTACGCAGTGGTGTGTGTGCATGTACGTCTTTTGGGTGTGTGTGTTTATTTTTTTTGCCACCTTTCATTGTACATTTTCTATGGGCCCTTTTCTCTTCAGCCCACATCCTACAGTCGCTTATTATCCAGAAACAGCCCAGGGCCTGCATCCGCCTATTAAAATCTCAGGGCGTAAAAGCACTCTGATGTAGTGTGCTGGAAACCCCAGCGCCGTTGTGGTTTATTTTCTTTTTTTTAAAAAAACTCAGTACATATCATATACAATGCTAAATTTGCTTGTTAAGTTGCTAATGTGATTTCATATGGACAAATCGCTCGAATTGTCAAATGATAATTACTTGCGTGATAGTATATCATACTAATAAGTATACGTGATCAGTGATGTTCCCTTTTTTTTGCCGGGAGGCCAGTGCAATTCCCTTTTAGCTTGACATATATTTCCTCCATATATGAATACTTATTCCCTCACTATTTATGCTCATACTCAAATCCAGTACTATCCTCTGTTTTCCAGAAAACAAAAATGGGACAGGATAAGGGACGAACTATCCATCCTTGGCTCCATGCCAAGTGATCCACCTTCCGCAACGCCTGGTGTCCATCATCACAAATTCACTGAAGCAAATCAAACACTGAACTTGTTGGGCAAAAATCAAATATCAAGCAAGCATTTTCACTTGCTAGTTGGATAATCCGAGCCACCGTTGATGCTTCAGATTGTATGTATATGGAGCAATGGAGGTTAAGGTTTTCAAGAATCTGAACCGATGCTCGATAAATGTGATTACACACTGTGATCACTTGAGGAGATGAAAGCACTTGACAGAGTGAAGTCTTGAATTTAAGATCCTCATAATCAGTCTGAACTGAAGGCAGCACTACGAACAATCACCTCTCCTCAAGCTTTGCAGCAGCTTTAGGTAGCCATGGTAATCTGGGTTTATATACCTAAAGGGGAGATTATCAAGATAGCATGTGAGGAACTTTTGTCGATGAAAGCAAACTACTCATAGAACAAGGAATTTTCATTTTTTGGATGCGAGGAATAAAAGAAGAATATAATATGCACGTGATACCCATGACGGAAGAGGAAGTCAATAATCACAAGGTTGCAATTTGGCTTGAAAAAATGTGTCCTCCGGATAATATTTGCAGCATGTGGTACAGGGATTAATCTGAAGCTATCAACCTCTCCATCTGCAAGAGTTGGTAGAAGATTCGTTAAATATTTTCATGCTAGAGTACCATTTGTAGACAACAGAGAAATATAGCATGGTTAGGGTCAAGTTTTTGTTCTGCCAAATGTGAATGTTTACCTTCATTATTAGGAACAAAATCTGGAGGAAGTTTAAGGTCATAGCAGAAGAGAACATCCCTTTTGTATCTAAACCCTTCAATATCCATGTAAGAGATCGCTCCAACAGAGGTAGCACTAGCAAACATGGCATTATGAGTTAAGACTATGGGTACTTGCACGGCAAACACAATGAAGATCACAGTCAAATTTATAATTTTTCAGGCAACAGTGATCATATTACTTGCTTGAGATGGATCTTGGGATTCCGGCTTCCTCCTCACATTCCTTGATAACATTATCTTCACAGGAGATTCCATATGGCTAAAAGTTTTCAAGGGAATCAGTGTACCAATCAATGTAAGTTAACAGCTAGCTATTCAGTTTCACAACAGAAAAACAACAGGTCAGAGCGAAGCACTGAGCCACACATTTGAGACTAACACATCCCTACCTGTTTGATTGAACTGACTTTTTGACATAAAAGACAGATTAAAACCCTTTAGAGAAACTTTATATGAACCCTAAAGTGGCCACCTATTCATGCAGCCTACATCATTATAAATAAGAAGTACTCTCACTGTCCCAAAATATAACAAATCTTTAGCACTCACGATTTTTTCCAAAATATAACAACTTCTCCACCAACATTCCTTTCCCAACCAAGCACAACCCTCACTTTTTGCACCTACCTCCACTTCTCAATCAATCACAACATCTCCTATTTAATTCTACCAACTTTATTAATAAATGTGTCCAACTCTAAAACTTCTTATATTTTGGGACGGAGGGAGTATGATATTACAATTTACTGTCCCCACAAGCCAGCTGAAATTTCTCATCTAAGCTTTACCAAGAACATCAGATTAGCATGTAAATAATTGTCGAGATGCCCCAAAACGTTAAGAGCAAAATAATCATATGGACAAGAGTTTAAGGCAATTTGAGGCACATCATTTGCACGTAAAACAAAAATCCAGCAAGAACATGGATGTTACGTTGCCCAAAGTATGCTGAGACTTTCG
Organism: Oryza punctata; assembly: GCA_000573905.2. Classification (NCBI taxonomy): domain Eukaryota; kingdom Viridiplantae; phylum Streptophyta; class Magnoliopsida; order Poales; family Poaceae; genus Oryza; species Oryza punctata. The sequence goes on from CM002496.2 coordinate 14,329,007, forward strand.
TTTCCATATATCTGATATAGCTGGTTATGACCACAATGTTCAGAAGAGAATGAAATGTTATCATAGATTAATTCTTTTGGAGATTATATGCATTATAAATATTATAGTGAAAAATGAAGTTCGATCGCTGACCCAGTGGTACAACTGGTGACCAGTGACCTACCAGACACTTCAGCCAAGTCAATCCTAGGCTGGATCTGAGAATAATCAACTAGAAGCTTAAAATGTTACGGCCTGATATGTGCACAGTTCCCCTTTAATTGTTTACGAAGGAACGAAGGCATCAAAAGGCCCTATGCAATTGTTTTAAAGTTTCATACTTTACTACAACAAGATGATACCTGAAAAATAATTACTGCTAATAAGATGGACCAAAAAAGAGGGTGGTGGAAATGCACACCAGGCCACCAGCAACAAGATGATCAAGCATTCCTGGAAAGGTCTGCTTCGTATCACTTCTCTTAGCGATCCAAAGAAATTTCTGGCCCTCCTTCTCAACATACCCATTCATATGAACTCCATAAGCCTGCCATATAAACATGAAATCTCATCAATAAGGATTGAGCACTTGGATCATATCAATTATCAAATAAAAATAAAAACAGTAAATTGCCACATGGCAGCTATGATTAGCAGTGAGCAGCTATTTGGGATGTAGAACACTTCCCTACAATTCACTAACATATGTAGATAGGTGACACTACTGGCATAGGATAGATTTCCTCTCAAAAACAAGGAAGCATGACAGAGAACCTTTATACCAAAGTAGGGAGCAGCAGCACGTTCCAGAGAGAAGTACACAGGCATGCCATAAGATGATGTTATTGGATAGAGCTGTTAGATTGCAAAATATTATTAGAACGAGATTATAAAGAGAAAATGTAAAGTCTCCAATAAGGCCCTAATAGAACAACGAGAATATTTTTAAAAACTACTGTGGTAATTCTACTGAAAAATGCAGGATCCAACATTCGGCATTCGGCAAATCAATAAATGCATCAGAATTGAAAATCAAGCGTGTTGATAAAAGAATCAAATGACTTGGATACTGAGTTGTGGTAAGTACCTCATTTCGAATACCTGGAATCAGATCTCCTAGGCTTTTTATGACACTTCCAACAGCATTTGTTCGTTCATCTGGAGTCCTTAGAGATGAATGGAGAGTCACATGTTCAACATTATTGCTTCCATTGCTGCCCGAGGCAATGGTAAAAACATCATGGAAGTCTCTTAGGTGTTCAACAAAACTGAAATTGGCATGAATGGGATAAGCACCTTGTATCTCACCCTAAAATATACACTGAATCATGAATATTGTAATTGTGATAAGTAGTAAAATATCCTCATAGTCCACACTGCCAATGCAGACACTGAATCGCAAATAATAAAACTTTGTGCTCGTCATGGTATGAGCTTTACCTCATACAGACAAAAATCTCAAAATTTCAATACAAAACATACATTTACACTTACTATGTGCACAAAAACAACGACTAGATGCAGAGATGTGAAATTTGTACAAGTAAACATGCAATGAAATCTTGAAAAAAGATGCATCCAGTTCAAATAATCGAGCCATAATCAGTTCAACCATAACATTTTAGGCTACAATGAGACAGTTATGTGGTTGTGGTGTGGCCATTAGTTACGATTACACATGTTCCGCCGTATCTTTCATATGTATACCCTCATTTTCAGGGATATTTATATCTGTTTGGCTGGGTTGGTCATAGGCTGAAAAGCAGAGTTCTATCCGATCAAGGATTATACTGACACCGGGACATGGAGTTGACACAAGGACTAGTTCCTCACGATTCGCAAAATTTGGAAGACAGAATTCGAATTATGAACGAATTAGTCTCAAATTGGAATATAACTGCACTCACCCTTGGTGGATATACCCCACAACCTGATCCTCCACCATGAACTCCACGAACTCCCCCTTTTTGTCCTGCAAACCCCAACTAAATCCACACCTGAGGCGTTCAAGCACGCGAGATTTTTAACCCGGTAGGGATAAAAACTCACCATTCCTCGGTTGCAGGTGTCGACCTTCCGGAAGTACCCGGAGAGGTCGGACTCGTCGCCCCGCCCGCCGTCGGCGGCGACGCGGAGGGCGTCCTCCCAGCCGAAGCTCGCGGCGGCTGCCGGTGGCGCCGCGGCTGAGGAGTAGGCGGAGAACGGGAGGCGGCGACGCGCGAGGAGTTGGAGGCGGGAGGGGGAGCTCCGGCGAGCGGCTGCGGCGGCGGAGAAGGAGGCGGCGGCCATAGCGGCCATATCGCTGGCAGTTGGCTCGCTTATTCGGTTGGGAAAAAAAATGTCAATAATAAAATAGTGAATACCTGCCACTATTTTGCAGTAATGTTTCAAAAATGAAATTTGAAGTTTGAATTTTGTTTTTAAGCCAATTCTTTTTATTTCTTGGTTGAATATTAACGTATATAATAATTAAGATCTAAATATAAATCAGTTCAAAAAAACTCTAAATATCATTTTATTATCAATTGCTATCAAGTTTTTGTTGGGGTTTATTTCTACCATTTTTGTTGGGGTTTAAACTTGGTAGTAGAAAAACGTTAAAAAATTGAAGGATTGAATCTTATAGAAAAAAATTCCTAGGATTACCTTCAGAATAAAGGATTAAATCCTATATTTTCTCTGAAATTCCAATGGAATTAACGATCCTATGAGACTTTACACGAGCCTCAACCTCTTGAAATATTTCCTTCAAATATCTCTCTCTTATCCGATTCCGTTTTTGCAAAAGTTCCATTTTACTATGGTTTACTAAAATGACCATTCCATTTTGCAAAAATTCTGTTTTACTATGAGACTTTACAGAAAAGTTTTTACTATGGCTTAATAAAATGACCATTCCATTTTGCAGTTTTCTGCTTTGCACTAATATTCCTATTGAAATCTTTTTTTTCTATTTCTCCATTTTTTGCATGTGTTTTAAAGGAGCCCAGAAATCATAGTTGTGATTATAGACAATTAGCTCAAAATTTGAATGTTTCTTTGATCCACTATTGGAATATATTTAGTCTCCGCACACTAGTGCAGATCCTCTCATCTGTGACGGGCTGTAACATAACGGGATTTTACGGGCCGTCAAAATAAAGTTTTAGATCTTGATGAGTTATTCAACTTTGTTGTTGATAACTTTTTCAGTTAAAATCATCTAGTATTTGAAAATATTGTTTGAAGTTATCATATTTTTAAATTCAAATTCAAACTGTTCAAAAAATATTATATAGAAAAATGACCAAAATAAAAATTATAGATCTTGATGAGTTATACAACTTTGTTGTTGATGAATTTTCCAGTTCATTCACTAACAAAAAAATTCTATTTGAATTTCTCAAACTTTGAATTTCAAATTTCAAATTGTTCAAATAGAGTCAGATGGAGAAATGATCAAAATAAAAATTTTGCACCTCGATGAGTTCTACAACTTTGATTTTGGTAACTTTTCCATTTGAAATCATTTACTAACCCCATTTTTGTTCGAAGTTGTCAAATTTTGAAAATTCAAAATTTGAATAGTTCAAATGAACTTATTTGTACAAAGGACCAATACAACAATTGTAGGTATCGATGAGTTATACAATTTTGTTGTTTGTGATTTTTACATTTGACACACAAAAATTGACCTAAAATTAAATTTAAAGTTCTCATAAATTGAAAATAAAAATACCACATAAATTGAATATAAACATTTCATATGGAAAATGGAAAACTACTCATCGGTGACGGGTGTTATTTAATACCCGATAGAGATAGGTCATCTCAATCGGGGATGTGAAATATGTGATCAAAATGGATGTTATATGAATGTGGTTGTGTTAAATATATTGATGGTTGTGTATGTAAATAAATGTATATGAATGTGTGATATTGGGGTGTGACATCCTGGTCTAAGACTTAATAGGATTAATAGGCCTAAGACTTAATAGGATTAATAGAATACTCATACCAAAAAGTTACAACTACTTTTCCGAAAGCCGATCTCCAAAGAATTTTGATGTTAAGCGGATAAGACGGGCTATAGTTTGACTGGTCGTCTGGGTCAAAGCTATCAGTGACGGACTTTAATTAAGACCCGATTGAGATAGCTTCATCCGTGACGGCCGTTTGCCCGATTGAGATAACTTTTCACATCTGTGACCTTTAGGTTGTGACGGACGCCATACCCGATTGAGATGGGGGGTTACCGTTCTAGTGGCAATCTGTTATAGTGAAACCCACTATTATCTTCCTAGATAAGAGAAGATATACAAAGTAATTACGAAATAAAATAAAAAAATACATTTCAACATAAAAATCATTAAAACCCGTAAACCGGTATCTTAGTCAGGGTTTTAATAGCTGGGAGATATCAAATATCTTCGTTTAAATGGGTGTACGTGGACTTATCCTAAATTTTAAAAAATAGGGGTGAATACCCAATAAGGTCTCTAAAGTTTCACTTCGGGGTCAGTTTAGTCCTTGATAATTTAGCTTGTCAAACAAGTCTTTGGAATCATCATTTACCTCAACATAGTTCTTTGACCCATAGGGCACGGTATGTGAACGTGCCACATCATCATTACATACAAGGGTAATAATTTAATGACATATATCTACCCCTTATATATACCATAATGTTATAATAAAAACACTGCAGCATAGTTCAGATGGATATACATGCTCATCGGTTGCGCTCCCATGAACCAATCAGTGGTATATTCCACTTTAACCTTTGACTTTGATTTTACCATTACTTTGTATAGTATTGAGGTATTCATCCCTGAAACATACTCTTACTGTCGATATCTTTTATTTTGAAAGCAACATCCTGTGGAGGAAGGCTCTTGTGCTAAATTTTTTTTTCAGTTCCTCTCCTTTCAAAATTCTTCGGATGTTCTTTTTGTTTTGATTAATGAAACCGGGAGTCCCTGAATTAAAGGAAAAACACATGGTTATGATGTGCTTATGGTCTTTCCTGTTGGAGCAGGTCTTCATAGATCTTTAGCAGTGCTCAGCGACTACACGAGGTTGTCTATGAGCTCCACTAAATGGATATGTCTCCAATCACAGTATAAGAGGTTCAGTTTTTTGTTCTCTACTTCTCTATATCAGATTGGAAATATTTCAATTGCTTTCATTTTGTTGCCATTATTTTTGGTTTTCATACATGCCTGTAACAAGTAATTCCTCATTTTTTTTCTCAAAGAATATAAACATGTCTCACTTATGATACCAAATTTATGATCTATATACTGAATTCTTTTTAATGGAATCCCTTATTACTAACAATAAATTCTACTCAATGAATGTGACGCAGTTATAGTGATGGAGTTAGAATAGAACTTAGGCTGTGCTCTTCCTCCCCTTTTCCCAACTCACCTATCTCGTTTTCCGCGCGCACGCTTTTCAAACTGCTAAACGGTGTGCTTTTTACAAAAAGTTTCTATACAAAAGTTGTTTAAAAAAAATCAAATTAATCTAATTTTTTTAAAAGCTAATACTTAATTAATCACGCACTAATGGATCGCTCCGTTTTCCGTTTTTACTGTGCATGAGGGGAACTCCAGCAACGAACGCAGCCTTAAAGGTTGTGGATATGATCTGCATGATATTATCTGATGAAAACTTCTTACAACTATTGTTCTGTCCCTTTTATATATTTTACCATTACGATTGAATCAATATCTCAGAATGGACAAAGGCATATATCCTCTACAAAGAATGAGGTTTCAAGGGATGTAATTGTCCATGTAAAATCAAAGAAGAAACAATCTTTGCTGGTAAGTAAATGCACCGTTTGCTACGTTGACTGGGATATGCTTGGTGAACAATGATGTTGTCTGCTACTCTGCTTGTACATCTAGGTCACTGAACTACCATTCTATTATATATGAAGCAATATTTTCAATGTGTAAAATACCCCAGGTCATGTTCATGTTCGCTTTTTGTTTGCAGCTATTGTTTTTTCCCCCAAGTTCATGATCAAAATCTCACTTCATATATGTTAGGGTGGTTGCCATATCCAATCCTTTGGTTTTGTTGTTTCTTGTACATCCACTGATATTCGAATTTTTTAGGTTTAGGCACAGGTTGATTGTTTTAATACAGTTAGATTTATATCATTTGCAAATTAAAATTCATGTAAAAATACACCTATCTGAACCAGCATCTTCAATCTTCCAAAGAGTTGTTACTTCTTTAGTGTAGCTAGGAATCTTTTAGAGCCAGCAAATCTAATTACATTGAGTGTTTGTTATAAACAATATATTTCAATCACTAATATAACTCTAAATTCTATTACGTGTTTGCCAATGAGCCCAGGTAGTTGCCCGGGGTTACCGGGTGGTGGCTCCACCTCTGACTTCATTCATAATTATGGTCTGCTCCATTGACTTTACAGGATGCGCATCCTTCTGTTAGTGCTTGCATGAAACTGAAATAAGTAGCAGCCATGTTGCATTGGAAGACATCTGTTAGTGCTTGCATTCAGTAAAGCATGTCTTGTTATTCATTTGCTTACCTCTTTTGTGTTTCTTCTTCTGATGCTTAGAAGACAAAAAACAAGCGTGTACAGACTACGGAAAGATAATAAACCGAGCAGGGTGATCAAGATTACATGGTCCTTCTTTTGCCCTGAACATTGCAAGAGATATTGATTTACATAAAGTGAATGAATCAATTCTACGGTCTCAAAGATTGAGCTCCTAATTTTTCTTTAGATGGGGTGTGACTCTGAGTTAGATTCATGTAGATTTTAAGTTGCCAATATGATCAGCTAAACTATATGACAAGATTCATCTGGATATCTGAATTCTTCAGTCAGCATATCATACTATATGACAAGCAGAATAGTATGCAATCTTCTGTTTTCTATTTCCAAAGTGCAGGTCTTCTTCTCCTTCAGTAATTTTGCTTCATGCCTATTATTTTATCATTGTAATTATTTACATAATGTTGGTTATTTTTAATTTTATAGTACATGACGATATTTTTTTTATCTACCCTATAATTCACCAATTGGAACTTACACCTACATTACTCATTCATTAAATCCAACACCCCAAAATCATCCGATCGAACGGCTATAAGTCGTCACGGGACCCTCTCTCGCCCATGCGCCTCCCCGATCCCCTTCGCTCTCTCTTTCTTGCACAACCGCCGTCGTGGCCCTCCGCATGCACGAGTCGCGACACCGCCGATGAGCCCGTTGCTCTCCTCTCACTCTCGCGACACCGCCGACGAGCCCGCGTCCCCATCGACGTCAGCCGTTGCATCTACGCCGTCATCGGTAGCCACATCCACGGAGCCGTCAGCTGCCGTATCCCCATCGACGTCAGCCACCATCTACGCCGTCGTCGGCCGCCGCATCCACAACACCATCAGCCGCCGCATCCTGACGCCGTCGGCGCCATCCACGACGTCGTCGGCTGCCATATTCACCACGCCGTCAGCCGCCACATCACCATCGACATCGGTCGCTGCATCTACGCCGTAGTCGGCTGCCGCATAAACGACGCCGTCGACCGCCGCATCCCCAGCGACGTCAGCCGATGGCATCGTGATTTGGGTGAAATGAATCCTCATTCAATCTGAGTGGATTATGCTAAGCATATGTCATCCTGCAGTGACGCATAAGTGAATAATAGTGAAGATTAGTCTAAAACCATGAAGGATGTTAAGCATGTGGTATCAAGTTTCATTCAGTTGCTGGAAATAAAGTTTCTAAGAAATAGGTGATTAACACACCTGAAATTGTATATAGAAAGTTTGTGAATAGTCAGGTTATATAAGTGTCATGTCATGTAATAGAGAGATGAATAATGATTTCCATTGCTTGTTGATAGCATACTTTGCAGAAGTAAGAAAAATATTGTTAAAGTTAGAATGTTGCTATTAGATGATACTATAATTTTCTGAAATTCAAAATCAACTAAAACATGAATGCTTTTCTTATACAATTGACTTTCTTTAATGTGATTTGTTGCCGGGAAGTGGTATTTAATGTTTGTGTTATAACTCAAGCAAGGATAAGAATATGTAGCTTCAACGGTAATGTTTAGTTTCTAGAATTGGATAGGCCAGCTGATTAAAGGAATAGGTTGAATTAAAAAAAATCCTTTCAGTCCCCTACATTCACTGTTTACCCTTTAGTCCCAAGAGCTATGTAGCTTATGAATGCTTGTAGGGCCATCTATGTTGTCATTCCACAGTAAACAGGAATGTCGTTAATGTTTTGGAAACAATTGCAACATATGTGTTCCTTTTCTTTTTAAATTGGAAATGATCTGCTAATTATCCAAGAGTTTAATTAAACCTTGTGTAATCTCTTGTTATGGAATATATAATATCAATATTTTGATGCGGTTAGAGTATCTTGGAAAAACATCTTTGCACCTTATCTGATTAGCTGATTAGGGTAACTAAGTAGCCAACCTATGCATTGTACAACTACTTTTATTGATTATTTGTTGAAGACCCATATATATTAGACTAAAAGAACGTTCTTTTCCATAAACCTTGCAATTTTTTAATGCTATATGCTCCCTTACCAAAACATATATTATTTAGATGTCTTTTAGTCATTTCATTTACAATATCCACTGTGGGTTCATCGTCACAGTGATCGAGCCATCGTGCCACCGCTGTCCTAAGTACTTAAAAAATGCTGTGTCTAACTTCATTTACAATCGATAAGGCTGTTAAGCACTTAAAAAATTGCTCTGTCTAACTTGCTGATGTCCTAAGTTAAAGCTAAGGGTGATCAATTTAGAGAGAATAAATATATTTATGTGGGAATTTTAGTATTTGGTAGATTATGTTAAAGACAAGTGGTAACTCATTCCATTGCTTGACATGAGCAACATATTGTTTAGAACAGCTTAAGCATACTAGCAAGGATCGTTAATTTTTATGTATGGTTCCTGATCAGTTAGGAAGTCCTATACTCCTAGAGGCGATATGTCCATCAATATGTCATTTTTTTGATAGAGAGGGGTGACTGAGCAGCCAGGCAAGCATCTGAAATCTGAAAAAATTAACAAAACATCTGACTTCTGAATTTTTAGAAAATGAGACTAATGGCTGGTCATTCTTGCCTGGCTAATGAGACTAATGGCTGGTCATTCTTAGCTAGGAGAAGGCCATCCCTGTTCCCCTAAATAATTCTTAATTTGACAATATCAGTATGCTCTTGTCTGATGGTCATTAAAAAAAACTCTATTGACATGATTTTATAAGTTTGAATGTACACGCTGACTGAAAGTTTATTGGATACATGTGCTATTAAGAAGTACAAGTTTGATCGTACATGCTGACTGAAATTTAAAATAGTATAAGAACATTTTATTTGTTTCTTCTGATAGGTGTAAGTTTCTTTGGAGAAGGAGATATTACGCGCTGCTTCCTCCATCGACGCTGTGCTGTCTCCTCTGCATCAAGTGTCACCGCCGCGTGTGCCGCCACCATTCTCCGCCAGCAGACCACTGCTACCCCGCCTCGGTCTGCTTTGCCGAAGGGTATATAAATCCTCCACCCCCACCGTCGCCCGCCTCCTCCTACACAGCTACCACGGTCTCTCCTCCACCGCCCACAGTTGCCTGCCTCCTCCTACACACTTCTACTATGCAAATGCTAAGTTATAGGGTAGATGCATTCTAGATCACACTTCTCTGTTTTCATGATTTTGCAGTGATGCCTGCCACCGTCCCCTTCGCTGGTGCTCTGCTGCCACTTGATCGTGGTCTGCAACCATCACCCTCTCTCCGCTCCGTCGCCACTGCCGCCTCGGAGCTGCGTCGGAGGAGCATCTGGGTGCCGCGTCAGAGGCATGTCTGGCCGGGTCCGTCCTGTTGGAGTGCCGACAAGGAGCTTCACCACCGCCGCCATCTTCACCATCGCCAAAGAGTTCTCTCAGGTGTGAAAAGCACACTGAAATTTACATATATAATCAACATTTCATTACCACATGTCAAATCGCACTGGGAAATATGCATACCGGCAATTAAGCTGCTTATTTGGCATGGGTACCTATGTGGATATATTGACTTTGCAGTCAACACAACGTGTTTTCTTGGTTCTCTATATGGTGCGTGTAGATCAATATAGGCAGTCTGAATCAATATATTTTTCTGAAAGAAGCAATTAATATAATGCATATACTGAAAAGAATGGTGTGTTGTAATATGGCTGAAGTAAAAGTACATGGATTTTGTTATACTTTTAATTTAATACATGCCATTTGTTTGCTCTAAATTGTCCTTAGGATGCCATAGCTGGAACAAGCTTACTGTGTGTATGCAAAGGAGGACGCTTTTTTGTTAAACTATTAATTTAACATCTAATTCATATCAAAGTGTTTTTTAGGTTTTTATTCACTACCTCATGCTATGCACTCAATGGGCGGCCAGCTGACATGTGCCTTATGCGATGAATAGAAAAATCTAGATTTTTTAAGTACATAAGTGTTGACGAAAAATCCGCGCTCGGCTGATGGTGCTGGGACTGTGCTGACGCGGACCAAGTCAACGAACACAACAGCCTGGGAAATCTGCTTAGCTCCAGTGCAGGTCCAAAGATTGATAAGATGCGAGCGTGCCAGTCAGTTTGACCCTGCAACTGACAAGAACAGTAGATAAAACAACCGATCGGCTGACAGACTGATGGAGTAAATATAGCCGATGCCGATAGCAGCCGATAGAATAGCTCAGCCGATGTCAATGATAGCCGATAGCGATAGGGTTTTGAGCTATCAGCTATATATCCAATGTAGAATCTGATACTTCGAGCAAATAGACGATCGGCTGATAATAAATAACAACTCTTGATGTAAACAAAGGCAATCGGCTGATAATATGATGTAACAATAATATAATCCAATATAAACCAATCGACTAGTAATGATATGATAGAATAAGTACTGATCCGGAGGTTAAAACATACATCGCCTGAAGGTCCGATGTCATAAAATCCACAAGATTAGAGTAAACGGTGAAACCTCTGTCGCTATCGACTAACAATCTATATGCAATCCTTGTAAGCCGATGCAACGTCCAGATAACTCATCAGCTGAAACCCCGATGAAACCCTTATTGTAATCAAAGACAGGCTAGAGATTATGGTTCTAAGCACGACTAAGGTCGATGCAACTCAGAGTATGCAAAGAAACATAATATCTAGACAATCAAGCCTTTGACTAGTTTTCAGGGTGGTGGATACCTTAGCTAATCTAATCTAGTAAAGCGATTTAGCCGGTACCAGCATTAACCTAAAGCGAATAGCAGCCGATACAAGTAAATCGAGATACTAAGACTAGATTAACTAAGATATATGATAGATTAGGCGCTTACACTAACAAGATCAGAGAATCGAAGCCCTAGCCCAGCCGATGCAAGCCGCCATGACAAGAATAAACTCGTCGAAAAAGAAGAAAAGGTAAAAGGTGGCGATGCGCCGAATTGTATTGATCGTGGAGATAGATTACAAGGACCCCGGGTGTACATATTTATACCCTTGGGTCCATAAAGTCCTTGTCGGACAAGAAACAAACTTTCTAAAAGATAAAACAGAAACATAAAGTCCTTATCGGACACTAAACACACTTTTCTAAAGATAAAAGGAAACTAACAAACTATTTCTAATTAATAGATACAATTGCCTTTTTCGGACTCAATCCACACGTGGAAATCCTCATGAAGCACTTTAAACGGACCCGACAATGGTTCCAACATCCCCTTGTCGGAATCGGCTACATCGGCTTCCTTGTCCGATTCGATATCAGCCGATGCACACCGTAACCGATGCAGTTCCAAAGCCGATTTATACTCTGTTTCTGTTACTGATTTCCTTCCAAATCCGCTTCGGTCTTAACTCCGAATTCGATGCATGATTTACCAAATTTATCGGACACTAAACACACTTTTCTAAAGATAAAAGGAAACTAACAAACTATTCCTAATTAATAGATACAATTGCCTTTTTCGGACTCAATCCACACGTGGCAATCCTCATGAAGCACTTTAAACGAACCCGACAATGGTTCCAACATCCCCTTGTCGGAATCGGCTACATCGGCTTCCTTGTCCGATTGGATATCAGCTGATGCACACCGTAGCCGATGCAGTTTCGAAGCCAATTTATACTCTGTTTCTGCTACCGATTTCCTTCCAAATCCGCTTCGGTCTTAACTCCAAATTCGATGCATGATTTACCAAATTTGGTCGTTAACAATAAGCCAATTGAAAAATGAATGAAATTGTCCTAAGGGAACATCCAAATTCGCAACATGTGGAAATTAAATTTTCTTGTATATAATATAATTGCGAAAATATACTCGATTTTGTATGTATTGTACTTGTGAGAGACTAATAATCATCTTTTTTTTGAATAGCCTATTCAAAGCTGCACATTTAAAGGTGGTTGTGTTCATGGAGTCTAGCTGATCCCCATCCTAGTTTTCTGTTACCCTGCGTTTGAAGGTAAAGCATGCAGTTATTTTCCATTTCGATGCTACGTGTGTAACATACAATGTACTTATGCGGGTATGTCAAATGTATGACAACATTTAAAGATGTATGGGAGTGGTGGTGGATACTAACGTATGTTTATTGAGGAGGATCATACGTTTTATATAACTTTCACGTTTTATGGAATGGTTGTGGATTGGCATGTAAAGTTTTTGTACTTTGTATACTTGTATTGAGTGGATATGGTTTTCATACTTACAGTAAAGACGTGTTACTTTTGAGTTTGATTACTTCTTCATAAAACACATGATACTCATAATTTATGGATTAGGTATGGATCGAAAAGGATCTGCCAATAAAGATCGTGTTCCCTTAGATTTGACCAATGTTTCTTCAGGTGTTTTAACTTATCTCCTGCCTTTTACATCGTGTCCTGATCTCTATATACTCCTTTGGCATATATAAACTATTCGTATTGTTTTTTTAAAAAAGCAGCAACATCATCTCAAAATACACCTTTTTAATGACGCCCAATGTAAGGAAGAAACTAGCGCAAAACAACATGAATATCGCATATATAAAATGACATGAATAAGTGATGAGTATTAATCAACACCACAAGTGTCATATACTCAAATATATGCTCAAATGTAAAGATCCCAATTAAATGAAAGTGAATAACTTGGATCAAGTACATGCATAACTAATGTATAGGATTTGCTCCCCCTAAATGTATGCATACAAAATATTTTGTGTGAAGCAGAAGTATGCATAACTAGAGATAAAACATTGGGAGCTTACCTTATACAAGAATAGAAGGTATTGATCATATGTAGACATTAAGATGGAAGCATACCTTCATCATCTCCATGTTCTCAATGTGAAGAGACTAAACAAGATATAGCTCAAACAAAACATTAGTCTCAAATACATATGTCAATCACATGAAAATATTATATATGAATATATCAATATGTGCATATGGAGAGAAAGAGTGATACATATAGCTTGATCTCCATGCATTTCATCCTTGTGATTTAGGTCCACCATCAATGAACGTTTCTAGCTCAACTCATATGAAATCCGGGAATCACCTCCAACACATTCCACTTTCATATCCACATGAGACTAGTCAAAGAAATGCTTATAAAAACATTAGTCTCATATAATTGGATTTGTTATTAATCACCAAAACCAAAATAATGGCATTTGAACTTTCAATCTCCCCATTTTTGGTGATTGATGACAAATCCATTAATAATGATCACATTTGGATATGAAGGGTGAAGCCAATGATATAAATCAAAATGATAGGAATATTTGACAATTGATTTATATCCATGCATGACATGCTTGTGCATATGGTGCATGTTGGATGCTATGATAAATGATGGTATGCTTCTTTCAATACATGCACCAAATGAATGTGGGATCCTAGAATATTTTTCCCTTGTATATCGATGATCATATCAAATGTGGGATCCTCAAATATCCTCCCCCTTTTGGCATTAATCACAAAAAAGATTAGTATGAAACTGGAAGAGAGACAATTTTGCACAAGCAAAATAAGAACAAACATTTACAAGACCAAATAAAATTTTTAAATGGAAGCTCAAACCAAAATTTTTAGAAATGGTCAATTTAAGAAAAGCTCCCTCTTACTCTCAGAGTCTCGTCACTTAGACAAGAAGAATTAGAATAGATGTCATTTGTAGGAGGGAGTGATTGTGAGCACTTGAATTTTCTCTCGAAATGTACTATCAAGAATTTTCTCTACGATACGAATTTGATCAATGATACTTGAGAGATTCTTTGTCAAGTGTGTAAACTCGGCAATGGAATGACAAAGATTGGCAAATACCGAGTTCGAGATGATAAGGGATACTACCATTTTATATGGACACCATTTGTGTATGAAGTGTGAAATTGGAATCAAGGAATGGTAGTTGGCAATGGCGACAAGGATCAACTTGTATTTCAAAAGCTAAGGAAATGGAATATGTAGGTTGTCAATAAAAAAAATCCATTTGAGTTTAGGTTGGCTCAAATAATAGGTGTTTGAGAGCAAGAGGAGTTCATGCAAGAAACAAATCCAAAAGAGCTCAAAATTGATTTAACATTCACATAACATAGAGCTCACTGCATGAAACAACTTTTATTAAGCCACCAACTTAAATTTTCAATCAAAATGAAATCCACTTTAAAAATTTGAAGTATAACAAAAAGATACAACCAAGCAACTCTTGTAGCAACATAAAACTTGTGGAAATGAGCTCCAAAAAATATGCAATAAATCTTGGAGATAATTCATGTAATCATGCACAAGTTTTATTTTGAGAGTCTTAGCTCATATCTCAACCATATAGATGAAACAAAAATCACAAAATTTCAGCAAACTGAAATTTCATATTTTTCACAACTCAAGATGGGCTATGAAAAAACACACAAACAACGTCCAAATGAGCTGAATAAATTCAAACAAAAATCACCTGTAAGGTTCAACCATAGGGTAGCTCCTTCCAGTTTGCAAAGCATTATGAGATACAAAATTTACAAATTAGCCTACACGACCATGTTATCCATTCTACACGAAACACTATATTTATATCCCCCGTACTCAAAGATAATGCTAACTTATCTTTTTTTATTAATACAACTCACGTTATTTCTTAAGATGTGAGCTTTGTTTTATTATGAGCATATCTGTACTAATTAAAAAATTCAAAACGTGTCCTCCGTCCGTATATAACAAAAAAAAAGAGTGAAAAAAATCCAAATCTTATGGTAAAAGGGGTGGAAAAAAACACGGACAAAAGAAGTCCGATTTCTATCCGTATATATCTCTTCTCTTCTCTGTATCTCATCTAATCTAATCTAACTACTTAAATAAAAAGAAACTGTCGTCCTTAAAAAAAGAAAAAAATGAGTGAGAAAACAAGAAGACATGCGCGGGTAAAAAACACAAAACAAAACGAGTGAGTAAAAAGGTTTCCGTCATCTGAAAAAAAAACCAAAAAAACCTGCGAGGAAAAAACTATAAAAAAACACACATTTTTAAAAAACAGTTTGAGAAAACTGCACAACAAAAAACACCGTTTATAAAAAAGAAGCCACTCTGTAAAAATCGTCAGAAAAAACACCGTTTACAAAAAAAACGGATCGAAAAACAATCACTCCACGCGAGAAAAGGTCGTTCTTTCTAAAAACGGTTCGAAAAAACCGTCCGACTCAACGCGAGAAAAAAAAACACCGTTTCTAAAAAACAGTTAGAGAAAATCATCTGACTCAACAGGAGAAAAAACCGTCGAACCACTCCTAAAAACCATCCGACTCAACACGAGAAAAAAACCAACCTTTATACAAAAATATGATTCGACACCATGCAATGCGAAAAAAGTGCGATTTTAGAAAAAAAACATTCGGTTCCAGAAAAATGATTTCTAAAATTTGTATGATCCATCGTCTACCACGTCGGTTTGGTTTTTCCGAAGCGTTGGTCGAATGTTCTGACGGTCGGATCTTAAACAAGTCTTGCTTTGGCTTTTTTTTGGGAACAAGATAAATTGATGGACGCTTGAGTCGGATAGGATCAATAGATGTTTTCCATCTCCTACACAGCTTCTGTATCCTCATCTATTCTTCTGTATTGGAGACCCTGCACGTCTCTATATGTAATTATCAGACTATTTTTGTTAAGTATAGCTACTATTCTTGATAACATATTATATGGAAATAATATTAAAAAATAAACATATTTTTAATTGTTATTTAGAGAAGAGTGCACAGTGACTCTATTTGGTGTAGACTTGACCATGCGAGGCAATGTATGATTTGATTGATCCTATTGGTCGCAAGAATGGGACTGAAAGAGTATTTTAGATTATGTGCATGCTGCCACATGAATAATCAAATTTTTTTGGGTAAAGCAAGCATCGGTAAGGTTGCCATCGTCGAGGTTGGGCCATTACATAAAAGATGTTCCAATTTTTTGATTGTCTTAGCTACAACGATCCATACAAACATTATTACTGATATGATTGTGCATGAAAAACATATATTGTCATTGGACTTTTTTTACCCGTTGCAACGCACGAATGCTTTCGCTAGTTAGATCATAAACCAGAACCTACAACAGGTTGACATGAAGCAGAGAGGTGCAAATTATCTAATTGTGACGATATCAAAATTGCTCATGAAAATAACATTCATATATCAAAACAATACATAATCACATTTTAAAAAATAAAGTATGCATTGTATTGTAATAACATAGGATAAGCCACATTATCATATATTTTGTATATACATAGTTACATCTAATCATTTAAAATTTTAATTTATTTGATGATGAAACTAACAAATCCTGCGGCAAGGCGCAGGGTGCCAACTAGTTATTAAAAATAGCCCTACCACTGGGCTATCTCCAGTTCATGAATCCTGTAGCCTCGCATGCGCTTTTAAACAAGACAGAGGTTGTGGGGTACACGGTACCCGAATACACTAGGTTGGGCCCTTGTTAATGGGCCTAGAGGTAGCATAGGCTCAAGGCCTATCCGAATAACTTGTAATCTAAGAAAGGGATTAAAGATAAGACTATAAATTTTATCCAATGTAAATAGATGATATGTACCCGGATCATGAGGAATCCGGATACCTATCCATAGTCAGTTCCCCATGTCTATATTACGGGGGCTGGAAACCCTAATTCGGGTGATCGTTAGGTGTTAGTTTCAATGTTGTAACGCAAAACTCTTACACAGATCTAATCCACATAATTGGACTAGGTTATTACCTCTTGTCGAGGACCTGAACCAGTATAGTCCCTATGTCACCATCTTTCCTTCATCTTGTGCACCTCTTGATAGTTGGCGCGCCAGGTATGGGAGCTGCTAGATCAGTCTTCAGGAGGAGATGGCTTCCATTTGAGTTGTCATGGCAGATTGCATCTGGTTCCTAGCTGGAAGTGACTTCAACTTCGGCTCCCTCAAGTTCACCGCCGATGAGCCTGGGTGTCTAGCCCAAGTCACCCCCAGTGTCATCGGGCATGTTGAGGACATGCGCTTCACCGTGGAGTTTCGATTCGGCACCCTCGACTTTTGTCACCAAAAAGGTCGTCGTCCTCACGCTGGCTAGGTTCATTTCTGCCGCCGCGCCTCTGCCTGCACCCTCTTTGGCGCTAGAGCCTCCGCAGGACCTAGTTGTCCCCTTCGGCATGAAGAACGCAGCCACCATCGTCATTGAGCACCTCACCAGGCTAGGCGAGCAAATCATCGCGTGCTCAAGGCTTACACGGATGCGTCGGGACCTGTGCCACCGAGTCCGAATACCGCAGGAATTTGGCATCCGCTAGGTCGGTTTTCTCGATGAAGCGGTTAGGCTCTCAAACTTGGACTTGGAGAACTCCGGGAGTGTTACGGAGGAAATCTCCCCGTCCTCCCACGCTCTCTTCGTCGTGAGAACGGGGGAGGAAATTGAGGCCGAAACAATCAGAGCCAAACATTATAGAAAATTAAGAATGTATTTTTACTTGTATGAGATCATTGAAGCCATCACGTGAAAACAAAAAGTCAGCACCTCTGGTCCCAGTAGCAACAAACTATTGGATCGCACAACGATAACTAAGTCAACCAGAGAGCGTGAATAGTTGAAGTATCCAAAAACCTAAACTTTTAGTGGCATTAAAAGTTACCCTCGAATCCGATCTAGATTGCTCTGGCTGGAGTAAATGCGCCGGTCTAACCAGCGTAATAAATCCGGTCTAACCGCCTGTGGCGCCGCCTCCTGTCGCTGCAACTGCAGCTGGTCTAACCGCTGTAGAGCCGCCGGTCTGATCAGGCAGATGTCGTCGGTCTGACAGCCGGTGTCCCGCCGTTTGAACCGTCGCACCCGAGTAAACACAAATTGAAGATCTCTCAAAGTAGATTGAACTTTATTACTTCTATCTATGTTTTACAAAGTGCAATACAACACTCCTCTCGGAAATCTTGACTAAACTCAAAACCCTAACTTTTCTCTAAGCTCAACTCTCAGAAAATAGGTATTGGGAGGCTACACCCTTCCTCTCTATTTATACCTAAGGTAGGTAACCTAAAGCCACGAATCAAACTTGTACAGGAAGTCCTAATCCCCTAGGAAAGCTTCCTGTACAACAAATAAACTTTACAAACTAAAATTGTACCACATTTGGACTCCCTCCAAATTCGACTCCACATCCCATACGCACACAATATCTCCATCGTATGCCATATGGAATCTTCACCAACCACGTGCATTAATCTTTAGCCTAAGCATCCCGCATGATATCCTGATCATCCAAACCTCATCTTCTCCCAAGCTGACTCACGATCCATCACCGGGAACGCTCTCCCGAGACATCAAGACTCACCTACACATGCATCAACCAATAAACCATTTTAAATCCGAGCACAAGTTCTCCCCAACTTGACTCAATGTTCACAACGGTATTACATACGCATAGAATCCATCTAGAAACCATAAACAATAATTAATCACGAATATCCAAAATAACAACCCGAAACCGAAACTGACACAACGTCGGCCGTTTAGACCATCGGGCTAGTCGGTTTGACCCCTTGCTACACTCTGGTCTGACCGGCGGCCACAGCCCGGTCTGACCGGTCCAAACTGACAGAACCAATCCTATTCATCACCTAAAAATCTAATCATCTCCAAAACCACTTCGCCAATAATCTCCAAATATCAAAACCAATAATATCACATGCCAATTGTTCATCGTGAAATACCAATCAAACACACTTCGATTTTACATAAACATGGTGGCTAATTTGGTCATTTTTTTAACATTTAAATTAACTTGCCTGGTCTTCTCAGCTGCATGAATATAATTAAAAAATACGCCAAGAACATCACCACCTGAAAGCAAAAATAATCCTAGAAGGCAAGTTGAATGAGTTTTTAATCCATCATCCAGTAATTCCATACAGAACCCATTAAGGAATGCAAAATGCAACATTCTTTGTAGATAGAAAATCAGGCAATTATATTGATGCAACCTCAGATATGCTTAGATGTCCTCCGCCTCGCTGCCGCCAGAGCGAGCGGCCGGGACATGGCTCGGCAAGCAAGGACAGCAGCAGTGGGGTAGAAAACCGTCTGGCAGCAGGCTCAATCCGACGTGTGGGAGCAAGGACGACGCTCGACAGTGGCTGTGGTGACCCAGTGGTGAGGTGCATCGGTGACGATGGCGGGGTGGAGGCAGTGAGAAGCGGCAGCGACAAGGTGGAGGCGACGTGAGGGCGTCCACAACCGGAGGTGGATGGGGTGGTCAATCCAGCCCTAAGCCAGATCTGGCCACCTCCATCCTAGATCCCAAAGGGGGTGGCTCGGTGGAGTTGGGGGAGGCCGGTTTGGTGCAGGTGGCTGGTGGAGGTGATGGGGGCGACGTTGGCAAGTCGGTGTGCAGGTGGCTGGCAGAGGTGGTGGGGCATTGTAGGCAAGTTGGAGTAGGCGACCGGTGAATCGAAGTAGGAGGTGTTTGCGGCCGATGGTGGAGTTGACTGGCGAGAAGCTGGTGAAGGTGACCGGCATTGAAGGTGGCTGGCGAGGTGGCCGGAGTGCTGGAAGGTGGTCGGTGTTACTGCCACTTGGGGAGACCGTTGTTGGATTGGTTGATCGTTCGCCGATGCAGTTTGTTTGTTTGGAAAGCCGCAGAACATGGTGAACAACAGCGTGGATGACACCCTGGTCGATGGCAAGTGATCCTCCACGATCGGCTGGGGCTTCTCCCGTTCCCTGGAGCACCTCCCCTTCTGTTGGCTGGTCTACTCTCAAACTCTTCGGTCGTGGGGAGTTCTATGGCAAGGGGTGGGGAGCCAGTTTGGTGGAAGAGTTTTTCTTGATGGAGTTTGGGAGCCATCAACTCTGCCTGTGCTTTGATTGTTCTTGCGGCTGTGAGGTGCTCAGTTTGGTGCAGAGGTGGTGCACGAGACCCCCGCGACACAACCTTTTGTTGGTGTTTGGGGTGGAGTCGGAGCTGCTTGGCCGGGGGTTGCAAGCTTGGCAACGATAACCCCCTTGCTCTTTCTTCTTGGTAGTTTAGTTGGGGTTGCTGTGCAGGTGGCTTCTTGGTGTGGCTTTGTGTTGGTGTGCTGGGGGAGTCGAAGCTGCTTGTCGAGGTGGCAAGCTCGGCAACGATAACCCTCTTCTGCTTTCATCTTGGCAGAGCTGTGGCAGCCTGGGTTGTTGCAGTTGGCAGGGAGAGAGAGCCGGGGCGAATACTCTGCTCAATCTTGGGCTAGAGGCAGCGATGTCGACGCCTGTGGGTGTCATTTTCCTTCTTGAAGCTAGGCATCGTTACTTTGCTCTCCCTTTTTCTTCAGGTGAAAAACTTGTTTTGATGTTCGGATGAACGTTGTTTGGCGTTTCGACGCTATCTTCCTCCTTGGAGACTTCGTCTTGAAGACCCTGCCCTATGTTGTCTGTGGTCTGTTGATAGGAAGTCGGAGCTGCTCTTCTGAGATCGACAACGATGACCTATGTCTTATCCTTCAATTGTGTTGTCGCAAGTTTTTTAGTTTGTTCTTCGTGTGGGATTTGCCTAGTTTTCCCCTTTAAACCGTGCTTATGTGAGGTTTTTGGACCCGGTTTCCCCTCAAAAACTGGGCAGGTCTCTTCTTAATTGAAAACAGACACTCCCTATCCTCTTTAAGGTTTTCTTCAAAAAAAAAAAGATAGAAAAACTGTATAGGGTTAGTATATGCAAAGGTGAAAGCACCCATGAATTCAGTGTGGTTCTTGAACTCGCCACAGTACCAGCCTGCAATCTGATATTGTGCAATTCAGCCAAATTAGAAAATAAGATTCACAGATGGGGTAGAAAGTAATAAAAATCAATATTACCATCCACCCTGATAATGTTGCTATTGGTAGTTTTCCGAACATTGGACAAACAGAGTAGCATGAATAATATGTTCAGTTGTGCTTGAAGCTTCTCGCAAGGAGGCTAGATATCCTTTCTATTAACTACTGGGATGGGTAATTCTCATCCTACTTGTTCACATCCCATTACACATTTTTCATAACAAATCCAAAGATCACCTTTATAAGCACTCAGTAACGGAGTAGCATCTGAAAGCCCCAAAGCAAGTCACTATATATGTCGAGAATGATTACAATCTGAGATATAAGGATTCTACACCAACACGTATACTATTTGGGACCAATTGATTGCACGTTAGAATCTTAGTAGTATCTTAATTAGGTCAAGTCTTTCCCTCAAGATGGTTCAGATTTGTTGATCCAAAAGGAGTAGATGACTCCGGGGATGTAGCCGCATATAGTAAGCAGCAAGCAAATCCAGAACTCCTTCTTCCAAGCCAAGCACCAAAAGATATAGCAACTAATGAAAACAAGTTTGTTCCTCTTGAAAACATCAGAAACTAATATGTAAAACCTGCAAATTTGACTCACCTCGCAGCGGTGGCTTAAGAAGACGGGAATCGGAGGAAGTATGATGGTAACGATTATGTCAAATATTTGTATGCTTGTTATAACGCAACAAATTAAGCCAGCATGATGTATAGAACCATGCAACCGTGTTCTGGTCGTTCATCATGAATTGCCCCATCCTTTCTCAGAAACACAACTCCTTGCTCACACTCAATACGACAACGTACACCAGCTGACAAGACGAAGAATCCCTGTGTGCTTCAGGGATAGCGCGATGTTGAGTAGTGATCGATCGAGCTGGACAAGTTATAAATTCATGACTAGCTAGCGGAGAGCCAGTTTGACCCGCTCGTCCGGCTCTCGTCGATGAATTAGTCTCTCTTTAATTTTCTACGATCAAGGGAAGAGACATTGAATTTCCATATATTTTTGTTCTCTCTACCGATCGAGTACCTACTAAGAACATACACAGTATTATGTTGATGAAATGTTTCTGGTCTATAGCTATTTACAGCTCAGGCAATGATCACGCATCGCTGTTTCGCTCTACAATTCTGTTCGCAACGTTCCGTTCCGGAATGAAAAAGAGTGATTCATTAGCACATAATCAATTAAGTATTAACTATAAAAACAAAAAGGAATTATTTATATAATTTTTTAAAACAATTTCCATTTGTAATTTTTCTTTTAAAAAATATATCCGCTTCATCTTTTCGTTTATGATTATACTTATTATCTAAAATTTGAATTTTTAACCTTAAATTTGAAACTGATTTTTGGGTTTTTTCATCGATATAAAAGTTTGAACATGCGTATAAAAGTTTTATTCACAAATTATTTTTCATTTGCATATATGCCGTTTGGGTTATCTCATGAATAAGCCAAACGATGGGACCGATCGTTTATTGGTTTGAGAAGAATGTTCGAAGAGGGGAAGAGGTACTGCCGCACACAGCCTTACTACATTTGGCATCTAAGACGTCGTTCCAAACGACTAAATTCTTTTTATCAGTTTGCTCACAGGTTTTGCTGCGGGCACACGCTTTCCTTAAGCTACACACATGCTCACATATAAATGAACACAATTTTGCTATCTGTCTAATTTTGAACACAATGCATGGAAGCTTAGAGGCCTTTGCAATCTGCATTAGTACAACCTTGATTTTATAATTCGTAGCTCGTTATACCCCGATATAGGTATATTAGTAACAGCATTGTGTTACTTATCCTTCCGCGAGTACAGAATGTGATAAATCATAGTACCACGAATACGAATATAGATATATCGTGTTCAGATTCATAGTATTATGATATACTATCATATTCCATAATAGTTTTTTTTATAAGGTGGAAGGAGTATGGGTCAGATCTTGCAAAGCCAAGTAAACCCGAAGGGATGAAGAGGCGGCCGGCAAGGCAACTTGCAACTTGCTAGTTGAACTTAGGTTCGTGTATTCAACTGCACACGCAAGGAAGAGAAGGCTTGGCAGTTGTCACCTTGCAATGGAGATGGCGTCGAGCAGTGGAGAGCCATGTTCTAGCACGGCCACGGCAGCAACCATGGATGATGCCAAACTGATGGTGGCACTGGCAACTAGCTGTGGTGATTGCCAGCATCTCAAGGAAGTAGTATTGAGCAATCAAGAATACTCTACTTCTTCAATGGTGGCGTCGGGCAAGAACACGGATGCTCCGCTGGGGAATACGTTCTCGGCAGCCATCAATCCCCTACTGCTAGCATCAGCCTGCACTGGCTCTCTCAAGGGATTGGATCTTCTTCTCAACAGCAAAGTTGCAGCAGGTGATCAACGAGTGCTACCATTTGCACTTGAAAGCCAAAGATTTTGTGACCTGATATCAGCATATACCTCCAGCGACACATGCTTAGAGACGCAGCGAATCCCTCCTCATGACGACCCAGAAGCATTGTTGGCAGGGATGCTGCTGGAAGGGGTCACGGTTGATGGGGACACTGTGCTTCACGCGTTGGCCACCTATGGCGAGAATGATGACTTCCAAAAGTGTGCTCAAACTGTGTGCAGCAAGGCGAGACAGCTCCTCTTCAAGCAAAACAAGAACGGTGACACGCCCCTGCACTGCGCTGCACGGTCAGGTAAATCCCAAATGCTCTCTTGCCTCATTGGTCTGGCCAGAGGCGGTGGCGGCGACGGCAGCAGCAGCAGCAATGGCGGGAGTACGGACAGAGTGAAGGGACTGCTGGGAACGGAAAACGAGCTTAAGGAGACGGCCTTGCATGAGGCTGTTCGCATTGGGGATAATGATATGGTCGTGCTGCTACTGAAGGGGTATCCCGAGCTGGCCAGTTTTCCAAAAGACGGCACCTCGAACACCTTTGTTTTTAGCCATCTTGCTGCAGGAGAACATCATCGTGGAGACGCTGTACAGTAAGAGCAACGAGAAGCTTCCTTACTCTGGACAAAAGGGACAGAATGCTCTTCATGCTGCTGTCCTCCGAGGCACAGGTATGATCAGTCACAAAACTACCAACCAACACGTACTACCCTTCCTTCCTTGAATTTTGGATGCTAAAAAGTTTGCAAGTTTTCTTTAAGAATACGGATATTTTGCTTCTTCTTATTATTTTCTTCAAAACGATTATTTGCGAGTAAAATTGACTTATGAGATGCCGTCCAACTAGCTAGAGTATTACTATTTCTTTTCACTTATGTACGTTAAATTCCTTTTTAAGGATAGGAGAATTCCTCGATGAACAAGCGTCCATATTCTCTCTGTGTATGCTCTATTTGGTGTACATCTATTAGTCCTCCGGAATTGTGTTGATACTCCGGAAATGAATTCCAAGTTTTAACAGAAGGACGTACATACACGATTTTCAGAGCTCACTAGGAAACAAGAATCTTACCACGGAAAGGGACGAGAAGGGCAGTACGCCTCTTCACTTCGCGGCGGCCAAGTATTTTGATGTTGTCCGAACCCAGCTCGGACTGATCAAACCGTTCGCGGCTGTGGGCACTGAGACAATCGCGAGAAAGCGTGTGTTGGCGCGTACTGGATGCTAACCCGGCCGCACTGTACCAAGCCGACCATGACGGATTATACCCCATACATGTACGTAGCGGCCTCTGTGGGCGCGGTAGGCTCCATCTCCATATTCGTCAGCGAGTCGCCCAGCTGCGCCGGCTTGCGTGACGCCAAACGAAGGACTTTCCTTCATGTTGCTGTCGAGAGAGGGCAGATCGATGTTGCCAGTTACGCTTGCAGCAGCAGGTTGCTCTCTTGGATTCTGAATATGCAAGATGACGAGGGGAACACTGACCTGCACCTTGCTGTGCAGGCCGGGAGCCTCCGAATGTTCTCTGTGCTGTTCGGGAATCGCCAGGTACGCTTGAACTTGACGAATAACAGTGGGGAAACTCCTCTAGATATATCACGGTATAAGATCCCCAAAGGAATGTACTACGGTCAGGTAAAGCACGCACTCTTCTTTCTCAACTGTGATAATTTTATTTTTCAAGAATAATTCATAAGCTTTCGAATGAATTGGAGTTTTTTTTTTAAATTTACTTCTTCTTTTGCAGAACAGTGAACCAAAAATACACGATTCGCTCGCAATCGCCGGGGCTAGCAACGGGTCTTGTCGTTTGGATCATTTTCAGCAGCGTTATACTCAGCTGACCAAGCATGATGAAAAGGAGGAATCAGATAAGGTAAGAGATTCGACACAAACTCTAGCAATTGGCTCAGTTCTGCTGGCAACTGTGACGCCAATGATCACGTCAATGGAGGTACACCGACACATTCAGGGAGGTATACCTTTCATGCATTCATCACGGCCAACACATTTGCACTTATCTTCACCGGGATAGCTACCATTGGGCTCATGTACTCTGGATACCCACTGTTCAACTCAAGAAGCCGCAAAACCTACTTGGTTACAGCCTTGTACTGCATGGAGACCTCGGTCACCTGCTTGATTGCTACCTTCGCAGTGGGTTTGTATATGGTGCTAGCTCCGGTTGCTCACAAGACTGCCATGGCAATATGTGTCCTCAGCCCCATTGTCCTGCTAAGCAAGAACATGGAGTTTTGGGTGAAGTGGGCCCTTCTTGCAGCACCACTATATAACAGAATGGGGATAGCAAGAATTTTTTTATTAAAAGTTTTGCAAAAATAATTTTCTATTTCAAAATTTGACAAAACTATTCTCCCGCCGTTCTCTGGGAGGGCGATTTTCAAAAATCGCCCTATCAGAGGACGAGATATCTGACGTGGCACATGGCCGTTGGCTCTCGGTCGACGGCTATCAACGGGCGGCCTGCACATTTTGCAGGCGGCCCCCTTGCCACCCTCTGTAAGGGCGGCTTTCAACTGTGCGGGGCCACGGCTTGGCTCTTTTTCAGGCAGCCCCCCTTGCCACCCTTACGTAGTGCGGTTTTGCTCTATAGAGGGGGCCGTCTGCAAAAGGGCACCGAGAGGGCCTGGAATTTTGCAGGCGGCCCCCTAGTAGTCCTAGTGGAGTGCGGTTTAGTATTATTGATCCAAAAATAATGTTTTCAATATGTTTTGTTATGTTTATTATCAAAACATTTAGTATAAATCATCATATTAAAAATGAATAAAACAGGAGTAATGGTTGTAAATTTGTTTGATGTAAATTATCGTATTTGAATGAAGAAAAGTAGGTAAACACTCACTCTGAGAAGAGAAAAATCAGGTAGTTTTTATAAAATTATAGACGAGGTCAAATTGGAGGCCGAGGAGACAGTGTGTGACTTTGAAGCATTAGATTAATGATCTTCTAGAAACAAGCAGAATATGTAAAATTTAGTAAGTATCGGATGATATATTATTAGGTATTTGTATTGCGTACAATTGTAAGGAATGGAGCGTAACGGGGCGTCAAAGAACCATGTTAATAGAAACGATAGAAGCACATTAATTTTTTATTTGTACGCATGCAATACACCATCATAATTAAACATTGTAATGATAAGATAGATAAGAAATGCCATGAATACACGATACAAATTTGTCGGTCCCGACGAATCTAGATTGCGCTAACCTACCGGCCCCTTCTAGGTCGGTCAATATGCATTGCATTTTCATGGTCTTTCAATCGTTGGTACTCTACTTCTGTTTCAGACTCTGTTATCTTTTGACCATGATATGATGGAGTGACAATGTCGATCCACTGAGTAAATCCACACATTCTTGGATTGCCCTATGATATAATAAGGTTAGTCAGTAAGGATAGAAATATTGTGCAAATGATAGGGGAATTTGGAAAAAGTTAGACATACAACGAAATTGTTGTCTACATTGGAGCAGATAAAATATCTCCTACCAAATGTTTGTTCTGCAAAGGAGGTAGTCACCTGACAGCGATCTCTACAACCACACTTGGGACGCTCCGACCATTTAGGTAACCCTAATTGATTGTTCCTCCAGTCTAAGCTTGCAATTTCTACCCGATGTTCGTACTCCATCCAAGCCTGAATGAATTGTGTGGTCAGTTCAGATTGCGTTATTGTCCCGCCATTGGAAGTAACTCTGACCGTGTCGATCCATTGTACAAATTGACATTTCCTTACATCCTCCTACGTACATACGTTGTGGGGATATTTAAGTTCATGATAATAGCGATGAGTGATGAAAAGAAGAATTGTACTTACGACGAAATCATCATCGACAATGTTTGGACACACGAAGCATCTTTGTCCTCGAGTTCGGTGCCTTACGGACCGTATGACCTGACAACGGTCACCACAATGACACTCTGGACGTTCACGCCATGTGGGGAGTCCCAGGGGATTTACCCACTATTCTAAAGCTTCAGCAGCAATTCGGTGTTCATGTTCATCCTTCCGCCTTAGGTAGTCCGATCTTGTTTCACTACGTGGGTATGGACGTGTTCCATCATTTCGTGGGTTCTCCATATCTACCCACCCAATGAAGTTGCACAATGTACGATATGTCTGCATAATATGTTACGATTATGTATGAACTAATTAGTGTTCTATCTATTTGAACTTTGAATAGATGAACCATACCTGATCGAAGTTCGTGCATTGGAAGAATCTCCTGCCCCGAGTTTGTACCATGAGGGATGACTTGAGTATGCATCCATCCCCACAATCACACAATGGACGGTCAAACCATGGTGGAAACCAACCGGCGAAAGGATTGTTTCGCCAGTTCAGACGCTCAAGAAATGGTGGTTCCATTCTGTATAGTTGTGTGCTAGTTGGAACGAAGATATGAAGGGGTTGCCTTCAGCTTGTCAATTATATAGCCCACACGCAGTGCAATATATCTGCACTCAATGAAAGCTGTATTTTTCATTAGATGTGACAACACGAGCACGCACGGGCATGATTCACTTTATGTCAGTAAGCAGAGCCGAAAGTTGATCGTGACAACTCATGCTGTGGTGGACTATGCGCTCTAGTGGATCTGACAGTACTGTGAAGAGCCGAAAGTGTGTTGTCGTATGCATAGGTTGTTCTACCAGCGTACGAATGACAAGAACGATACAGGGGGAGAACCACAAACTGTACTATAGTAGTAAAAGCAAAAGTAGTACTGATCTACAGGTATATAAGGCAAAAGAAATGTTCGCATAAGCAGTAAAGAGGTAGACCACTACTGACGAGGCCTCTTGCCCCTGTCCCTCCTACCCAGCGTCCTAACGTGCCCCTGAGAGTAGGTTAGCCGGTCCGGTGGTACAACGCGGCCTACCCGTCCTGCCTGTACAGGTGTGAGCTCTGGTTGCTCCTGTTTGTGCGCCTCTGGAGCTACTTCAAGCTGAGAGGAGCCTAGTATGTCCTACTCCTGCTCACCCTGCAAGTCGTCATTGTAGAAATGGCCAGTAGGACCTAACCCACCGGCGTGAGAGGAGGAGGCACCTGTACCGAAGATCCCCGCGTGAAACCCTGTTGGAGAAGGACCATCAGTTTCATATAGGTATTTAATAGTACTAACAAACATTACATTACCGTGTGGCCGAGGGATCGACGATCTAGTGGAAGAACTGGCGAAGGCATCGGAAGTGTCGGTGAACGCGCCTGTCGTGCCAGCGAACGTGGCGGACGAGCCGGCGAACGCGCCTGACGTGCCGGTGAACACACTTGATGTGCCGACGAACGAGCCTATCGTGGTGGCGAACACCGCGGACGTGCCGGCGAATCCGCCGGACGAGCCTACGAACGCGCCTGACGTGCCTGGGAAGGCGGACGACGTGCCAGACGTGCCTGTGAAGCCGGTGTCGAAGCCTGCGAACGCGCCCGAAGGCATACGGGGTCCTGCGTCGATGGAACATTAGATTATGACGTAGTTACGTTTTCCTACGAAAGCTAAAACATAATAGAACTAACCTCTTGGCTGAGCAGTACCGTGAGAATCCGCTGTTGTAGGTCGTGTGGGACCGCTGGTAGGGGCACGTGGACGTGGTTGTACCGGACAATGTGGAGGAACGGCATCCAGTGCGCTGCGACAGGAGAAGACGCGCATGACCGCGCGCATCTTGTCCTTCATCCGGTCGAAGGTGAGCCTCTGCTCAGCGTCACTCAAGTACAACCCTGCGTTCAACCTCACTTGGATGGCGGTGATATCGGCACTGATAGCCCGTGCGGCGTCAGTCTATGCAAGGTGAAAGTAAAAAAGTCAGTTCCAGTCACATATTATTTAAGATAAATGAAAGAATTGAAGAAAGTGATACAATTTCGACGTACCCCCATGAAGTAGTCTTGGTCACGGTGCATGGGATACACATCCGTGACAGCGGGAAGGTGCGGCTCTAGGGCGGCTGGAGTGAAGGTCACACGCGCACTGCGAGGTAGGTACCAGCGGAGGTAATCACGGTAGTTATCCTCAGTGTGTGGGAAGAGCTCGTTGACCATCTGTTCTGTAGCTACCACCCAGGGTGGAGATGGTCCGCCTACAATTAATAACCAAATGTTAGTATAAATCGATGTGTTGATTGCAAAATACAAATAAAAAGGAACGACTTGTTTACTTACAGTGAACTAAAGCAACCAAGCCTTGCTAGGCCCGGTGGTAGTGTACGGGGAAAGGGGGTTGGGCGCTCCTAAAACTGGACGACGCACCACGTGCGAGAAGCGCGCGGTGATATCCTCCTTCCATCCAGCACCACCGTCCACGGGACCTACTGGGTCTCCTGCTAGTGGTAGCCCGAGCAAGTACGACACGTACTGCAGTGTCGGAGCCATCTCCCCACAGGGAAGATGGAACGTGTGCGTCTCCGGTCGCTAGCGGTCTACCAGAGCTGCAAGGAGTGACCGATCCGTATCCCACCGCTTCGCCGGGTCACGCTCGTCCGCCCCCGCGTCGACAAGCCTACAAAGCGGTAGAAGGCCTACCGCACTCAACTTGCATAGAGTACACTTTAAGCATTGGTACAAAACAAAATGTCGTGGGTACGCCTCAATAGTGGTTAAACAAATATTTACATAGCCGTACCAAGGAACGTGCCGTGGGTCGACACACAACAACTCGTGCCCCGTGCGTGGACGGATGGTGCCAAACTGTGCACCCTAGACTGCTGACAGGAATGAGCGGTGGTTCCTGTCAATCCCACGGTTCAACAGCTCTGGTGGTCGTCCGTCATACCTGTATCAAAAATAATAATCAGAAAAATAGAAATTATTAGTTGAACATAACTTACAACAGATCATAACTAGATTACTTACACTTAGTAACAAAGATTGAAAACAAATATTATGTTACAATACAGAATATTTCACATGACAAGAATGACTGCAATTAGATGATACGAGTACTTACTACGAGAACTTACAGATAAAATACGACAACAATTCGATCCAACACCGAATAGTTCACAATACAAATACTAGTGTCCTGAGTCGGAATACGCACTACAATTACAATAATAGTCTGCTAACTCATTACAACAACATTCATTGAAAGGTGACGATACAAGTACTTAGTCCGAACACTCACCATGACACATTAGCAGTCTAATTCATAATTCGATAGCAATGTTACACCATGGAATCGCCTGCTGCACGAGGACGCCTCGGCCGTGCACGCCTGCTTGTTGTTCCTTCCCCAGGTGGTCACCTTCCATCACTTGCCTGTCCAGACGGACCAGTATCCGCGCCGCTAGGAACTTCTGCATCCTTCGGGCATTTCTTGTACATTTGGCAGTGCTCATCGCACCTGCTGCAGCGTAGAGTCCTCCCACCTACTTCCGACTCATCCATGTCATTCCTGATGCGTCTTGTCTTACGTCGACCCTTCTTCACCATTAACTTGGATGGATCAGGAACGTAAAAAACTTGGGGCCTCAGAGTTGTGTACGATCCTGAGATCCCGAACCCATATATCTCCTCACTTCATGTATGAAAGATTGCTTCTTTCCTGAAATAATGTGAGTCGTACACATCGGGACATATGCCACAATCACCGGCAGCGGCAAGAACGTGTGAGCAAGGCAGGTGTCGAAGCTTAGGCTTCAAACAACTGCACCTACATCCACCATCCGCCTTCAAGACACAATACTGCACGACTTGCTTACGATAGATACCACGCCTGCTCCTATCAACACACATTACTTCATACCGATGAACTTGTGTGCCTTGAGCAACAACTCTATGCCTCCGTGCCTTTGTGATTTTATCTTCCATGTACTTAGTCACCGCGTTACCAAATACTATCTTGTTATTATCCATTGAGGGACTAATTTTCTGGTATCGATCCCTGAAGTAGGCCTGTGTGCCGTGAAGGATGAATTCAACAATAGCAACCAATGGGAGTACCCGAACTCCTCGCATTGCCCAGTTGTATACCTCGGCCAAATTGGTTGTCATTATTCCATACCGAGATCCATCAGTGTCGTACAACAGAGACCACTTCTCCTTAGGTTCATTCTCAATCCAATGAGTGAAACATCTGATGGACGACCTCGATCTCCTTCTCATTGTTGGTGGGTCATCATGTAATGCACCAAGAGGTATTCGAGGCTCGTCACCTTTAACTTGTGGTCGGCGAGATTGTTCGTCAGTTTGCTTCGTTGTCAACACATCCAGCCTTCTCCACAACTCATTAAATTTCTTCTCTTGGTTCTGAGAACATAGCCTCTTGAAAAGATCCATAAGATGCTTGTTCTTGAATTGCTTGTAGAAATTAGCACCCATGTGACGCATGCACCACCGACTCCGAACATCAGCCCACTTTGCTGGAAGTTCCTTCTCATCCCAACCGTTCTGCAAGTAGTCAATAGCCCACAACATGCCCGCATGACGGTCATGTATAAGGTAAACATTGGCCTCATACGCACAACTGCTATGCGCACTCTCTCCAGGAACCAGTACCAGCTTCCAGTGTTCTCACTCTCTACAAACGCAAAAGCCATAGGTAGAACCTGATTGTTCCCATCACACCCAATTGCTGTCAATATCTGACCATGGTATTTACCTGTCAAATAAGTTCTATCTATGCATAGAACAAGTCGACAGTGCACAAAAGCGTTGATACAAGCACCCAATGAGAAAAAGACTCTTTGCAACACCCTCTTTGTTGGATCATCAGCCGATGGAAATGTGTGGAGGTCATAGTAAGTATTACTATTCCTCTGGACAATGGTTGCTAACAGACGTGGCAAATTATCATAGGATGTTTCAAATGTTCCATACCTCGTCTCAAGAATCTTTTGTTTAGCTCTCCAGACCTTCGCATAGCTTATGGTGTACTTAAATTTGTTTTCAATGTGGTTAATAATTGATCTTGGTTCAAAGCCAATGTTAGAAACAACACTGTCGTACATCTCACTTGCCACAAAAGCTGATGTGATGTTCCGGTGATACTTCTCCACCCCTTGTAAATAGCACTAGTGCTCGGTCACAATGCTAACTTTCCAATAATCATTCCATTTACCTTTATATGCGTGGACACACCAGGGACAATCTTCCTTCATGCACCTCACTTCATACACATAATTGGTTGATTTGATCACCCTAAACTCTCTCTGCAAGGAAATTGTCCAATGCTTGACCGCCTCCTTCATCTCATCCTTATGAGCATACCTAGCACCCTCAATTATCTAGTTCTCTTTGTATTCCCAGGGTACATGATGACCCTCTGAGATAACAAGTCCAGAAGTCCTTGTTTGTCCAATTAGTGAGCATTACATCACCTTCCTCATCGGATGATGCGTCGCCCTCCGCTTGCTCATTATCCGAATCTTCCATCTCCATTTCATCAACGATTATACCGACTCTCTCCCCCTCATCCGCCATGCCCATGGCCTGCTCCACCCTTATTTGATTTTCCTCATTTTGCATCGATGGTCCAACAACATCCCCCGCATTTCTAGGACCCTCGACATCTTTAGTTTCCATTGAAACATTTGTATCTTTCTCTTGCACCGACACAAATACAACAAGGAGCCATGACCATTCAAAAGCCATCTTATAACATTTGTATCTTTAGTCTCCAATCAACAGTACTGTCCATCGGCATTAGTTTCCAAAAATAATCTTCTGTTGCACGACTCACTACAACAGATACTGACATTGTATACACTTATTGGTCTATTCTAAATCCTTTCAACAACCAACTATAAATTGACTGAAATGTTCTCTCCGCAGGCCTATCGATGCCCTTTGATGTCATTACGAAATCTGACAGATCAACACCATCTGGACCAAATCTAAGGTTGCCTTCACCGTGAACTATCTGAAATATGACCTTGTTTGATATTGTACCTGATGAAAAAAATAACTAGGTTAACTAAGTTCATATCGTACTAACAAGATCTAACCTCGTGTTCATCGGTACTACGCACTAAGTTACAGTTTCTACAATATTATTCTGTGTCCTATATCCAAAATTCTACAAATAGATGTCGTGCTTCAGATCGAACTAAACTACGTTTTACAATTTACAGTATGGCCTAAGTCTCAATTCCTACTAAAATCTTCTGTGCTCTAAATCTATACAAATGTGTTGTGTTTTACAGATCTACTAAAATATATGGAACTAAAACTGAAATGCAACATAAATTAAAAACACAATGTAAAGTAATGTATTTACCTGTGATGAAGTGAGCAAACCAACAGGGTTTCGCCGCTCCCCTCCTGCTCCCCCTCACCCCCCTCCCTCTTTCTTTTTTTTTTGGAATTTCGAGTGATTATAATGAAAATTCAGAGATGGGAAGAGTTTTATAGGGGAGGTGCTAAAAAAACGCTCTTACAGAGGATGACAAGGGGGCCGCCTGCAAAATTCCAGACCCCCTCACCGCCCATTTGCAGGCGGCCCCTTCCACAGTACAAAACCACACTGCGTAAGGGCGGTAAGTGGGCCGCCTGCAAAATGTGCAGGCAGCCTGTTGACGGCCGTTGCCCGAGAGCCAACGATCGTCTGCCACGTCAGATTTGTCGTCCTTTGGGAGGGCGATCTTTAGAAATCATCCTCCCAGAGGACGGCGGGAGACTACTTTCATCAAAATT
This sequence comes from Oryza punctata, assembly GCA_000573905.2. Lineage (NCBI taxonomy): Eukaryota > Viridiplantae > Streptophyta > Magnoliopsida > Poales > Poaceae > Oryza > Oryza punctata. The sequence goes on from CM002496.2 coordinate 14,363,376, forward strand.
TGAAATAGAAAATTATTTTTGCAAAACTTTTAATAAAAAATTAAAAATAAAAAAAATTCCTATGGGCAATGCGAAACTTCGCTTCAGTACTACTGAAAAATATTCTATACGAGTGTTGGCCCTTCATATTCATCTTTAGTTGGGCCGCATATGCAAGGAACAGCTAGCACAGTCTCAAGGACGGAACCACGACCAGCTAGCACCTTTGGCTGGAAGAAAATTTCATAGGGCAGCAGTCCTTCGCTCATCCGAAATTTTCTTCACCTTTGGCTAGAAGCGCCATCATATGCTGTCTTCAGTATTACCATGATAGTGGAATTTGTAGAATGGAGCAGCAATGCCAGCAGTGCGTTGCTTCGGGAAAAACTGAGAGTATGTCTCTTCAGAATCTGTGACAACAAGATGTGTATGCATTTGTGTCAGCTTATATACTCCAAACCTTTTGTGTTTAAAATTGTTGTAACATACTAACTCGTTTTTTTTATATTTAACACCGTTTGATTTTTTTCTATAATGTTTGATTATTCAACTTATTTAAAAATTTAGTGTAAATTTGTAAACATATAAGTATTGGATAAACAGGAACTGGGGTCCCCATTCTTCCGGGGCTCTAGGACACTATCCCACAAGATCGCTTTCTACCACATATATAATTTATTACCAGATCAGAAACCACAGAAGTGAAAGATACATTTAAGGTTTTATTTAGAAAGCCTCAGAAGAGTACCGAGATATACAATATTTATATCTACAAAGTATCCAAAAGAGATTGGAGATATACAATATCTATATATTCAAGGTACTGGAGTAGATACATCTCACATTGGTATATCCTCAAAGGTTATGTACATCCTAAACTCCTTTATTAACAATATTTTCGAGAAGCTTGTCAAAGTTAACAGGACGTTTCGTCAAACGGCATGGAAGCACTCGAGGCCCCGGGAGTACCTGTGGGCCCCTGGCATGGACCGTGCCCGGTCGTGCGGGTTGCACGGGAATACAGTGGTTAGGGGCACCAATACTGCCCCCAAAATAAGGCTTAGGTATATCATTGCCATCTTGAAAGGCGAGCCTAGTGGTGCTTGTTGCTTGGGCTCAACCTGGGAACTCCGGCGACGACGCTTGTTGCACCGGGCTTAGCCCAGGATCTCCTCCTAGCGGTCTACGCAAGGAGATGGGCGGCGGCAGTAAACCGTAGCAGGGCGGCACCTAGAGAATTACCACTTGAGATTACAGCTCATTTACATGCAAGAACGAGGTGCCAAGACATGAAGTAATCAAGCTAGCCGTGTCACCCCAAGGAACAGCGGCAGAGCGACGTATAACTGTGGTTCTATCCATTCATATTTCAGATACAAAATCCGTGTACAGCTGCATTCTTGGTGATGCAGGGATCTGCATCAAGTACTGTGCAAGGCAATGCCACTAAATTAGCAAGAAAAGAATTGAATTAGCTGACTGACTATAGCAACGTTCCTACAGCAATTGTGAACTATATGCAGAAGGGTAGATTTATACCAATACTGGTCCAAAAGAAGAGAACAAATCTTTTCTAAGCTTTCTCTGTATGACTGACCGACTAGATCTACATCGATCTCGACCTGTAGTTCTACGTTGCATGTACAACTGAGTTCATACCAGACCAATCGGTGTTGATCAGTGTGAATGACCATTCTGCTTGGTGGAGTCGGGCGACGCGTATCCAAAAGGATTCTTGCTCGCCCAGTTCCATTGGTCTCTGCACATTTCTTCGATGCCATATTTTGCCCTGAAGGAAGATCGACACTAAACCATGAGAAAAATATAAATTTACTATCAATGAAGGTATCAGCTTCTCAATGTTACTGTTGTAGCTTACTTCCACTTGAATTCTCTCTCTGCTTTAGCAGCTGACGAAAAGAGAATCTCAGCATCACCGGGGCGTCGTGGACCAATGACCAGAGGTATTTTCTGAAAAGATATGAACATATGGATAAGAACAGAAAGCACTAGAACGGAAAAATCCATTGCACTCGTGTATCATATGCATAGGCATTAGTGAGAACTCATACAACTTCGTAGAGTCCTAGTAATGCCCTTATAATAACATAGTGGATAAACCTAAGGATTGCTTTCGTACCAGCAGTTCAGAAGAATTGAGTAGAAAATTTGGTAACCAGCACAATATAACATGACAAAAGGACAGGCAAGAATCATGTACATTTGTCCACATATATCAAATTAGGCATACCTTTCCAGAAACTTTCTCAAATGCATTAACTATCTCCAACACCGATGTTCCCTTTCCTGTTCCAAGGTTGTATGCTTGACATCCTGCAAGTAGAACTAAATTTTAGAAGAAAGATTTAACAACAAACAAAGTGACAGTTCTAAGCATCCAACACTATTTGAGTATAAAAAACAGTGTTGTATTTGACCATAGACTCGTTTTGGGAAACCATTGCATTTGTATAGCAAGGGATGAATGCAAGCATTTGCCCATAAATATCTGGGTTGAAAGAGCAGTAAATTTTTTGCAAACCTATCGATCTTTCAAACAGCTTCCGTAGTGCAGCAATATGTCCCTCAGCAAGATCAACTACATGGATATAATCACGTATCTGCATATCATGCCAAAAAGAATTCCTCAATGGATTAGAATATTCAACTAAAAATATGCACCTGTCAGTGTAAAGTCTCTATTTTTGAAGAAAAATGTCTATAAGTCCATGCAGTAGATATCAATAAAATTATAATATGTGAAAAGAAAACTACTACAGAAAGAAGGTTGTCAATCTGAAACTCTCATAGCAAATTATTTATGGTATGAAATGGAGAAGCAATGAAGCATCAGCAAGCATAATAATTGTTACTCGCATACTTATTTTCGTCTACTTAATAGTCAATAGTCATCCACATTATAGTGTCAGCAGTTTAAACGAAAATCTTGTTTTTGTCTACTTTATGTCTTTTCTCTCACTTTACTCTTTCCCATCTGGATTCTCAAGCATGCTATAGTGGCACAGCTATATCATATGGAAGAGGAATTCGCTTTTAAAAACACTAGGAATGACTACAAAGTAACATGCTTGTTATTAGGATTTAGGACATCTCCTAGCTCCAAGGACTGACTCCAAAGGAAGAACTGCTTTACAACACTTCTTTCGTCGGGCTGGTGAAGGAGCTTTATAACACTGAATATGGCATCTGATAAGCCACATTGTTACTTCCCAAGTCATGTAAGTACCTTAGTTCAGTTATTACTTGTAGGAATGTTAGATTTCAACAAAATACACCTAATTAACCCCCTTAGTCACTGCATGCTATATCAAGGTTAAATACTCAAATTGAAGAAGTTGAGATGAAGTAGAAGTAACTGAGTGTAGCTCAAGGGAAATTACCCCTGTCCCATCTTTTGTTGCATAGTCATTTCCAAAGATTGTAAGTGACGGTCTCCTCCCGACAGCAACTTGCTGGACGAAGGGCATGAGGTTGTTAGGAATTCCACATGGGTCTTCACCAAGGTATCCACTGGGATGAGCTCCAACAGGATTGAAGTACCTAAGTAAAATTATGCTCCATTCAGAATCTGAATGGTATATATCACGGCAAATCTCCTCTGCTATGAGCTGCAATTAATATATATGATTGCAATCAGCTAAAATACTTGGTGGAGTCATTTACAAATATAGGAAAAGGCATAAGCACACCTTGGTTCTTCCGTATGGATTGTGTGGAGTGAGAGGGAACTCTTCTGTACAGGGTGAGTTCTTAGGTGATCCATAAACTGCAGCTGACGATGAAAATACCAACTACAAACATTTGACCACATGAGAAAACAAACAAGCATGTCAGCATCAGTCTGATACAAGCAATAAATACTCTGATTTAACCTCAAAACAAATCATTGGCAGTTGACAGGATTATTAACAGAATGGTTTTCAGCTATAGATATTAAAAAAACAAGGATACTATCACCATGCCTAGTAGCCTAGTAGGTGCACAGTTCATTGTTATAATTTACAGAAGTTGGAGCGATGACTAAATAAAAAATGGCGTTGACAGTAAATGAAACCCACTGCAGTCTAACACATCAATTGGATTCAAAAGCAGAGAAGCAAATATCTTCTTTTAAAATATGATTTATTTTGAACAGGGTCTGAATAATATGAATTCGAAAAACATATCAGCTGATTTTATAGAATACTTTAGAATACATCCTCATGGAGTATAAGCTAACCTGCAGATATGGGAGGGGTAATTACCTTTTTACATCCATGGGCTGCCATAACTTCTAGAAGAATTATTGTGCCGGCAACATTATGGTCGTAATAAAGCAGTGGCTTCTGCACACTTTCACCCACAGCTTTCAGACCAGCAAAGTGAACAACAGCATCAAATCTAGAAAAGACATTTTAGGAATTTAGAGATTTTTACTTCATAGAGATGTTACACATTGCTACTTTTGAAAAGTACAAAAGAACTAAAATGTGAAAAAAAAAAAGAGTTTACTATTTTATAGTATGATTTACCTTGTCGAAGCAAAAACCTTTTCCAGTCCACCTTTATCACGAATATCAACCTGCAGAAGAAGAAAAGTTAATGGTGTTGAATTTAATGTACCTTAAGGACTTTAAAACTTTTTCAGTAGTTATGTAGGGTTTAAATACATAATGTAACATTGACTTCCAGATGTACATCAAAGTATTTAACCCATTCCTATGAAATAACCATGTCTGAAGACAAATGAGATATTATACACAACTGGCACCAAACCTCACACCTATAGTATTTAAGAGCGAGAAATTGTTTTTTTTTCTTAACCTGCCAGTACAAAAATAATTCAGAACATTGAACGCACTTGCCTGGCAAACGTTGTTTTGTCCATAACAATAACAACAAATCAGGTCAGTGGAACCAATTGTACAGATACTGCAATGGCTATGCCACACAATTATGTTAAACAATGAAGCCAATGGCACAACAATTTGCACATCTTCCCAATTGGACAGTTGCAAGTAGACTCATCTACTAACCCCACAAATGTGAGTTCCACTATTAAACATATGTGATTAAAATTCCCATTCATCCCAGAGTACAAACCTGAATAATCAAAATTATGCTAAAAATTGCCATTCTCAACAAACAACGACACACTAATTTATCTAGTTACAGCTCAGTAGTAAATATCCAAATCTTTCAGATCATTCAATATAAGTTTCAATACATAGACCACCCAACCCATTAAAATGGCAAGACCAAAATATACAAACTGGATAGCCTAAAACAATGAGATACCAGACAGGTATACATGCCCAGCCACATCGCATTATGCTTAGACAAGATCTCTTCCGGTTTTCAATTGAATAAAAGAAACATCTCTTTTCGTCATCATCTTCCAATGAAAACACAAGGCAAACCACCGAAATTCATGATCGTACAGCGCAATATGAGAATTTACGGCAGTTCATATTCCACTAATATACAATTACCATAGATACCCCGCACATCGCGATAAACCAAATCATACGGCTGTAACCCAAATCACTCCACGTTTATTTGACACTGGAATGTCGTCGCCATCTCGGCCAAATTTACGCCAAGTATAACAGAAAAATAGCACCAAATTTTCCCCCCGTGACGAGTAAACAATCAAAATAATCACCAAAAAAACGCCAAATTACTCGGCCTCGTGTCAGCGGGAGAGATCTGCCAACATTGAAACGGGCCCCAATCCCCCATCGGCCGATCGCGCCGGTCCCCCAAAAAAACAAGCGCAAAATCACGCAAACCCAAGCAGCCAAAACTAAATGCCGCGAACAACCAAACCCCCCCCCCCCCCCCCCCCCCCCACGCCGCGCGCATCGCCTCAGGATTTATACCTTGTGTAAGGAGAGGTTCCGCGCCTTGTCCCCGGCGAGCGCGGCGACGCGGCGGACGGCGAGCTCGGAGGAGTTTCCCAGGCTGTCGGCGACCACGACGCGGAACCCCGCCGCGAGCAGCTGCAGCACGGTGTGGCTCCCGATGTACCCCGCCCCTCCCGTCACCAGCACCGTCCTGGTCGTCCCCGCCGCCGCCACCGCCACCACCACCTCGCCCCCCGCCATCGATCGATCGATCGATCCCCTTCTCTCCTCCGGCGCGCGGGCGTGGATCTGCTACGAGGAGTCGACGAGCGCGGAGGAGGCGAGGAGGAGAGAGACTGAGAGAGAGAGAGAGAGAGAGAGGAGAAATTTGAACGGGAGGTGCGGCCTGGTCCGCGTGTAGCCGGGGAGCGGGGGTTGCCTGCCGCGTGCCCGGGGGGAGTGGGGCCCACGCAACAGTGACAGGCGTCGCGGGGAGGGGGGTGACGGTCGACGTGCGTACTTGCCTTTGTCGGTGTGGTCTTTGCACTCTTTGGTTCGTTGCTTGCTTGGCTTTTTTTTTTTCTTTTTTTTTTTTGCTTTGGTTGATTGATTGATTCCTCAGCATCTTGGGGATCAGTCGTCTCTAATGTTCTTGTTTATTGTTTTGCTTAGATGCCTTAAGTGGACTTTTCTTAATTTTGTGCTTAGAGTTGGGAGCATTTTGACGGTGGCTTCCTATGCATCGCCTTCGTCGTTAACTGATACGCAATATTTCTTTACATTTCATTAGGTGTTATTTGCTAGCACTCTTTCCTCTTTTCTAATTCAAATATTAAAAAGTTATCTAGAATCAGCGGTGATTTTGATCACTTATGAGGGTTAAAGAGAGTAAAAACTATACTAAAAGTGAAAAGCGATGTCCGTCGTCAGGCATCTTGGCTATGGCCTGGCCTGGCCATGACCCCCTAATACCACTGATTTTTTCAATTTTTTGGCTCCTCGAGGTGATGACAAATGTTTGTATAGGGTAACGATTACGCAAAATCTATTTCGAGAGGCATCTCGATTTGAACTTAACGAGCGACGCGGATAATTATGTGAGAAGTACTAATAGCGTTACAGACATGCATGCAAGTAGTTTTTGCAATTAGGTTGTGCATATTTTTTTTCTTCTTATGAAATTTTCTCGTAAATTACTTATCCGATCTATAATCCGATTACACCGTTGTGTTCGTAACAATTAAATCTTTACAACAAGATATCACATGCTTATATTTTGATGAAAAATCACAAATTACTTTTATGATATGTCTAAATTACTTTTAGATTTCACTAAGTTACTTCTTAGACATACAAAAGTAAATTCAGTAAAGCCTAAAAGTAATTTACATAAGTAACTTAGAACAAAACGAATGTAACTTTGGCATGTCATTTAAAGTAAATCCGTTGTAGAGATAAAAACATGACTCTATCTAGAAATTAAATTAATCGGCACAAATTATAGAATTAACTAAAAACAATAATAAAAGTAATCACCTCAGAGCATTATGAATGTATAGGAAGTATTTTAATCAAATCTAAAATTAACTTATATATATGGTAATTTGTTCAATGAAAAAAGGTATTAATAAAAGTTACTTTCTTTTGGTTATAAGTTACTCATATAATATGTGTAAATTACTTTTTAAGCTTTACTGAATTTACTTTTGTATATCTAAGAAGTAACTTAGTGAAATCTAAAAGTAATTTAGACATATCATAAAAGTGTAGCACCTCATTTCTTTTTTATTTTATTTAAAAATATCTCTCAATTAAAAATTTTGGATTTTTAAAGTTTGGATTTTATTTGGTTTTTGTTTTGTGCCAAAATGGATCTCATGTTTTATTTCCTCAAATCCCTAATTTGTCAAAAAAAAAAAGATGAGAAAACCCCCCTCGGTTGGGCCTCTTTCCTCCCCTTCTCCCCCGGCCCAACTCTCCCCCCCTCTCTCCCTCTCTTTCCCTGAATGGGCCGGCCCACCACCTCCCCCCCTCTCCCTTCCCGGCCCATCTCCCCTCTCTCCCCCTTTTGGCCCACGGGCCGTTTCTCCCCGCGCCAGCCCAGCCCACCCGGCCGTCTCCCTCCTCCCGCCCGCGCCGCCACCGTCGCCGCCTGGCCGCGCCGCCCCGCCGCCCACGCCCGCGCCGCCCGGCCGCCGCCCGCGCCCGCCGCCCATGCCGCGCCGCCTTCAGCCCCGCGCCCACGTCGCCGTCCCTCGCCGCCCGCGCTACCTATAAAAGGCCTCGCCGGCCTCCCTCTCCCACCCGGCTTCCCCCTCGCCGGCTTCTCTCTCTCACCGGTGCCCTCTTCCTCTCCCCTCTCGGCCCCGCCATCGCCGGCCGCCCTCCCCGGCCACCGCCTTTTCCCGGCCGCCTCCACCGCCTCTCGGCCGCCACCGCCCCCCCTTCCCGGCCGGCGCCGCCGCTCCCTGGCACCCCCCCCGGCCGCCGCCGGCCTCCCCCTCCCCAACCTCCCCGGCCACCTCGCCGCCCGGCGCCCGCCGGCCAAGCCGAGCCGGGCAAGCCGCAAGGAGGAGGAAGAAGCCGATAGGTGGGCCCCACGCCCTCCTCTCTCTCCCTCTCTGACAAGTGGGCCCCACACCACCGTTAAATCTAACCCTAACCCTAACGGAATGGAATATTCCGTTGGAATATTCCGTTATCTTTTATTTAAAAATTCCCAATTTTTCAGAAAAGTCCCTCTACCTTTGAAAATTCATAAAAATTCAACCGTAACTCCGTTTGACCCCGTTCAAGTTTCTAAATTTTTCTAAAATTTAGATCTACACAATGGCACACTTGTTTATTTTATTTGAGCTTGTTTTATTGCCTTTTTATTTATTTGTTATCCGTTCCGCGTATAGAGCACGTGTACGAGGACGCTCCGGACGCCGGTTTCAAAGAAGAAGACCCGCACCTCGTGCAGGGCAAGCCTCTTTGATCACATTGCCCCTATATTTTGAAATGATGTGTTGTTTGAAAAATGCATTGCTTAGTACACACGATTAACATGTTTAGGCCTCGGATTGTTTATACAACCGACGGACCAACCTAGTAGTTGCACTTATATTTCATAGGTTGATGATTCCATACCTTTGATAGCTCCACAAATGTTTACGCCGGTATCGTTATACGATTACCGAGGTAGTTTCGCTTAGCCATGCTCACGTTGTTGCCGTGTGGGAAACTTGGGTATTTCCAAATTTTATGCTTAAAAATCCGGTACGTTGTACCGAGGTTTTGTGAAATAAAATGTGTTGTGAGAATGGTGATGATGCGGAGTCAAGCCTTTGTGGTTTGGCTACGTGTTATCGTTAAGGACCGATTCCTTTGGGAAGTCCATCCGAACACGTTACAGTGCGACCACACGGGTATTTATGGGATGCCTCTGGCTAAGTAAATTGTTATCACATGGGAGTTGGTGTGCCAATGGTTGTGGAATGCCGAGGGTGAGGAGATGAAGTGTTATGCATGTTTTGCCCATCATGGGTGTCTTTTTGCCTCTATTGTGGCATGGTACCAGTAGGAGTAGGAGGCACCCTCGGTATTTCCTGAGTGGATGACGGCTGGATTTGCCTGATACTCGGCTATGGATCTTAGCCCAACTAGGTGGCATGCGATTTTCATGGGTTAGCTTTGGAAAGGCCTTGTCACGAACTTTCGTTGCCGACGGGTAAACGATGTCAGTTTCGTGTCGTGTGGGTAAAGCGTACAACCTCTGCAGAGTTTAATGAACTGTTCGAACAGTCGTGCCCACGGTCAAGGGCGAGTGTAAGGTGTTTCTCATAGCGTAGATTTGTTTGACAAATGTTTGATGAAAATGATTGGTGGGAAGGGTTTTGTTTCCAGAGTTTGCCTGTGTGGCAAACGGCTAACCTTTGTGGTTAGGAACGGGTCTGTGTGACCTGGGGTGTCGTCCGACACCGAGGTGTTCTTAGGGCCATATTGGCGTTGCAGTCCTGAGATGACTGTGTGGACCATGTATGGTCGTGAAAGTGAGAAGGAACTAATGGAGGAGACAAATAAATTGTTGTTCGTTAATCGTGACAAGTTGTTGCAAAGCAACTTGTGGAATGGGTCGAGGTGTGAGCCTCCTCCCGACAACTAAAACTTGATTCACTCACTAGGAGTTTTGTGAAATAAATCACTTTGCCAAAAAGGCTGCTTTCGCAAATAAAACCCTAGCTCTCCTTGTCTTAACCAAGCATGTCATTCTTTCCCCGGCTTGCTGAGTACGTGAAGTACTCACCCTTGCTATATATATAATATCTATAGAGGATGGAAACGAAGACGTCGACCCGACCGCCGAGGAGTACCTCCAGGAGCAAGCCGAGTACGAGGACTTCTAGAAGGATCGTGCCTAGCCCCAAGCCGTCGCCTGTGGATCGAGATGGTCGCCCAGACGCTTAGCCGCCGCTGCTTTTGTCTTTTGCTTTATGGACTTTTGTAATGTGCGTTGCTCATCTCTGGGCCTGTCCGGGATAGCAACTTATGTAAGGACTAAAACCCAGTGATGTAATAATAATCTACTTTGATTCTATGTTTATTTTGTGAGTACCAGCTAGTGTATCCTGGGACTGGTACTATATCACAGGTAATGCGTAGCACCTCGGTATGAGTTAGCTGGTGTTATCAATTAGCGAGTGCCGGGGCGTTACAAAAAGTAATTTGTGATTTTTCATCAAAATATAATCATATGAGATCTTGTTGTAAAGATTTAATTGTTACGAACACAACGGTGTCTCTTATAGATTGAGTGGTAGCTGGTTTAGACCACTAGCTGTGTAGTCACGTTCTAATGATTACTCGCACAGGTTAGGGCGTATTTGAATAGGACTAAATTTTTTTCCTGTCACATCGAATTTTCTACACTAATTAGAAGTATTAAAAGTAGACTTAAAAATAAAACTCACTTCATAACTCTAGACTAATTCGCGAAACGAATCTATTAAACATAATTAATTCATGATTAGTCTATGTGATACTATAGTAAATACGTGTTAATTATGGATTAATTAGACTTAAAAATTTATATAGCGAATTAACTCTCATTTATACAATTAATTTTATTATTAGTCTATGGTTAATACTCTTAATCAGCACCCAAACATCTGATGTGATAGGAAAATTATCTAAACACCCCAAGAAAACCGAAAAAAACTTGTTCTCCGATTGACTCCTTGCTTAACAATTTTAACCATAGTGTGTTAAGCTCTCGACAGATCAAATGTACCTTGAATAAGAGTTAATGATATTAGAAACTGGAAATATCATCGTGGGTCCAATATCGTACTATGACAACAAAGTTATATGCAACTTTCGATGACTACCTGTGATGACTTGTCTTGCGCATACGCTAACAACCATGCCTAACTTCTCTTTGGCCTTCGTGGGAAAGCTCATGTCGGTGGGAGTAGTTTAAGGTTTTAAACATGTGGGGAATTTAGTTTAGTTCTAATACTAATTCATAGAAATTGGATTTTATATACCGAAAAACTCCAAAAGGCACAAACTCGGTGACATTCATTCTTCCAAAATAAGTAGCCCTCTAATCTTCACATTAACAAAGAACAGCGGGCGTCTAACTCTACAGTAAGATGCTGTAGGTTAAAGACAAGTAGCCCAGCCACTTGGGTGTCACCAAACCACAAACACCCAAATCAACACTGTTGATCCATAACATACAGCCATTGGTATCTTTCGACCTGGTTAACTGGACAGGACAAACATTTTGTCTTTGGCCTGACCTAATAAGCATTAGCAGACACCCAATCTCACATGTGCCATTTTCCAAGGTTGCAACAGCAAGAGGATGTTGACATTCCCAAAGTACACCTCTCCATGGCATGACATCCATCCATGATCCATGTGTCCCATCATTGATTTTGAAGAATAATTCTCAGCTTAAACTAATAAGTCTTCATTGGGAGATTGCTCATTGGGCAGAATAGGCGTGTGGTGACCTGTTGCTGTAGTTGACCCAAATACACAATTTGGAACTTAATAGATGTAGTCATGCATAGGACAGGTTTTCCTCACCTACTAGAGTAGTATTTCTTTTTAGGATTTGATGATCCACAGAATGCCAGCAACTTCTGAAATCCTGCACCAGCATTGAACAATGATTGAGAGTCAGTGCAGGATTCATGCTGTAGATGGTGTCATGATCTATGATGTGCTTGCCTTATAACCAGCAAAACCTCCTGTGATGAAGGTCCCAGATTGATGTCATGCCAGAAGTGATTTCTGCATAGGATTTTCGATTCTACATCAACATGAACAAAAAATGCATGTTCTGATGAGAACTTTTGCCAAATATATTAGCAACAACTGGTTTCCACTGAAACAAGACAGTATGGCATTGCAAAGCAACAAAATAGTGAAAATAGTGGGTCATAGTTCCATCTTCATCCCTGCAATACGACAGCTCCAACAGATCATCTATCTCATAGTAGTACCAGGCAGAGCATTTGCTACCTTATGCCAACAATGAGAACTTCACAATACTGGGGGAAAAACAAGATCAATGATTGCACACAATAAAATGCCCACAAAGTTACTAACTAATTAGGCTTTCCTTTCCCATACACTTGCAGATATACACCCCCGAAGTGAACTTTGTGCCCTTTATTTACAATCTTGACATCAAATGTTACATCAGAATATACTTTTGTTTCTACTGTACTGCAGAAACTTGTCACTGCAAGCATCAGGTCTCCACTTTCTGTCATTACTTTGGTGAAGTCAAGGGTGGCGGAAGCAGATTATCGCTTTCATTGCAAATCAACAAACTACAATCCATGAGCACGTCTTTTATGTGTATATGAGCAGATGAAACAAGCATGCATGCTAGAGAAGATGTTCTATACAGTAAATCTTGAGCTAGCTATACCTCTTCCTGCCATCCTATCAACACGTCGGCGGCCAAAGGGCAAGCCAAAAAATGATCGAACCACACCCCCAATCTCTGTCTTGCAGAGTGGGCACACTGCATTTATCTTGAGCCATTTATCGACACATTGCACATGAAAGAAGTGGGTGCAAGGAAGCTCACGGAGCTCATCATCATCTCCGTACTTAGTAAGACAGATGCAGCACACCTGCAGATATCAGTAGATGGACAAGTTATGATTTACGAACAAAACTAAAACAGCTATAGCATTATTTCATGAACCCTGGTTTCAAGTTAATAATGGCAAATTGCAATGAGCTACAACAAAAATAATAATCCAGCCAGTAAGTCAGGTAACTTGGAAAATTCCAAGAGGTCCCATGTTACTGAAGGAAATGAATGACATATGGGAAAGGAATTATGAAAGCGAGTGTAACTACAACTGTTCGAAGATACATGAGAAGAAAAAAGAGGCTGTATATAAACAAAACTATTTCTCATAAAGCAGAATATTTCCCTAATTTCCCTAAAACACTTTTGTTTCACTGAGGAAAAAAAGGGAAGTCTCATTATTATATGAAAAAAAATGTGTAAAAGCATCATCACGAGCAAACCTTTTGTTAAATATATTCCGAAATAAGGTAAGTCTAAGACAGTACATATTACTACATAATAGAGGCTGCTTAAGTATTCACTTGTGAATGGAGTTATGGTTACTAAATTATAAGGTACATGAAGGTCGATACAAGGAATCCCATCAATACTTGTTTTATGGAAACCCCCTCAATACTAATTGCAAATCAAGTATCATCAGACATGAAAATGATGTGAAAACGTGAAATATACTCACAGCATCTTCAGCTGAAACAATCCTTTCCTTCTTAGTTCCTGGGCCCAGGATGCCACCCTCGCTAAGATTCTCTGAGCTTGAAGCATGGTCAACCCACATTTTGCTTCGTTTTGGCTTGAATTTGTAGGTTGGCAGTGCATCAATTAGTTCTTGAGTAGCTCCTCTAGTATGACCCAAATCCTCTTGAAGGCGTAGAAGAGAAATCAAGCATGGAAAGCAGCAGCATATGGCTGCACACATGACGAAGGGAATGGCATACCCAACACAACTAAGTGCAAGGAATGCTAAGCATAGCCTAGCAAGAGGCAACAAAGTAAGGCATGAGTTGATTGAGTTCAGAAAAGCTATGAAAGAAACAGATCGGAAAGAACATACCTATACATATTGGGAGCTTCCTGTGAATCTGATGAAGTGCTGTGCCCACCAAAAATCCACACATTGCCAACAACAAACCATACAGCAAAGAAACAGTCTACAGCTGTCTTGAAATGATAAGCCAATATGCTAGGCCTGTAACATATAATCACCTCAATTAATACATCCATATCAAATTTAGCACAAAACTAACTATATAAGATCTCGCATCACGCATTTCTTCAAATTTACTTATTAAGTTTTAATACTTTAGAGTAGACTAGTAACATTTTTTCCAGGACCAATTCCAGTTAAAAAGGACACATTACGCTCCACAATGTTGAATGCTTTTGTCAAGCACAACAAATACAGAAAGGGAACATCCTCCCACCAATCTAATGAGGCATCTGCAGCGAACATGGCAATTTTACACCATGAAGTGGTCAACACAGTTGTTCCAAATTTCTAGGTCAAAGAAACAAGAGCATATGTATCTTCTACACTTCCAGAGTGAATGAGAAAAAACTAGTTGCAGTAAAAATATATTGTAGAATCCATATTGCGGTGCTACACACAAATAGAAGGCTCAACTCAAGAACATAGGACTGTGGTAACTGTGTGATCCAATGGAATATCGAAAATAAACTAAGTAGGATGCCCTAAAGTTGATAGTTTCATTCAATTCAACTATCGGCTTGTTTGTTGCATCTTTCAGTTGTTGGAAAGCATACATATGTTTATAAGATGCAAAATGGATGGTTTCTTCAAAAAATGCATAGGGGTGAGACTGCATACACAAGTTCATATACAGGAGCTTAGGAAATTCAAGATGGAAAAATAACATGGAACTACAAGTTACCTTGGACATGAAATTGTGATACATCCAAAATGCAAAACAGTACCACTGCTACGCTGATTGCGTCCTTCTGATGATTGAGAGGAAGTCAAATTAGGATAGGCTGCAGGTGGTTGTTCAGGTTCTTGTTCCGAAGGTCTGTTTCGATGGACACAGCGCCAACAAATAAGAGGAATGCTTGCAATGCAGCCCATTGTATAACCAATTATCCATGCAAATAAAGGGGCATGTGGATGTTCATCTCTTGAAAAGACAAGGACGAAAATAGCAGCTACAATCTGTACTACATATATGACCAGTTCAAACGAGATCCACAAACCAGAATTCCAAATACTTCTTCCATGACCATACATACTATCTCTTCTAGGAAAGGATAAATTTCTGGTGTTATATGCAGTGGGCGAAGTTGATGCTGAAGACTGTGGTGATGGGGTTTGTGTGCTTGTTGAAGGCCTATCATCCTGATGTGAATCATCTGAATCACTGTGCAAATCTTGATGACTGGTTGATGTTGATGCAGTTTCTCCATGTGATACGTTTATAGCATGCTCACACACATCATCACAGGTAGCATGCTCCATGAATATCTTGGATTTATTGATTTCCAGCTTAGTACTAATCAAAAAAGGGAACACACATGCTCATCATGGGTAATCATATGCGTTTCACCATCCTTTTAAGTAGCTACCAATGGCTGGTATACTAGTGTATATACAGCTGAGAATAAAGTTGATTCTCATTATAATCTACTGAACATTAGAATGTGCATTATAAACTTCATTTGCTTCATGGAAGAGCCCAACAGAAGAAGCCTAAGCTACAAATTTAGAAAACAAATGAACTTCTTATACATCCTTTCCAATATATATCCATATATATATATATATTTCATGAATATAGTGTATCACCATGAACAATAAAAGCCTGTAAAAATAAATAGTAGAAGGCACTCAAAATAGTTACAAAGTCCAATTCTTTTAAGAACTCTTATCATATTTGATACTACTAAAAATATATGTAAGAATACCATCAGTCCGAAAAATTTAACTTTCTAAGAACTATTATATCTAATCCTTCCAGAATAGAACAGCTATACTGTTAATGTATCATGGGCATGTGCATGTACACGTCCAAGTCCCATAAACTTTACTAGTCCCCAATAGTTTCCAATCTGAGTCTTGACTAGATTTTTCTTAAGTAGCGTGTCAAGAATTATTCACTAAATTTTGTACAGCCTGTTGAATAGAAGAATTAATACCATCATTGAACAACCATGTGTTTGAATAAAAGAGTTATTGCCACCAATCATGTACGTTTTGCATGATTATTTGGCACACAGATTAGTGCAATATTTAGGAGAACTGCAAAAGACCCTGATCCTGAACCAATGACCAGCCTAATAGGAAATCATATTTGAAAGAATCTAATCAGTTATGCTCAACACCACGGTTCTCCAATAATAGTAGCCTTCCTATGTACCATGCTAACTGCTAAACCAATAGTATATCCAACGTGAAGCAACAACGATCAAACCAATAGTTAACTCTAGTTCCAGCGATGGCAACTTAATCCAGGTACACACGTTTCTACTTCAAGCCGCAATTTGACTTTTAGCCAACGAACTTAACTTCTATTATTCATCAAAGAGACATGTAATTATATAATGGTAATCATAAAAGGCAGTAGAAAAAAATATGGCTCCGTAAAAAAAACCATAAAAAGATAAGTAAAAAAACAAAAGGGGCAAAAAATATTTTCAAAGATGAACCATGAACAAAACAAAAGGGGCAAAAAAATATTTTCGAAAGCTAAAGTAAACCAAGTCGCCGACACCCATTCCTGACAAAACCACAACCAAAATCCATCAAAAACAAAACCCTAATAAGATCCCAATACCCCGTCCCTTAGCAACGAAGTCCCATACCACTAACCGTTTCCAAACATCCCCAAAAAATCCCCGAAACCCAAATCATCCCGCACCCTAGCACACTACTACTAGTATATGCAGCAGGAGAAGAAGAAGCGAACACGCGCTGGGTCGATTCATATCATTCAAGAGCTTGAAAATTGAACAAGGAGGAGAGAGAGCAGATACGAACTCACTCACTCACACACCGGATCGATTCGGCGCTAAGCCGACGAGGGTTTGCCCCTACCTCCTCTCCTCCTCCTACCCGCGGTCTCTGGGTTGGCCACGGGGAAGGAAAGGGGAAGCGGAAGCGGAAGCAGGGCAGGTGTCCCTCTCGCGGAGAGCGACGCGACTCATTTCCTGGCCTTCTTCTCATCTCCGGCGAATGGTGGGTGTCCTGGCTGGGTTCCCGTGGACGCGGTCCATGGACGGAGCGGTTTACGATGGGGTCGACGCGTGAGAGATCGGTCCATGGGGGTAGTCTACGCAGGTGTTGGGTGAAGGGGGGCGAGGAGCAGGTGGCCGAAGAGGTTGTCGGTCCGGGTAATTGGGCCGGGCCATTTCGGACCCGGCCCATCTACAAATAGCAATCCGTCCTTTACGAGGGAGAAACCGAGAAAGAGTCCAGCTAAACAGCCAACAAGATGGTACCAGGGTTTGCCCTACCGCGCGGTAACCGTGCTTACCGCGGGGTACGGCAGCGGTAGCCGGCGGTAGGGTTTACTCAAATTTCATCCGAATTCAAAAATTTCGAAAAAAATCGAAAAAAATCAGAAAAAATTCTTGGATGAAGCTCTTGAATTGTAGAATCTTATGGTGAATAAAATTTTTGAAAACTAGTTAGAGAAATTCAAAATATATGGCTAAACCGAAAAGGAATCAAATAAATCTAAAAATTAAAAACAGTGTGGGCTGGGAGTTGGTACTGTACATTCGGCCCATTAGGCCCATTAGCTGAGAAAATATCTCACAGCCACTCTCTCATATCCTCATCCATTCGAGCCACACAAGCTTCCTTCTTGGGCGACCGAAGCACGGATGCCGCCGCCAGATCCGCCGTGGACGCGCCGGCGAGTGGCCAAACCGCGCGGTTTGGCACGGTAATCGCGCGGTAGGAGGCAGTAATCGCCTGCGCCAGGTAACCGTCTGCCCTGCTCGCTGTACTCGCCTGTATGCTCGTGGTTATCGTGCGGTTTTGGGCGGTAATCGTTCGAAACCACGCGGTAATCTCCAGGTATAGCACGGTATGCCGTGTTAAAGGGCCAATTTAGTATTTATATTGGATTTAATTTAGTATTTATGTTGGATTTTTGTTGGAACTGATGACACATTGAAGAAAAATGGAAACATTTGTAGGATTAAAATGAGTCAAAAGCATTGTTGATTTTTTTGGTAGAAGGACATTATGTACAAGATTATGGAAGGGAAAGGGTTTGAATGATATATTCTTGTTATATGTTTAAAAAGGAAGTAGTTTGATTGTAGTTAGTTTTTCCTATGAATCGTAGACATTATGGTAATCCCTTGTAGTAGACAGTAACTTATAACACATTTTGTTTAAAACACGAACTAAATTACAGAATGGATCAGTTTTTTTAGTAAATTTTCAGTGATGTATGTCATTTTATCTGCAATACTAATGTGTTATGTGTTGTGTATATGCAAGACTTGGTGAGCTCTTTTATGATGACATTCTTTTTTCATATTAGGGCTGAAGATGTCAGATAGTAAGGACATCGTGTGGGAGCACGGTGAGAGCATAGGCCATGGATTCCGTTGCAAGTATTGTCATCAGCATAAGAGCGGTGGTGGGGCAACTAGACTAAAAATTCATTTGGCTGGAAAAGGGAAGGGAACAACATATTGCAATTCAGTGCCTCCAGATGTCTGTGACTTCTTCAGGCGCGAGTTGGATAGGATACAAGCTGCCGGTAGCAGGCGCAAGTCTGAAAAGGCAAGAAGGGTTGAAGCGGCAGGGGTCAATTATTATGACCTTACTGGTGATGCTGACGAGGAGGAATAAATGGAAGCAGCCATGAATGCCTCTAGGCAAGAGGAGAGCTACAGGAGGGATGTGGAGCAACGAGGTGGCTCATATGAGCTTGGCGGTGGCAGTGGTTCTGCTCAGCCTGAGGCACGGGGTAGAAGTAACCCAATTGCCAGTTTCTTGCATAGGGCTACATCGCATAGGGAGTCACCAGCTGTGAGAGATTACAATCTAGCATCTGCTAAGGCCCCTGTGCAGACATGCATTGATACAGGTTTCTTTACGAAGAAGGGAAAGCAAGCTAGGGAAGCTATTGGTGAGTCCTGGGCTAGGTTCTTCTTTACCTCTGGCATTGCTGCAAGAAATGTTGATAATCCTTACTTTGTCAGCGCTGTGAGAGAGACACAGAAGTGGGGTACGTAACCATTTAATGTCAAATTACATATTTGTGAATCTTTAATGAACTAACATTTCATATGTCACATGTAGGTGAAAATATACCTTCTCCATCAGGCAAGGAGATAGATGACAAGTACCTGGATGCCACAGAGAAAGACGTGACGAAGCAATTCAACAGATTCAAGCGCGACTGGGATGAGTATGGTGTTACTTTGATGTGTGATTCATGGACAGGTCCAACGGGTATGGCTGTCATCAACTTTCTGATATATTGCAATGGAATAATGTTCTTTCACAAGTCCATCAATGCCACGGGACAAAGCCAGGATGCTCAATTTGTACTTAAGGTAAAGACCTAAAATTACAATATTTTACTTGTTTGTGGTTGTAAGTTTTATGTGGTGGGCTTATTTGCACTCTTCGAATTGTAAATGCAGGAGATGAGGAAGGTGGTACGTGAAATAGGGTACCAACATGTCGTACAGATCATCACTGACAATGGGTCCAACTACAAGAAGGCCTGTAGACTGTTGCGGTAAGAGTACCCAACTAGTGTTTGGCAACCATGCGTGGCTCACACAATTAATTTAATGCTTAAGGAGGTTGGAAAGATGCAAGACCATGATACGGTGATTGCTAGTGGTAGAAAAAATTGCAAATAGCTATACAATCACTCTAAGTTGCATGCTATGATGGTGGCAGCGATAGGCGGTGAATTGGTTAAGTGGAATTCTACGCGTTTTGGCAGCAACTACATGTTCCTGCAGAGCTTCCTTCGGAAGAGAGATCAATTCATGCAGTGGATGGCTTCGTCTGGATTCATGCAAAGTAAGTTCAGTGGGACATCGGAGGGTAGATATGCACATGCCTGCCTATCTAGCATTAGTTGGTGGGAAAACTTGGAGGCGGTAGTGAATGCAGTGCAACCCATGTACTCCTTCCTTCGGTTCGCTGACGAGGACAAGAACCCAAATTTGAGTGAGGTTCTTCTGAGATATCAATTGTTGAAAATGGAGTACGACAGTCTATTCGCTCGTGAGAGGGAGAAGTACAACGCCTATATGGATATTGTCGACAGACGGATGCACGACCTTACCACTGAGACACTCATCAATGCCAGTAAGTAGTGGACTTTACATACTTTTCAATTCGTAACACTGGAATTTTAAACTAATTTGTGATGACATTGTTGTAGCTGCAGCTTTGAACCCAAGGACGCACTATACTTACACTTGTCAGGCGAGCGTCTTCCAAGACCTCCGTCATGCTTTCGAGTGGCTGACAGACATCGACACGGCCGCAGCCGCTCTGTTGGAGGTAGAGATGTATCGTCGTAAGAGTGGCGAATTTGGGAAGCCGCTTGCAAGAAAGATGGCGTTGGATGGTAAAACTTCACCTGGTATGTTATTAGCATTGTAATAAACAATATTCATAGCGTTTTCAAATGTGTTAAGAACAGTTCAATGACATATTATTCATATTTTGCAGCACAATGGTGGTCTATGTTCGCCTCAGACACGCCGAACTTGAAGAAACTTGCTTTGCGTTTGGTTAGTCAATGCTGCTCTTCAAGTGGATGCGAACGGAATTGGAGCACATTTGCATTCATACATACAAAGGTCTGCAACAGACTAACACACAAGAAACTGAACAAACTTGTCTATGTCAACTACAATCTTCGCCTTCGCATACAACAAGCAAATGCCCACATTAGGAAGGATGATGATGATCCCCTTCAGAGGCTTGCGGACCTTTCATTCTATGAAACCAACAATCAACTCAAAGATTGGATGGACAATGCTCGTTCTAATGCTTGCCCAGAACTCGATGAGGACTCAACTGAAAGTGAAGCACCAGTGCCAAGTCCACTAGTAGCTGACCATGTGGACTTGACTGACCTCCGCAGGACTACCGGGGCTTCTAGTGTTGCTCAATGGGCTGATGAAAACATAGGCGACAGTCACATTGGAAAAAGAAAGACTCGACAGGGGCCAAGAGCACCTCCATCCAAAAAAATGAAGGGTAAAGGTAAATCCACACGGGCTACGACTGTCGACAGTGATGAAGAGACTCAAGGAAGCCCGGAGTACCAAGAGTCCGGTGACAGTAGCTCAAAAACTGATACAGATGATGGAGACGATGCTGGTCAAGGAGGCCAAAGAACTACTGATGTGCCTTCGATGGGTCACCAGCCTATGTCAGATCACCATAGTCCGATTCAATTCACTGGTATGATGTTGTTCACTTTGTTTTATAATCATCTCCTTGTCATTCACGACTCATCTTCCTACTGTTTCACTTGCAGGTGAGGCCGACTTCACTCGCGCTACCCAGGACCGTGATCATGGTGCTCCAACCTCGCAACGCACTACCATTAATCCAAGTGACTGTCACCATCAACAACACTATGACATGCCCCAGGATAGCTATAGCTCATTCAGTGCCTCCAGCATTGAAGGTGGCTATGAACCGTACGTGTACACCCGTCCACAAGCCTCCGATTATCCTGCTCCTACATGGGTGTATGAATGGAGAGAGCCCGAGTGGTATGCTCAGTTGTACGCTCAGTGGCAATCAACAGCATCATGGACGGGTCAATCTTGGCAAGACTACAAGATGGGGTTGCTACATTCTCACGGTTTGATGCTCATGTCTACTGAAGAGTACCATATGGCTTACAATCAGTGGAACACCTAGCTATGTCATTCTATATCCTTTGTATGGACTTCGTAATGCACTCTTTATGATGATGTTGAATTGTCGTTGAACAATGATTATGCTATGAAATGTTTAAATTGTTCGAACTCCATAATATAGCAAAGGTCATGCCGAAATTTTTTGTTTCACACACAATAGTTAAAAGTCTAAGAATTATACATATTTCTCACACAAAAGTTAAATGTCTAATTATTTTCTACACGCATTTAACCATACTTATGTTTTTATTCCCTATTTTCCTTTCCATACTTAACACGCTGCACAGGCGGCGATAACCGTGGCGGTACCGCGATTACCACGGAAAACCGCGCGATAACCGCGCCCCAAACCACGATATAGCCGAATTTTTGAATTCAAAAATTCGGATGCGATTTTTACGCAGTTTTTCGCGGTTACCGCGCGGTTACCGTGGTAACCGCGAAGCCGCCGGCGGACGGTAACCTCAAGCCGGAGGGGAAGGCAAACCCTGGATGGTACTACTATAATATTATTATTGCTCCAGGATACTATATCCACAGTTGTTTTTTTTTAAAAAAAACACTATCGACAGTTTAAATGTTTATCTTTATGTTTATTAGTAATGTTTCTCCTGTCCAACCTCTCTTTCTTTACTATAAAAATTAAAGATATTTTTCTATCCCACCTCTACATTATAAAAATTATGGAAAAATCAGTATTACACCCTGAACTATTGGGTGACTACGAATTACCTCCTCAGACTCGAAAACTAGATATCTTTCACCCTTAACTATTAATACCCGACAAATTATCACCTTGACTTAAACCGGAGTGGTTTTGACTACGTGACAGTACAGTCAACAATTCTTCTTTTTTAAATCGACGGACACCACCTATCAGTCTCATCCTCTCTATCTTTTCCCCTCACCTCTCTATCTTTCTTTCTCTTTTCCCAATCTTCTCTCTCTCCTCTCATCTCGGTTCCCACTCTCTCTATCACTGAGCAATTGGTGGATGGGGAGCCGAGGAGGGTGGCAGCGGTGGGCACAGCTTGGAACGGCGGTGTCAGCTCGGCACAGTGGAGAGGAAGCCGAGGACGACGGCGATGGGAGGGGACAGGGGAGGCAACTTGGAGCGGCGGCGGTGGGCGGGGACGATAGAGGCATCTCGGAGCAACATCGACGCTTGATTCTCTCCCTCTCAACCCCCCTCTCTCTCTTCTCCCTCCCTATGAGGGGCGGGTCTTCTCACGCAACTCCAGGGAAGGTTGTCGCTCGCCATTTTCTCGCGCAAGTCCCCGCCCGCCACCACCATTCTCGGCTTCCCCTCCACCGGTCCGAGCTGCCTCTGCAATGAGGATGCTCGCAGCGGCCGGCGCGCACCTCCTCCTCGGCCTCCGCTGTGAGGATGCTCGTAGCCGCCGGTACATGGGGCTCTCCTCGACATCTAACGTGCGTGAGAGAGAGAGGTGTGAGAGGGAGAGATCTGACAGGTGGGCCTCATCGATTTTTTAATAAAATAGTTGTTGACTGAACTGCCACGTAAGCTAAAACCGCTTGCAAAGCTGCTGGGGATTTCATCCATTATTGATAGTTAAGGGTGAAAAATATCTGGTTTTTAGGTCTGAAGGGTTCTTCTCAAATATATTTGATAACGAGGTAGAACCGTTAACATATTTTTTTAAATCCTATTGCAACGCACAAATCCCTCTGCTAGTTGAAATTTTAAAACTAAATTAATTTTAGTGTTGATTTTGATTTTTTTCCACTGTAGTTTGTTAAGAATTTTTAAAATCGATAGAAACACGTGTATAAAAGTATCCATAAATTGTTTCTTTCACTATGAAGCATTAGCTTATACTCCCTCCATTCATTTTTGATCATCATATTTAGTTTTATTTGGTTTGTGCAACAATACCAAGATAAATATTAATTAGCACTATCAACCTTTCATATCCTTGCATGTTTCATGGACTCCCCAATTAGTTGTGATTGCATTCAATGTATGATCAAAATTTCTACCAATGGAGCTGCAAGGCATGCATGCAACACAACATACGAAACATTTCTACTACAATCCCACCAAATATGATGATCAAATATGAATTTTTGTTTTTTGAAAATATGATGATCAAAAGTGAATAGAGGGAGTAATAAATAAAGCCTGTTAAATGATTCCAAACATATTTAGAGCTATATTAGAAAATCGGGGCGCATGTTGCACGTGCACATGATGATTAGTCCGTACATACGTATGTAGAACATAATTAACACTACCACCATCTTGTAATAATTGTATTTTTGGAAGATTAGTAGCGTATACCAGTAACCACAGTAACCATATTTAATAACCACGTTGTATGCACACAATCGATCCATACATAAATTTGATTAAAAGGAATGTTAGGAGATTCCTATAAACTTATCATGGGAGATTATGGAACGGAAGGAGTAGTATATCTTCATCTAACTAATTTGTTGGGTCTCACACCTCATTAGAAATACTATTTTTTAGGAGGATAAAATTTGAATGGTAGAATGTAATTATTCTGAGACGTAGCTAGTAGCTTGTTAATGATATCTTAATTTCAAGTTTCTAGTGTAACTTGCAACATGTAGTATTTATCTGAAGATCTATAATATTCGTGCATATTGTAGTGAAAATAATTGTATCTAGAATACAAGAAATCTTAATAATTTCCCTTCTACTTAGAGTAAAGCTAATAGTATAGCCAGTTGCTGACTAATAGCTCATTGCTAAAGCCAGCTACTAGTACAATAGATTATACAATAGATTATATGTTGGCTGACTATATCTCATAATCAAATAATTAATTATAACATACACATATCAACATACCAATGTGTATGATCAAGAGTGAATTGTATCCTTGTAGCCATTTGTGTCAGGACCATATCAGAGACCATATCAACCAAAATCTCTGTAGTACAAAAATTACAAGGCACTATTACTAAATAACTCAAATACCATAGATTAATCGATAATATCATCAAGTTCTAACATAAGTCTTGACAAAAGGACATGATAATGAGGATAAGTGCAGTTCCAAAGAACTAACAAGGTAACAGGATAAAGTAAAATAGACATAACGGTTTACAAGTCCAACAGTCACATCAACAATGGCACATTAAGCAAAATTACATATAAATATGTTGTTCAACAGATGAGTTAATGATAAAGATAAACCCTTGATAGCTATCAACCTGTTGGGAAAAGAAAAACACAGATACATCATATGAGTAGTTCGTTGTTTGATGAATAAATGAAACAATTATAAGATCATTTATCATCGCCCCAATATTTATTATTCTTCTTGAAATTTGATTCTATAGGATCAGTTGAGTTGTTCAGCCAGGCTCTGACATGCAATTTCAGGGAAAAGATGTTTACTGGTGTTGGTAATGCAAGTGACATGCACGCTATTGACAAAAAAATAACTCACATAGGCTACTTACAAATCTCAAGTCTTCATAGTTCGTCCATGACAAGCTTTTCTCAGTCCTAGCGACATCTCCATTCTCAACATTTATAGGTTGTGATGGACTCCCTTCGATGACATGATGCATATGGTTTGATGGGGCATTGATAAGAATAATGAACCCACCAGGCGGACGAGATTCCACTCCCCTATATAGAAAGCATGAACATATACATCGTTCAAGTGTTCAGCAAGTAAATGTGTATTCAGATGTTCTATACATTGTTAAAAAAATAAACATACACTGATCTTACATATGCTGCCATTATAACATGGCAACACTTATTAGCATAGCAACTGTTTCTACAAATCGCATCACATAGATATGTTTGACATTATAGTTTCGCCATAGCTAAATTTTTATGTTCAATCCGCCACTGTTGCAATCGTAACTACAACAAGGTACTGATATCCTAAAAAACAAGGTACTGAAACTTATAGCATGTGGGCACATATATCACAAATTTTGAAACACAAAACAATATTAATTTGCTTAGCCAGTTTGTTTAGTAAAAAACAAACAAATCAACTAGGAAAGCAAAAAAAAATGGGTGACTAAAGTACAGATGATTATCAGAGTAACTATTGCAATATCATTATCAGGATTTTGCACAATAGTAATAACCAAAAAACTCTGAAATTGAGAACTATAACCATTTCACAACTAACTTATCATTCTTCAAGATCGTGTTGCACGTTGATGTTGGTCTTGGCAGCCGTAGGGAGAGGACATGCAGATGAACTCGGCATGGCTTGTGATGGTGGAGAAGCAGACCAAGTTGGCGGTGGCGCGGCGAACCAAGTACCTCCATAAGGATACGACACTAGTGACGGAGTAGGAACTCCAGGAGGATAAGAAGAGCTCGCAATGGTACGTGGTGGTGGCACAACCTCTCTCTTCGTCCGGCGAGACCAAGTTGGCGGTGGCACGGCGAACCAAGTACCTCCATAAGGATACGACACTAGTGACGGAGTAGAAACACCAGGAGGATAAGAAGAGCTCGCAATGGTACGTGGTGGTGGCACAACCTCTCTCTTCGTCCGGCGAGACATGGCTGTTGGTGATGGAGAACTAGGGTTTTCGGTACAAATTTATCGCATGCGGGTAGGAGAGATTGAGTGAGGTGGAAGAGGGAAGGTGGATAGCAGGGGCAGCAGCTGTCAATCTACTAGATTTATGGGACCGGCAAAATAGGAAGATGGGGAATTTTTTGGGTGATTTGTGTCCGGGGGAGGGTTTCGCACTCGTGGATGGAAGAGGAGGTGGCGCGGAGGGAGATTGCGTGCGGGGGAGGGCGGAGATCGCGCACAGGGTGGAGCGGAGTTCTCGCGCGCGGGAGATTGAGCGCACGCGAGGTGGAGCGGAGATCACGCGGGAGGGGGAGAAGCGGAGATTGTGCGGGAGGGGCGGAGATCGAGTGGGCACGCAGTAGGGGTGGAGGGGGGAGATAGATCTCGCTCGAAGGAGGGAAGGGGATCGGCTGTGGCGTGCGGGGCCCACAAATTGTGTTTTTTATCACCGAGGTGGGCTGCAGTCGAGCGGTAGCGCGTGGAGAAGAGAGCTATTGCCCGATGATAGATTTGTCGTTCGCTTCCTTCTCTCTCATCAAATCTCTCTCCTCCACCTAAGAATATGATGATGTGGTATAGTTTTGGAGCCTGCCTAGTCAGCCTATTGTGCCTGCTCTTATGCATATTGTTTAGGGCCTCTTTTTTTTGAAATGATAATTGACTTGTTTAAGATCTCACCTAACAAAAGACATGTGTAGTTGTGGTTCCGACATTTATTGAAAAAGTTCAACACTTCAAAAAAAATCTGAAAGCTAAATAAAATACGGAAACATGTGTTGTGGAAAACGGCCATACCGACTGGTTAAATGGGCGTATATACAGCGACGGTAGTAAAACCATTCCGTTAATGTGATGCGGTCCACATTTGTCGTTCTTGAATGTTAAAACCCCGTTTTTAACGATTAATTGACCGTTGTATTGTATGTTTAACATCAAAATAATCACATGTATGTTTTACTTGATAATGATCTAAAGTAGTTTAATTTTTAGACTTTGTTTAGCATTATTCTTTTAATTATATATCTTTTTTGTGTTTTACTTATTCATTATAACCAAATCTGGTGTATAAATAATGCGACTTTCAAAGTTAATGTTAAGGTATGGTCTATTTAATTAAAAAATAACATCAACATGTTCGAATATACATGTACACATTTAAATCTCCAAAGAAGTACATAATATTCACTACCAGGTAACTGATCCTTGATCGGTTGAAAAAAACACATTCATCCCGATTCGAATAGAAACCGGTGCTAAAGATTATCTTTAGCACCGGTTCAAAAGTCTAATGACACTTTATAATTTTTGACACTTTATAATTTTTAGTCTCGGTTGGTGTTACCAACCAAGACTAAAGATTGATCGTTGGTATTACCAACCGGGACTAAATAGTGATCTTTAGTTCTGGTTGGTGTGTTACCAACCGGGACTAAAGATTAATATTTAGTCCCGGTTGATAACACACCAACCAGACTAAAGATATTTTTAGTCTCAATTGATATTACCAATCGGGAATAAAGATGCCTCCAGGGTTAGATTAAAAAGAAAACATCTCTATCCAAGTGATAATGTGCATGAGGACTGAGGTGAGAGATCTTGAGTTCGAATCCCACAGCCTACACATGGACTCGGATTGGCGTCCCAGTTGCACAACCGGAAGTAAAAATGGACGCAAAGTTGCACAATTAAATTCATGCGATTACACAACTGGAGTAAAAATGGACGCCAAGTTGCACAGTTAAATTCCTGCATAATTCCGATTAATTGTGTGTATTCCGATTAATCGGTGAACAATACCCTTTCCATCCGACAACCATTTTCCGCCTTCCACAACAAACATATGAAAAAAAGTAGTTTTTACACAAACATATGAAATTGATAAGATAAATTAATATGTGATATATTATTACACAAATTGTTCAAACTTTATTTCTATAATCTTAAAAATATATGACTGTGAATATGAGCATGTTTAATTTGTTACTTTTTTCACAAATTTAATGTCAAAATTTAATTTTCATATTTATAAGGAAGAACTCTGTTTTACTACCCTAAACTATTACAACAGTTCGAATTAACCTCCCTAAACTGCAAAACCGGACATTCTGATCTCAAACTTTTCATACTGGACGAAAAACCCTACTAACATAATCCAAAGTGGTTTTGATCTTACATGGGACACACGCGGCAGTCCATTCGGCCAAAGAATGTCATACTACTCCTTTCTCTTTCTCCCTCTCCCCGCTTCCTCTCTTCTCTCATTCACTCTCCATCTCTCCAATCAATGTTTCCAGCGAGCCATCCACCTGTGAATTGAAGCCTACCATCGGCAGCTTGCCTACCCTTGAGGTCCACCTCCTGCCGCACCACCGGCTCACTCACCGAAGATCATAATCTAGATGGATATGAATGTAGGGTTGTCACCACCGCCTGGACCTCCGCCTTTCCGAGAGATGTGAGGGAAGAGGGTGAGGTAGGGAGGAGGGATAAGGCGACCTCTTTGTTGAAGTCCGCAGCATGAGTCGCTTGCTATGGCATGGAGGAAGCAGGTAGATGAGTCGGAGGAGTCGAAGAGAAGGTCGACTGCTTGGCAGTGACACCATTTGCTGTGCTGATGGTTGCTGGGATGGAGGGAGAGGAGACCTACATTTCAATCTGCATCGCTTGCGCTCCTACGTCGCGCCCATTTGTTGCCACCTTGATTCCGATGGCTATAAAAGAAGCCACAACTCGTGCCTCTACCAGGCTGCCTACGATGACGGCTCCGCCACTGCTGTTGACTTAACAACCATGACGCTCGCCTTCGCACAGAGCGCTCATGCTGGTGCATGGCCTTAGCGGTGAGCATGTCCTTCACCCCAATTGGCAGGAACCCCCTACATTGTGAATCGACAACCAGAGCCCCACAGCGTCCACACGGAACACGTCATGCATGGTCGGAGCCAACTAGGTCAATGATATGCTAAAAGGGAGAGAGAGGTGGAGATAAGGATGAAGGATAAGGATCACAAAGTGGACCCTATGAATTTTATTATTATTATTTGTGCTGATTAGGTTGCTATTTTGGTGCCATGTGTGAAAGCTCTAGTCAAAGATATCAATACAGTGCTAGGGGGTTATTTATCTGGTGTCAAAATGTATAAGATGTAGAATATCCGATTTTACAGTTTACGGGATTATTTCAGACTTTCGCAATAGTTAGGGGGGTGGGGGAATGTCACGCCTAGAGATTCGCTAACCCGAATTCCAAGCAGAATGCGTATTAAACCCCTGTCCAGGACCAACCAGGGTACACAAACGACAAAGTCGATATACAGATCCACGTCTTACAAACACCATAAAAGTATCTTACATGAATGCAGCGGAAAAGATAAATAAACTAGACTAGATAACTAGACATTAATAACGTGGCGTCTCCAATCCACAAGCATCCTCAACGGTAGCAACAGGCCTACTCCTCCGAGAAACCATACTCTGACACATGCTCCAGCTCTGGTGTGGGGAAAAATGAAGCAAGACTGAGTACTACCCACTGTACTCAACAAATCATACCGGAATAGAAGAAAATGATGCAAGTAATTCCAAAGGAAGGCTAAGAGGTTGAATTGCATAAATCAATCATTTAAAAACAATAGTTGAAAGCGGTAAAACAATTTAGTAAATTAAACAATATTAAATCATCTCTATCCAACGCTACACCACGTTGCGATAGACCCAAACCATTCCACCTGAACTAAACCGGTTCCATTAGGTCAAGTTATTATGGTTATGACTAATCACGGTGAATCTGGTTGACCGCCCATAACCGCGGGCACGGCTATTCGAATAGTTTTACTCTGATCAGAGGTGTACAAATGTACCCACAAGACACAGCCCCACAACACGTTACTGTGCGCCAGCATACCACCACGGTATACCGGAAAGGAAACTGTGACAAGACCCTTCACATAACCCTCGTTAACCAAGCGCACCACACCTCAGGTTTCGCCCCCACCTTTAATCCCAAGGCAGGCAGCCCCCTCTCGTGCTAACGTGAATCCGGCAGCTGATCAACGGGTAAAGCCCCCGCCGACCCAACTCCATCACGCCCACCCTTGCCTGGATGCGTCGGCTAAGAAAAGCTACACTACGGGCCCAGCTATTACCCATGCTAGCTTGTGGAAAGTACGGTAATTCTTCCAGGGTTTCCGCGATCCGGTCCTTAATTGTCATGAGTACGACCATCGAAACCATGTACTCACAACCCACCATTTATCAGGTTTTAGTTGGACCAATTAATTAACCACTTACGAATAACCATCGTGAGCTACCATTAATCCTTCATCATTGAATAATAGAGGTGTACTAGTCATCCCATTAATGTGCTAATGTTTCTAAGTAGGGCTAAGCATGTCCTAACCTAGCAACTAGTCATATTGATTCTCAAGCTATCAAAGGTACAACGTAATAGAACCTACGGCTGAGTACAACAGGTAATTAAGCCCATAAAATGACATTATAAAACAATGTAGTATTTGAGAATAAAGAAGACATTTTACAAAGTAGGTACAATATGATCGAATGAAGAGTATGAATTGCCTTGCTCTTGCGTGGACGGAACTTCGGCGACCACTCTGTAATACTCCGGAGGTCGGAACTATCGGATTCTACACAACATACAAAGCACACAAGCAAAACAGGCTATAAGTCTACTGAAACAAGAAACGTAATGGATTCTAGATATTTTTATGAATTTTCTGAGACTTGAACGGACTCAAACGGAGTCCGGATGAATTAGTTTTGAATTTTAGAAGTTTAATTGTATTCTTAACTAAAACAGAAAAATCCTAAATTATTTTATTGCGCAAAAATCCCCTAGGGCTGACGTCAGCAGCACAAGGGCTGACGTCAGCCGCGGCGCCGCGGCGGCGGCGAGCTGCGCGAGGCGCGGCAGCGGCGGCGCCCGTGGCAACGGCGTGCGGACGCGGCGTGCGGTGGTGCTAGGCGCGGCGGTGGAAAGGACGGGGAAGGGCGGCGGCGCGGCTTTTATAGGGGACGGGCTGCCGGGTAGGGCGGAGGCGGTGGTTGCGGGCGCGGCGGAAGTGGCGGAAATGGTGGCGGCCGCGGCAACAGCGGCCGAGAGGCAATGGTTGCGGGCACGGCGAAAGTGGCGGTAATGGCAGCGGCCGTGGCAACGGCGGCCGAGAGGCGCCCGACCGAGCGACGGTGGCGAGCGGCGTGAGGCGCGACAGCGGAGGCGCCCGTGGCAACGGCGTGCGGACGCGGCGCGCGGCGGTGCAAGGCGCGGCGGTCAAAGATGGCGGCGGCGGCGGAAAGGACGAGGAAGGGCGGCGGCGCGGCTTTTATAGGGGCCGGGCGGCCGGGTAGGGCGGAGGCGGCGGTTGCGGGCGCGGCAGCAGTGGTGGAAATGGCGGCGGCGGTTGCGGGCGGCCGGCGGCGAGCGGCGCGAGGCGTGGTAGCGGCGGCGCCCGCGGCAATGGCGCGACGTGAGGCGGCGCGAGGCGCGGCGGCCGGAAGGGGAAAGGAGAGGCGGCACGGCGCTTATCGGCGGCGGAAGATGGCGGCAGCGGCGGAAAGGAGGCCGGGGAAGGGCAGCGGTGCGACTTTTATGGGGGCCGGGCGGCCGGGTAGGGCGGAGGCGGTGGTTGCGGGCGCGGCAGAAGTGGCGGAAATGGCGGCAGCGGAGGGGACGGGGCCGACAGGTGAGCCCCACCTGTCGGTGGCCCAGGAAAGACGGGGGAGGCGAGGTGGAGTTGGCGCGGCGGCCTTGGACCGGCCCGAGAAGGGGGCGGCGACCCGGAGAGAAAAGGGGGAGAGGAGGGGCGGTGCGGCCGGGCGTGGGCCGACCCTGGAGGGGGAGGGAGGCCAGCGGCCCAGGGTGGAAGGGAGAGAGAGAAGGTGGCCCGGGAGAGGGAGTGGGCCGAGGGGGGGAAAGGAGGCCAGAGGAGGAAATGGGCTGGCGGCCCAGAAGAGAAAGAAAAAGAAGGAAAAGAAAGAAAAAGAAAAAGGAGAATTTAGGGGGATTTTAAAATATTGTTGTGGGGGTTTTTCATTGTTTAAAATTATTTCCAATGCTCTGAAAAATTCTCTAAAATCCTGTTAGTGTATTCTAACAAGGGGAACTCCAGAAAAATCCCACCTTGCCAATTCCAATTAATTAAATGCACTTTTTAATTAGAATTTGCTCTAGGTTAAATAGACAATTTCTTTTAGGCAATTTATTTTATGAATTTAGAGCTAGAAGGGGGAACTCCAGGGTGTGTCGTCCACCGATGGCCCCATCTCACCCAGCTCAACCTTCTCATCTAGCTTCGACCAAGAGGGAGTTTGGCGGAAAGCCGCTGGTCTGCTTCAACTGCAACGAGCCTGGACACTTCACCGACAAGTGCCCGAAGCCGAAGCATGCTGGACCCAAGTTTGTCCAGGCCCGCGTCAACCATGCGTCCGCAGAGGAGGCGCAAGCTGCACCGGAAGTGGTACTGGGTACGTTTCCTGTCAATTCAATTCCTGCCACCGTACTTTTTGATTCTGGTGCTACTCATTCGTTTTTATCCAAGCGTTTTGCCGGGGCACATGGGTTGTCTGTAAGGGAACTTAGAACACCCATGTGGGTCCACACCCCAGGGAATGAGATGGCAACAGCTCACTACTGCCCCTCTGTGACAATAGAAATTCAAAGCTCAAAATTTCTAGCCAATCTCATCCTTTTTGAATCCAAAGACCTAGACGTCATTCTCGGAATAGATTGGTTAACAAGGCACAAGGGAGTTATTGACTGCGCAAGCCGCACCATTACCTTAGTCAATGAGAAGGGCGAAGTGGTGACATTCCAGTCGCCGACACCCCAGAAACAGAGAATGTGCCTGAATCAGGCCGAAGGGGCAGAACAGACCGCAGTTGCGAAGAAAGACCCTAAGAAGTTGGAGGACATTCCCATAGTCCGTGAGTACCCTGAGGTCTTTCCGGACGACCTAACCACCATGCTGCCAAAGAGAGAGATCGAATTCCGGATTGACCTAGTACCGGGAACTGCCCCGATACATAAGAGGCCCTACAGGATGGGAGCCAACGAGTTAGCGGAAGTCAAGAAGCAAGTCGACGAGCAATTGCAGAAACGATACATTCGACCGAGCACGTCACCTTGGGGTGCTCCGGTGATCTTCGTGGAGAAGAAAGATAAGACCAAGAGGATGTGCGTTGACTATCGCGCCCTCAATGACGTGACCATCAAGAACAAATACCCGCTACCTCGGATTGATGACCTGTTTGATCAGTTGAAGGGAGCAACGGTGTTCTCCAAGATAGACCTGCGATCAGGCTATCACCAGTTGAGGATTAAAGAAGAGGATATCCCGAAGACCGCATTCGTGACTCGGTATGAGTTGTTTGAATGTACGGTCATGTCCTTCAGACTCACCAACGCACCAGCCTTCTTCATGAACCTGATGAACAAGGTGTTCATGGAGTTTTTGGACAAGTTCGTTGTGGTATTCATCGACGACATACTCGTCTACTCCAAGTCCGAGGAGGAGCACGAGTGACACCTCCGTTTAGTACTTGAGAAGTTGAAGGAGTACCAACTGTATGCCAAGTTTAGTAAGTGTGACTTTTGGCTCAAAGAGGTTCAGCTCTTAGGCCACATCATCACCACTCAAGGAGTGGCCGTAGACCCGTCAAATGTGGAGTCAGTTACCAAGTGGACCCCACCGAAGACTGTTTCACAAATCAGGAGTTTTCTAGGACTCGCGGGTTATTACCGTCGGTTCATTGAGAATTTCTCCAAGATTGCCAAGCCAATGACACAATTGCTAAAGAAGGATGAAAAGTTCAAGTGGTCCGCAGAATGCAACAGGAGTTTTGAGGAACTTAAGAGGAAATTGGTGTCCGCGCCAGTCTTAATTTTACCCGACCAGACGAAAGATTTCCAAGAGTATTGTGATGCATCCCGTCAAGGATTAGGGTGTGTCTTAATGCAAGAAGGCAAAGTGGTCGCGTACGCTTCACGTCAACTACGTCCACACGAGAACAACTACCCTAATCATGATTTGGAGTTAGCAGCGGTGGTTCACGCACTGAAAATCTGGCGGCACTACCTTATCGGTAACCGTTGTGAAGTCTATACTGATCAGAAGAGCTTAAAGTATATTTTTACTCAACCGGACCTGAATCTCTGACAACGTCAATGGTTAGAGTTGATCAAAGATTATGACATAGGGATACATTACCACCCCGGTAAGGCCAATGTGGTGGCCGATGCTTTGAGTCGGAAAAGCTACTTCAATGTTACCTGTGCAGAGGGAACATGTGACAGATTGCAACAGGAGTTTGAACGCCTAAACTTGAGTGTTGTGCAACATGGATTCATGATTGTCCTTGAGGCACAGCCCACGCTCGTGGAGCAAGTTCGAGCAGCCCAGGTCAACGACCCGGAGATAGCCCAACTCAAGAAGAATATGAGGCTTCACCGAGGACGAACACGAAACGATCTGGATGGGAGAAAGAATATGTGTTCCGGAGAATAAGGACCTAAAGGACTTAATACTCACTGAAGCTCATCAGACCCAGTACTCGATTCACCCTGGCAGTACCAAGATGTACCAAGATCTCAAAGAAAAATTCTGGTGGGTTAGCGTGAGAAGGGAGATCGCCGAATTCGTCGCGCTCTGTGACGTGTGCCAACGAGTGAAGGCAGAGCACCAGAGACCCGCAGGGTTATTGCAGCCGTTGCAGATTCCGGAATGGAAGTGGGAAGAAATCGGGATGGATTTTATTACAGGTTTACCAAGGACATCAACAGGACATGACTCCATTTGGGTAGTCATGGAACGACTCACCAAAGTCGCTCACTTCATCCTGGTACACACCACCTACTCAGGAAAGAAGCTGGCAGAGATATATCTGGCAAGGATAGTGAGTTTGCATGGGGTACCCAAGAAGATTGTGTCCGACCGAGGGAGGCAGTTTACTTCAAGATTTTGGCAGAAACTACAAGAAGAGTTGGGAACTCGTTTGAATTTTAGTACAGCTTATCACCCTCAAACCGATGGTCACACCGAGCGAGTCAACCAAATCTTGGAAGACATGTTAAGAGCTTGTGCACTGGATTTTGGCGGAGCTTGGGACAAAAGCCTTCCGTACACCGAGTTCTCCTACAACAACAACTACCAGGCCAGTCTGTAGATGGCGCCGTTCGAAGCATTGTGCGGCCGAAGATGTCGCACCCCGCTCTTTTGGGACCAGACCGGGGAACACCAGTTGTTTGGAACCGAAGTCCTAAACGACGCGGAAGAAAAGGTGAGAACAATTAGAGAAAGGCTGAGGATCGCACAGTCTCAGCAGAAGAGTTACGCAGACAACCGCCGAAGAGAGCTCATCTTTGATGTTGGAGACCATGTGTACCTCCGAGTTACGCCACTTCGGGGCGTGCATCGTTTCCAAACCAAGGGAAAGCTAGCACCACGCTTTGTGGGACCATACAAATTCTTAGAACGTCGTGGTGAGGTTGCCTATCGACTCGAACTCCCCTCTAACATGCTCGGTATTCATGATGTTTTCCATGTATCCCAATTGAAGAAATGTCTGAGAGTACCTGTGGAGCAAGAAAGCCCGGATCAGATTGAAATTCAAGGGCACTTGACTGATGTGGAGAAACCGACTTATATCCTTGAGACCAGCGAAAGAAGGACAAGGAGCAAAGTCACCCGGTTCTGCCAAGTCCAATGGAGCAACCACTCTGAGGAAGAAGCCACCTGGGAAAGAGAAGATGAGTTAAAAGCCGCCCATCCGCTCCTCTTCGCCAGCTC
Organism: Oryza punctata; assembly: GCA_000573905.2. NCBI lineage: Eukaryota > Viridiplantae > Streptophyta > Magnoliopsida > Poales > Poaceae > Oryza > Oryza punctata. The sequence goes on from CM002496.2 coordinate 14,399,536, forward strand.
TTCTGAATCTCGGGGTCGAGATTCCGTTTAAGGGGGGTAGGTTTGTCACACCCTGGAGTTCCTCCTTCTAGCTCTAAATTCATAAAATAAATTGCCTAAAAGAAATTGTCTATTTAACCTAAAGCAAATTCTAATTAAAAAGTGTATTTAATTAATTGGAATTGGCAAGGTGAGATTTTTCTGGAGTTCCCCTTGTTAAAATACACTAACAAGATTTTTAGAGAATTTTTCAGAGCATTGGAAATAATTTTAAACAATTAAAAACCCCCACAGCAATATTTTAATATCCCCTAAATCCTCCTTTTTCTATTTCTTTCTTTTTCCTTCTTTTTCTTTCTCTTCTGGGCCGCCAGCCCATTTCCTCCTCCGGCCTCCTTTTCCCTCCCCGTCGGCCCACTCCCTCTCCCGGCCGCCCTCTATCTCTCTCCCTTCCTCCCTGGGCCACCGGCCTCCCTCCCCTCCTAGGCCGGCCCACGCCCGGCCGCACCGCCCCTCCTCTCCCCCTTTCCTCTCCGGGCCGCCGCCCCCTTCTCGGGCCGGTCTGAGGTCGCCGCGCCAAGTCCACCTCGCCTCCCCCGTCTTTCCCGAGCCACCGACAGGTGGGGCCCACCTGTCGGCCCCGTCCCCTCCGCCGCCGGCTGCCCGCAACCGCCGTCGCCATTTCCGCCGCTTCCGCCGCGCCGGCAACCGCCGCCTCTGCCCTACCCGGCTACCCGGCCCCTATAAAAGCCGCACCGCCGCCCTTCCCTGGCCTCCTTTCCGCAGCCGCTGCCATCTTCCGCCGCCGGTAAGCGCCGCTGCGCCTCTCCTTTCCCCTTCCGGCCACCGCGCTGCGTCCGCACGCCGTCGCCACGGGCGCCGCCGCTGCCGCGCCGCTCGCCGCCGCCATTTCCGCCGCTTCCGTTGCGCCCGCAACCGCCGCCTCCGCCCTACCCGGCCGCCCGGCCCCTATAAAAGCCGCGCCGCCGCCCTTCCCCATCCTTCCCGTCGCCGCCGCCATCTTCCGCCGCCAGTAAGCGCCGCACCACCTCTCCTTTCCCCTTCCAGCTGCCGCGTCCGCACACCGTTCCTGCGGGCGCCACCGCCGCTGCCACCGCGCGCCGTCGCCCGGCCGGCCACCTCTCGGCCGCCGCCACCACGCGCGCCGCCTGGCCGGCCGTCTCTCGACCGCTGTTGCCGCAGGCGCCGCCACCACCGCTGTCGCCGCTCGCGCCGCGGCTGACTTCAGCCCTTGGTCCGCTGACGTCAGCCCTTGATGACGTCAGCCCTTGCACTGCTGACGTTAGCCCTAGGGGATTTTTGCGCAATAAAATAATTTAGGATTTTTCTGTTTTAGTTAAGAATACAGTTAAACTTTTAAAATTCATAACTAATTCTTCCGGACTCTGTTTGAGTCCGTTCAAGTCTCAGAAAATTCATAAAAATGTCTAGAATCCACTAAAATAGTTTTGTTTCCTGTTTTAGTAGTCTTATAGCCTGTTTTGCTTGTGTGCTTTGTATGTCGTGTAGAATCCGATAGTTCCGACGCTCCGGAGTATTACGAAGTGGTCGCCGAAGTTCCGTCCACGCAAGAGCAAGGCAAGTCATACTCTTCATTCAATCATATTGTACCTACTTTGTAAAATATCTTCTTTATTCTCACATACAACATTATTTTATAATGTCATTTTATGGGCTTAATTACCTGTTGTACTCAGCCGTAGGTTCTATTACGTTGTACCTTTGATAGCTTGAGAATCAATATGACTAGTTGCTAGGTTAGGACATGCTTAGCCCTACTTAGAAACATTAGCACATTAATGGGCTGACTAGTACACCTCTATTATTCAATGATGAAGGATTAATGGTAGCTCACGATGGTTATTCGTAAGTGGTTAATTAATTGGTCCAACTAAAACCTGATAAATGGTGGGTTGTGAGTACATGGTTTCGATGGTCGTACTCATGACAATTAAGGACCGGATCGCGGAAACCCTGGAAGAATTACCGTACTTTCCACAAGCTAGCATGGGTAATAGCTGGGCCTGTAGTGTAGCTTTTCTTAGCCGACGCATCCAGGCAAGGGTGGGCGTGATGGAGTTGGGTCGGCGGGGGCTTTACCCGTTGATCAGCTGCCGGATTCACCTAGGCACGAGAGGGGGCTGCCTGCCTTGGGATTAAAGGTGGGGGCGAAACCTGAGGTGTGATGCGCTTGGTTAACGAGGGTTCTGCGAAGAGTCTTGTCACAGTTTCCTTTCTGGTATACCGTGGTGGTATGCTGGCGCACGGTAACGTGTTGTGGGGCTGTGTCTTGTGGGTACATTTGTACACCTCTGATCAGAGTAAAACTATTCGAATAGCCGTGCCCGCGGTTATGGGCGGTCAACCAGATTCACCGTGATTAGTCATAACCATAATAACTTGACCTAATGGAACCGGTTTAGTTCAGGTGGAATGGTTTGGGTCTATCGCAACGTGGTGTAGCGTTGGATAGAGATGATTTAATATTGTTTAATTTACTAAATTGTTTTACCGCTTTCAACTATTGTTTTTAAATGATTGATTTATGCAATTCAACCTCTTAGCCTTCCTTTGGAATTACTCGCATCATTTTCTTCTATTCCGGTATGATTTGTTGAGTACAGTGGGTAGTACTCAGTCTTGCTTCATTTTTCCCCACACCAGAGCTGGAGCATGTGTCAGAGGATGGTTTCTCGGAGGAGTAGGCCTGTTGCTACCGTTGAGGATGCTTGTGGATTGGCGACGCCACGTTATTAATGTCTAGTTATCTAATCTAGTTTATTTATCTTTTCCGCTACATTCATATAAGATATTTTTATGGTGTTTATAAGACGTGGATCTGTATATCGATTTTATCGTTTGTGTAGCCTGGCTGGTCCTGCACAGGGGTTTAATACGCATTCTGTTTGGAATTCGGGTTAGCGAATCTCAGGGTATTTGGATTTTTCTTATTTGTAATGTGATATAGAAAATACAGGGTAGTATATGACATGCATTGAAAAATGAAAAGAATCGAGGGTTGACCGGTAGAGAGTTTAGAACATAAACATTCCCTCACCTATCTATTCTACGCAGGCGCGCAAATTCGGCGGCCAAGGCAGCTCACACGGAAACTGTATCATCCCCAAGTCCTCGTGCACCCTCTCCACCTCCGCCGTCTCCAGGTCGACGGCGAACCACCACCGTGCAGGTGAAGCCTCCTTCGTCGTCCTAAGCCTCGGAGACAGTACGACGAACCCGGCGCCCCTCGTGATGACATTCATTGGCTCATCGCCGCCGAAGAAGAAGGACGCATCGTACCCCGGCAACCCGCGAGTCGCCTCCGACAGCCGGATCCTCTTCTCCACCGCCCACTCTTCATCTTCGCCGTCGCCGGCGACGACGGGCCTCCTCGCCCTCGCGAACACCGTCAGGATGCCCCCCGTCGTGGTGAACATGCGCGGCTCGCCGTCGCGGCCCTCGGCGATGTACAGGTCGTGAGGGTACACGCTGGGATCGATGGGTTGTTGTTCTTGCAGCGCGAACGACGACGACGAGAACTCAGCCGTGCCGCCGTCGAGAACGGCCATTGTGCTCCCTTCGCGGAAGTACCAGGAGCCGCCGGCACGGCCCATGAGGCTCATGCGGTGGAACGACGGGATGGCGTGGCCGAAGACCGTCTCCCTCCACGAGTGCGCGCCATCGGCGCCGGCGGCGAACACGGCGGCGCGCCCGAGCCAGGCGCCGTCGTCGCGGTAGAGCTCGTAAACCACCCTGAAGTTCGATATGCCGATGCTGCTGCCCGGCTGCTCCCCGGCCGCCTCGTCGCCGTTGGCGAGGTAGCATCCGTAGAAGTAGCAGCTGGTGTTGAAGTCCGGCGACGGGAGGATCCTCCGGTGGCGCCGCGTCAAGGGCTCGCAGACGACCAGGTCAGGGAAGCCGAAGGGAGCGTGTGCGGCGGCGAGGCTTCTCAGGAGGACGAGGCTGCCGCGGCTGTCCGCGACGCTCCATGACGACGACCACCGGGGGGGCAGCACGTCGTTGTCCCTGAGGAAGGCGAGAGAGAAGCGGCCGGCATCAATGGCCAGCGCCGCCGCCGACGGCGATGGCTGGAAACAGAGTGCAATCTGTCGTCCCATCGTTAGCATCTCAAAACGGGATTCCGGTCGTGAGTCGAAGTAGTAGCCGGCGACGGTGGGCTTGTGGAGGCCGCGGGAACGGCGGAGGAAGCCGGCGTTGGCGACGATGCGGCGCCATGGCTTGCAAGTTGAGGCGGCGCGGATGAGGGAGACGGAGGAATCGAGCCGCAGGAGTACGGACTCGACAAGCTCGTCGGGGAGGTCCATGGTTAGTTTACAAAATCTATGCGAAATTCAGTCATATACGATTCATACGACTGCGTTTTGATTTGTACAATGACCTAATTTACTGCTGATAACAACACGGTTAGATTCTCTGATGGCTATTGTTGACAATTTGACTTACAAGTACCAGACAGTTCTGGATATACTAATTCGGTTGAACCTCAGTTAACATAAAACGATCGAATCCAAAAGCTTGCAGTAATGTAATTACAATTCTTACACCTATAAAAAAAAACAGAGAGAAACAGATCACATTTCACAGAATTTCCTAGAGCAATGAAGAAGTCACTATTTTCTTTGTACACATACAGCTCCATCTGCCAGTAACATTCGCCAATCTTGTTCTAGTATCTCTCCACAAGTATCTATTGCCTGCAATCTGCAATGGGCAAACGAAATATTCAGATCAGCAATAGGAGATTAGGATTTCAAATTCAAAGACTACAATGGCTCAGCTATCGAAGTATATTTTATCTAGTGGAGTAGGAGTAACTAGGTAAGAAAGACTCTTGTTGTATAATAACCAGCAAAAATACCCATGCGTTGTAACGGGATGTAAATATTTAGAGTTGAGAAGAAACCATTGTCAGCATCAGATGGCATTCAATGGCACAAATAGACAGCAAAATACTTGAATAGAAGTATTATTTATATTTAAATAAGTTACTGACTATTTTTTTGGAAAAGCATTGCAAGTTAAATATTTAAGGCTATGTTTGATTTACATTGTTGCCGTGAATTCGAGTAGCTACTTGATCATAAAAATAAATTAAATATTTTAATAAATAGCAAAATGCCTTTGTGTTGCAATGGGCAAAGACAGTTTTGATTATTTATGTGTATTATTATGTACTTCATAATATCAAAGATGAAACCACAATAGTTGCCTGTGAACAATGAGGTGATACGTGTTCTGCTTTTAGCCAATTCATACATTGCTTTATATATTTCTCTCGCGGAACAGTTTGACAAAGGTGCAACGTGACTTTTTATGATAAAACTGAATTGATCTTTTAGGGATGAAAAAGTTTTAGACTATTTTTTTTATTCAGACTTACTACAATTCTGTGATAAGTTAATGTATGTATTCAATTTAATAATGCTGATGAGAATTATCTGATGAAAGCAATATAACTGAAAAAAAATTTTGAGAGAGAAGAGAGATATCCAGAAGCCCATGCAAAATGTGAGGGGGGCAATGCAAAAGTAGAATCCGATTTTATCAGCACCTTGACCTGAGGCTTCTTCTCTACAACCAACAACCACCGGTGCAAAAGAGTGATCAACCAACCAACCAGCCAAGCCTGGGCCAAAGTGAAAAGTCACCATGCTGATCGCCCGTTCTTGCATAAGTTCACCCCTGCTCTGAGCATGTGAAGAGTTACCATGCTGCTTGGCCTCCCGGCGAAGACACGCCGGCACTGGCTTCTCTCATTGCTGCCGCTGACTCTCTAGGAGAGAGAGAGGAGAGGAGAGAAGGAGAAGCTGCACGAACCTGTATCGGAACCGGGCAGGCGGCTGGTGTGTGGACAGCGATAGATGATGGAAGGCAGGGCCGTCTCAAACAAATTGGAGGTTTCGGTGCGAAATACAAAATAAGATCTTAATTTTTTAAAGAATACTATAATCAAAGGCTATAATATATTTGACATAATTGTAAAATTTTAACAAATGTTATTTTTTATAGTACGTAGGAATATAGGAATATATCAAACATTAATACTAAAATGTTAAAAGAGTAAATATAGTATTTAAACAATAAACTGACTTATATTTTACTAAAAGATATCATCATCTTAGTTTTTTTAAATGAAATCTTTATACTTTCTGTTATTTTGTTTTGTAAGATTTAAAGTACATGATATTATATTTAGTCTAAGCTTATAAAATAAGACAATAAGGTTCAGGCAAGGTGAATAAGGTGAATCATCACTTCGTGCGGCGTACGTTATCCTAGCATGGCGAAGGAAATGGATCGATAGAGACAAGAGAATTGGTGGGATACAATTGAGCTTTACTCTGTTTTTTCAGTTGATGTTTTTCTCTAATTAAACACTATACTTAATGCATAGCAATTTGGAGCCTAAAAAATTGGGGGCCCTGTTCCGTTGGCCGCTTTGGCCCCCTCATCGACGGGCCTGATGGAAGACCACGCGAGGCCGACCCTATGAAGGACGGAAGTCAAGGCAGTCCATACTGTTAGCGATTTCTACGACGGCACAATGTGCTCTACTCTGAGAAGAAACCACCCCTGTCGGTGCCAATCTTTGACCTCATCGATGACCATGGTGAGTGAGCGAGGACACAAGCCCTTGACAAGAGGCGCCAAGACCTCACGAGTGGGCGGACGGCGGCTGCGACGGCGTGAAGAGGATGAGGTGGCGGCGGAGGGATTGGAGGGCATGAAAGATGAAAGCCTCGTGAGGCAGAACGCGAGCGGCACGTGGCGGAGGTGGTGGAGACGTGCAGTGCCATGGCAATGAGGTGGGGATAGGCGTTTGAGTTGGGTGATAGAAACGACAGCCGACTCGATCTCTAGCGTTGAAATTGGACCAAAAATTAGGATGACATGAACTTGAGAAACACAGCTGTGACATGTGAACGGAGATGACGGAGGAAACTCTCGGCAGAAACAAGTGAGCCAAAGGTGCATATGAACGCAAAACGGAAACGGAAAAGGACAAAGTACCAAGGTGCATTGTAAAAACATCTTCAATTTTTATAATAGTAGAGATAGAGACAGAGAGTAGAGAAGAGATATAGATACAACTAGGTTCGTTCGCCACCGATTAAAATGTTAGGGAGATCCCGGAGCAAAACTTTAGGGGCCTATTCACCCATGATTTTTCATATTTGAAGAAAATCATGTGAGTATTTAGCTATTTATCTATCAAGAAGTATTGAGCTAGTTTTTCATATTTCTTTTATCACCATAACGAAGAAGTAATTAACTCATTCACCACGTGACAAAACCAATGAACTACCTCATATGCAACCAATAAGTACTAAGATAATTTCTTTAGTTTCGGTTTACAAATTCAATTTAGCACATAAATTAAAAAAATAAATTAGAATTATTAAATTTTAAAAAAACAAAAAACAACATAGATTTTAGACTATTGGATGGAAGGAGTATATATAGGTATAGAGGTGTAGAATGTTAGATACTCCTACATAGATAGGTGCACGATAATTTTCTATTTGTAACTAAAAGTTCACAAGCCCGACTAATCAACACTTACTAAATCCATGAAAATTAAACCAGGGAATGAATTAATTAACCTGCAGAGCTGAAGTAATCATTGATTTCATGAATCTAAGGATGAATTAATTACGCTTTTTTACTAACATCGGTGGACGTCCATGAAGCCGTAGTGGCATCCAAGGGCAAGGCCGGCGGCCATGGAGGCTTGACCGGGAACACCCACTTCGGGACCCGTTTGTTGCCCCAGTCATACACGCGCTCCACCTCCATGGTCTCGAGGTCGACGGAGAACGCCCACATCTCCTTCGGCGGTGTCAGCACGACGGATCGTCCGATCACCGCCAGGATCTTGGCGCCAAATAACGTCTCGACGAAGCAGTCTTCCCGCCCGGGCAAGCCACGCGTCAACTCCGGCAGCCGGAGCGTCTTCTCCAGCGCCCACTCCTCCCTGCCGCCGTGGAGCGGCGTCAGCAACTGTAGGTCGCTGTCCACCACTCGGACGATGCGCGCTCTGCCGGCATCGTCGCCGGCGCCGCCGCCAATGGCACGGAGGTTCCACTGGCGGTAGAACTGGGGTTGTTCGCCGTCGCCGGTGCACTTGGGCAACGTCAGCGACGAGAGCTCGCCGGTGCTCTCGTTGAGAGCGAGCACAACGCCGTATATTGTCCCCCAGTAGAGGGAGCCGCCGGCGCGTCCGGCGAATTGCATGGCGACGCCATCGGTCGGGCTCCTAGGGACGCCCTTGGGCCGGATAAGGTCACCGAGGTCCATGCTTCTTGTGAGGCGCAGGCGCAGCTCCTCATCGCCGTCGGCGGCGGCAGCGGTGCCGGCGACGGTGGAGAAGATGAAGGCCATAATTGCTCCACTCCCGAAGGTATAGAGAATCAGTAGCACAGTAAAGTTGGACACGCTGGCGACATGGTTGTTCTTCTTCTTCTCGGCGCCGCCGGCGCCGAGGAGGAAGGCGTTGAGGCAGCCGACGTGTTTGCTCTCCAAGGGGGGAATCACTGTCCGGTAGCGCCGCGTCCATGGGTCGCAGACGGCTATGGAAATCGAAGAAGAGTTCGCCCAATAGTATCTCTGAGGCAGGAGGAGGAGGAGGCCGCCATGGCTGTCGGCGAGCACCCAACAAGTGTTGTCGGGCTCGGGCACGAAGTCGAGAGAGAAGCGGTCGCTGTTCATCGTCACGGTGGCCGGCGACGAGGCGGCCGGCATGAAGGCAAGGCTACTCACCAAGCAGGAAGAAAAAGGGTGGGACCAGTTGGTGGAGTAGCCCGTGTCAGTGGCGACGTAGCTGCCGACGGTGAGCGCGTTCCGGGCGCGGTAGAGGCGGAGGAAGCCGGCGTCGGCGACGACGCTGCACCAGCGCCTGCACGTAGATGCGGCACGGACGAGGCAGATGGGTGAGGCGAGGCGTAGGAAGACGCTCTCGAGGAGTTCGTCGGGAAGTTCGTTTATCGCCATTGCCGCAAGGCCGTCCAATACGGCAGGAGCTAGCCTCGTTGGTCGGCGCCGCCGTGCTGCATGCAATGCAAAACCTTTGTTCACCGTGGTCTTAGCCCTAAAAGCATATGTACGCGTGATCTGTTCTGTTTCTATTCTTGTTGGAGCAAATTGTCACGGCAGTGTAGACGGTTTTAACAGTTGAAGGAGTCATTGTATTCGGTTTTACGGTTTAAGGGATACTAATCAAACTCGACATATATTTGAGGGAGTTCAGGTGGACTTAATCCAAATATGATTTCAAAATCATTCACTAAGCCCAAGGCTATGAACTGCCCCTCGGTACGGGCGAAAGGGGCTAAGGACGATTTAACAACGGCCCTATTTGACCCACCAGCTGCGCTACAAGAAGGGCCAAAAATAGGCCCACTATCTGCAGCATATGGGCCCATCGCTGCTCGACGACGGGATCGCCCCCCGACGGCGGCGCCATCACCGTCTTCTCGCGAGGCGAGGCCGCCGCCGCCGCCCCCGTGGCCCTTCACGCATAGAGATTAGAGATTTAGAGGCAAGGGCGACCGGCCGGCTCGGCAACCCGTCCGTCCTCTTCCACGTCGCTCCGCGAGGCCTCCGCCGTCGTCCGGTCAGCCTCCGCGCCACGAGTCCGCCGTCGCCGGCCTCCACGCTGTGCCCTACCGTAGAAGGGATCGAGGTACCCAAGATGCATTTCGTCTAGTTCATGTACATCTCATCTCTAAGCTGATTTTATTTTATATGCTTTCCCCGTTGTGTCGCAACATTACAGCGTTTCAATTCCTTAAACCCGCACCTAAGGCCGTGTTCCTCGGAGGGGATCGGGAACCACACGCAAAAGGAACAACGAATTAGCACATAATTAAATTAAGTATTAGTTTAAAAATACTTGAAAAAAATTAATATGATTTTCAAAAGTAACTTTTATATATTCTTTTTCACAAAACATGTTGTTTAACTGATCGGAATATGTGCACGCGTAAAATGAGGAAATAGAAGCTAGAATAGAGGAGAAAAGAACACATCCTAATTATAGATTTCAGAGTAAAGCAGATATGGCTGAAATATAGCAATAGTTCCGCCACAAGTTCTATGAATATATATAGGATAGAATGTATATATTCAACACATCAGTGACAACTTTATCATCTTTCATGTGATGAATAAGCAATCTGCATACATTATATTTATAATTTAATCGGCATAATTAGAGAATCATTGTACATTTCTTCATCTTTCAATATACCGGGTGAAGAAGATAACTACATGCACAATTGTAGCTATTAATTTCGTCATGCTTTTCTTATTGGAGGCCTCCATATTACCGCCTACTCTATCTGGTAATGCACCGTGTGATCCTTCCATACACCACTCTCCAGGTATTTCTCATACAAGCTAGCTTCGCCGTCATAGTTCACTGATAGAACGGCTGTGCTCCGTGTCCCGTAGAGTCCCTTAATTTTGCCAAAACAGAAATTAACATGTTAAATTCAGAGTGTGGATAGATGCATGATTGATTGATATATATGCTGTTATTGTACTATATCAGGTGCATTATTTTCAGTGACTAATTAATGGTCTAGTTTGTTGAATAATTGAACTCTGAATGTACTTGTAAACTGGAATGAAGTGAAAGATTTCGCTCTCACCTGGTCAGTCTGCACCTCAATGAAAATGGAGCTCAGGCCGTGCTCCCAGTTTGGATCACAGCCAGTGTTTGGCAGCCTATCTTTGTCAGCCTTTGTGGTGTCATTCATTAGCCTCTCAACTATGTCCTTGGCTTCAACCTCATCATCACCATGCTTCCTAAGAAGCTCCCTGAAGTTTTTACCGAGACGAATCGCCTGCAATTACAATGAGCACAATGAAATACCTGCAATTAACCGTCAAAAAAAAAATACTTGCTAATTGCATTGCATCCCTTGGGTCTAAATCCTTTGTTGAGGCTAGATTAGTGAGTGGGTCCCTAAGATAATAAAGAAGACAGAGTAGCTTGCAATCATGTGTCATCTAGTTCTACCTTTCTTCTTGTACATGATGTGATATTAATGGAGTTAGATGTACTGCTGCTGCTTATAACTAGCAAAGTACTTGTAACAGTTTGGTTGTTGCTTTCTTAGACCCTTTCCAGCTAAAAGAATTTCCTCTGTGATCTTGCACTATTGCACACTAATGACAAATTAACCGACAGATACTTCAATGGGCAATCAATATTTCTAGCTTGCTACTGACATTCTTTCAGGCTGCAACAAGCAACACCATTCATTCTATCATTTACATTTATGAGTCACTGTGAGAGTTTATCTGTCATCAAATGCATCCGATGAACACGAAATTGGCCAGTCTGCTTAATTACCTTCTGCCAGGGGCTGTCTAGCCTTGCATTCGACAACACATGGAGCCCTGGTGAGACAAGCTGGATCGTTGCAGGCTGCCCCTTTGGTCGGTTTGACACATAAACCATGACGTTTGTGGTCAGATCAGCCAGTACAAGGTTGAAGCCGTTGTACTCATCAGCTTCTTTTGCCACCTCAGTTGCAACTTCAAGGGGGCTCTTGTTGCTCTGCACAGGTCATATTCTGTGGGTAATTCTCGCACAATGCTAAGTCAAAGGAATTGTTTAATAACTGAATCTGTGGTTTAGCAGTTGTAAAAGGAGCTACTATAGATTTTTTTATATAAAACATTAAAGCCTTGATTATTTTAATCTTCAAACATGGTATGTCTTACGTAAGCTGTCAGAACAAATCAACAAAGGAATAGACACTTGTTAGATGTCAATCATACCAGCTTCTAAAGAGTGATTGCGACATGGAAGCAAAGGGAGAATTTCAGACCAAATTGGGTTGTGCACGAAATGGGAATATAATACACCTTTCTTTTCTCTGTCCTTATCTTCAATACGTTGACTGTTTTTCGACTCAAACAAACACTAAGCTAAAATGACAGATGAACTTGAATGATCTGGAAGAAGCTTTTTGACTGATGTGATTTTGCTAGTACCTGCAGGAACCTGAGTGGAAGATCTCCCCTTGTGCGCGCCCCCGGCATGGCGTCCGGCTCAAGCACATTGGTGAGGAAGGCGAGCCTGCCATCCTTTGTGCAACCCATCCATGTCCCTCCACCAAGAACATCTCTACCACCAAGAATCTTCTTCGAGCCCTCCCCCCACCATCCTACTGCCTTTGTTGGCCTACACCAATTCATCAGAGCTAAATGAGCACATGTAATTCATCAAGAAGAGCATCGTCAGAGTGCAACATGTAATTCAGGAGGTAGAAAAGCTGAATCCCAAAACTAAACTAGAGTGGGATCATACTGCATGTATACCTGCTATGGAACTCATCTCGGTTGAGCAGTAGGAGAAGCTGGTGCTGTGGGTGAGCTTGCCAAACCCATGCAGCTATACACATGGCTTCAGAGTCGTTCTTCAGGTGTTTCCTACTACTGTCTTTGTGTGTTTACGTGATACTTTTCCATGTGCACACCCTTTGTATTTATAGGGAGGATCAAGCAGAGGAGGAGGCCGGAAGGAAAGGGGGATCAAGCAGAGGAGGAGCCCACAGAGAGCCTTACACGCTTACATTATTGCCTCCAAGCAGGTAGTACTCTGCATGCAGCCGTTCATTATTCAAAGTTTCCATCCTGTGTTCAGTTACCAGGTTATATATTACCTATGCATATATGTCAATTCTGAGGGTCCCTCTTTACCACTAATTTCCTCTATCTAGAGGTGGATCCAGAAAAAAATAATAGTGAAAACTTAATAAATAAGAAAGAGAGTCTCTAACCCTCACATCCTACGTATCTATGGAAAAAAATTTTAGTGAAAACTTAAGGGGTCTCCATGATTTTAGGAACGGTAGTGGGTCTCGAGACCTCTCCGTCCCCATAGTAAATCCACCAACTTAATTGTTTTGTGCGATAGTGAGCAAATCTTTACTGCTCTATCTTAGTTTGAAGTTTTAATACTTGGTGCTTGCTTATGAATGTAGCCACACCCCCATCGTTTAGCCTTCACGCCCTATAAGCATAACTGAAATCTGAAATCTTGGTTTTTTTAAATCGTAGTTTATTTTTTAGTATTTGTTTTTAAATTGATAAGAACAAGTATCTATAATTTCTTTAATCAGTAATAAACCCCGTTTCTTTCATCGATGGAGCTGTTTGTGTTCACTTCCTGTGAGCCACCGTTTTTTTTCTGTCAGGAACAGCGGCTAGGCAGCACCTGAAAACTGGGGTTGCTGATCCATATCTGAATTTCTGGATGAAAACGAGAGTTTGCTTGTTTGATTCTCTGAATACTGGATAGGAAGAGGAATGCCGGATATACACAAGCAGTAAACAACGGCCTAGTCTTTCTGCATTCAAGCCTGTTTCCCACGGGCAGTTGGCCTTGCTGGCTTTCAATTCACACGTGTCAATCATCTGGGGAAAACAACATCCATGCCTGCGATGGGGATTGGCTGTCGCTGACATGTGAGACCGAGCCCACCTGTTCGCCACTGTGCAGAGGATCCGTGTCCCCATTGCCAGCTGCATGCAAAGGTGGTTTTCACTCCCTCATCCTATAATATAGATTTTACCTTTTCCACTTATCTTACAATATAAAATATTTCACTATACTACTTGTCATATCTATCAACTTCAATTCAAATTTCTACCTATTTTAACCTCCAACTACCACTCACCCACGACCAAAATCACATTTAACAGGAGTATTCTAATCTTTTCTTCCTAATCTTAATCTTACCCAAAAGGGAATAATCTCTTATATTGGAATAGAGGGAGTAGCTTTCATCTCTAGTAGACTATTGTAAAAAGGATATTGTTTATCATTGTTATCATGTTTACTACTGATCTGTAAAAAAAAAAGTAAATTCTAGTTACGAATCTGGATAAGTATGTATTCAGCTTCGTATTGTTTGTTTGGATGGAGGGGGAGACGTGGAAAGTTTTCCTGAAACCTAAGATAGTACATGATTAAATTATATTATTATGCTGTGGTGTGTTCACGACAACGCAACATGTCATTTTTGATTGTATTTGTTACTGTCAGGGCTCAGTAGACGTGTCGGTCATATCTCCTTACGATAGCAGTCAGACGTCAGAATTAACCTTGTGGAACAAACCCAGATCTTGACTTGCTAATTGTCATGGGTTGATAGGAACATTTATTATATTGGTTATTGTTAATTATTAGTACTCCTAAACACGATAGCTAATATGTGCCTGCCCACGGAAAAATCATTTATACCACCTTTTTCCTGATTAAGATTATTAACACAAGATATTTGGATCATGTACCTTTTCCTGATACTGGTCCTGGATCAAAGTTTATTGAGCTTAATTTGTAGGACATGTATGGTTCAATTGAACTACTTTGGGTAAGGGGATCAAACAGTGCAAGTTGGCGACTTTCACTAATTGGATTTGGTCCAACTTATATGGCTAGCTGATGGTACAATCTTTCACATACTTATTATGCTGCTGTTGTTCGTGCGTCTGTCGGTATGTAGGCATTTGTTTTTGTGTGTATCCTGCGTAATTTGTTTTTGAGCTTGCTTATCCTTAGGGTGGGTTCTCAAGTATACTTTCCTAACTTATAATCTCTCGTTTATCACGCACATATTTTGCTAGATGATGTATTTTTTAAGAAAATTCTATAAGCAAGTTGTTTTAAAAATCACATTTAATCTATGTTTTAAGTTTTCTTAACTAATAATTACTTAATCATACTAATTAACTACTCACTCCGGGTTGATAATACTTATTGTTTTGGACAAAGGCACGGTCTTCAAAATAACAACTTTGACCATTGTTAATATGTATAGGAGTGTTAACAAATATATGATTTTATTGAACTATTTTTTAAGACTAATCTATACATATAGTCACCATGCATATTTCAAAGATAAATATTTTAGAAATTATTCATAATCAAAGATTTTAAAGTTTGACCTTACCCTTATCCAAAACGATAAATATTATCAGCCCGAAGAGATTACCATGTTTACCATGTTTTCCATGCGTGAGAGAGGATTTGTACCTTTTCTATCGAACACAATCTTAATTTTCTCTTCGATTTGACACGTAAAATAAGAAAAGCTATCAATGTATAAATAGAGTATTAACTACTTGATGAATGGATCTATTTATTTTTTAAAATAAATTTATGTATAAAAATTTTCTGTAAAAAAAGTACCGTTTAGTTGTTTAGGAAGCATATCCTTATAAAAACGAGCAAAATGAAATTGCTGATTCAAACTTAGTGTAGTAGAGACGCATAACAAAATAGAAATTAACGAAAAGAAAAGTAGCTTGCTAAAACATTTATTGATGGTCAGCAAAATTAGATGGACAATTACACAAGTGCTCATAGGTTGGGGTTCACTCAACCTACCTTGTCGGCATCCAATTATTCTCACCATGCATGATGCATAGAGTACTAGTCCGGCCTTTGCCAATAGGGTACCCTTGCCAATAACTGGCAACGTTTCTTTTGCAACCATATCATGCACCTATAGTAATTGCAACCATAATGGTCTGACCTCTAGCTAATGTGCATCTCACATACTCATGCAGGGCAGGCCAGTGATGAACTGCAAATCACATTTCAAACAAAACAAAAAGGCAGATGATGCCTATCATCGATCTTGCATGTTTTAAAGCGAGGAAAAAGTTGGTGAGTCTTGCTTGCTTTTCCCTACGTACCATCTTTTCTGATAATTAAATAAATATTCTAGACACTGCATAATATATAGTATGATGCATTTAGCTGTTGCTTTCCATACAACCTGGAGCGCTTGTCTATTGGATCTAATCTTTACCATCGTTCCCTTGTTTCAACCTGAGATCATGCGTGGTTCCTACTTAATTAGTGCACGGTAAGTACTTAGTTTAGACATATCTATTATCTATATAAATTTTTCATAACATACATACAATATACCCAGACAACTCGCAAACTAAGTTAACAACTTACATGCAAATGATTGATATAATTACTAATTTGATTCTATAAACAATAATAATACAATAGTATAAATAATACAGTGTACTTATATAGCTATATATATAAGTGCTATTGTCTATATATATTAGACCTTCTGGTAATCAGCATACAGAATTCCTCTCTTCTCTTGCCCCCACATCATCAATACTCCTATATCCTCTTCCAAAAGTTGCTTTGCTTATACCTTATAGGGATGGTGTGTCGTATATAAATTAGTGAGCATGCACTAACCTACAAGATTAGGTTTTGTCATATCTGAGGTACTGCCTGAAATTTTACACTTTTTCAGTCACCTAAAGCATTGCTAAGCGTAAATTTGCAATGCAAATGTGCAATTTTAGTTCGTTCTAACTGTAATTTTGTCATTGTATATTGTTTTACTTTATTTAAGTCTAAGTTTGAATACTTCTACATGTGATTTTGTACTTTATTATGAATTGGAAATTTATTTCATGTTTAGGTTAGTGTAGTTTATTGTTTTAATCTTGTCTATGAAAGAAGGGACTATGTTTTGAGAGCAATTGGATACCACTTAAAGTTTGAGAAAAGTGAATGAATTTTGCCTTTGAAGTTGTACTAATATTGTAAGGGGAAGTATGTATGGTATTTATAATCGTCACTAGGGGGGCCTTCCATAACTGCGTATGGCCACTTTTGGGCCCAATAGGCTTATAACACGCCAAGACCTGTGTGGGCTTGGCTCTTGAGATATGTAACAAGCTGGTTGGGCTTTTAAGCAGGAAAATATGTAATACAAGGAACTCTCTATGCATCTTTCAATAGATTTGTACGATCAAATCACACAGATTTTTTAGCCTTTGAATTAAAATTCAACGGACAACAATAAAAGGCTAAAAACAACTAAAAACACCATAATGGACACTAATTACCATATCCTCAAGAAAAAAGCCAAATCAATATAAATTTCAAAACTTACATACTAAGTTTCAAAATTACACTATAACTTACGGGAGAGGATTTTGTAGACGCTTGAGCACATGCGCACGTTATCTGGACCGTAGGCAGGGATCGAGATTAGCACCGGTCCCAGATTAGTTTTTAGGTACAAGAAAATATGCGAATACAGAACACCTCTAAGCGTAGAGGAGCAGTGTGTACGCCTACTCGGTACACACATTGGCTGCCGTGTCTGATATGTCCTTAATGAGGATTGCCCATCGGTTGCATCCCCTTTTGAAATTTGAGTTGTTGGCCGGTTGTTTCCTAATACCCACGGTGAGTGCACACCCCAACTTTGATTTAATCTGTATTGTTCGTTTTCATCGCATGGTATGGCGATGGCATCCAGCAATGGCGACACATGCCAGGTTGGTCCCGATGGTTTCGTTGAACTTGTGTACCAAGCTATGGCTACGGCAGCTGTGTTCCATGAAGCTCTGGGTGCCCAGGCTGCTGGAGGATCTGACGATGAATTGAGATAACTTATGGAGTTGAGTTTTTTTACGGGGAACAAAGTAACTTATGTCATTGCGTTCGCCACCTCTTCCTTTTTATTTTTGGAGCAGTGCGTCTTTTCTCTCCCAACTACCAGGCCGATCTTCGGAAGCAGGAGATGTGAGTCGTGATCGATCCCGGTGGTTTTCCATGTACCATGAGTACAACCAATAGTATTGATCGCACTAGCTCCAGCTAGGTTAGAAGGTAAGTTCTCCGGTAGTATGTAGAGCTTAGGACTTCGTTTTTTTGTGGACCAAAATATTGTTGAGGTAACTACAACTGTAGAGAACCGCAGAGAAATTTTTTTTCATCAGATTGTTGTGTGCATTGCTATTTGCATTACATTGCTCCTGAAAAATTGTAGTTGTCATGCAGGGTTCGTAGCTGAAGTAATGATATGCAAAGGGAGTTCGATGCGGGACATATCACAGCTCTGGAATCAAGCATCAAGAACTTCGTAGACAAGCGTTCTGAGGTTGTGACTGAACCATCGAAGGGGCTCACATTCGATTGCTTGCAGGAAGCATACAATTTCTATAATTTGTATGCTTGGGAGTCTAGTTTTGGCATAAGGTATGACAAGAGTGCTAGGCATCGGAGTACAAGAAGACAGTACAAGAATTTGTTGGCTAGTGTGTGGTAAGCTGTTCCCACCAGCTGTAACAATTGAATGGAACATATGAGTGTTTGAGTCTATTTGATTTTTTGCGTCTTTTTTGTGTGTGACACGTATGCAGCACAAGCCGAAGAAAGAGAACATTGCTTCTGCAATGACAGATTGCAGGGCTTTTTTGTGTGTTCATCGCTCAAATAATAACAGTTGGTACATAATAGATCATAGAGCAGACCACAACCTCCCCCTGTCTGAAATGGGTGAAGATAACCGGAACTAGAATGCTTACAAGCACATAGATGTACACACGAAGGTGCTTGTTTGGCACCCGAGGAGCAACAATGTTAACCTTGGGAAGGTGTACTCCATAATTTCTAGCTTCTTTGGATCAATGAACGATGTTCCATTCACAAAACGATCCCTGGAGACCTTATGTGATCAGATTGCTTAGGAGCAGAGCAATGATGACATACAGAAGATGTTCGAGCTATTCAAACAGTTGAAGCAGGAGGACCCAGAGTTCGAGTACAGTGTCCAGGTGGATAGTGAGAGTCGTATAAATACTCTTATGTGGATGAATGGGCGTGCCAAGATGCATTATGCGCATTTTGGTGACACATAACATTTGATACTACATACAAGACAAATATGTATGACATGTCGTTTGGGTTGTTTGTTGGTATCAACAACCACTACCAGAGTGTAGTTTTGGGGGGTATCTAATGCGAAGAGAGACCATAGAAAGCTTCAGATGGGTTTTAGTGAATACGTCAATCTAATGGGTGGCAAGCCTCCACAAACAATACTAACAAGTTGGTACTGATACTTTTACATCCTTATTTGATATTAATGCAATCTAACTATTGTCATTGTTGCATGGAAGATCAATGCAGAGCTATGGAGGTAGCAATAGTAGAGTGGGAAGGCACTGAGCATAGATGGTGCAAGTGGCATGTTCTTAGGAAGGAACGAGAATCTCTTGGGGTAGTGTATGCAGAAGGTTCACCGTTTAGGACTGAATTCCATAAGCTCATTAACAGCATGTTGACACCTCGTGAGTTTGAAGGGGCTTGGGATGAGCTCATGGAAGAACATGGCCTCAAGGACAATTCATATTTGGCACAATTATACGATGATCGACACCGTTGGGCTAAGCCATAATACAATGGCGTGTTCTGTGCAAAACAAACAAGCACCCAATGGAGTGAAAGTGGCAACATGCTCATGATCCGGGAACAGAAGGAAAACTTTGAAGAGCACAAGACTAGGACGGTAATTACTTTCTTTTGCTTGTGTACTTTGTTGACGGAACTTTTATTTTCAAATAATTAACATGACTATTTTTTGCTATTGAATGTTGTGTTGAACAGCTTCGTGATAAAATGCCGTTTATGTTCCAACTATGCTAATACACCATTTGGTATTCTTCATCATGCCTCTGAGACTCGTCGGATGGAAACACATTTGCGATGCACGAAATGCATTTTTTTCTTTACGACGCAACGCTAGTGGTGTAGTGGTCGATCAGAAGCCAATTTAGTTGAATGGGCCGCAATACATACATGTCAATATGACATTAGGGAGTAGTTCAACATGTGGGCTCTGTTTTTGCTTTGGCCAAATAGGAGGGAAACCACTAATTCAAATTCGTGGTACAGCGGTTGGCACTTTATATGCAGTTATTTCGTAATACAATAAGGCACTCCGCTGGATAGAAATCGAGAGTGCTTCAAACACACGAAATATGTCATCGGCGGGCAGTGTTTTGAGCTCGTGCTTTGCAGGGAATGCTCAATCTGTGCACGACACGATCTCTGCAACTGAGGTTCATCCCTCTCTTTGTTCTGCACGTACTGTATTCATCGTGTTTTTTGAGTTGTGGTTTGAGATGATAATCAACTCATTGCAGATTGACGAGCAACTCAGTGACCCCCCGAGCTTCAAGAACATCATCCACTGGCCTGGTTTGGAAGAATTGCCAATAGGTGTTCTATCTGGGAGTCCTGCAATGTCCATTATCTACAATACACAAGGATAGTAATAATACACAAGCAAACATTGAACACATTGTTCACAGTCGTTTCTATTTCTGCAAGCTTGTCTCCAACGCTTCCAAATCCTAGGTGCGTTCCTCGATGACCATCTATCCCAAAATCGTTCAAGAACCTAACGTGGTCCTCCTCCCACTTCCAAAAACAATGGACCTGCGACTTCCAAAATAATGAACAAATTACATTGCTGAGAAAACGGATATAACGAACACAAATATTGGCTTACTAGTTGCTACTCGCATTTGTAGAACCGGTGTCCTAATCTTATCGCCCAACCAGACGCGAACTGCTTGACTTCACCACTACAAAGTGGACATAGAATCAACAACGGGTTAGAGGAGACACTCCTTTGGTGACTACCACTAGCTCTACTCCCGCTCTCCTCACCCACAGATGATCCTTGGCACCACAGCATGCAAGAATTGATGCGGAAAAACAAGTGTGTGAGGAAATGGCACCTTATACCGATCACACGCGATACACTATGTATTGGTCGCAACAAATCCCGGAAATCTCAGTGACGAAGTGCAGTGCCTACATAGTCAAAATTTAACACCGTGAAAATTTCGGTTCGGATTTACAAAAGCAAATTCTAGAATAATCAAAAATATTTTTAAAATCCTTTCATTTTGAAGTTTATTCTGTGCTTGGGCCAAGAGGACGGACGTCTGAGAATATAATTAAATTTTGGTTTCAAAATATTATTTGTTGAAATAACCATGATTACGAAATATGAAAATATTTGCAAATATCAATCCTCTTCCTAAAAAGCCTTTTCTATGAATTGAAACTCCTTTAATGTTTTTGTTTTGTAAATAAAACCAAATATTAAATATTTGGAGAAACCCCTTCTTAAGGGTTAATTCACTAAGAAACTATTTTACTAATAAAATGTAATATTGAGTATTTTCTAGGAATCCTTTTTAAGGATTAAGCCCTTTGGAAATTATCTTGCAAATAACAACTACTAATAAAGTATTTATCAAAAATCCTATTTGTGAAATAAATCCCTAAGAGGTTATTCTAAAAGGCTCTCTCAAACGAAGTCTGGTTTCCCTCTTTGAAGGGCCTAGCCCGGCCTACCTAATAAAACTTGTTATTCTTTGAGTATGTTTAGTTTTGTGCCAAGATCTGGATTAAATCGATTGTCCTAAAAGCACTAAAGGATATCCTTCGTTCGACGTCCTTCCTTGTCCCTTCCCCACTCTGTCTGTTTCATTAAGCACTTCGATGCTAAACTAGTCGAAGTCCCGAAACCCTTTCCTTTTGTTGCAATGCTATATCTCTCTCTTAAGGGACCTCAGATGAACTTATTCCACAGAAGAATGCTTACAGCCCAATGAAGGGCAGAATCTTATGCATGCAATGTTAAACGATGGGCTTCTTTTGCTAGCCCATGTAACATAGTATTAATTATTTGCATAGTCAAAGCCGTTCCATTTCAAAATAAAGACCTGTTTTCTTTGTTTAATTCCACATGAAACCGCGTTCATATAGTTTTAGATATGCCAAAATTAAAGCTTTACATATCCAAAACAATTTATATACACCAATTGTGTGTGTATAATTATCCGCCTTACCTGGAGCAAAAGTCTTCCTTTATTTATTTGTTGTTCTTCACATCCTTCTCCAAAGACAAAAAATGATCATTTAGACTATTGCAAGTTGCAACCATTGGACAAGAAAATGGTACACCCTACATTAACTCTTAAATATAATATAAATTTGATCATTCGTTTTATTAAAATATTATGTAATTAAGGGTCATTTTTTTATGAATTGTTTTATTATAAAGGTTCTGCTAACATATGATTTATATTTTTATATATTTCCACAAAATTATTTATTAAGATGAATGACTAAACATAGATATAATAAAATCTAACTGCGTCAAGCATTAAAAACTGATAAAACTATGATTTTTCCCCATCGTATGTCATGTTTTGTTTTAAAGGAAGAAATCACATCTTACGATTAGAGAAGACTGTTGAAATTGAAACATAAACATTGGTTAGTGCAGAGCCACCAACGAAGAACCAATCTAGGAGAAACTCCTTTCCAAGATAAAATATGCGACACGGCTAGAAAACATCATACTATTTCAGGCACAGCTAGCAACAAATGAACCAATTAGGGATCGTGAAAACAAAGCAAGATCGTGGCTGCACATCTACGTAGTCGCCATGTCGACCAAACAATAGTAAACTATCACTAAGCTCGCAATACAGTCCGACGTCGATCGAGACCATGTCATGGCGTGACACAAACAGTCTCCAATAAATAGGCTTCGCCCTAGTCTACCTAGCTCAAGCCTCAGCTAGCTAGCACTAGATTACTTGCAAGGCAACAACAATGGCGATGAGGGTGTCGACGGCGGCGCTAATGGTGGCGGCTGCCGTGCTGGGGCTCGCCGGCGGCGGCCACGCGCAGCTGCAGAACGGGTTCTACAAGGGCAAGTGCGGTGCCAACGACGTGGAGGCGGTCGTGCAGGGAGTCGTCCGTGCACGGTTCGTTCGCGACGCCCCCATCGTCGCCTACCTCCTGCGCATGCAGTTCCACGAATGCGCCGTCAATGTACGTGGTGCACATCTGCTTTGGATGATTGGTGTGACCGTGGCTGAAGTGAACATCCATGGATGATCTTGCAGGGATGCGACGGTGGGCTGCTGATCGACGGGCCCGGCACGGAGAAGACGGCGTCGCCGAACCTGAGCGTGAAGGGGTACGACCTCATCGCCGACATCAAGGCCGAGCTGGAGCGGCGGTGCCCCGGCGTGGTGTCCTGCTCCGACATCCAGATCCTCGCCACCCGTGACGCCGTCGCGCTCGCCGGCGGGCAGCCGTACCCGGTGCGCACGGGGCGGAGGGACCGCCGCCAGTCGAGAGCCTCCGACGTGGTCCTGCCGGCGCCGGACAGCACGGCGGCGCAGTCCGTGGCCTACTTCGGCAAGCTCGGGCTGAGCGCGTTCGACACGGTGCTCCTCCTGGGCGCGCACACCGTCGGCGCGACGCACTGCAGCGTGATCAAGGACAGCCGGCTGTACAGGTACGGCGGCCGCGCCGGCGCGACGGACCCGGCGCTGGACCCGTACTACGCGTTCGTGTACAAGACGTGGGTGTGCCCCAACACGGCGGCGTCCGACGGCAACGTCGTCTTCCTCGACGATCAGTGGAGCGCGCTCCGGGTGGACAGCAACTACTACAAGCTGCTGCAGCGACACCGCGGCGTGCTCCCCTGCGACCAGAGCCTCTACGGCGACGCCTCCACGCGGTGGATCGTCGACCTGCTCGCCAACTCCGACCTCTTCCCCAAGCTCTTCCCGCAGGCGCTCATCAAGCTCAGCGAGGTCAACGTGCTCACCGGAGCTCAGGGAGAGATCCGCAAGGTCTGCAGCAAGTTCAACTAATTAGTAACTGATTTGATCATTCTTCGGTGGTATGATTCGGTGCTCGTTCAGTTCGTCCTATTTTTTGTTCTTCTCATATGATCATCATATATCCATATATATGATGCATTATGTGCTTATGCCCTTGCCATTTTTTTGTTAACGTTATTTTCATTCGATGATGTTTGATTCATTTAATTTAACCGTGAGATACTGGGATAGATGCAATAACATATGCACGCATGTACAAGTGTACAACAAGTTTTGCATGTATCAAATAATAAGGAAGTGAAATTAATTCACTAGATTGGCTAGCTCTTATATACCATTGGATGGTATGTCAATGCTTCACCTTTGCTTCCCCTGTCGAGCTATCCACGTCATCATGCTGTGATATGCTAAATTGCACAATTTTTTGTTTTCTTCCGCATACCCCTCGCTGTCAAGGTGGCACCGGAAGGCTGTCAAGGTAATAAATAGTGGGGTTGGTAGCGGATTAGTGTCTGAATAGCGAATTGCAGATAGTGGACACTAAGTTTGAATACCGAAATTCAAAAACAATCATATAGTTAGATTGTATATAAACATTAGCATCAAGTTTCACTAAAAAATTATAAATTTAGACTACATACTTCATTAATTACTCTACATTTCATAGCATAAAAAGTATGAAATAACATGTAAATGAATAAGATAAAGAAGGCACACAATGTTAAGTGCTCCAATCCATAAGTGAAGAATGATGTCTAAGTGCTATAGCAGCCAAAAAAAAAACCAATAGTGGACTGCTATAGTGGCCGCTAAGTTCCAATATGCTATATTCGGTCTGCTACCTTATAGCGGAAGCGGTAGAAGTCCATTGCCACTATAGCATCGCTATTGCGGCTGCTATGTTATTTATTACCATGCTGTGACACTGCCACTCGCTATATGTTGGGTTTAATCTCACATCGGATTGATGGTGAGGGATCGATCATCTATATCTATAGAGTAAAGTGCACCGGTGATCCTCAAGCTTGAAAGGGCGTGTCATTTAGATCCCAAACTAAAAAGCACAACACATTTTTAGGTCTCTAATCCTGCTTAGCCATATATGGGTTGTCAAAACCCCATTTGACTCGATCTTCTCACTGACATAGCTTGCCAACGTGGAGGGGAGGAGACAGCCGGCGGTGAAATATGCATCGAGCCCCTTATTTTTTTGCCGGAGACACGAAATCAAATTAATCCCCTCTCCCAACTTTTTCCCCATTGAGCTGAGCTGTGAAACCCTAGAGAGCCTCAATTTGTCCCTCCATCTTCAATTTGCACTCCCCTTTCTTCAAGCTCGGACGCGGCGTACCTAGTTGGTTCCATTTTGGCGTATCCTAATGCCCTTCAATTTTGTCAGCACCATGGAAGGGGGCTTGAGTTCATCGACGTCGAATCGCTGGAAGGAAAAGGGGTGTCTCCCTCTGATTAAGTGCCCCTATTGCCAGTGCGAAATAATCGTTAGGCTTCAGGCTAATACACATGAGAATAGGGCACATCTTTTACACATGCCCTAGCCATCATGTTAGTTCTTCCCTTCTATGTTCTGCATTGTTGTGGTGGGAAATTTTCAGTTCGCATTGGTGGTTTGCTCAGTTTGATTTTGTACTGATTTTGTGCAGTGAAATGGAATTGGATGTTGTTTTTGGTACTGGGAGGAACAATATGAGCAGTACTTGATGAATATTGGTTATCTTGCATCTTCTGATGTGCATATTCGGAGTCCACGTTCTGTTGTGTGTGTTCAGAGAAATGCAATGAGTGTTTAGAGAAATGCAATGGCTGAGCAGGGTGCAAAGCAATATGTTGACCATGGGAAAACCAGGACGGTCATAATAGTAGTATGTCCGTTATCCGCAAACAATTTAATTTAAATGCAGTATAAAGAAAATCAGAAATTACGGGTACATTACTTCCAAAATTTATACATTTACATATAATTCTGTTAATTACATCTCCATATAGAAAACCCCTGATAAGGAATTCCAACATGAAAAAGAAAAGTTACATTGTTTCACTGATATAAAACTAAAAAGGAAAATCTAAACTAAAGCTCCTGATGTTGCAGTTGTCACTACTAGAGAACTGATATTTGTTCGGATGGTAAAAATCATATTTATCCCGGTTCGAATAGGAACCGGGACTTAAGAATATATTTAGCCTCGGTTCAATTGTTATCAGGCAGTGTCAGGCCACCAATGATATTTAGTCCCGATTGGTAACACCAATCGGACTAAAGATCAACACTTTAGTCCCGGTTGTTTATACCAACCGGGATTATAGATTGAAAAAGCGCACGAGGAGGGAGAGAGTCGCGTCGTGTCCTTATCTCTCACGAGCGGTCTCCATCTCTTTCTCTCCCTCGTCACGTCCTTATCTCTTCTTCTCCTCTCCTCCTCCTCCCCCTCCCCCTCCCATCTCCGTTGGCTGAGACGACGGTGACAGCGGGCGAAGCCGAATCCGGCTGTGGCGGCAATGCAGGGTGGCGTCGGTAGCGGGCGGCGGGCGGGAGGCGGCAACAGGCACAGCGGGCGGTAGCAGCACCCTCCCCTCCGTTGGATCCGGCGGGAGGGGAGGCGGCATGCGGCCGGTGGCAGGTGGCGGCGCCTAAGTTATAGATTTTTTTTAAGATGATATGTGAATTTGTGGATGATTTTGTTGTTGAGTATGTTCATTCGATCTGTAATATCTGGTTTATGAATTTGTGGATGATTTTGTTGTTGAGTATGTTCATTTGATATGTGATGTTAATTTGATGCGGGGATATTTGTAGATGCATGCATTTATAAATTTTTATCCATATTTTTTATTTTATTTTGAACACGCGAGTATAATTGATGCTCAATATTTTTTTAGTTTTTGATATATCTGTGTGTGACGACACACTTGTATTAATTTGGTTCTCTTTTTAGGATGATGACGCTTTTTTTATATAGCACACATGCAGGAATTGGTTAATATATGCAGGGCTATTTGATTGTTTTTTTTATCACTCTAATTATATTACTACTCCCCATGCACAGGTGTGTCTCCACCTAGTCACCACAATCTCGCCACCATTCACCACCGTCGTGTCCATCGATAGGTGCAGACTGAGTCGCTCCACCCCTTCTACCACTCCAACAACCGATTGACTCTGGATAACAAGGAGTCGGGGATTTCATAAGAAGCCCGATGCATGTTTCACCCTCCAGCAGTCTCCCTCCTCCACGTTGGCTAACCATACAGATGGCCAAAAGGCCCGCCCGGCACAGCCCGGCCCAGGCATGGCTGGGCACGGCCCACCTGCCATCGGGCCGGCACGGCCCGATCGGCACTCCGTGCCGGACCGTGCTAGCCCATGGGCTGCACATCCCGCCCAGGCACGGCCCACCAGCTATCGGGCCATGCCGTGCCGACCCGAAGGCACGGGTGACCCATCGGGCCTTTTTAAAATAAGTCTATTTTTCCTCCCTCCTCTTTGGACTGTTACATATGTATGCTAAAATAAGTCTATTTTCTGTCCTTCCTCTTTGGGCTGATATATGTATAGATAAAATAAGTCTATTTTACATCTTTCGTCCATGGCATATAATATGTCTATTTTTACTCCCCTATTTTTTTTTATCGAGCCTGGCTACCGGCCCATCGTGCCGTGCCGGTCCGGGCGTGCCGGGCCGGCCCAACGTGCCGGTGGGGGGGCCAGGCACGGCCCGATGGTCGGGCCAGGCCAGCACGGGCCTGACCTCCGTCGGGCCGTGCCGTGCTTGGGCCGGGCCAAAATACCGTGCCATGGGCCGAGCCGTCGGGCCTCGGGCCTTTTGGCCATCTATAGCTTGCCACGTCGATGAGCAGATCAAGTCAGTTGGGGTTTCGACATGTCATGTACGGCTAAGGAAGATTAGGGACCCGATGCGTTTTGAGATTTTGGGAACCAAGTTGACACACGTTACAGATTTGATGAGCACTGGTGTATTTTACTCTAGTATAGATTTTAAAAGAAGCTAGTGGTGCGGTGAATGGTGAATAAAACTCAATATATCATAAACTTATTATATTTGTTACTAATTCTAATAATAAAAATTATGGTTAAGTCACACCACCAAAACTTGAAAAGACTCCATCTGGTTTTTAATACCATATGTTGTTTACTTTTAAACATATATTCGATCATTCGTCTTATTCAAATATGTTATTAAAATATATAATTATCATTTATTTATTTTTGACTTTGTTTATCATTAAATACACTTTAAGCATGTCTTTTCGTATTTGCACACTTTTTTTAATAAGACTGATAGTCAAAATAAAAGGTATATTCAAAAATTTACGGTGTTATCTATTAAAAACCACAGTGAGTATTGTTTTACTGGACTTAGTTATTGTTTGGAAACACGATTTTTTGCTGCAATAGTATAACAAGGTAAGCACAGCAAGGATTTTTAAAACAAACTGAGGAAGGATACACCAGTGGTATCACAACTTGCGAGTTAGGTGTATTTTAGTCACTCATCTTGCAAATTGTTTAAATAAGTCACTCATCTTGCTTCAATGGTGCAAATCTTACCAAATACATTGTTACGTGGATTGTTTGTTTTCAAATTGGAGGTTGTATTGA
This sequence comes from Oryza punctata, assembly GCA_000573905.2. Taxonomy (NCBI): domain Eukaryota; kingdom Viridiplantae; phylum Streptophyta; class Magnoliopsida; order Poales; family Poaceae; genus Oryza; species Oryza punctata. The sequence goes on from CM002496.2 coordinate 14,427,710, forward strand.
CCTAAAATCATGCATATTTTAGCCATGTGAGCAAGCAAACATTTCAGTACACGACCATATTTGTACCAGTGGTATCAAACCTTGCAAGTCAATAACAAAAATCCTTGGCAATCAATAAAAAATTCATTTTTAATTGGATTTTACTACCGGTAGTACTGCAAGTTGGCTTATTTATGGATTGTGTAACAATGTTTGTAGAACAAATTAATATAGCACATAATTTCATTGCGAACAACGTACAAGACACATGTTTTATGTGATTTGCATTCCTAAAACAAGATAAGTTACTTGTTTGAGCATTTTACAAGATGGGTGACTAAATTGCACTCGCCTTACAAGTTACGGTATTAGTGGTGTATTTTACTCATTTCTAATACATCGATCACCTGTTCATGGAACAGAGCACATGACACAATATGTGTCATGTTTCAAACAGTACAATTCAGTCATTTTATTATACTTTTTCCCCGAAGAACCACTAATTTTTCTTATTGAAATTTGCCCCCATCATACTAAACCTGTTGTACATGTTGTTACAGCCAAAATTACAGAATAAATAAATCGAACATCAGATCAACAAAAAAAAATGTAGAAAAGAAGTGGAAGCATCAGATCGATCATGAATTCATGATCATATCAAAACTCAGAAGTACGTGGACAACACGTTAAAGAAAATTGAGGCGGATGATACGACCAAGCAAAACGAAGAAATGACGATCAAATCAGTTACTAATTAGTTGAACTTGCTGCAGACCTTGCGGATCTCTCCCTGAGCTCCGGTGAGCACGTTGACCTCGCTGAGCTTGATGAGCGCCTGCGGGAAGAGCTTGGGGAAGAGGTCGGAGTTGGCGAGCAGGTCGACGATCCACCGCGTGGAGGCGTCGCCGTAGAGGCTCTGGTCGCAGGGGAGCACGCCGCGGTGTCGCTGCAGCAGCTTGTAGTAGTTGCTGTCCACCCGGAGCGCGCTCCACTGATCGTCGAGGAAGACGACGTTGCCGTCGGACGCCGCCGTGTTGGGGCACACCCACGTCTTGTACACGAACGCGTAGTACGGGTCCAGCGCCGGGTCCGTCGCGCCGGCGCGGCCGCCGTACCTGTACAGCCGGCTGTCCTTGATCACGCTGCAGTGCGTCGCGCCGACGGTGTGCGCGCCCAGGAGGAGCACCGTGTCGAACGCGCTCAGCCCGAGCTTGCCGAAGTAGGCCACGGACTGCGCCGCCGTGCTGTCCGGCGCCGGCAGGACCACGTCGGAGGCTCTCGACTGGCGGCGGTCCCTCCGCCCCGTGCGCACCGGGTACGGCTGCCCGCCGGCGAGCGCGACGGCGTCACGGGTGGCGAGGATCTGGATGTCGGAGCAGGACACCACGCCGGGGCACCGCCGCTCCAGCTCGGCCTTGATGTCGGCGATGAGGTCGTACCCCTTCACGCTCAGGTTCGGCGACGCCGTCTTCTCCGTGCCGGGCCCGTCGATCAGCAGCCCACCGTCGCATCCCTGCAAGATCATCCATGGATGTTCACTTCAGCCACGGTCACACCAATCATCCAAAGCAGATGTGCACCACGTACATTGACGGCGCATTCGTGGAACTGCATGCGCAGGAGGTAGGCGACGATGGGGGCGTCGCGAACGAACCGTGCACGGACGACTCCCTGCACGACCGCCTCCACGTCGTTGGCACCGCACTTGCCCTTGTAGAACCCGTTCTGCAGCTGCGCGTGGCCGCCGCCGGCGAGCCCCAGCACGGCAGCCGCCACCATTAGCGCCGCCGTCGACACCCTCATCGCCATTGTTGTTGCCTTGCAAGTAATCTAGTGCTAGCTAGCTGAGGCTTGAGCTAGGTAGACTAGGGCGAAGCCTATTTATTGGAGACTGTTTGGCTGCACGTATATGAGACACAACGACATGGTCATGGTCTTGTCGACTGAGTTATGCGAGCTTAGTTGTTTACTGTTTGGTCATGGGGATCACGTAGGCATGCAGCCACACGACCCGGCTTCATTTTTGTTGAACATGGTGTGTGTGACATACTATACTGCACCCTACGTGTGCTATAGTTAAAACGCACCCCAACATGAGTAATTTTATTACTAACAGTGCAATCATGACAAATCCATGAATTAAGTCTAATAGTAAAATTATTACTATCAGGTATTTGACAACATATAACGTATAGTAAACCAATTACTATATGAGGGACGCGTTTTAGTTATTACGCACCCAGATACGTTTTAGCGCATCCCCTTTGGCAATATATATTTTTTGTTAAAATCAGTTACTACTTTTCTGTATTGCTAGCTTCTATTAGTGCCTTTGCACTAACCAATAATGCCTTTTCTTGACTTCATAATAAACCTGCTCCGGTCAATTTAATGTGTATGCACTTCACATAGCATCGGGAGTATGTAATGATATGATGCGACTAAATTTCGTAAAATTAAACTAATATAGTTTGACAAAATTATCATAAAGACACATATTTAAGCCACAATATTATAGAACTACTCGTATATAGTTATCTACTAGTTTATCATAAAACTATATGTTTTTTCGCAAAACAAAAATATATTATTTGATCCACATTATCACAGAGCTATACTTTTGTAGAGGTTATAGAACTCTTATATTATGGTCCTAATGGGGATTTTAAATTCCGTTGTTTTATGATAAAAACAGGTGTTGAATCTTTTCTTTTCAATAATACAGTACATTAATTAGTTTTACGAAATTATGGCTTAAATCTATAGTGTTATGGTAATTTTGTTGAATTTTTTTAGTGAAATTTATTCTATTAATGCTACCGTTTAATATTAACACACCAGGTAAATGTATTTTGCTCGATTGATTTTATTTTAATGCGGATATGCCAAAACATTATTTTATTTAGGAAAAAATTAAAATGAAAGAATGAATGAAAATGAGATGGAATGGTAAGCATGCATTTCTATAATTACCATATCTAATGGTTACAGGGGTATAAAATTAAGCCTTTAAAGCAAGGATTAATGTTGATGCACAGCACAGTGCATTGAAGACTATCTCCTGGTCCTTTATGCTGGTACAATTGTCTTTTCTTTTGTGTTATACTCCTATTCACAACTTAGGTGTGTCAGTGAGTTAAGTATAGAAGATTTATTCTCAAAGAAAGCTGGATATTATACACAAGTGGCACATCCATTTGATTTGATATGTACAGCTTTAACTCGGAAATTGTATAAATATGAACAAGATTGATAATTTGAACACGGTTTGAAGAACAAACAAAGAAAGTAGGTCTTTAGTGATTTGTTTTTTTAGTAATGATCTCAGTTATAATTAATCTCAAACTTCTGACTTTCAATTGCCCTGAGGAAATAGATTTGACCTTTTTCTGAAAAAAATAAAGACATTTGACTATTCAAATAATAATAATTACATGGGCAAAAGGCCCAGAAATAGCATATATCGAGATGGGCCAATACGAGACAGAGATTGCATTGGGCCGCAGGCCCGCAGAGAAGAGTACGATGGCAGGATAAAAGGAAAAACACAGAAAAGGTTCCTCTAGGAGGGAATCAAGTTACAGACCGTGAAAATCGTCAAATGAACAATGAGAATCCATGAACATCAGTTACAGATATTTTAAACTTCCCTCCCGAGCATTTCCCCTCCTACTCACATCCAAAATGATGGGAAATATAGCTATTTACCACCATTAAGTTTTACAATTATATCTTAGATTTGCTTTTATTTTTTATCAATCTCAAGAGATTATTTTTTAACTATTTATCATTTTTTTCACGTGGTAATTCACGTGCGGGCGACCGGGGGTGAACCCTAGCCCCCGGCCGCCGCCACCCTCCCTTCCTCTCCCTGCCTCGCCGCTAGAAACCGCGCGGCCACTGGGATGGCGGCGGCGAGGCCAAAACCCCAGCAGCGGCCCGTCTCCGGCGTGAGGAGGCGGCACTGTGAGCCGGGAAGGGCACGCGGCGGCGCAATGCGTGGCTGCGGATCTGACGCGATTATTGGCAGACAGAGGGTGTCGCCGGTGTGCTTGGGTGGCGTCGGGCGAGGAGCTGGGGCGGCCATGCAGTGCCTGCGTGCTTGGTGGTGGTGGCGTCGATCGAGGAGCCGGGGCCGTCGTGCGGCGTGAGGCCGGCAGTGCTGATCAGTGAGGCCGTGCCCGTGGGGACGCTTTGTGCTGGTATATGGTGGAGGTGGCTCATTGATTGCGCTCGTCAGTGAGGTCGAGCCCACGGGGAGCTTCGGGGTGCTTTGTCGCCGGAGGGTTGGTGAGTCGGGGCCAATGCGGCATTTTTGCGACGTCGTGTGTGCATTTTGGTTAGGTGTGTAGGAGCACATGGAACGGTAGGCGAAAGCCTTGCCATGCCTTTTTGGCCGACTTAACGATGGTGACACCTTCAGCGTTGTTCCCCTCTTGGAGGCATCGTTAAGACGTGTTCCCTCTTCTTCTTTCATCACTGTGCTCCAGGTGAAAGCCTTGCCCTGGTTTCCGGGCAAGCGCCAGTGACGATTTACATCGCGTCCCTGTTGAGGGTGCCGCTTTGGAGAACCTTTTCATGCGCATGTCTGGTCGTGGTTTTGACGCTATCTCCGGAGCTTTCTACTTCCACAGCAATGCTCATTAGGCCGGGAATGTTCGACGAGGCCTTCGCCTTGTTGGATCCGCTTCTTGCTTTGCGGCAGGTGGCCAATGCCCTTGTTTGATTTTGCTAGGTGGAGTCGAAGCTGCTTTGTTGTTGGAGTGAGATGAAGCTCGATAACGATAACACGTTGCAATCTCTTGCTAGGTGTGTTGGTGCCAACAATAAGTAGGAAGAGGTGATACAATGGCTTTGGCTGATGTCCACCGTGGGAAGTCGGAGCTGCTTGGTCGTTTTTGTGATGAGCGCGGTAACGACGACACAAGTTTGTGGTGAAGTTGGAGCTGCTTTGCTTTGGCAAGTTTGGCAGCGATGATATGCTTTTAATGTGATTTTAATGTGAAGGTCGGAGTTACTGCGTCGTTTTTACGCAAGCTTGGCAACGATTCCTCGTGTTTGGACTATGTCTATGGTCTGATTTGAGTGGGTTGGAGCGTTGAGTTGTTGCTGTGCTGTGAACTTGTTCGGCCGATAACAGCTGTGTTGTTTTTTTCTTTCCTGTAATCTATCTGGGTTTTTATTCCTACTTATTTAAAATATAATTAGCAGTAACTGTCTGTCGGTTTAGTTTAAAAAAATCCAATGCAACTCGATCAGTCGATCAGGCCGGATCTCGATCTGCGTCCGACCATCAGAACAGGTGAGCACGGAGGCTCCTATTATTTCCCTTATTCAGTATTAGCTGTTTCGAAAATTTAAATTTTAAAAGTTAAATTTTAAGTTGATTTTAAAGTTTTTTTATTAAAGTTTAGTTTTGAGCATTGATATTTAAATCGCTGATAATATATATAAAATTTGTACCCATAAATTATTATTACTATTTTTTTAATATCCTGTATGGTTTATTAATCCGTATTTAGCCGAACGATGGGAAGCCGGAGCCAAAGCCCTACTTTGGCTGCAGGCTGGCGCCTACGTGCCAAGCTCCGAAGCATCGCCTATCCATGCAGAGCTCACCCCTCGCCACGCGTATCCAGCCGCGCTCCACATGTCCGTGCGGACACCAACCCCCTCCCGCCGCCGCCGCCGCCTGCTATATATCATCACATCATCATCTTCTCCCTCCCCTCATCGATCGATCACAAGATTTTCTTGAAAGCCACAACAAGATCACTGCACTCGATCACCATCGCCATGGCCGGAGAGCAAGGAAGAGGAGGCGCCGTGGGAGAGCACTACATGCGGATGATCCGCGGCGACGAGGAGTACGACGCCGACGGCTGCCAGCACCACCAGGAGAAGCCGGGGGCGGCCGTGTCCGTGGCGAAGGGCGTGGCGGCGGCGGCGGCGGCGGGGACGATGCTGGCGCTGGCGGGGCTGACGGTGACGGGGACGGTGCTGGCGCTGGTCGTGGCGACGCCGCTGCTGGTGCTCTTCAGCCCCGTGCTGGTGCCGGCCGCCGTCGCGGCGTCGCTGCTGGCGGCCGGCCTCGCGTCCTCCGGCGCGCTCGGCGCCGCGGCGATGGGCGTGCTGGCGTGGATGTACCGGTACCTTCAGTCGCCGTCCGGCGAGCACGAGCCCGCCGGCGTCGGCAAGGTGGAGCACGCCCGCGCGCTGCTCGACGCCAAGGCGCACGACGTCGGGGACTGGGTCCAGCACCGCCTCGACCAGGCGCGCACCTAGAAAAATCCGAGGAAATTAGCTACGGATTAGTTTAATCAACTCGCGTAGCTAGCTGATGCAATCATTGACGCATGCATGCCTTCGTGTTTGTGTAATGTTCTCTGTGTACATGTATGAAGATGCCCGCGGCGACCAATAATAAGTTGCAAATGCTGCTACTGCGACATCTGAAATTCGGATTCTGAATTCCTGAACGACTAAATTCTGTCCAAATTCAAACGGGAAATTTCATGAATGTTGTCACAGAGAATCGTATCAGACTATCAGTCACAGTACAATTTCCTAAAAAATGCAGATGTGAGAACAGCTACCTAAATAATCTATAATTCCTCTTCCTACAACGAACTACGCAAGCTCTCAAGGTAAGTGGCCATGGCATCTCGTGCTTGTACACCAAACCACCTACGTGTTCGTCCATGGCGTGCTTGCGTTCCACCTCCATGGTGTCGAGCTCGACGGTGAACAGCCACCTCCCCTGCGCCGGCCACAGGACGACTTGCCCGACATGCCCGCCCGCAAGAATGGCGGTGACGCCATTGCCGGAGAGGGAGGAGAACCTATCGTCGTCGTTCCGGTCGGCAAGCTGACGCGATTCAGGAGCTCCCACCTGTCGCCATGCCGACGCGGACGTCGTGCCAGTCCATGCCGTGCTCGTGCTTCAGGAATGCGCCGAGGCAGCGGTGGAACCTCATCCCCGGCAACGTCGGGACCGCCCGGCGGCGCCGCGTGAGGGGCTCGCACACCATGAGGTCCGGGAAGCAGCGGCGCTTCCAACCGATCTTCTTCTTGGCGAGGAGGACGACGCTGGAGACGCCATGGACGACATGCCACGACTTGGCATCGGGGATGAAGGCGAGGGAGAAGTGCCACGTAGTTAAAACCAATGAAAATATTGTCGAGGTATCTTGTTTTTACTGAATTGTAAGCTGAAGGACAAGTTGTATCTGACTTTCGGTTCAAAGACACCTGGAAAAAAAAAAAGGCAAAGTGAAATCATCCCTCGAGGATATCCCTTATTTCGTGCATATCACCTAAATAGTCATAAAAAATTTTAAAAAAATTTAATAAGATAGATTAATATAAAATATATTACTTTACAATAATGCAAGTTAAAATTCAACTTCTACAAATTGTAATAAAAATAACAAATATGTACGCGAATGCACGATAACTATTTTCAATTTAATTTATTCTTTTTGTTGCAACTTGTAGAAATCGAATTTGACCTTACATGTTTGTGGAGTGATATATTTCATATTAATCTATCTTGTTAATTTTTTTTAAATTTTTAATAACTATTTAGATGGCATGCAAATAACGAAAGGATATTCCCTCGAGGGATGAAAATCCACATAAAAAACGGAAAAAACAATGCCTCCGAGTGGTCCGAGAGATTTTCTCGCCCCCAATTCCGCCGCCGCCTCCCCTAGCCGACATCGATCTGCTCGGCCGGCGTCGATCCGCGTGCCCAGTTAACTCCCCGGCGTTGATCCGCGCGCGCCCGGCCTCCTCTCATCGCCGGTCCATGGCGGGGACGGACAGAAGTCGTCGCCGGCGAGAGGGCAAGCTCAGGAAGGCGTGGAGGAAGGAGGCCGCCACGGCGGGGCCGACCGGCGTGGACGACGTCCCCGACGAAGTCCTCGAGCTCGTCCTCCTCCGGCTCGGCAACTCTCTCGCCCTGCTCCGCGCCGCGGCCACGTGCAAGCGGTGGCACCGCCTCGTCGCGGACGCCGGGTTCCTCGGCCGGTTCCCGCTCCCTCCACGCGCCCCTCGTCGTTGGTCACTACCACGTCGTCGACCCTACCTTCACGGGGGCACAGCGCGGCGGCAACCACGTCATCGTGCCGGAGCGCTCACCGTCACCAACTCTCCCTCGACTTCCTGCCGGAGCCGGATGGCGACCGCGCATGTTGGGAGCTCGCCGACACGTGCTCCTCTACCAGAAGACGTGGAATGTCTCCTTCCCCGACATGCTCGTCTGCGAGCCGCTCACGCGGCGGCACCAGGGCATCCTCCGTCCACAAGAGATGAAGTACAGGAAATGCTTCGGCGTCTTCTTGATCGATGGTGGCGCCGCCGCCGCCGCCGATGAGACGGGCGGCTGCATCAGCATGTCGAACTTCCGGGCGCTATCCGCTATCTACGAATCCGAAACCCCATACTGGTACGGTCATGGCACGCCGCCCCGCCCGCGCGCCTACGTCTTCTCCACGGACGTCGAAGGTGGCTGGCGCGCGACGGAGAGCGACTCCGGCAGCGACGTTGAACTTCCAAGCTTCCAATCGATAAACTTCATGGGGCGGGCGGGCTGCTGTCTGTACTGGGGATTGGGTGGCGAGGACGCCGTGCTCGCTCTGGACAAGACCACGGCAGAGTTTTCGCCGGTCACGATCCCGGCGATCGTCGGGGAGCCATACCACCCATCGACCTCCCGTGTCATCGGTGGCGGCAACGACGGCACGATGCGCGTGGTCCGCTTGATTGGCAATGACATCAAAAGCTGCAGGGGAGCGGCGGCGAGTGGGTGGTGGAGAAGCTCGTGAGGCTGCCGCCGGCGACCTGTGGGTTGCCAGGGCACGACAAGGGGTTGTTCCACGACTACGCGAGGATCATCACGGCGAACGAGAGGAACATCCTCGTGACGCCACGGGTCGCGACGTGGCTGTTCTCCGTTGAGGTCGAGACATCGGTGGTTGAGCACGAGCATGTGAGGAACAAGTATGCCGGCGCGGCCTACCCGTACGAGCTGCCATGGCCACCGGGCTTTACTACATCAATAGAAATCAGGAGACTTAGTGTCAGGTTTCTATAACATGGGTGATTGGTTTTTAGACTTTAGAAGAAATCTGAATGTAGCTGATATGCAAGATTTAGATGTCTTGATGAAGAATCTGATAAAAATCATTTGGCCACATGAGAAAGCAAAGACATCCACTACAAGATCTATGTATCAAACTTTTGAAGGTGTCATTGATATAGATCTGCAAGAGGTGTGGAGATGTAAAATCCCATTGAAGTTAAAAACATTTTTCTGTATTTAGTTTGCAGAGATAGAATCGGGTCCGGATCCCCTGGAGTAGAGGCTAACTCCACCGGGTGGATTTACCACAATCTCAGCCATCCCCTTTATTTGTACGGATGAGATAACCCAACCAAATCTCTCTCCTAATTAGCTCCCCTAAGCAAGTAGATTTGGAGGGAAAATACTTACTAATTTAGTTATTCCCTTCAAAACTATGATTATACTCTCGTCACACCGTAAAAAACATACACTAGCTCTTCTTCCCCAAATAACCCACCCTATCTTTTTGCTGATCAATTCCAACACAGATCCAACATAACTTTTCCACATATGCAGATAGAAGAGAATCAGGTTGACCTCTATGGAGATGTGCGCACCAACATGGAACAACGTTGGACTCCCAAGCTAGGTATGGTTTTTGATACAACAGATGAAGCATGGAATTTCTGGGTTAATTATGCAGGAAAAGTAGGATTTGATGCTAGGAAGCATTACTGAGATAAGAAGGATGGGGTTGTGACATCAACCAGATTCTTATGTGCTAAAGAAGGCCACAGAATGAAAGATAAACGTGATGATCAATACAAGTCTTCTCGAGTTGAGACAAGAACCAGGTGTAAAGCACGAATGGGGTCATCTTGGATAGGAAAACCAACAAATATCAGGTTCATGACTTTGTGGAAGAGCATAACCATCCCTTTTACTACCAGGAATGATCCACCTGATCTCATCACAACGCAACATATCTACAGTGGATGCTATTGATATAGATGCTGCAGACAACGTAGGTATTGCCCCAAAAGCAGCCCATGACTTTGCCGGACAACTGGTTGGTGGAACAGCAAATCTTGGTTATACACTTCAAGATCGTAAAAATTACTTGAGGAATAAACGCCAAAGTAGCCTGCAATATGGTGAGGCAGGAGCATTGTTAAGTTATTTTCAGCAACAGCAACAGGTAATTAACAACCCATCTTTTTAGTATGCCATTCAATTAGATAGTGAAGAACAAATAACAAATATGTTCTGGGTTGATGCAAAGATGCTAATAGACTATGCTTTATTTGGTGATGGTATTACCTTCGACACTACATATTCCACGAACAAGGAGTTCAGGTCTTTTGGAGTTTTTGTTGGATTTAACCATTTTAAAATCATGGCCGAAAATATTTATGTAATATTCTCCATGCCCTAATACACTCTCTGAAATTTCCGGTGAATTTTCGGAGCTCAAGAAATAATTTTAATGAAACAAAGTTCATTTAATCAATTTAAATAAAAAGAAAACAAATAAAAACCCTCTCCTTTGCACTTGGGCCGTTTCCGGCCCAGGCCTCCCTTCCCTCCCTCGTGGTCCGCGTGCCTTCTTCTCCTCTCTCCCCTCCTCGGCCCAACTTGCCTCCCCTCTCACCCAAAGTCCACTTTACCTCCCCCAACCGATTCCCTCTCTCCCTCTCTCCGACAGGTGGGACACGCGGCCCCACCTGTCATCTTCACCTCCTTCCTCCAACTTGCAAATCCATAACTAATTCATATGAACTCCAAATTGAGCCACTCAACTTGCAAAATTCATCTAAAATTAAACTCTACATGTTTGTTTACTTTCCATATACTGTTTACTTGGTTTTTATTAGATTTGTTTCCTCGTTTTGCGTGTCAGCGTGTAGATTCTGCCGTTTCGGAAGACCGCAGTCACGAGGGAAAGAGTTCGGAAGACCAATCGGAGAAGCAAGGCAAGTCACACATTCCCCTTGAGCATTTTGAGCCTAATTTTTAAAATGTTTTACCATTTGTAAATAAATTGCATGTTTTGTTAATTACATGGGAATAGGGATTACCGATCTGCTCACTTGTGCCATATTTACTTGATGTCTTTTCTTTGTCAAATTTGGGTGATAATTTGACTAGCTTGTGTCTCATGTGGACCTCGCTAGAATTATATTATGCTTAGCCATGCTTAATACCACTAGCCCACAATATGGGATAATCACATTATTTACCTCTAGTATCTTGATGAGCTACGAGCTCGAGACACCTGACCATGTTTCGTTGGTCGTAATTATCCAACTAAAAGATGGCTTAATGGTGGGCTGTGGGTACATGGTTTTGCTAGTTGCACCCATGACAATTAAGGACCGGTTCTCGAGAAACCCTCGAAGACTAACCGTGCTTACCACAAGCAAGCGTGGGTAATTACTGGACTTGTAGTATGGCTTTTCCCTAGCTGACGCATCCAGGCAAGGGTGGACGTGATGGGGTTGGGTCGGTGGGGGTTATCCCATTGATTGGCTTCCGGATTCACCTTGGCATGAGGGGGGCTATGTACCTTGGCTAAAGGTGGGGGCGAAACCTGAGGTATGTTGTGCTTGGTAAGGGGGAGTTATGCGAAGGGTCTTGTCACGATTTCCCCCTTTGCAGTACCATGGTGGTACTTCGGGGCATGGCAACATGTGTGGAATCGTGTCTTATGGGTACAGTTGCGCACCTCTGGCCAGAGTAAAACTATTCGAATAGCCGTGCCCGCAGTTATGGGCGATCAACCAGATTCACCGTGATTAGTCCCACTTTATTAATTAACATGACTTAATGAACTGGTTTAGTTCAGGTGGAATGGTTGGGCCTGTTCAATATGGTGTAGCGTTGTTCAATGGAGATATTTAATCTTGCCTTAATTAATCAACTGTTTTACTGTTTTCAACTATAAATGTTTACAACCGCATTTATGCAAATAGCCACAAATCCTCCTTGTCTCCCCTTGCACGAATGCATATTTAGTGTGGCTTGCTGAGTACGGTGGTTGTACTCAGTCTTGCTATTATTTCCCCTTTTCAGAAGTGTAGTGCTTCTGAGCTGAAGAGGAAGTTAGAACACCAAGGCTTGTACCCCAGTTGAGTTTTGCCTGTGGAGTGGAGCTGAAGCCCCGCTAGGATCATCGCCTTTTCCGCTACTGCTACTTTCTTTTCAGTGTGAGGACTAGGTGCATCTTCTGTAAGTATTTACGCTTTATTTACGTTTGGATCTGTATATTAATTTGTCGTTTTGTGTATCCTGGCTTAGATTCCTGGATAGGGATTTATACACAAAATAGTCTGGAAATTTGGGATAAATTTCTGGGCGTGACAAGATTCCTTTAAATGGTTATTTGAAACCTTTCTAGCAGCACATAATTAGAAGCACCCAAAAACCATTTTTACTGATCAGGACGTAGCAAAGGGAAAAGCTATTGGTTAGGTTTTTATGGATGCAACACATGGTTTGTGTACTTGGCATATAAATCACAATGCAATAAAACATGTCAGCTCATACAAGAATGATGGGTCAACAATTCTGAAGGAACTGAAGCGTTGCATGTATGAGTATGAGAGAGAGGTGGTCTTTGAACAAGTATTCAAGATGATGCAATCTAAAGTGAAACAAGGAAGTTGGTTGGATGGTATTTACACCCTAAAGCACAAATGGGCTTATTGCTTTATGAAGAATGTTTATACTCTAGGAATGCGCAGCACAGAACTTAGTGAGAGTTTAAACAAAGATTTGAAGGCATGTTTGTATTTTGATGTAGTGAGGTTCTTCCAACATTTTGAAAGGGTTGTCGAAGATAAGCGTGCAAAGGAGGTGAAGGCTGAACATGAAGCTAGGGAAAAATTACCTAAGCTGAAATTAAAGGGGACACCGATGCTACATCAAGCGGCAAAGGTTTATACACCACCCATATTTGAAAAGTTCCAAGAGTAGTTTGAAAAATCCACAACAACTTATATTAAGTCATCCACAGAACACGATTGTATCATCGAGTTTATTGTTTCCATTATCAATCTTGATGGGCTACCAAATGATGAACGTGACTTTCGAGTATATGGACATCCTAGGGATCATACAATTTCTTGTAATTGTATGAAATTTGAGAAAATGGGCATCCTTTGTTGTCATGCCTTGAAAGTACTTGATATGATGAATATCAAGTTGATACCACAAGTATATTTTCTAAAAAGGTGGACAAGGGAAGCAAGAAGCGGCATTGTGCAAGATAACAAAGGAGAAATTTTAGAAGATCCTAAGTTAGAAAAGACACGTCGATATAAATCACTTTGCCGAAAATTTGCTTGTTTGGCTACTAAGGTAGCAGACTTTGAAGAATCATATGTGTTATTGGATAGTGCACTTGATTCGTTGAACAAAGGAGTAGAAGAGAAGGTACATGAAATTGAACCAACAGAAGAGTCTCCTAATGGCAGTCCATCAGTCTCACAAAAGAACTCACTTAAGAACATAGAGAGTACAGTGGCTGATTTAAAAAAGAGATCAGGAAAAAAATAGAAGTACAAGGCCAAAAGACTGGGTTGAATCAATGCAAGACAAAGCTCAGAAGAAAAGCAAAAGGCAAGTCAAATCAACGCAACAGAAAGCTAATAAGAGATGCACAAGCCAGATAAATGAAAAGAAAAGCCCAATAGATAATGTACAATATTCCAACAATAAGGTAGTAATCACATCGTGATCCCAAGTTCTCTTGGTTATTTACATATTCTTACTACTGCAGCCCATTTAATGATCTAACAATTTGATTTGTAGGGAGTTGAGGTACTAAATAATGTCTTGTGGATGAACCATGATGAACCAATAGAAGAATGTCAGCCATATGACAATAATACTAATTTCACACAACTATTATTGGTAAGTTACATACTAGTATTTCAACATAGTTCAAAATATTACATCTTTTATTTCTAACATACTTGTATTGTAACAGGGACTATTGGATACTAATTTACCTTCATCACATATCGCTCATTCAAATAGCATAAATTACAATCATGTAAGATTTAGATTTTATTCTCTATTGTCTAGTGACCCAAAACAATTGTACTATATAGTTTGTCCTCACTTTTTTCTAATACATGCTATCTACAGGACACAACTTATACTTTTGCTCATAATCAATAATTTATTTTTGCTCCTGCAAACAACTTTGAAGGGATAAATGGGTTTCCCTCATCGCATATAACTCCATTAGTGAACACAAACTACAGTAACATATGTTTTTTATTATCCATTGTCTGAAGGCACAAACAATAGTAGTGTATGATATTTAGACCTAAAATATTTTTTCCACATTCTATCTACAGTAATCAAGTGTCAGCTATACTCAAGATCTTTATGGTCCTTGCAAACCACTTGGAAGGGATAAAAGGATTATCAAAACGATTTCCATGATATTGCAATATAAGTTCCTGGACTACGGATTAAATTTAGTAGTTTGATACTGCAATATAGCACTCCATTCTTTAGGAAAATTTGATGCTATTCCCCTTTACAGTTGTGTTTGAATGCTTAATCACACAAGCATATATGTATTGCAAACAAGAACGATCAAGCAAATGATTTAATATTTGTTTCTTGCACACTCTTCTCTGATCAATACATAAGAGCACTAATTAATTCATAGAAGTAGTATAAAAAAACACAAACACCTATTTGCTAGTACCTTTCATAGAGGTCTCCTCTTCCTCCCCAAATTACTAAGCTTGACTTGAGGTGGATGGGGTGCTGACAGTCCTAATGGCTTCAGCTCGAGGCTAGGCACATGAATCCCTCGTAGGGAGCTCCGCCCTGAGACCGTCGTCACCGGCGCACACTTCTTCTCAAACGCCGGCCTCACCGACGAGCTCAGTCCTACGACGTTTGCGCCTTCTCCACCATCGCATGGACCACCTTGTCGACGCCATCAAGAAAGATGCCAAGGAGGTGAATCCTCCGCTCCCCGGCCGGAGTTCTTGAGGAGCTCGCCGGCGTGCTCTCCTGGATCTTGCTGCTGCTAGTCTACTACCTTATCCAAACATGTGGGTGGTTGTGTGGCTTCTAGGAAGAGAAAGAGACATGGATTTGGTTGGGTGATCTCAGCCGTACAAACAAAAGGATGGCTGAGATTGAGGCAAATCCACCCTGTGGAGTTGGCCTCAACTTCAGGGAATCCGGACCCGAATCGCCTTGGGATTGTGTAAATTGAGTAAAGAGAGGTGTACTATCACGCGTTTTGGGTTGGTCTTGGTTGCTGGTATAAGTTGGGCTTCGTGGTTAACTAGGATTGACTGGGTTTTTGAAAATGCTCTTGTGAAATCTCCATTAAAGGTTGTTTAAAAGCTTTGTCGTTTACTCAGCTCTGTAGGGTACTGCAGAAGGAAGAAGACTACGAGTGACTGGACAAACTGTATGGAGCTTTGACGGGGATACTCAAATTGCTGAAGCCGATCGATGCTCTACCAGACACTCTCTGATGTTATTTTTGTGTCAAGTTTACCTCTTGTTAGCTGGAACCAGCTGATGCGTTTAAAGTCCTGTAATGTCACTGGAATCCCCAGCCTGCACATCTGCTTCCCTTTTGTTTAGTCTGTCTAGAGTCGTTTTAGTCCTGCTTTCTTCCAAAGCCGGGTAATGGAAATGCTTGATTTCCAAAAATGAAAAAAAAAGAAGTGTCTCACTGATAAAAGGACCGTCAAGTTCAAAGCAAATTTGTGCTGGTTTATATCGCAAATTGATGTACGCATGATTGTACAAGAATTTACTATTGTGCCAAGTGGACTCGAGTCTGAAATCTGAATTCATGCAGGAATCGTCCATGATCCCCTTTTCTCCTGGTCGAGGACTCCAGATGCCTTTGATTTGCTTCCTTCATCTACCGTCTGTTACTCTGTCATTATGCCATCTCAAAGCTTAATTGTCCCTCTCTTGATTTGGCCCCACCGATCCGCCCTGGTTGTTACCATAAATCCGTATAATCACTCAGATCACCGAAAAGATTAGTTGAGAACTCGAATGCGCAGGTACACGTCTACACAATAATGTTCATAGCAAATAAAATCGGCCGGCCTGTTTATCACTTATTATTTGCAAACCAAAGCTGCCAAAGCTCGTAATCACAATGCAAAAGCTGCTTCACCTTTCCTTCGCCGGCGCCGGCGCCGCCGTGCCGTCACCCGCACTGCGCGCCCGACGAAGAAGTATCTTACAAACAGCTCGAACACGATTGGGAAAAGAGAAGAACAAAAATAAATTATTTCATATTTTCTTCCAGCTTGAGGATTTCCCACGGTTATGGGCCACCGTGGGCCTAGTACGGCCCATATATAAAACCACATAGCCTTTCCTTTGGCATCTTCGAGAAGCACAAATAAGCTAATCCCAGCTTAATAATTATTTAGTTAATCCCCTAAAAATGTTAATCCATCTCAATTACTTTCCTAATCGCGTTGACTAGACCAGCAGTCGAGCACACACAGGCTGTCAGCGACTTGGAGCGCGCGGCACGCTTAATACTCTCGAGTGATCTCGACTACTTCAGAGCGCGCGCGAGACACAATCACAGAGCAAGAAACAAACGGAGAGGCAGCCTCCCCTGCCATGGCGACGACGGGGGGGCGGCGCTGCCAACGTCAGCGCAGGGACAAGCACAAGAGGGATTCGTCGAGGAAGGTGGCCTTGGCCGGGGACAGAGCGTCGGCGCCGACGACCGTCGATGACATCCCCGACCACCTCCTCGTGGTCATCCTCCTGCGGCTGGACTCCTCCGTCTCCCTCATCCGCGCGGCGGCCGCGTGCACGCGGTGGCGCCGCGTCGTTGCGGACGCTGGCTTCCTCCGCTCCTTCCGCTCGCTCCGCGGGACGCGCCACGTCGCCGGGCTGTACCACACCGTCGATCCTTGCTTCGGGGCGCCGCCGGCAGGTGGCAGCTCTGTCGTCTTTGTGCCGTCGTCGACGGTGATCGGCTTGGACAGCCGCTTCTTCTCCCTCAACTTCCTCCCGGACTACGACGATAACAACTCATGGTCATGGGAACTTGTGGACAGTCGCGGCGGCCTCCTCCTCTTCTCCAAGAAGAGAAAATCCACCCGCAGGTGGGTTACAACAATGGCGGAAGCCGGCGCCCACTGCTTCCCTGACCTCGTGGTCTGCGAGCCGCTGACACGGCGATACCAGGGGATCGTCTCTCCGGTATACTTCAGAAGACACCAATGCCTCGGCGTCTTCCTACTCGACGGCGGCGCGGCCGACGCCGACGAAACAGGTGGCTTCATCGGCATGTCCAATTTCAGAGTCGTCGCCGCTCTCCACGACCACACATGGCAGCACGACCGTGCCGTGCCATTGGCGTGTGTGTTCACCTCAGGAAGCGACGGCGGGTGGTGCGTACTGCAGAGCGCCACCGACGCCGCCGCTGCCGTCGACCTGCCGGAACGATTCGATTACATCAACTTCGCAGGTCGTGCCGGCCGCTGTGTCTACTGGGGAATCGACGACGAAGACGGCGCCATGCTCGTCCTCGACGAGACCACCATGCGATTCTCGATCGACATGTTCCCGGAGACCATCCGGGCGTCCTACGACAAATGGACCTTCCGGGTCATTGGAGGCGGCGACGACGGCGCTCTCCGCGTCGTCCGCGTGATGAGCAACGACCTCAAGGTGTTCGCGCAGATCGCCGGCAGCGGAGAGTGGGTGGTGGAGAGGCTCGTGAGACTGCCGGAGGCCACGCGCGAGCTGCCGGGGCGTAGGGAGACGTTCTTCCGGCAAGAAGCCAAGATCGTCGCGGCGAACGCGGCGTACGTCCTCCTGACGCCGCAGGAGAAGAAGAAGTGGCTCTTCTCCGTCGAGCTCGAGACAGGGAAGGTGGAGCACCGCCATGAGAGGAACAGGTACGCCGGAGCGGCTTACTCGTACGAGCTGCCTTGGCCGCCGGAGTTGCAGGCTTGTACTACTGATTACGGTGGTGGGAGACGGCGATGCCGTTGAGCTGTGTAAAACTGGGACTACGTACAAAGTGATTGAAATTTCGCTTCGAAACTTTCGGAAATTTCCGAAATTTCGGATCCCCAGCAAATCAATATCTCGCTCAAAATTCTCGTTTTTTCTTAATTTTTTGTGAATTTGGTTAAAATTTAGTCAAATTCAGTTAAACTGTGTCAAAATTTCAGTTCTGCCGGAATTTTCGCCGAAATCGAAATTGAAACCTTCGGGTGCAAGTGATATACTATGTTGCTGTGAAGTGTCAAGAACATGTCAATGTCAATTTCTGTTTCATCCAACTAATTGAATTCTTCGTTCAGCGGGATACAAATCACATGTCCGAAAATTCAAAGTTGAGGGAAATACCATCCTGAGTTGGTAGCCAACGCACATGCATATGCATTGGGTAGAGCCATTCCGCAGGAAAAGATAATCAAATTGCTCTGTGAATATGTGATGACAATATGGCACTCCTGCATGTGCAATAAGCCTGCCTATACAGTTGCCAGATAGACTTTAAGGTAAAGTGGAGAAGAGAGGACGTGACTGATTCATCACCATAATAAACCTTACCGTTTGTTGCAAAATCCGAATATTGACATGCTTATTTTGGCAAGGTCAAGGATGTGAAGTTGTTGTTTGGTTTGAGACCTTATCAAAATTTGGTGCATTTAAAATTCGAGAGCTACCAAATTTTGATAAAGATTGTTAAGGTTACAATGATAATATCTTGTTTAGTTTGTTCTACTAAAGTTTGATAATTACCAACTTTAGTAAGACTTATATTTGGTAACAAACAAAACATACCCTAAGTATGCTATACTAAGTATGCTATACGTTGTAATGAAGGTAGACTGTAAATTGAAATAAAGGAGGGGACTCCCTCTACTTTTTAATGAATGATAATGTTAACTTTTGAATGTATATCAAATGTAACATTTGTCTTATTTAAAAAGTTACATAATTATTATTTTTTTTATCGACTTGGTTTACGAAGATATTTTAAGTGTGGTTTATATTTGCTTTTTATTTACATAAAATTTTGGAATAAGAGGAATGGTGAAATGCATATCTAATTAACAGTCATGGGATGTACTAAAACCTGGAGGTTGTTAAATATTATATGGAGTTTTGGAAAATGCACGCATTCATTTCTCTGTATGTGGTATGGGGAAGTATTTGCATAGCATCTAAATGTATGCATATAGTTTAAACAGTTATATAAAAAAATCATAAAACTTGATAATATAAGAAAATATACAAACATACAAGTATAAATTTGATCTACACATAAAGAAACAAATATAACAAAAAAAATTTAGGAAAGTGTTTTCATCCCTCGAGGGGATATCCCCTCGTTTCGTGCATGTCATCTAAATAATTATAAAAAAAATGATAAAATATATTAATATGAAATATATCACTCCACAAACATGTAAGTTAAAATTCAACTTCTATCAGTTGTAACAAAAATAACAAATATAATTGCGATTGTACGTTAACTATTTTTAATTTAATTTGTTTTTTTGGTGCAACTTGTAGAAGTCAAATTTGATCCTGCATGTTTGGGAGTGATATGTTTCATATTAATCTATGCTATTTTTTTTTTCAAATTTTTTAAAAACTATTTAGATAACATATAGACAACGAGGGGACATCTCTCGAGTGATGAAAATCCATATCCAAAACTTTGCGTTATATAAATATTGTTCATTGCCTGATTGTATTATTTTTGTGTCTAGTAGTTGTGGATCAAATATAGTCTTGCATTTTTTGTCCATAGAGTTATACATATAAATTGATGTTACTATTTTTTTTAAAATTATTTGAGTCGTATGTAAATGGCGGGTGTTGTGATATATAGGTGTAGAAAATTCATATCCGTGTGGTATGCATATGAAGCATATTTGACGAGGACCCTTTTCGCCCTTAACTACTGCAAACAATCATACCAAGTTTTATTTCGAAAATATCATAAGCTCATATTTTATACTCTACACAGATAATTATTTAAGCAAATAACTACTCCTATATTCTTCCTGCACCGTGGAAAACACGTTAGGATCGAAATCACGCTGACTCAACAGCACACTACACAAACAGTAGAGACTTGGAGGGCGCGGCACGCTCACAAGGTCAACACACACCAGAAGCTCGAAGAAGCAGTGTGAAGCTCTCACCGTCTCATGCCAGCCTTAAATCAGAACCAGTGTGAGGCTCGATTCCCATGGCGAGGGGGAGGCGGCGGCGCCGTCGTCACCGCAGGAAGAAGGCGTCGACGAAGCAGCTCCCAGCGGCGGCGGCGGCGGCGACCGTGCAAGACGTCCCCGACCACGTCCTCGAGACGATCCTCCTCCGCGTCGACTCCTCGGCCTGCCTCGTCCGCGCCGCGGCGTCGTGCAGGCGGTGGCGCCGCGTCGTCGCGGACGCCGGCTTCCTCCACTCCTTCCGCTCGCTCCACGGCGCGCACCGCGTCGCCGGGGTGTACCACACCGTCGACCCTGCCTACGGGCGCCCACTGCCCGGCGGCAACTTCGTCTTCGTCCCGTCCACGACGCTCGCCGCCGGCGTCGACGACGATAGCTGTTGCTTCGCCCTCGACTTCCTCCCTGACGGCGGCCGCGACTTATGGGAGCTGGTCGACTGCCGTGGCGGCCTCCTCCTCCTCTCCAAGAAGAGTCCAGGATTCGGCGGCGTAGCGACGGCCCGCCGCTTCACCGACCTCGTCGTCTGCGAGCCATTGACACGACGCTACCAGGTCCTCCCTTATCCGGCCAACCTAAACTTCTTCATGTGCCTCGGCGTCTTCTTGCTCGACGCCGGCCATGACGCCGCGGCGGGCGGCCGCGCCGGCAGAATGTCCAGTTTCAGGGTCATCGCCGTGCTCTTCGATCGCCACATGTGGCTCGACTACCGTGGCATGCCAATGTCCATCATGTTCTCCTCCTCCGACGGCGACGGCGGCACATGGCAGGTGGTGCAGGGTGAGACAATCGACGACGTCGATCTGCCTGGTTGGATCGAACACATCACCTTCGTGGGGCGCGGTAATGGCCGCCTCTACTGGGGAATCGAGAACGAAGACGGCGCCACGCTCGTCCTCGACGAGCGCACCACCGAATTCTCAATCACAATGTTCCCGGAGAACGTCTGGGCGCCCTATGACAAGTATACCTTCCGGGTCATCGGCGGCGACGGCGATGGCGACGACGGTGCTCTACGTGTCGTCCGCGTGATAAACAACGATCTAAAGGTCTTCACGCAGCTCACCGGCAGCGGCGGTGACTGGGTGCTGGAGAAGATGGTGAGCTTGCCGGAGGCGACACGTGGGATGCCGTGGCGCGAGGAGGGATTCTTCCAGCACGGTGAGGCTATGATTGTCGCGGCGAACGCGGCGTACGTCCTCGTGACGCCGCGGGAGAAGGCGTGGATCTTCTCCGTCGAGCTGGAGACGATGGAGGTGGAACGCGAGCACGAGAGGAATAGGTATCCCGGGGCGGCTTATCAGTACGAGTCGTTGCCATGGCCACCGGCATTGCGGGCTTGCACTGATATATTAGAAAGGGAGATGCGATGATACAGCTAAATGCTGATAAATTTGTACTAACTCTTCTTTATAAAATGTATGATGCAGTTGATTTTTTCATCACGTTTGATCATTTGTTTATTCAGAAATTCAGTATAAATATGTAAAAGTATAAGTCGAGATTATATTTCATTGATGATAAAACAAGTCATAAAATGATATTTATATCATTTTTTTAATAAGACGAATGGTCAAACATTATACGAAAAGTCAACGACGTTATTCATTTTGAAATGAAGGGAGTATTATTTAGGCGAAATGCCGAAATGCATATTCATTAATGTGGTGGACATCGTGTAACGCCCTAATTTTCGTGTGGTATTAAAAAGCTAATTTATGAAAACCCTATATGTGAAAATTTCGTTCTTTGAGTGTTGAGTCTAAGTTGTGTCGTAGATCTCAATTTAAATCTCTCATTTGTCTCAATTCTCTGATGCCAAAATCGCCTGCTCAAAATGTATGTTCGAAAATAATCTCATAATTTGCATCTTCGTATTCAAATCTCCTTTCTAAACCTCTATTGAGAGATTTCCCCTTCAAATAATTCCAGTCCAGTTGTTCTCCAAAGATTTGAGTCCGCGCTCAAATCATCTCCGGTTACTCCTTGCTAAGGTCCCATGAAGGCAAATCTCACGCTCGGCAAATTTGAATATCTGTTTTTGTTTCGAAATAGTTTTGAAGTTCGAATTCTTATATTCGGATTTCGCTTCTAAAACCCTAACAAAAAATTCACTTGAATTCTTAGAATCCAATTTAGACCAAGCATGCACCTCGTAAAATCCCAACCTCTTCCCTTGATTCACAAAAAAATTCTCGAAATTCGAATTTCTCTTAAAACTCATTCGACCAATTCCTCTCGAAATTGTCCAAGTTCAATAATCCCTTGAAGATTTGAACCGATGTTCAAGTCATCTCAAATTCCTCGCTAGCGAATAGACGGCCCTAAAATCAATTCTTGAATCTGAATTCAAACTCTCGAGTTACACCCTCTCTTTCTCTAACTATCTATCATTTCCGAATATTGTCTTCCTCTTTGAATCCCTTCTCAAATACTCGTTCCAACTCCAAGATATAAATTCAGTCAAATCTCCTTGGAACCCTAACTCAGTCTAACGATTCACCTCCAACTCCTAAACTCGTTCTTTGTGTCCTTCAAAACAACTCTCGAATTCAAACTCCAACTCAAGTTCCACCATCTCTCACTCTTTCTCTCTACCTTCCTTTGACTCCCTTTAGAATAATTGATCCGACTCTCAGAAAATGAATTCAATTTCAACTCCATCCTTGAAACCACTCTTCCAAGATTCCTCTTTCCCCCTCTTTTGAATCCCTCTCAAATAATCCTTTGAAACTCCAAATACAAATCCATTTTGAAAATGTCGAGTTCCCACCTTGGACTATCTCCCTTGACTCCTCTATATTTTGTTGAGTCCAAACACCCCGTTTGAATTCAAATCCCAACTCAAATACTCAAAATATTCCTTCAAACAATTCCCTGTAAAAATGTCAAGCCCTTTCCATCAGTTTGGGTCGCCTCTCCTCCTTTTCTCACTCAGCCCAATCCAACCTCCTCCTCCCTCTTGCCGCTTGGGCCGCCTTTACCTCCTCAGCCCAATTGAACCCCGCGCTCGCTCGTGGGCTGCGCACCCGGCCACCGGCTCGCTGCACGTGCCAGTTACGTGTGCCGCACGTGCTGCAGTGGAGAGAGCACCTCTCTCTCTTCCTCCTTCTCTCACGGTCTCACCACACGGCCACCACCGCCTTTGTGCCAAAATCCGCTCGCTGCCGTTTGAATCCACCGCACCGCTCGTCATTTCCCGCCTGCGCGGTGTCGTGGCCGACCGGCCTGGACACCGGCGTCATCTCGCCTGCCACGGCGACCGCCCTGTCGTCGCTCGGCTCCAAACCGACCTCCTCCCTTTTTGCCGACATCACCATCATCATCGATGGTCCCCGTAGCTCGTGACCAAAACTCAGATGCCGAGTCACGCGACCGCGCCAGCTCGCCCCCCTCAAACCAACCTAAACACCCTCATCCTCTGTAAATTCACACCCACCTCCATTGCTCCATTTCTTTCCTCCTCGCCCCTCGTCAATGGAGCTCCTCACTGTGGCGTCGTACCCGTGGCCTGCACACACCTCGGCGCCTCATTCGCACCGACGCCACCGGGTCCACTGCCCGCGTCTGCCTCGGCATGCGGTCACGCCCACGCCACCGTGCGCCGCCGCCCAGCCATGTGCCGCCGTCGGCTTTCCTCTCCCATTGCCAAATCGTCACCGACGCCGTTCCCCTCTCATCAGTGAGCTCCCCACCTTCCTCTTTCTCCTATCGCACGCTGTCCTGTGTTCGCCACCGCGGCACACGGTCGTGTGCCGCTGTTGGGCTGTCCATCACCACACTACTCGTCTCTTTTCCCCATCTTCGCCAGCCTCCTTTTTCTTTCCTCTCGACGGTACTCCGCTTCAGCCGCCGCCGCACGAAGTCGCACGCCGTCACTGGCCATCCTCTTGCTGATTTCTTCCATCCCCATCCTCCTGGAGCTCCCTTGACTCTCCTCGGACCACCGCTCCAGCCCCCAGCCTCCGCTCTTGTTCCGCGCTGTGCCGCTCCTTCCGCTGCCGCACAGTGCCGCCGCAAGCCAAAATGCGGTGACCTTTGGGCCCCGTGTCATCGCGTGTGCGTCGCAACAGCGGAGTGGTTCGACCAAACCAAACACGAGAGCCACATCATGCTCCTCGTGCCCGGCCACGTCGGCATCCCAGCGAACCTCGCCACCGCCGCCAACTGCCGTCGCGTCTCCTCTCCCCAATCCGCACCGGTGAACCAACTCCCCATCCCCTTCTCTCACAACCGTTGCATGCCGCCCCTTCAGTTCCACCTCGGCTTGATCGAGTCAAGTGGATGCCTGGTCAGCCGCCTCCTCTCCCTCCCGCTCGTGGGCACAACTGTCACGCCCAGATATTTATCCCAAATTTCTAGACTATTTTGTGTATAAACCCTTGTCCAGGAATCAAGCCAGGGTATACAAAATGATAAATTAATATACAGATCCAAATGTAAATAAAGCGTAAATACTTACAGAAGAGTCAGTTAGTCCTCACACTGAAAAGAAAGCGGTAGCGAAAAAAGGTGACGATCTGTTGACGTAAAAAACACAATGGCCTGGAGATCTGCTTAGCTCCAGTGCAGGTCCAAAATAATGATGAGATGCGGGCGTGGTAGTCAGTTTGATCCTGCAACTGATAAGATATATAAATATGTTGATCACCAGATAGCCGATCGGCTGACAAGCCGATATAGTAATTCCAGCCGATGCCGATACCAGCCAATATCCAGTATATATCTTGATATTTGAGTAAATAGTGACATAAAGATAGTCGGTTGATGATAATGTAATATAACAATAATGTAATCCAGTAGAAACCAATCGGCTAGTAATGATAGATTGAATAAGCACTAATCCGAAGGTTGAAGCATTCATTGGCTAGAGGTCCGATGTCAATAAATCCAAATGATTAGATAAACAGTGAAACCTTTGTTGTGATCGGCTAAATCCAATTTATATGTAATCCTTATAAGCCGATGCAACGTCCAGATAACTCATTGGCTGAAACCCCGATGAAACCCTTATTAGCAACCAAGAAGCAGGCTAGAGATTATGGTTCTAAACACGACTTAGTATATCAAACTTAACTGATGCAGTACTAAGTATGAAAAGAAACATAATATCTAGACAATCAAGCCTTTGACTGATTTTCCGGGTGGCGGATACGTTATATAATCTAGCCAACAAAGTAATCTAGCCGATATCGACAAAACTCTAGATAGAGATTGGCCGATGCAAGTAGAAAATATTGTCAGTCTAGATTATAAAACATATATGATAATTCATCAGCTAGCACTCCGATAAAACATTTGCATGAACCTATCGGCTTAACAAGATTTATATTATCAACAACAATCTAGTAGGTCAAACCTAACCGATGCAGCACGAGATTGTATTTGATAATCTAATACTTGATGAACCGATAGATCTGTCTAATGTGATGGATATAACAAATTTATTTAAAACAACATTGTGATTGTAGAGATATATCGGCTAAGGCAGAAGATCAGACTTAATCGAGACAGTCCCAACTAAACCGATGCGTCTCTAAACATAATGCAATTAAGATAGAATTGAGATATCAGGTAAATATATCAACCGAACCAGAGCAATTCAAGAGATCAAAGCGATGCAGACTTGAACAACAATAATGTAGCTGACAAATTCACCAGGACCCGACGGGACGTAGGGCTTACCCCTTCGCCGGAGATCGAAAGCCGATGTAGCCCCGCATCAGGTGCCAAATTCCGCCGGTTGATAAGTAAAAACCTCTGAAAGAGGGTGGCGATGCGCCGAGAGTGGTTGTATTGATCGTGAGACAATTTACTTGGACCCCGGGTGTACATATTTAAACCTATTGGTAGATACTAGTCCATATTAGACACGACTCAAACTTTCCTAAAGATAAAAGGAAAAACATAAAGTCCTTATTGGACACTAAACACACTTTCCTAAAGATAATAGGAAACTAACAGACTGTTCCTAATTAATAGATAAACTACCACGCTGCATCCTCCTTGAACTCGGTCTCTTTTCGATAAGCTTCCTTTAATAGATTAATTTCTTTAACTGAATTTGGTAAGAATCCAACTGTTGGTGATTGATAGCTTCCATCGGCCGATTCCAGAACTATGAAGCCGATGCTAACTCTAGCCGATGATGACTTCGAGGCTTACCACATTTCCTCTTCAACACGATCCTAGTGGGGCTTCAGCTTCACTCCACAGGTAAAACTCAACTGGGGTATAAGCCTTGGTCTTCTAACTTCATCTTCAGCTCAGAAGCACGACACTTCTGAAAAGGGGAATAATAGCAAGACTGAGTACAACCATCGTACTCAGCAAGCCACACCAACGATGCATTCGTGCAAGGGGAGACAAGGAGAGTTTGTGGCTATTTGCATAAAGGCGGTCGTGAACATTTATAGTTGAAAACAGTAAAACAATTGATTAATTAAGGAAAGATTAAATATCTCCACCGAACAACGCTACACCACGTTGAATAGGCCCAACCATTCCACCTGAACTAAACCAGTTCATTAAGTCATATTAATTAATAAAGTGGGACTAATCACGGTGAATCTGGTTGATCGCCCATAACCGCGGGCATGGCTATTCGAATAGTTTTACTCTGGCTAGAGGTGTGCAACTGTACCCATAAGACACGATTCCACACATGTTGCCATGCCCCGAAGTACCTCCATGGTACTGCAAAGGGGGAAATCGTGACAAGACCCTTCGCATAACTCCCCCTAACCAAGCGCAACACACCACAGGTTTCGCCCCCACCTTTTAACCAAGGTAGGCAGCCCCTTCTCGTGCCTAGGTGAATCCGGAAGCCGATCAACGGGTAAACCCCCACCGACCCAACCCCATCACGCCCACCCTTTCCTGGATGTGTCAGCTAGAGAAAAGCTATACTACAAGTCCAGCAGTTGCCCACGCCTGCTTGTGGTAAGCACTTTTAGTCTTCCAGGGTTTCCCGAGAACCGGTCCTTAATTGCCATGGGTGCGACTAGCAAAACCATGCACCCACAGCCCACCATTAAGCCATATTTTAGTTTGATAATTATGACCAATAAAACATGGCTGACATGTCTCGAGCTCGCAGCTCATCAAGATACTAGAAATAGATAATGTGATTATCCCATTACGTGAACTTGTGGTATTAAGCATGGCTAAGCATAATATAATTCTAGCGAGGTCCACATGAGACACAGGCTAGTCCAATTATTACCCAAGTTTGACAAAGAATGGACATCAAGTAAATATGGCACAAGCGAGCAGATAGATAATCCCTATTCCCATGTAATTAGCAAAACATGCAATTTATTTACAAATGGTAAAACATTTCATAAATTGGGCCCAAAATGCTCAAGGAGAATGTGTGACTTGCCTTGCTTCTTTGATTGGTCTTTCGAACACTTTTCCATGTGAACGCGATCGTCCGAAACGGCGGAATCTACACGTTGGCACACAAAATAAGTGAAACCTCTAATAAAACGCAAGTAAACATTACATGGAAATTAAACAAACATGTAGAGTTCAATTTTAGTGGAATTTTGCAAGTTGAATGGCTCAATTTGGAGTTCGTATGAATTAGTTATAAATTTTAGAAGTTTTGAGCCGTTTAAATGAATTTCTGGAAATTAATTATGAATTTAACACGCAATTATAATTATTTATGACATCATCCGAGGGAAGGGTGGCGCCGGCAACCGAGCCTCACCAGTCGGTGACACAAGGGCGGTGGGTGCACGGTGGACCGGGTCCACGCGCGCACGGTCCGTGGGCGCACCACGTGGCGCACACGTGGTGGCCACGGTGGCACACACGCGGGCGCCACCCGGGCGGCCACGGGAGGTGGCAACCGGGGCGCAGGCTCGGCTCTGGCCAGCCCGGCCGAGCGACGGCGAGGCGGCAGCGCAACCACCGGTGGGGACGAGCCGCCAGCGACGCGGCCATCGGCAGTGCGGCGACGCACGATGGCGGCGAGGCAGGGCGGAACGTCAGCGCACACGGGGCGGTGATGCATTGCCGGCACGGGTGGCTCGGCGGCGGCAACGGCATGGGAGGCGGCGCGGCACGCAGAACAGCGAGGCAGGGCGGGGCGGCGCGGTAGCGCGGGACACGCGGGCCACGACAGCAGCGGCACGGGCGATGGCGCGGGCGGTGGTGCACGCGGCGTGGGCGGTGGCGCGCGCGGTCGGCGGCCCGCGGCAGTGGTGGCGCGGGCAGCGCGGGCGACGGCCAGAGTTGGCGACCGGCGGCGGCGAGGCGGTTTCGGGCACAGGAGAGCTTTGGACGGAGGGGGAAACGGAGAAGGGGAGCACGGGAGGGGCTTATATAGGTTCGAGAGGCGGAGGTAGTTGCCGAGAGCGGTGGAATTATCGGCCGGAGTAGGAGAGAGAGAGAGGAGGTGATGGCGTAGGGGAGTGGTGGCGGGATTTCACGGGGAGAGTAGGGTAGGAGTCGGAGGACGTGGGGAGCGGGAGGTGCGCGGGGAGGCGGCGACGTGGGTGGAGTGGCTGGCGGTTGGGGAGGCCGAAGGTAGGAGGAGGATATGATAGGTGGGGCGGATGGGTCCCACCTGTCGGGGAGGCAGAGAGAGAGGAGGCTGGTGCGGGAAGGTGAAATGGACTTTAAGGGAGAGGGGGCCAAGTGGGCTGAGTGGGGGAGGAAGGGGAGAGAGGCCAGCCCGGGGGAGGAGGGGGATGGGGAGAGTGGGGCCGGCCTGGGGAGAAAGTAGGGGAGGAGGAGAGGTGGGCCGAGCGGGAGGAGAGGAGGACTTTTGGCCGAAAGCAGCCTAAAGTGAAGGAGGGAGATTTAATTTGTTTTTCAATTTAGTTAATTGATTAAATGAGCTTTGTACTATTAAAATTAGGTCTTGAGCTCCGAAATTTCATGGAAAATTTCAGAGAGTATTTTAGGGCACGGAAAATATTACAAAATATTTCCGGCCATGATTTTTAAAGGAAAATTTTTAATTCCCCCATTATTTCACTTGATTACATTACTTTAAATTTTAAAATAAATTCTAGAAAGACTTTATTTAATGATTTTTAATCCTGAATGAAAATCGGGGCGTGACAAATCTACCCCCTAACAGGAATCTCGTCCCGAGATTCGGGGATGGCTAGAAAGAAGGCTTGGGTACAGGGGTGATACTGGACTAGTCTGCTGACTTCTGCGGTTTCAAACTGATCCCACTGACTGATTGATTGACCTAACCTGTACAACTGGCGCGGCTGACTTCAAGCTAGGTGCTCTGTTGCTTTCCCCAAAATGCTTTCCCCAAAAACTGCACTCATTGGTTCTGCTCAATCTGACACAGATCTGGATTAGACGACTTATAGAACTTGCTTTTCTTGGAAAGAGCTGCTACTGTTAGCACATTTCATACCCCAGACAATTCCCCATGTGGAATAAGAAGATGGAGTTATTCCTGGGACCCTGCATCTGGCATTTATTGTTCCATTGGCCCTGATTTCGCTTGAACTAGTCTTGGCTCAAACGGCAAGTATTTCAAAGAAACCTGCCGCTTGACTAGGCTCTTGTCTGGATTGCGACTGTTCCTGATGCTGCTTCTCCAGGTTGAACCATTGACACGTAGCTCGGGTGCACCTGAGACTTCGATTTGTCGACATGAGTTTGGTGTAGCTCTGTTAAAACTTAGCGACTGGCTTCCTTGAGTCATACACATTTGCTTTACTTGCTTAATCTCCCAAGTGAGACGATTACGAGAAACACTGGGCTCATCTTCGAGGCCCATCTTATCGAGATGGTTGGGCTCATAATTAAACTGCTACCCTTCGGAATAACCGAACTTCTCCACTTTCCACGAAGTACAGACTTAAAAGACTTGATGCTTCATCAATCAACCAGACTGACGAGTGGTGGTGCATTTTGAATCCAGGGAGGCTTGGGACTTAACTTTTGACCAATGCTAGAAAGTTCCATGGAAACGTGATTCTCATTCAACTCTCTGGAAATTCTGACTCTTTGTCCACGTCCCCAAAATCTGCAATTACTGATTCTGCTCGGCCTGATGTTGATCTGGATCACCGATGTTAATAGATCTTGCTTTCTTTCGACTAAGTTGTTAGCTCTAGCACCTTTGGTAACCTGAGAAGTCACCCTATTGACTGCTAGTTGGTGGAGCTATTTCTCGAACTTGGTAACTGACTTTTGTGAACCCATGGACTCTGAATTTGCTTTAAAATGCCCTGGACCTGATCCAAAAGTATTTCGAGAAGCTACATGATTTTCCTTTCATCTGGACGGCGACGGTTCTTGAGGCCGCTTCCCAAGGTTGGACTGTTAGTGTCATCATCTTTGATAACATGAGGATTGACCACGTAGAAAAGGGATTGGTGGGGCTTCCCCAAAATCTTGCACTTACTTTCATGAACCCACAAACTCTGAACTGGCTTTGGACTGCCCCTGACTAGAACAATGAGTCTTCCAGGGAGTTGCTCGATCTCAACAACAAGTATACCAAGAAGTTTCCGATCTGACTTTTGTTCGGATCACGGGGTTCTGAATTGCTGCTTCTCTAAACTAGACTGTCGATGCTTTAGCTTGGGGTACTCTGGAATTCCACCTGTTAACTTGAGATTGTTGAAGCTTGATTGGCACATTGAGGCTGACTTTTGGTGGAACCATACACTTTGGTTTTGCTTGAACTGCTTCGACCTGAATAATAGCGCTACAACAAACTGTCAGGCCTGCTTTTTCGCTGGACTGCGTGACTCTAGGTCGTTGCTTTTGTAAGCTGAACAATTGATACGACAACTCGGGTATACATGAGAACTCAATATGATGGCTTGGGGTTGGTGTAGCTCTACTAAGGCTTCACAACTGACTTCTTCATTTAGAGCCCATTTTGCTTTTCCTGGTTAGACCTCCAAGCAAAACAGTTACGAGGTAAACCCAATTTAACTCCAAAATTTCTTGACCGAGGTAGTTGATCTTTCGACTGACTGTGAACACTTAAACTATTATCTTTGAGAATACCCAAACTTCTTTGATTTTTCGTGTAGCCCAGACTTTGAAAACTTGATGCGTTATTAGTTAATACCAATGAGACACTGATGGTGCACTTCCATCCCAGGAAACTTGGAATCTAACATGTAATTGATGACATGAAGTCCCATATAAGAGCGACTCTTATTCAGCTCATGAATCTACAAACTCTTGATCAACACTCCCATTAGCTTTGACTGCTGGAACGACTGTTCTGTTGGTGTCATGACTTCGGTGTCGACTGCCTGAACAGGTCAATTAGTAGATGTCCATTGAAACAAGCATAGATCACTTACCAGATCATGCCCATAAGAGTGTTCTAACTGCTTCCCATTTCACATGCTCCCGTGCCACTGACTGACACCTCTGTATTTGATAGGAACCAACTTCGTTGTTGCTTACATACCTGCATCGGAGCATGTACAACTACCGAAAACTTCTCTTGAGGCTGCCAGGACTATCTGCTTAATAATCAAACAACTTCGCCTTGAATCCTTGAGTAGAGGTGATTCACCGAGAGGGATCCTCTGTCATACACTCTACTGTGCTGACTACACCTTTCTGGACCCGACTCTTGTGTCCATTTACTCAGACATGGGTGGTGGGGCAAATCTCTTATTGACTTCCTTGAAATTAACCATGATTGCCAAGATGGTAGATATGTCTTCCGAAACAAGCACAAATCACTGGCTGTATCAAGCTCAAGAGGTTATTCCCACGGTACCACATTTCACTTCTTTGCTTATCCTTCGCTGGCTCCTCTAGATTGATAAACTATAAGTTCTGTAGTTGCTTTCCCACAAACACTGCAATCTGTACGACTGTTGGAGACTAACTTCGATGCTGCCAAGAGTTTCAGCTCTTTGTTCATTTGGTCAGAACAACTTCACCTTCAAACCTCGATTAGGGATGTTTCACTAGTGAGGATTCTGTGTCGCTTAATCTGTTGGTTGTATTTTCTGGCCTGACATTCGCATCCATTTACTATGGACCGATGTGGTGAAACAATTCCATCAGCATGTTCCAGGAAACTTTGAGGTGCTTTCTGTCATACTCTCTATTGGCTATATGTTTCGGGAGATGACTCTCATAGCTTTTCTGACCCCTGTATGGAATGATTTCTTTGCTGACTTCCGAGAAACATTGAAATGGTTTCTGAAAGCTAATGTTGCATTAAATCAAGAACGACCATTCTTGATCCATGTTCACACCACTAGGGTGTTGTCACCATTTACCAAACTCGGAAGAACTTCCAAAGTTACAGTTCCGTTAATTCTTACATGATGTCACACTCAAATATTTCCTCCATCTTTTCATCATCCTGGGGGTACCACCAATACTATCCTCTAGAGGGACCTCATCATGTTGAGTGTTACTGTGGTCTAACCATTTTCACTTCGTTGGTCAACCATTCCTTTATTGACTGGCAATTAGGTCTTGGAGCTCAACAAAGCTGCGATGAGCTAGAGAAGAAACTCTAGATTTATCACGACACTGACATATACGCAAGTTAACCTGCTTTTGGATACTCAAGATGAATCACGAGAGAAGAAAATTGTCTGACTCATACTTTATTCAACTTTTCCCTTTTCCTTACTTAACTGCCATGGAACTTTTCTGCACAAAGGAGGTACTTGAACACCACGGACTAGTACAAGATCGATGACCCTTGCAGACAGAGTTGTTGATTAGATAAAACTTTGACCATTTGATTTTGCCATGGTTGGCCTATTCGTTCTTTGATTACCAGGTGGAGCTCCCACAAGAACAATACTAAGACTGCTAACATTCCTCAAAGAAGCATAAATTTTCCAACCTTCTTGGTAGCAAAGATGAACAAAACCTTCTAGTTGTTTGTGCCACTCTCTTGTGATTTGTAAGGACCCCTGTTTCTCAACAGGAATCACTCGTGTTTTCTGTGCCATTTCCCTGGATCAAGTAGTATGGTAGACACGATTACATAGTTGAATTACCAAAAGCGCATGCACATGCGTCGAGTACGAATTATTACATAATAGGCCCGAAGGCATAGTCTTAGAACAGAGGACCAAACGGTCCGAAATACACTTCAAAAACAGAATATAGGTAAGCAGCGGAACGAAGGCAGCAGCATCACCATTGCCACAGGCAACGAC
Source organism: Oryza punctata (assembly GCA_000573905.2). NCBI lineage: Eukaryota > Viridiplantae > Streptophyta > Magnoliopsida > Poales > Poaceae > Oryza > Oryza punctata. The sequence continues at coordinate 14,461,129 of CM002496.2, forward strand.
CGTAACTAGACCTACCGGGCACCCTCGTCTTCAGCATCCTCCTCATAGTAGGCGTATGGATCCTCCGCGGTGTTATCTCCGACTTCTGGTTGAGTTTATAATTGCAAGGGTGAGTACTAACCGTACTCAGCAAGTCACCACAGCAACAATGCATATGACAAGGTTTATCCAAGGCAATGCATAGGTTCTTTTGCATAAAGCCAGTTTTGCAATTCTTTTCACAAACTTGAGACCTAGCATAGACTGATCAAGTTTTAATACCAAAGTTCACATTAAACAACGACGGTTCTATCCACCATCCATTGTGATCCCAAGGATAGCTTCCCATCATTGGGTCGTCATGGTTTTCTGAGGATGTCCACCTTCCCTCCTCTCAGGAAGTGGCTCCATCAGCATAAAAATCATCATGCATCATCCCATCCCGCACAAGTTAAGAATTTAGAGTCTAGCCAAGTGTAATACATATCCCGGTGCTCAATAACTGCGAGCACAGCTATTCGAATAGATTTGGTTTATTCACACTGCAGTGGATGTACACTTTACTCGTACTCCGTGACTGCCCAACACATGAGCCTCATCCCAACACATGAGACGCGTCACGGCAAAGCCTTTCGATAACCTCACATTGGCAGTACCCGCTCCATAAACTTTCATCCTCATGCACTCTAGGCGTATATGTTTCTAGCAGTGAGAAGAGTTCTGACGCTCTCGGGAAGGGAAGTCTCACACACACGTTAAGTTTATAGCTTAAATTTAAGTTCTCACTCTCACACACGTGGCAGTCCTACCAATGGCGACACTGATGTAGGAGCACGCCTCGCGACCCTACCTCAACAGCTGCCCCACCGTAGCGCACCTGCCTCACTCACGGGGGTGAACCATCTATGCAAGGATACTGCCTCCGCTCGGCTATCTAATCCACTAGGTCTATACCCATTCGAGAAGTACGGTTGTACGGGGGTCGTTTCATGCTTAACTTCATGGCTCGATCCTTAACTGACCGGGGACGGTACTAGCCTTTTCCAGATACCAACCAAATCCACCATCCGCCCCAGTCGAAAACCGTTGTTTAATTTTATTTCTAGGTTTCACAAATCATTTCATCAATATCATGGCAATGTGGCGCTCATGTCTCCACATGCCGCATCTCAATTACCCTCCCAAAGGTAATTGCCCAAGCATATAGCATTTTGATAAATATGAGTATGCATAATTCTAGAATAGCATTTCTAAGAATTTGTCATAATTGACTAGGGACTCATACGTAAACATGGTTACAAGGGGATATGGGGGTAAGCAATAATCAAGGGCATGACATAATAACAAGTAGGATATTCATCATTGCATGTAACTTGGGATCAACATGTTCAAGGAATAGTGATGACTTGCCTTGCTCGAAGTTCTGCGGGTCTTGATCTTCTATCAGACTCGCAACTCTCTCAGGGTCTAGGATTACGTGCGAAAGAAATTGATTTGAATTCGATAAGATCGAGCGCGAGAGTCGACTTTCGGTATCGATTCCATTATTTATGAAATAGTTCTATTCCGATTTTTAATCCATTTGTCCTGAAATATTTGCATTAGCCGATTAAAGTGTTAACTCATTTAAATTTACGTGATGCCGAATAAATTAGATCCTGATTCATAATAATTAACCTTAATCGATAAATAAATGACTAAATAATCAGAACGGATAACTAAGTGGATAACCTGATTAATGAGTAAAAACTAACTAAGTAACCAACTAAATAGTTATCTAAATAAATAACGGATAGTCGCGATCTATTCTATAGAAGTTTTAGAAATGACCGATGATTAATCCTTCAATCAATATGCATATATATATATAACTCAATAAATAAATACCTAAATAAATAGCTTGGTAAATGACCCACTAAAGAAATAACCAATTAAATGAATGAATTGCAAGTTATTAAATGATCTCGATTTATTTCTCTAGAAATCCCTAAAAATGGTCTACGATTAATTCGCCAATTAATAGAGATATGTATTAAATTTTTTCCCTCCTAATTTCCTAAATTTTCTTTCTTTTACTTTATTTTCATTTTTCCCTTTGTTCTTCTTTTTCCCTTTTTTCTATTCCCTCTCTCTTTTCTTCTCTCTCCTCCCTTCTTCTTCCTCTCCTCTCTGCTTCCTCTCGTCTCTCTCTCTGGCCGAGCGGCACTGGTTGCGTGGCGGCGGTCAAAAAGATGGGGGGAGGGCTTACCGGTGGCGGCGTCATGGGGGCGGCGCTGTGACAGGGGCAGCGAAGGTGGCGCGATGGCCGGCGCGGCGGTAGTAGGGTGGTAGTGACCAGGCGCCGAACAACGGAGAAGAGGAGGGGAAATGGGGGGTGGAGTGGGGAGGAAGGGAGGAGGAGGGGGGCTTTACAGGGGTGGGAAGGTGTGACGTTGTCAGCCGGCGTGGCAGACGAGGCGCGGCGGCACGGGGCTCCAAGCGTTGTGATAGGCGACGGCGACAGGTGCCGAGCGGCGGTGCGACGGCAGCGGCAACGGCGCGGCAGGGGTGCGGCGTGCGGAGCTCGAGGGGCGACGCGCGGTAGCGGGGACGGCGCGGGGTGCAAGGCGGCGATGGGACGGCTAGGGATCGGGTCGAACACCTTGAGGGCGATGAACAGTGTCACATCACAATTTTGACGAGTTTGCTCGATTTCCAATTTAAAATCCGCCCAAAAATTCAAATTTTCCCACAATTGAACTTTGGTCAATATTTGCATTATTTCACCCTAAAGATTTGCCCAATATTTTATGTCACTATATTTTATATTTATACACATTATACACATATATGTTTATATATATGCATAGGTGTAGATAATTATATATATATGAAATTTCCTATTTAAATTTATTTTACCCAAATAAATTTGTGACATTTATATATAATGTTTTCTTTACTACAATTTTGCCCAAAACATATTTTAGTTTACTTTTCTTAAGTATTGATTTAGCCCATTTAGGGTTTGTGCTTAATTAATTTTGATTAACTAAAACTCCACAAATAAAGATTCGAATAAACGAGGAATTCATTACGATGGAGGTTATGCATTGCAACTGAAGGTCGGCATCCACTGACTTTCTGGTGTCTTTTGATTGGATCGGACTACTCGGTGCTGACACTGGTGTGGCTTGAAGGGCAGGGATGTGGGAACCAAAATTGTTGACTTGATCATACTGACGCTGTGACATCGAACAATCTTTTAAGACATCAAACTGTTGACATGTATTCTTGCAGTTGAAACAATGGTACTATTTTCTTTCGTCTCCAAGGTGAACATTCTCTGAAGTGGGGTCCTGGCTCAAGACAGCGGAACAATACTGGTTTGGCTGACCATGATGTGCATTCTTCTCGGTCGACTCACTTGCAACTGGAACAGGAGCAAGGAGAAACTGATGAACCTTGTTAAGGATACTTCTGCTACCACTGTTGGCTTCCACCGGAGATGGAGCTGGTTGAAAACCGAAAGAATTGCTGCTGTCGTTACCATTGAACGCCATGGATTGACAAACGACCTCCTAGATGTCCTATGATTTTTCCGTGGCCTCAGCAAGGACCAAATTCAACGAGCAATACTTAGGCATATGACCTGTTCCTTCACACCGGAAACATATGACCTTCCTCATAGGGCTTAACCTTGCAGATTATCGTCTCCACAATGGGGTGGGTCAGGATGCATACGTTAACGGAGTGTCCGGTTTCTCCTTTATTTATTAAATGCTTTGGACTCCATTTCTTTCCACTGGAACCTTCAAGGATTTCTTCACTTTCCTCATCAGCAGAGGACACTCCTTGTTCATCACCTTCAAACTTGGGCGTACCATACAACTTGAGGTTCCGAGTCAGCTGACGTGCACCACGAGAAAAGTTCTTCGTATCCACAAGAGAATTCTGCGTGAGGCATGACCATATTGCTGATACCTTTAGGGGTCTATGCTGCTGTCTTTCTCTTCTTAGGTTTGAACTGTAATGCACCATAATTCTTGATGATCAGTTGGCCTGAAGCTTTAGTCCTTCTGGAGCACTGCACCTCATCTTCTGTCGGTGGCCTGGCATACACGTTTCATGGACAGTCGGACACTTTGCAAAAACTACCCTTGTGAACCATAACCATAACCCGCATCGCTGGTTCTTCATGGATTGATGGTGCCTTGGATGTACTTGTCTACTGAGGACTTGGCGGTATATTAGCTTCGACTCTGAACTTGCATCTGAACTTGCATCTGTTGTTGCTGGTGCCACTTCTACTGCAGTAGCATTGGGGTACATTGCTGCTTTCAATAGAATCACTGGTCTGGAATTTTAACGCACTGATATCGTTGTTGCTCTTCTTCTCTCTAACACTGACCATCTGCTGCCGGGACAGGGAGAGAAGGAAGAGAGGGGTTGCTAAAGATAAGACCTTAAACCACTTGACTACTGATCTGTTGTGAGTAGACTTTTATTGTTCAAGTTGCTTAAGCAAACAACCTAGTATGGTCGCATCCCCACCACTGATGCAAACCATACCCTTACACACAAGCAAACAACACACGTACTAGCAGCTAACGAAACTACTCTTCGGGAAGGATTGGGTTTAGGTATGCTCCAGGGAAACTTTCACTTGATCTTCACGAAACGATGACTTCGAACTGATCTTCTTGCTCCTTCCAACTTGAAGCTTGAGGGCTTGACTTGACTTCCGAGAGTAGACGCGAAACTGACGCTTTGCCCTCTAGGTTTAACAACTAGAGAGTTGGCGGGGAAAGGAAAGACATTTGATAAACCATTTTGAAAAGAAATGCCAAAAGGTGAGAGGAGACAATTTCGCAATTAGTGTTTTCGGAAGACTTGTCCTTAGGGTTTGGCCATTTGGCTCAACCTACAGTCGAGTTGGCTCTGATAACCACTTTGTCATGCCTAGAAATTTATCCCAAATTTCCAGACTATTTTGTGTATAAACCCCTATCCAGGAATCAAGCCAGGGTACACAACAAGACAAATTAATATACAGATCCAAATGTAAATAAAGCGTAAATACTTACAGAAGAGGCACTTAGTTATCACACTTACAGAAGACGGTCGTAAACATTTATAGTTGAAAACAATAAAACAGTTGATTAATTAAGGAAAGATTAAATATATCCACCTAACAACGCTACACCACGTTAAACAGGCCCAACCATTCCACCTGAACTAAACCAGTTCATTAAGTCATGTTAATTAATAAAGTGGAACTAATCACGGTGAATCTGGTTGATCGCCCATAACCGCGGGCACGGCTATTCGAATAGTTTTACTCTGGCCAGAGGTGTGCAACTGTACCCACAAGACACGATTCCACACATGTTACCATGCCCCGAAGTACCTCCATGGTACTGCAAAGGGGCAAATCGTAACAAGACCCTTCGCATAACTCCCCCTAACCAGGCGCAACACACCACAAGTTTCGCCCCCACCTTTTAACCAAGGTAGGTAGCCCCCTCTCGTGCCTAGGTGAATCCGGAAGCCGGTCAATGGGTAAACCCCCACTGACCCAACCCTATCACGCCCACCCTTGCCTGGATGCGTCAGCTAGAGAAAAGCTATACTACAAGTCTAGCAGTTGCCCACGCTTGCTTGTGGTAAGCACTGTTAGTCTTCTAGGGTTTCCCGAGAACCGGTCCTTAATTGCTATGGGTGCGATTAGCAAAACCATGCACCCACAGCCCACCATCAATCCATATTTTAGTTGGATACTTACGACCAATAAAACATGGCCGACATGTCTCGAGCTCGTAGCTCATCAAGATACTATAAATAGATAATGTGATTATCCCATTATGTGAACTTGTGGTATTAAGCATGGCTAAGCATAATATAATTCTAGCGAGGTCCACATGAGACACAGGCTAGTCCAATTATCACCCAAGTTTGACAAAGAAAGGACATCAAGTAAATATTGCACAAGCGAGCAGATAGGTAATCCCTATTCCCATGTAATTAGCAAAACATGAAATTTATTTACAAACAGTAAAACATTTCATAAATTGGTCCCAAAATGCTCAAGGAGAATGTGTGACTTGCCTTGCTTCTTCGATTGGTCTTCCGAACACTTTTCCATGCGAACGCGATTGTGCGAAACGGCGGAATCTACACGTTGGCACACAAAACAAGGAAAAACTCTAGTAAAAACAAAGGAAACAGTACATGGAAAGTAAACAAATATGTAGAGCTCAATTTTAGATGAATTTTTCAAGTTGAATGGCTCAATTTCGAGTTCGTATGAATTAGTTATAAATTTTAGAAGTTTTGAGCCATTTAAATGAATTTCTGGAAACTAATTATGAATTTCTCACGCAATTATAATTATTTACGACATCATCCGAGGGAAGGGTGGCGCAGGCCAGCAGGCCCCACCAGTCGGTGACTCAAGGGCGGTGGGTGCACGGTGGACCGGGTCCACGCAAGCACGGTCCGGGGGCGCACCACGTGGCGCACACGTGGCGGCCACAGCAGAGTGGGAGAGATGGTGGCGCCGCCGTGGTGCCACGGCGGCACACATGCAGGCGCCACCCGGGCGGCCGCCGGGGCGTAGGCTCGGCTCAGGCCAGCCAGGCTGAGCGACGGCGAGGGTGCGGCGCAGCCACCGGTGGGACGGGCCACCAGCGGCGCGGCGACGCACGAGGGCCGCGAGGCAGGGCGGGGCATCGGCGCACGCGTGGCGGCGATGCAGTGCTGGCATGGGTGGTGCGGCAGCAGCAGCAGCACAGGCGGAGCGGCAGCGCGACGCACGCGGGTAGCGACGCGAGCGGCGCGGTGGCGGCAGCGGCACGGGCGGTGGCACGAGCGGCGGTGGTCGTGGTGGCGGCGCGGGCGACGGCCGAAGTTGGCGACCGTTAGCGGCGAGGCGGTTTCGGGCACAGGAGAGCTCGGGACGGAGAGGGAAACGGAGAAGGGGAGCACAGGAGGGGCTTATATAGGTTCGAGAGGCTGAGGTAGTGGCCGAGAGCAGCGGAATCATCGGCCGGAGTGGGAGAGAGAGAGGAGGCGACGGCATGGGGGAGTGGCAGCCGGATTTTGCGGAGAGAGTGGGGGAGGAGTCGGAGGATCTGGGGGTGGACCCGTCCGGGCGGACGTGGAGAGCGGGAGGCGCGTGGGGAAGCAGCGACGTGGGTGGAGTGGCCGATGGTTGGGGAGGTCGAAGGTAGGAAGAGGATATGATAGGTGGGGCCCATGGGTCCCACCTGTTGGGGAGGCAGAGAGAGAGGAGGCTGGTGTGGGGAGGTGAAATGGACTTCAAGGGAGAGGCGGCCAAGTGGGCTGAGTGGGGGACGACGGGGAGAGAGGCTGGCCTGGGGAGAGAAGGATGGGGAGGGGGAGAGATGGGTCGGCCCAGGGGAGGAAGTAGGGTAGGAGGAGAGGTAGGCTGAGCGGGAGGAGAGGTGGACTTTGCGCCGAAAGCGGCCCAAAGTGAAGGAGGGAGATTTAATTTGTTTTTCAATTTATTTAATTGATTAAATGAGCTTTGTGCTATTAAAATTATGTCTTGAGCTCCGAAATTTCACGGAAAATTTCAGAGCGTATTTTAGGGCACGGAAAGTATTACAAAATATTTCCGGCCATGATTTTTAAAGGAAAATTTTTAATTCCCCCATTATTTCACTTGATTACATTACTTTAAATTTTAAAATAAATTCTAGAAATGCTTTATTTAATGATTTTTAATCCCGAACGAAAATCGGGGCGTGACAACAACCCACCAGCCGACCTGTCTCCACCGGCCTCGCTCGCGCACGCGCCGACCTTGTGGGCCGCGCTATCAAGCCAGCCCATCACCCCACTCTCAGACTCACGCCGTTGGGCCGCGCTGCTCCCCCGGCCCAGTGGACAGAAGTCCATATCCAATCCCTCACCAGCCACCTATTGACCGAATTCCATCTCTCTTCCATCACCATTTGCTGGCCCCACATGCCAGTGAGTGGTAAGGAATATTCTTGAAAATATTCTTTTTCTAGAAATTCAATAAATCATCTCTCTTATTCTAGAAATTCAATTAAACCTCCAAAAATCATATCTCTTGATCCGTAACTCTTATGGACTCCATTCCACTTCCAGTAATTCTCTAAAATTGTGATCTATCTAATGACACTATTAATTAGGCTAAATAGGATCTTTTCTTGATCTTTTGTTTAGGTTTTTGATTGTTTGCACCTAGTTGCGGTTACCGGATATTTCTTCAAGCTCAGATTTCTCGAAGATTCATGAAGCTCAAGACCTTGAGCAAGGCAAGCCGACATTGAACATCTTGAGCCTATATTTGAACTTAAATATATTGTTTGCAAAATATTTATGCATTGATAGGGTTGCACTTGAACTGTTTGCCCCATCTGCAAGGCAGATTGGCGGGACTACCTAACTTGTTGCATTTGATCCTTCCATTGTTAATTGCTATATCATGTTTCCCTTGTAACCACCTTTAATGCACCATTTTGGGTAAAACTTGGTTTACAAAAGCATTGGAAAACCCGATGCCTGACTCGGTGCCTTGGGAAAATAAAATGAGTTTTAAAAATAAAACTCGCGACACAAGGGCATTCCTAGGAGGGATGCTTGTGCGGTCGCTCTTAAGTACCAATTCCTTGGGAAATTACATTCGAGCATATAACAAGTGTGACCACATGGGTGAAGTGGTACACCCCTGGCGCAGTAACTAGCTAGGCCAGGGAAACCTTGATGCCGAGTAACATGTGGATTTGCTAGGGTGGTGTCGGGGAGAACCCCTGGGCTTCCTGGTACAACATGGTCTGGGACCTAACCTGTTGTTGGTCCAGATGACCCCTCCCGTTGGCATAAGGTGACCCTAAGTCGGCTTTGGAAATGCCTTATCGTGAAAGCCTTAAAGTCATCAGATGGGGCTGTTCTGCACGGGCTAGGTGACCCGGGTTAGGAACGTCGTGTGGGTAAAGTGTACCCCTTCTGAAGAGGTTAACAAACTGTTCGAACAGCCATGCCCATGGTCATGGGCGGATCTGAGGTGATTTCTTAGCGTAGTTTTTGGTTTTACCCTATTTCATGAAAACGTGTTAAGGTTTGGGAAACCTGATTGCTTGGGAAGCTAGTGGTTGTCAGGGAGATAGCAGGTCAGGGAGTCCCTGGAAGTAATTGGTCGTTTGGGGACCACATATCTATGGAAGATTGGATAATTGGTTTGGTTTGGGAAACCAACTTTGAGGCCAATTCTAGCAGTTGTGCAAACATGAAAATCAATTTGTTACTTCTCACTCCCGACCAAGCTGAGACTTGTCATGCTTTGGTTGTGGACAAGCACACACTTAAATTGTTGAAAACTTGAAAACAAAACCAATTGCAAAATAAACAGCCTCCCCTTGAAGCTTGCATTAACCATTTAAGTTCCCCTGGCTTGCTGAGTACGTAAGTCCTCACCCTTGCTTTATATATATATAGTTCTATCAACTCCGAAGGTGAAGTTGAAGTGAAGATTAGGGTTTTGTCCTAGTTCCCTGCTGTTGCCTGTGGTGTTGAGTGTTAGTTCGTTGGTTTCCGCTGCCTCTGCTTCTATTGTTGCTGCTTCTGCATCGTTTGTTGCACTCGGGTCCTCTCGAGAGTTGCAACTTAAGTCAAGGTAAATAAGTCCTCTATTTAAATTAAGAATAGTCATTCCAGCAGTTAGAGCTAATGAGAGTGTTAATCAAGAGTATGTAGATTCATGAGTTGAATAAGAGTCGCTCTTATATGGAACTTCCTGTTATCAATTAAGTGTTAAACTCGAAGCCTTCCTGGAAGGGTAGTGCACCATCAGTGTTTCATTTGGATTAACCGATGAAGTATTCAGAGAAGTGTTGGTTATTTTCAAGGACAACAGCTTAATTGTATCAGTCAGACGAAAGCTCCACTACCTTGGTAAAGTAATCTTGAAGTTAAATGGGTGTTACTTCGTAACCGTTTCTCTTGGAGGTCCAACCGAGTCAAGCAATTGGGGCATCTATCGAATAAGTCAGTTGCAAAGGTTAAGCACAGCTACACCAACCCCAAGCAATCATATTGAGTTCTCATGTATACCCGAGTTGCCGAATCAATTGTTCAGCCTACAAAAGCAGTGACCTAGAATCATGCAGTCCAGCTGGCTAGCTGGAAATCAGGTCCAGCAGCAAGTTGGAGTGCTTGTTACTCAGGTCGAACAGTTCAAGCAAATTCGAAGTCTGTGACTTCATCAAAATTAGTTTCAAGGTGCTAATCGAACTACAACCATCTCAAGTTAGCAGGTTGAATGCTACAGTACCCTTGAGCTACCGCGTTTACAGTCAACTTAGGGAAGCAGCAGCTCAGAACCCTGTAAGCCAAATGAAAGTTAGATCGGGCAGTTTCTTAGGATTCTTGTTGTTCAGACCAAGAGAAGTTATAGCAAGTCCAGAATTTGTGGGTTCACGAGAGTCAGGGCAAGATTTTGGAAAAGGTCCACCTATTTCTAGTCTGCGTGGTGAATCCTCAGGTTTTCAAAGACGTCAACACTAACGGTTCAATCCAGGCAGGTCACAAGTGTGACATTATTAACAGCTCAGTCCAAGGAAGCGAGGTCTAAGAGCACCGGTAACCCAGATTCGTGTCAGATCGAGCAGAACCAGTGGGTACAATTTTTGAGAAAGCAACAGAGCACCCAGTTTGATGTCAGTCGGGTTACTGGGGTAGATTTGGTCAATCAGTCAGTGTGAGCCAGAAAGAAACAACAAAAGTCAGCTGACCAGTCCAACATGACCCGCACCCCAGCTTTCTTTCCACCCATCCCTAAATCTCAGGACGAGATTCCTGTAAGGTGGGTAGATTTGTCACACCCTGATTTTTCGTTCGGGATTAAAAATCATTAAATAACGCATTTCTAGAATTCATTTTAAAAGTTAAAGCAATTTAATCGAGTGAATTAATGAGGGAATTAAAAATTTCCTATAAAAATCATGGAACGGAAATATTTTGTACTGTTCTCCATGCCAAAAAATACTCTCTGAAATTTCCCGTGAATTTTCGGAGCTCAATATCTAATTTTAAAAGCACAAAGTTCATTTAATCATTTAATTAAATTGGAAAACAAAATAAAATCTCCTCTCCTTGTCCTTGGGCCATTTTCGGCCCAAGCCTTTCTTCACCTCTCCACGGCCCGTGCGCCCCCTCCTCCTTCCTCGGGCCGGCTTCCTCTTCCCCCTCCACCCCGCTTGCCCGGTGGCCCTACCTATCAGCCCCGTCTCCTACTTCCAGCCAGCCCCAAACCGCCATGGCCGTCAAATCCACGCCACATCGCCGCTTTCCCCGGCCTTCTCGCGTCCTTTCACGTGTGGGCCCTGATGCCGCCCATCCCCTCCACCTCCTGCTCTCTCCTCCCCTACTCCTCCCGCGCTATTCAGCGCCGAGCTAAGCCACCGCAACCCCACGACGCCACCCCACTTTCCCCCTCCAAATGCACCGCTCCCGGCCACGATCTTCGCCTCCCGAGCCTACAAAACCCTCCCCGTGCTCCCCTCCACCTTTTCCCCAACTCACCAAAGCTCGCCGCACCCGTAATCGCTCACCCCACGTTGCTCCTCGCCTCCGCAGCTCGTCGGAGCTCTCCGGTCGCACATCCACGTCTAGCCACCGCCACACCACACCACCGCCTCCATCGGCTTAGCCGCCACGAGGGCAAGCCCGGCAATCACTCCTTTCTCCCTCGCCACCACCGGAGCACCACTTCCTTCACCACGCCCGAGCCACAACCGCCGCTTGCCGCCTTCGGCAAGCCGCCATAGCCGCTTGAGGCCGAGCCGAGCTGCGGCATCCTCACTGCCACCTTCCCCAGGGTGACCGGATCCTCAGCAACCCCTTTGCCTTCGTCGGACATCGACGGAGCGCCATCCCCGCATCCAACCTGTCACGCCCGGAAATTCACTAGTAATTTCCGAACTAATTTGTGCATACAATCCTCGTCCAGGAATTAGCCGAGGTACACAAATCGATAATTTAATATATAAATCCATCATCAAAATAACGTTAAATACTTACAGAAGAGGTACTTAGTCCTCACCATAAACAAAATTGCAGCGGAAAACAAAATCTAGCGATGGCTTCAGCTCCACTTCCACAGGCAGCTCAACTGGGGTATAAGCCAAACGTCTTCTCCTTCGCAAATTTCTTCAACTGAGGTTGATTGATTATTGCAAGGGTGAGTACACGGAATACTCAGCAAGCCGCACAACAACTATGCAAGTGCACAAAGATACCAAAGGATGGCATAATATATAGGCTCATTTGCAAAAGCAGCATTTAGCAACCATTTGAGAATTGTAAAATAGTAGAGTAATTATAATCATCAATATTAATCAACACTGAAAAGCATACCAATGCTGCACAGGCCCAACCAAACCTGAACAACCAACCCCGGTCGTACAGATCAAACCTTGAAACCAGGAATTAACCATTCCAAACCAGGAGCAAAACCAATTATCATCATTTATCACATTATATTATTAATGAGTAGTGTGGGACTAATCACGAAAAACATTGTTAGACCCGTCCATAACCGCGGGCACGGCTATTCGAATAGTTTTACTCTGGCCAGAGGTGTACCACTGTACCCACAAGACATAGCCTCAACATCATGTCAACCATGCGTTGCGATACTGGAAAAGTACCCGAATGGAGACTGTGACAAGACACCTAACATAACCCAACTCAATGTAGTGCACCGCTCCCGAATCACAGTCACCCCCTTTTAGCCAAGGTACGGACTCCCCAGCGATCCCCCGTGGGCTTATCTCCGCAACTTCACAGTCTGGCACTCCACATTGAATCGTGCTACATCAAATGTCAAGCCAATGCCTACGCTGGCCAGAGGTGTACTACTGTACCCACAAGACACAGCCCCATAACATATTACCATGCCCTCAGTACCACCACGGTACCTTGAACTGGGACTGTGACAGTACCCCCAACATAACACAATGCAAAGCAGTGCACCTTTCCCGGATCATAGTCACCCCCTTTTAGCCAAGGTATGGACTCCCCAGCGACCCCCGTGGGATTATCTCCGCCACTTCACATTCTGGTGCCCCACAATGAACCACGCTATACAAAAGATAAAGCCGTTGCCCACGCTGGCTTGTGGTTGGTACGGTTAATATTTCACAACAGTAGCTCACGAACCGGTCCTTAATTGCCATGAGCACGACTATCCAAATATCATCTCCTACCATGTGCTCACAACCCACCATTAGTCAGGTTTTAGTTGGCAAGTTAATTAACTCATCACTCATGATGGACCATCGTGAGCTACCATTAAGTATCCATTATTAAGATATAAGTGAAACATTAATTATCCCATATGAAATGATACTAAAGTTTGTAAGCATGGCTAAGCAATTCTTCCTAATATATAGTTGAACCAATATATAAAGTCCAACTAGTCCAATTTATAACCCAAGGTATAATGAATAGGGTAATCAATACAAACTGGCCATAACAAAAGAATAGGTTCACACCACCCAGTGACATTCGAAAATAAATGCACATTTGAAATAAATAGAGAATTTAAATATAGGATCAACATGCTCAAAGGATTGTGTTTGGGATCTGTGTGACTTGCCTTGCAATAATTGGTCTTCAATTAGTTTTCTCGAACACTTCCGACGCACTCACGAACCTCCGAAACAACGGAAACGATAAGGTTACACGCAAAACAAGGAAAAAGACTAAGAAACTCCAAATAAGCAGTACATAAAAAGTAAACAAACATGTAGACCATGATTTTAGATGAATTTAGAGACTTGAACGGCCTCATTCGACTTCATATGAATTAGTTATGAATTTTACAAGATTTAATCCAATTAAACCTATCAAAGAAAAGACTATTCCAAGTTAATTAAATAATTTACAAATGATTTATAACTGAGAGAAAAGATTAAAAACATCCTCCGGTACAAAGATTGAATAAAATTTGGTAGATGACATATAGTATAAAGGAACAATATGCCATTGAAAAGAGAGAGAAAAGATCTATATTGATTTGGATGGTGGAGATCAATTGACCAGATTTTGACCTAGAGCAGACGGCTCGGATTGATCTGATCTAAGGTTTAGAGATGAGCAACACATCAACATCCATGCGGGATAGATGCTGACATGGCAGCGATGTGGCAACTACCGGCGCTGGCGTGAACACGCCACGCGGGATAGACGGCCGACTGCACGAGGTTCGATGGTCGCCGGTGAAACATGGCACGGCGACGCAAATAGAGGACACTGGGAGAAAGAGCACGATGAGAGGAGCTCGCCAAGGGGCGGCGCGATGGCGGACGACGACGGATGATGACCGGCGGTGAGGTAGATGCGGCGATGATGTCGGGTTGACGGTGACAACGGCGTTCCGGCAAACTTCGGTGGCAACGGATAGGTGGAAGGTGTTCTCCTCGCAGCTGCGAACCTAACGGAGGTAGCGGCGAAGCTTGACGACGACGGGACGAGCGGCAAGGCTTCGCCGGAGATCAAAAAAACGACGGTGAACTCGGCCTACACAGTGACAACGGAAACCTGGTGGTTTCGGTGGAGGGAAGGTGGTGGCCGGGGTAGAGCTCGGCCTTACGAAGCCGATGGAGGTGGCAGCGCTGGATGGCGTCGGCCGAGGCGGTGGCTAGTAGTGGCTGGAGGTTAGTGGCGGCGGTGGAGAGAGAGCGAGGTCGCGGGGAGAGGCGGCTAGGGCACGGTGGCGCGAGAAAAGGAGGGGAAACGGAAGAGGAGACCCCGAGCATCGTTTATATAGGCGGAGGAGGGAGAGTTCAGCTCAGATTCGAAGGGATTTGGCTTTAGAAAATAGGATTTATCCCGAGTTCACCGGATAAGAACAAGGCCGAAATTCGTGGGATTTACCACGAATTTGATGTGGATTTCTTGGGGATGAGGTGGAGGAGATTGAGGGGAATCCGTTCTCGCAACTAATTTTGGAAGGGGAGAAACGGGGAGGCTAGATTTAGGAAGGGAAGTAGCGGCAGTACTGTGCAAGCACGGGCTCGGCTGGCTGTCTGGAGGAGGAAGACGATAGTGTAGCGCGAGGGAGGTAAAGTAGACTTTTGCGTAAAAGGGCCGGCCCAAAAAGAAAAAGAAAAGGAAGGTAGGGAGGCAAAGCAGACTTAGGGGAGGGAAAGAAATAGGCTGGCAACAGAGAAGAGTCAAAGGGAGAGAAAGCAGACTTTTCCATATTCGGCCCAAACTTGGAAGGGAGGATTTTTAATTACTTTTCCAAATAAATTAATCACTGAAATGATCTTTGAATTTTAAAAAAATACTTCCGATGCTCAAATAATTTCAAGAATTATAACTAGACCATTTAATGATTAGTTTATTATTTAAATAATTACTGAAATGTTCTTTGTATGTTTAAAATTAATAATTGAGCTCTGAAAAATCCGAGAAAATTCTAGAGAGTATAACTAATCATGGAGAAGTTAATAAAAATTAAATCCAGCCATGCTTTATTTAAGAAATTTCATTTCCCACATTAACTTCACTTTTAAATTAATGAACATTTAATATAAATTCTAGGAATAATTTATTATATAATTTACAAATCCAAGAAACGAAAATCAGGGTGTGACACAACTCGAGGAGCGCCGCCGCCAATCTCCACCGAGCACTTCCGCTCACCGCCTCCCTCCACCCACACTCCGCTCGCCGCCTGGTGAGCTCCTCCTTTCCCTCCCCTTCCTTCGCTGCCCCCGTGCGTGCCACCGCTGTGTCCCAGTCGGCCAGTCGGCTGGCACCGCCTCCTTCTCCCGTGGCCGTCTGATCCACCCTCAGGTGCATTCGGGCCATCCACGTGGCTGCCATGGCGCCGTCCTGCGTCGGCACCACATCGTCGCCACGTCGATGCCACCTCGCCCTCCCCGTTCGCCGTGGCTGCCACGTGGTACGCCCGCGGACCGTGTGCACGCGTGGACTCTGTCCACCGTGGACCCTCTCCTTTGAGTCACTGCCAGGTGGGGCCCACTTGTCGGTGCCACCTCTCTAGTCGGTCGACGCCATAAATGGTATTAATTGCACAATAAATAATATTTAATTCCAGAAATCAATTTAAATGGCTCAAAACATCTAAAATTCATAATTAATTCATACGAACTCCAAATTGAGCCATTCAACTTGCAAAATTCATCTAAAATTGAGCTCTACCTGTTTGTTTACTTTTCATGTACTATTTATTTGGTTTTTATTAGAGTTTTTCCTCATTTTGCGTGTCAACGTGTAGATTCCGCTGTTTCGGAAGATCGCGATTTACGAGGAAGATTTCGTAAGAGTAAATTAAAGAAGCAAGGAAAGTCACACATTCCCCTTGAGCATATTGAGCCCACTTCATAAAAGTTTTTACCATTTACAAATAAATTGCATATTTTGCTAATTACATGGGATTATGGAATTACCTATCTGCTTGCTTGTACCTATTTACTTTTTATCCATCCTCTATCGAACTTGGGTTATAATTTGGCTATCTTGTATCACTTAGGTTGACCTTGCCAGAATTATATATGCTTAGCCATGCTTAATTACCACTAGCTCATAATATGAGGTAATCACACTATCTACTTTTAGTACCTTGATGAGCTGCAAGCTCTAGACATCTGGCCATGTTTTATTGGTCGTAATTATCCAACTAAAATATGGCTTAATGGTGGGTTGTGGGTGTATGATTTTGCTAGTCGCACCCAAGGCAATTAAGGATCGATTCTCGGGAAACACTGGAAGACTAACAATGCTTACCACAAGCAAGAATGGGCAACTGATAGACTTGTAGTATAGCTCTTCCCCTTCCGACGTTCCAAGGCAAGGGTCGGTGTGATGGGGTTGGGTCGGTGGGTGTTAAGCCATTGATCGGCTTCCGGATTCACCTAGGCACGAGAGGGGGCTGCCTACCTTGGCTAAAAGGTGGGGGCGAAACCTACGGTGTGTTGCGCTTGGTTAGGGGGAGTTATGCGAAGGGTCTTATCATGATTTCCCCCTTTATAGTACTATGGTGGTACTTTGGGGCATGGCGACATGTGGGGAATTGTGTCTTGTGGGTAAGTTGCGCACCTCTGGCCAGAGTAAAACTATTCAAGTAAAACCGCGACAGAACCCATTGCACAACCCACCCTAACCAAGCATACCCACCTCAAGTTTCACCCCCACTTCTTAGAAAGACAGCAGGCAGTCCCCTCTCGTGCCTAGGTAAATCCAGAAACAGTAGAGACCAAAGCCAGGTCCAAATTGCACCATCTCCACTACCCTTGCCAATGTATGTTGACTAGGTTGAGATACACTCTAGATTCAGCCTAGAGCCCACGCTGGCTTGTGGTTTGTATGGAAATATCTTCCAGGGATTCCCGAGAACCGGTCCTTAATTGTCATGAGCACGACTATCAAAACCATGCACCTACAACTCACCATTTAAACATATTTTAGTTTAATTAAATTAATACCATAACGGTATATCATCATATAATTAAGGACTGAATTAGAATGAATCCCATAGTGTGTTAATTGATCTAAGCATGACTAAGCATTCCCAAACCAATCATCTAGTCATTTTATAACCCAAGTTATCAATGGTACAAGGTAACAACGAGCTGAGTACAATAGGCATCCATCCCACATGATATTATAAAAGCAATGCAATTTAATAGAAAAGCGGGCATTTTGTAAAGCGGTTCAACATGATCAATGTTATATGTATAACTTGCCTTGCTCTTGAACTGACGGAACTTCAGCGACCACTTCATAATACACCGGAGCGTCGGAATTGCCGGATTCTATACGACAAACAAAGCACACAAGCAATGCAATCAATAAGTCTACTTAAACAGCAAATGAAACCAATTTTACTAAATTCTAAACATTTTAATGAATCCACATAAACTTGAATGGATTAAAACGGAGCTCGGATGATTAAGATATGAATTTAGAATATGAACTATGTAATTACTATTAACCGAAAGTCCATAATTAATTAATATGTTTTAACGCCCGCGAACGGACAAGATTAACGGAAAACAAACTCTGGTTTGCGAGCCTCACGGGTCAGCGACTCGACGAGTCAACCTACCATGGCACGGGACCGAACCGACGAACGGAACCGGCGGCTCAGAATGGCTCGAGGGCTTTAGAACGACTCGGTATGACCAAACCGACATGACACTACACCACACAACGTGCGAACGTATACGGCAAACGGCTAGCAAACGCATGCGGCACAGCCGGCGACTCGGCAAGAGGCCAAAAGCGGCGACGGCGGAGACTGCGGCTCGGTTGGGCTGCGGCGAGGTGGCAGCGCGGCAGCCGGCTTGGCAGCGGTGGCAGTGAGTGCGGCGCTAGGGCGATGGCAGCAGCACGGCACGGCTCAGCACAATGAGCACGCGGCTGCGGCAAGGGCAGCGGCGGCGGCACGGCAGCGACGGGCAACGGCGTGGTAGCGGCGGCGGCACAGGAGCAGGAACGTGGCGGCACAGCAGCAATGCGGCAGTGGCGGCGCGCGGCACAGCAGCGGCAGCGACGTGGCAACGGCAGCGGCGCAGCGGCAAGCGCACAGCGACGACGGCTACGGCAAGGGCTAAATACTAAACAAGAAGGTTAACAAAAAATAAAAGGGGAAAGATCATGACGGCAACCACGCCGGTGACTAAAAGGGAAGGCTCACCGGCGGCACAGCGAGGCGGCAGGGAGGCGGCGACATGGCAGCACGGCTAGCGGCGGCGCAGGGGGCGGATGGCTAGGGTTAGGGGCGCACGGGGAGCGGGTGGGGTGGCTTTTATAGAGGTGGAGGAGGGGGTTTTGGTGTGCCGGCCCAAGGGGGGAACACATGAGCACGGCAGGGGAGAGGGGGAGGCGCGCACAGCTGTGGGGAGGAAGGAAAGAATACGGGAGGAGGGGGAACCGAAAAAGGAAAGGTGGGGGAAATAAATGTGGTGCCATTTCAGGAAAGGAAAAAGAAACCGAACCGGAATAGGAAAGGGACTCGGTTCGCCAACACAATGCAGAACCGGGACGGCAACGGAGGTCGGTGGATACGACGAACCATGGACGGGGAGTGAACCGGGAGCGGTTCACGACCAAAGGAGGGAGAGGAAAGAACTATTAATTTAAATCCTGGCATTTTAATTTAACAGGGTTATTTCCTCTGCTCTGAATATTCAACTGAAAGTCTTATTAATGGTTTGAAACAAAGAGAATTCGAAAAAAAATTGTCCCTGACAATTCCGATTATTAGACACGTTGTTAATTAGGGTTTCCTCCTTGTTAAACAGAGTACTTTCTATAGACCATTTGCTGATGATTTAGAAACTACGGAAAAGGGGAAAACTCCGGGTGTGACAAACCTACCCCCTTAAACGGAATCTCGTCCCCGAGATTCGGAAGAGCTAGCGAAGAGATGCGGATGGGCGGCTTTCAACTCATCTTCTGCCTCCCAAGTTGCTTCTTCCTCTGAATGTTGACTCCATTGTACTCTGCAGAATCTGATCACCTTGTTTCTGGTTCTTCTCTCGCTGCTCTCAAGAATACACGTAGGCTTCTCCACATAAGTCAAATATTCCTGTATTTCGATGTTATCCGGACTTGCTTGTTCCTCTGGCACTCTCAAACATTTCTTCAATTGAGACACATTGAACACATCTTATATACTAGCCATGTTGGTGGTAGTTCTAACTGATAAGCAACTTCTCCTCTTCGTTCTAGAACTCTGTATGGTCCCACGTAACATGGTGCCAATTTTCCCTTGGTCTGAAAACATGAACACCTCTGATTGAAGTGACGCGAAGATAAACATGGTCTCCAGCCTCAAAACTGAGCTCACGGCAACGATTGTCAGCACAATTCTTCTGACAGGACTGTGCAATCCTCAATCTTTCCCTGATTACTCTAACTTCTTCCTCTGCTTCGCTTAACACTTCTATTCCGAACAACTGACGTTCTCCTGTTTGATCCCAAAACAGGTGCGTACGGCATTTTCGTCCATAAAGTGACTCAAACGGTGCCATCTGCAAACTAGCTTGGTAGTTGTTGTTGTAAGAACACTCGGCATACGGCATATTCTTATCCCAAGATCCACCAAAATCAAGGGTGCAAGCTCTCAACATATCTTCCAAGATTTGATTCACCCTCTCGGTCTGACCATCGGTCTGCGGATGATAAGCTGTGCTGAAATTCAAATGTGTTCCAAGTTCCTCTTGCAACCTTTGCCAAAACTTTGAGGTAAACTGACTTCCTCGATCGGACACGATCTTCTTCGGAACGCCATGTAAACAAACGATCCTTGCTAGATACAGTTCTGCTAAACTCTTTCCTATATAGGTAGTGTGCACAGGGAGAAAATGTGCCACTTTAGTAAGCCGATCCACGATCACCCAGATAGAGTCATGGCCTGACGATGTTCTAGGTAACCCTGTTATAAAATCCATAACAATTTCTTCCCATTTCCATTCCGGAATTTGAAGAGGTTGTAGCAACCCTGTTGGTCTTTGATGTTCTACTTTAACATGCTGACACACGTCACACAGTGCTACAAATTCAGCTATCTCCCTTTTCATACTGACCCACCAAAATTTTTTCGTAAGGTCTTGATACATCTTGGTACTTCTTGGATGAATGGAGTATTGTGTCTGATGAGTTTCGGTAAGAATCAAGTCTTTCAACTCCTTATTATCAGGTACACACAATCTTTCTCCCATCCAGATTGTTCCTTACTCATCCTCAGAAAAATCTCGGGCTTTACCAACCCGCATATTTTCTTAAGTTTAGCTATCTCGGGATCATTTGCCTGTGCTACTCGGACTTGCTCCACGAGCGTGGGTTGTGCTTCCAAAGTAGCGACGAAACCATGTTCCATGATTCCCGAGTTTAGACATTCTAGGGGCCTGTTTGGGGAGCTTAAGATTCTGAGAAGCAGCTGGTTGATAGTCAACTTCTGAGAATCTGGAAAAGCTAGGTTTCCCAGCTTCTGGCTTCTAGTTCATTTTCTGGAGCCTACAACTACAGCTTCTCAGAATCTGGACCAAAAGCTGGACTGTTTGGAGGAGCTTCTGATTCTGGGAGAAGCTACAGCAACTAGAAGCTCCCCCAAACAGGCCCTAGGTCTTGTATCAATTGGCTACACATTCCTTCCATACGCGATGCACTGCAATAACTTTTTTGCTTAAAGCATCAGCAACCACGTTGGCTTTACCAGGATGATAGTGTATGCCTACATCGTAATCTTTGATTAACTCTATCCAGCTTCGCTGTCGGAGGTTCAAATCAGGTTGTGTGAATATATACATCAAACTCTTGTGATCTGTATAAATCTCACAACGATTGCCAATCAACTAGTGACGCCAGATCTTCAAAACATGAACTACGGCTGCCAATTCTAACTCATGGGTTGGATAATTATCTTCGTGCGGACGCAACAGGCGTGAAGCATATGCGACCACTCTGCCCTCTTTCATTAGCACACACCCCAATCCTTGACGGGATGCATCACAATATACCTGAAAATCTTTCTTTTGATCGGGCAAGATCAAGACTGGAGCAGACACTAATCTCTTCTTGAGTTCCTCGAAACTCTTCTGACACTGAGGTGTCCATACAAACTTCTCTTCTTTTTTCAACAACTGCATCATAGGTTTAGCGATTCTCGAGAAATTCTCAATGAACCGTCGGTAATAACCTACAAATCCAAGAAAACTCCGAATCTGTGTAACTGTCTTCGGTGGGAACCACTTAGTAACTGCTTCCACATTCGATGGATCAACTGCCACACCCTTGGCGGTTATAACATGAACAAGAAACTTGACTTCTTGCAACCAAAAATCACACTTGCTGAACTTGGCATAAAGTTGATGTTCCTTTAATTTCTCTAACACTAACCGAAGATGATGCTCATGTTATTCTTCAGATTTTGAATAAACCAAAATATCATCAATGAATACCACCACAAATTTATCCGAAAATTCCATGAACACTTTATTCATCAAATTCATGAAAAATGCGGGTGCATTGGAAGTCCGAAAGACATCAGTGTGCACTCGAATAACCCATAATGAGTAGTAAAAGCTATTTTTGGAATATCCTCCTCTCGGATTCTCAACTGATGATAACCTGATCGTAGGTCTATCTTACAAAACACAGTTGCTCCTTTTAGCCGATCGAACAAATCATCAGTCCTCGGCAAAGGATACTTGTTCTTGATAGTAACATCATTGAGTGCCCTGTAATCAACACACATTCTCTTAGTCTTATCTTTCTTCTCGACAAAAATAACTGGAGTACCCCAAGGCGACGTGCTCAGGCGAATATATCCTTTCTGCAGTTGCTCATCCACTTGCTTCTTGATTTCTGCCATTTCTTCGGCTGCCATTCTATAAGGTCTCTTGTAGATCGGAGCTGTACCCGGTATGAAATCAATACGAAACTCTATATCTCTTTTGCGAGGCATAGTTGTTAGATCCTCTAGAAAAACCTCAGGATACTCACGAGCTATGGGAATACCTTCCAACTTCTTAACATTTTTTCTCAACTTCTTCCACTTGTTCTGCACCTTCAACTTGGTTCAAAACTACTCCTTTCTTCCGAGTCATCAGAGATTGAATTGTTACCACTTCTCCTTTCTCATTTACCAAGGTGATGGTGTGACTTGTACAATAAATAACTCCCTTATACCTTGTCAACCAATCCATTCCCAATATGACATCGAGGTCTTTGGATTCAAGAAGGATAAGATTGGCTAGAAATTGTGATCCTTGGATTTTTATTATCATAGATGGACAATAACTAACTGATTTTGACCTATTACCCGGGTACTAACCCTCATTGGAGTGCTAAGTTCCTTACAGTCCTGTTAATGGTTTGAAACAAAGAGAATTCGAAAAAAAATTCTCCCTGACAATTCCGATTATTAGACACATTGTTAATTAGGGTTTCCTCCTGGTTAAATAGAGTACTTTCTATAAACCATTTGCTGATGATTTAGAAACTATGGAAAAGGGGAAAACTCCGAGTGTGACAATCGGCTTGTAGATACGCAACTTCTACCTCCAAATCTCTTAACATCGGCTTATATCCCGATGCACCCTGAACTAAATCATTAGCCTCGACATTTTGTTCTCGAGGAATATGCTTCAAAGTAACTACTCTGAAAGTTTTCATCAACTCTTGACACTTCTCATTGTAAACCATTAAGATATCATTCTTACACTCATATTCTCTGGACAACTGGCTAATCACCAATAATGAATCACTCATGATCTCAACAGCATCGACTTCAACCTCTTTTAATAATTGTAAGCCTTTCAGAACCGCCTCATACTCAGCATGATTATTAGTAGAATAAGGTTTAATAGTAAAAGCAAACTAAAAACTTGCCCCCCTAGGAGAAATGATCACTAAGCCGATACCACATCCATGAGTGCAAACTGACCCATCGAAAAATAATGTCCAAGGCATAATCTCGACATGATCAACCGAACTACCCCAATGTTCAACTATGAAATCGGCTATCGCTTGCCCCTTGACTGCCTTAGCTGATTCATACCTAAGCTCAAACTCTCTTAAAGCAAAAATCCACTTCCCAATCCTTCCCTTCAAAACTAAAGCCGATAGCATATATCGTACTACATCGGTTTTGCAAACTATCGTGCATTCATTGGAAAGCAAATAGCGCCTTAACTTTATACAGGAAAAATATAAACACAAACACAACTTCTCCACCGGCGAATATCTGGTCTCTGTATCCAAAAGCCTTCTACTTAGGTAATATATCACTTGTTCTTTAACTTCAACTTCCTGGATTAATACAGAGCCGATAGTGTTCTGATCAGCTGACAGATACAACTTAAAAGGAACCCCTTCCTGTGGTGGAATAAGAACTGGAGGAGTACTCAAATATTCCTTTATATTGTCCAAAGCTTGTTGCTTCTCCCCCCAAACAAACTCCTGATCCGCCTTCAATCTGAGCAATGGAGTGAATGGCTCTATCCTACCAGATAAATTAGATATAAACCGTCTTACAAAATTAATCTTGTTGATCAATGATTGTAATTTCGTCTTGTCTTCCGGAGGTTTTATATCTTTGATAGCATTAATACTCCTCTGAGATATCTCAATTCCCCTTTCATGTACTAGAAATCCAAAAAATTGCCCAGCCGATACACCAAATGCACACTTGGTTGCGTTCATCCTTAATTTATATTTTCTTGCCCTTTCCAAGACTCTTCTCAAATCGGCTATGTGTTCATCAACCTCCTTTGATTTAATCACCACATCATCAATATAGATCTCCACCAATAAGCCGATAAGGTCATGGAATATGTAATTCATTGCTCTTTGGTATGTAGCGCCAACACTCCTTAACCCGAAAGTCATAACAACCCACTTATACAAGCCGATTGCACTAGGACATCGACAAGCAGTCTTGTGAATATCCTCCTCAGCCATGAAAATTTGATTATATCATGCATTGCCATCCATGAAATTGATGATCTTGTGTCCAGATGCTGCATCAACCAATTGATCGGCAACCGGCATCGGGTATTCATCCTTAGGAGTATATTTATTCAAATCTTTAAAGTCAATACAAGCTCTAAGCTTGCCATTTTTCTTGATTACCGGTACTATGTTTGAAATCCACTAAGCATACCAGCATGATCTAATAAAATTAGTATAATAAAGTCTTGTAATCTCGGCCTTAGTAGCATCATACATCTGAGCTTTGCATCGTCTTGTAGGTTGCTTATATGGCCGATAGCCAGGCTTAATAGGGAGCCGATGTTCAACAATTGATCGGCTAAGTCCTGGCATCTCATAGTATTCCCAGGCAAAACAATCTTTGTAATCCTTTAAAAGCTCTATTAATTTATATTTAAATTCTTTTGACAAACCTTTACTAATATATGTCGGCCTATGTCTATCGCCTGGTCCAATATCCACTTCTTCTAGTTTATCTACCGACATAAACCCTTGTCCAAACTTATCGTCAAGATCATCTACAGTATCCTTTGTATAAAAATTCGAACCCTTCACAGCACCCTCAAAGTAATAATTGGGGCTCTCCATATCCTGTTGGCTGTATATCATAATCAGAAACTCTTAGATAATCTCCTTGCACTTTACCAGATAAACAATCAATTTCTTCCATCTCCCAAACAGACAAATCAGCACTAGCTACATTAACTGACCTGTCGGCTGGCACGATTTCTATTTGGTCTCCTTGCCACTGAATCAAACTTTGATGCATAGTTGAAGGAATACAACAATTGGCATGGATCCAATCTCTTCCCAACAACAGACTATAGGAACCCTTCGCATCAATGACAAAAAATTTAGTAGGAATTGTCTTGCTACCAATGGTCAACTCTACATTCAAAACTCCCTTAGTTTCAAATGGATTCCCTCCAAAATCCTTCAAAATCATGTTGGTCTTGATTAAATCCTCTGAATTCTTGCCCAATTTTCTGAAAGTAGCATATGGCATCAAGTTAACAGCCGCTCCTCCATCGACCAACATTTTCGACATCGGCTTCCCATTGACCAACCCCTTGACATACAAAGGCTTGAGGTGCCGATGCCCGGTTCCTTCTGGTTTCTCAAAGACAGCTTGTTGTGGAGACAATATCAATTTAGCCTATGGTGGTTCACCCATTTCTGCCACGACTTGTTCTACACCATATTCGGCTGGCAACATAAAGACCATGTTTATTGAAGATGACACAACAGCTTTTCCCTTACTCTCAGCAAGACTTTCACCCTTATTAGCTTTGACTTCATCGGCTGGAACGATCTTACTTTTCACACGCCATACCTTCCTTGTGTGCTTCAGCCGATGTTCAATCTCATATTCGACTTCTTGAAATTGCTCTCTATTCCTCATCCTCTGGACACGTCTTTTTTTACTCTTAGTAAAAATTCCAGAAGGACACCATTGAGATTTCATAGTCTCAGCTATCTCTTGCGGCTTGTCCTCGAAGTAATCCTATCGAATCGGCCCAAGCCTCTGATGAACAGGTAACTTTTGCTGAATCGGACGATACACGCTATTACTTTGTCGGCTTGACCTTCCAATGTATCTTTCGTCAAGATCGCTACAACCAGGACAATCTTCGAAAGACGATAGTCTCATCCCTTCATTCCAGCAAAACCTAAAGAATTCACAACCCATGACATGTTTCTTCTTCTCTTTAACGCATATTCTGATACTTGTTGATCATACTAACCGACTTGAACCTCCTTGCCTGATATGTCTTGCAATCGGTTTGGTCTCTATCGGCTCCAGTATGCAACATGTTTACCGGAAAAAGATGACCATCTATCTTCATCAGCCTTTTGGCTTCATCGAACTTTATCCTTCCTTGTTCTATAGCCGATTGAATCTGTTGTCTGAAGATCTTACAATCATTGGTGTTGTGTGATCCCGTGTTATGCAATTTGCAATACTTTCTTCTCTTCAATTCTTCAGCCGATGGTATCACATGCCCTACCGGTAGTTGAATTTGTTTCTCTTGAAGAAGGAGATCAAATATCCTATCAGCCTTAGTAATGTCAAAATCAAACCTCTCTTCCTTCCCCGAACTCCTAACCCATTGGCACACCACTGTTTTCTTATTACTAGCCTACTCAGCTGCATTGACTTCTGGGTCTTCATCTTCGGAGTCAGAATCATAACTATAGATATTATTGACATTATTAGCCTTTTTAGCAAACATTCTAACCTCCTGGAACCGTGTTTCATGAGCCGATACCTTCTGAGCTAAATGCACTAAACTTTCGAAATCCTGAGCAGAAAACCTCTCCCTTATCGGTGCTAACAGTCCCTGGAAAGCCAGATCGGATAATTGTGAATCAGTTAATGCCAAACTATAGCACCTGTTCCTCACATCTCTAAATCTTAGGATATAATCTAGCACTGTTTTATCTAATTTTTCCTTGATGGATGTGAGATCCGATAGTTTCATCTCTTGGATTCCACTAAAAAAATATTTATGAAATTGCTTCTCTAGATCGGCCCAACTCCTGATAGAATTGTAAGGCAAGGAAGAAAACCATGTAAACATCGATCCAGACAATGATAGTGGGAATAATCTAACTCTCGGAGCTTCTGTAGCCGATGCTTCTCCACATTGCGCTAGAAAATGGATGACGTGCTCATAAGTTGACACACTATCCTGCCCTGAGAATTTTGAAAAATCTGGTACCTTGTATCGGTTCGGCAGTGGCACTCGGTCAACATACTCAGGGTATGGATGCCGATACATGTTACCGTTGTCCTTAGGCTTGAGTCCAAACTGCTCTCTCATTACATCAGCAATCATATCAGCCCACGGCTGTTGTGACACCCCCTCGCCATACTGTTGTTGTGGTTGATCATATTGACCAAACTAGGTTGAATACTGAAACCGTGGAGACCCCTCAGGCCGATACTGGACTCGTGGAGAATGACGTTGATATTGACGATTAAAATTGGCTCCTAGACCTGCGATGGAACATACAGCGGTGGTTCCGGTACATACTGTTGGCCGATTGGCTGAGTTGTCCCAATCAGCTGCTGTGCGGGCGGTTGAGACGCAGACATCAACAGCATGGAAGCCACATGATATATAGGCTCAGAAACCGGCGGCTTCATCTTGAGCATGTTGACTGGTTGCTCCGGTGTTAATTGAGTTGAACTCTACCCCCAGGCATCGGTTGCTGTCTTGTTAATATCGTTGGGATAGACCCACTGGTCCGACTTCCTAGTCCTATAACCTGGGAAAGCATCTCCTAGAAGATAGATGAGCCCTTTTGCTTTCTCCTCAACTATAGAACCGTCCACCACTGTCTTGATCATATTTGTCAATGTATTCACAGGTACACCGGACTGATTAACCAAAGCATAATGGACTGCTGAGTCAATACGATCTTATAATGTATGGAGTTCTTCATCACTTGACTCAGTCTTGATCTCTTTGTCTAATCATCGTTTGCCCCAGATGTACTTG
This sequence comes from Oryza punctata, assembly GCA_000573905.2. Taxonomy (NCBI): domain Eukaryota; kingdom Viridiplantae; phylum Streptophyta; class Magnoliopsida; order Poales; family Poaceae; genus Oryza; species Oryza punctata. The sequence continues at coordinate 14,489,115 of CM002496.2, forward strand.
GCTCTGTGTTCGTGATCGGCGGCAACACAACTTTGGTCTTTTGAATTACCGTACCCTGGTGGGTCACCGTGAACGAGTGTAGGTATTGACTCTGGAGTTGATCCAGCAACTTTTTCATCTCCTCCTTCTGCTCCTCGTTCAATTGCTCGATCGTGATAGGTAGAACATTATCCTCTGTAACTTCAGTGATGTTGGGCGCCATAATGACACTGGGTCCCACTGGACGTGCCAAAAGCATGTTGATGCAAAAACACACACTGGTTTGAGAGATTTGCTTTACTCTAGTGCAGGTCCAAAACTTTCTTTCGGGATCAAAGGCGTGCCAGCTGATTTGATCCTACAATCAACAAGATGAAACATGCAAGTTTTATTAGTAAACGATAATCGATCTGCTACAGAGCCGACGTCATATCGTGATGTAACCTAGCCGATGCATTGTTAAGTGAATCGGCTGTAAGGCATATTCGATGATAGATCAACCCTAAACTTGGTCTATTGGCTGTAAATATCAGTGTTACATAATCTATAAATCAATACAACTTTAGAAATCAGCAATTGGGATAGATCAGACTTAACCGAGACAGTATAATTGCCCAAGTCTAAAATAACATGAAATAATGATTATATATATTCATATTATAGCTGATGTCCAGATTTAAGCATGTCTCGGCTATAGCTCCGATACTACATTATACTAAGATATTCTCATGCAGCAAATATACCTAACTACTACAAACCAGGTTGGCGGTAAGTCCAATATATTTATATTTAGATTAGATCTTAATGTAAGGGGCAGATATAGCATATTAAACAAAGCATAAGATCATGTAAAACAACTATACCAGGTAAGATCGGCTGAAACCCCGATACTATCCTTATTAACAAGTATAGAGCAAGCTAGAGATCACGATTCTAAGCACGACTTAATAGATCAAACTTAACTGATGCAGAATTAAGTATGAGAACAAGCATAATATGTAGACAATCAAGCCGATGGTTGCCTTTTCAGGATGGTGGATATATTATATAATTTAAACTAACAAGTCAATCTAGCCGTTATCGACAAAACCCTAGATAGAGACTGGTCGATGCAAGTAGAAAGCATTGTCAATCTAGATTATATAATATATATGAAAACTCGGAGATTCACAAGATAGAATTAGAGTGACATAAAGATGTAAGCACTAATTCCGATAATGCAAATCGTCATAACAAGCTTTACCTCTTCGTTGAAGATCGAAACCAATGCAGCTCGACTCGAAAGTAAGAACTCGTCGAAACAAAGTAACAAAAAAGGTTGGTGATGCGCCGAGATTGATTGAACTGATGTTAACTATTTACAAGATCTCGGGCCTATATTTATACCCCGAAAGTACAAACTTGTCTGTGATGGACACGACTCATATTGTCCTAATACAACTCCAACTCACAAACAAGTCCTTTAGGCGGACTCTTACCGAAAATACCTATAAGGAATTTACATAAAATCCTAATTAATAGACACAATTGTCAATCTCGAACTCCATCATTATCTGACAGTATCATTTAAGCCCTCCCTTCGAATCCGACATTGATCATGCAACCCATATCGGCTGTATCGACTAACCATATCAAACTCGGTATCGGCCGATACAGACTTCCAGCCGATGCGCACTCTGTTTCCGAGAATACCGCATACTTTTAAATCCACTTTGAATTGAATCTCGTTTCCGATTCACATGCTTGCCAAATTTCATCATCAACACACAGCGATGTGGACCACCACTCATAGTTGACGACGGGGTAGTCTTCATCCTCGAATACGAACTCGGCGAGATCAGAGATAGCGCTAGATCCCTCTTATCGGTCTTTGTGGGCACCAGATTGAGTATGTTTAGGCTTACCAGATTGCGTGTCTCTCTGACTAGGCTCCCCCATCTCCTCCTAGGAGGTCTTGTATTTATACCCACAGATATCCCCTTATCCAAGTAGAACTGGAGACAAATATGGATATGATCTAAGTAATCCTTCTAGGTCCCGTGTAGAACTCTGCTTCTCCTTCCTTATTTGGAATATCTTTCATATAAGACTTGGTATATGGTGGGTTCCACCGAGTTTAACCCATAACTATTGGGTAAGACTGATATAAACAGAATTCCAGGTTTAAAAATATTCATCACTCCAATAAAAGGCCTAAAAATTGATTGTGTGCCACCTATAAAACAACCAACAAAAATCGTTTTTTCTATCCCGCATGTTTGTCACGCCCGAGAATTCACTAGTAATTTCCGAACTAATATGTGCATACATTCCTCGTCCAGGAATTAGCCAAGGTACACAAATCGACAATTTAATATACAAATCCATCATCATAATAATGTTAAATACTTAAATACTTATAGAAGAAAAGAAAACAACAGTGGAAAAACGATCTAGCGATGGCTTCAGCTCCACTCCCATAGGCAGCTCAACTGGGGTATAAGCCAAACATCTTCTTCTTTGGAACTTTCTTCAACTGAGGTTTGATTGATTATTGCAAGGGTGAGTACATGGAATACTCAGCAAGCCGCACAGCAAGTATACAAGTGCACAAGGATACCAAAGGATGGCATAATAGGGTTCATTTGCAAAAGTAGCATTTAGCAAAACATTTAAGAGTAGTAAAACAGTAGAGTAATTAATTAGCAAAATTAATCAACACTGAACAGCACACCAATGTTGCATAGGCCCAACCATCTCTGAACAATCATGCCCGATTGCACAGACCCAATCTCCAAACCAGGAATTAATCATTCCAAACCAGGAGCTAAACCAATTATTACCATTTATCACCATATATTATTAATGAGTAGTGTGGGACTAATCACGGAAAACATTGTTAGACCCGCCCATAACCGCGGGCACGGCTATTCGAATAGTTTTACTCTGGCCAGAGGTGTACTACTATACCCACAAGACACAGTCCCATAACATGTTACCATGCCCTCAGTACCACCATGGTACCTCGAAACGGGTCTCTGACAGTACCCCCAACATAACACAACGCAAAGCAGTGTACCTTTCCCAGATCATAGTCACCCCCTTTTAGCCAAGGTATGGACTCCCCAGCGACCACCGTGGGCTTATCTCCGCCACTTCACATTCTGGTGCCCCGCAATGAACCACGCTATACAAAAGGTAAAGCCGTTGCCCACGCTGGCTTGTGGTTAGTACGGTAAATGTTTCACAACAGTAGCTTGCGAACCGGTCCTTAAAAAACCATGTGCTCACAACCCACCATTATCAAGTTTTAGTTGGCAAATTAATTAACTAGCCCAACACGATTGACCATCGTGAGCTACCATTAGGTATCCATCAATGAGATGTAAGTGAAGCATTAGTTATCCCATTAGGTTTCTAAGCATGGCCAAGCATCCTAATAGCTTTAACTAAAACAGATGATGTTCCAGCTAATCATATTATTATCCCATTTACAAAGGGTAGGTAATCAATATCAAAAAGACTTAAATATAGGATAACCTTCCCGGTGTCATTCAAAATAATGCAATAGTTGAATAGAAATAATAGCTTAAATGGGTACATCATGCTCGGAGAGGTATTTGGGATCTGTGTGACTTGCCTTGCGGGTCTTCGTAAACTTCCAAACCTTCGTCAGCGGAAATGGACTCTTCGGGAATGTCGGAAACTAAAGCAATTAAACAAAATCAATAAAACAGTACATAAACAAGCATAAACAGTACATGTGGATATTTTTAATAGGTAGATCTTGATTTTAGACAAATTTAGAGACTTGAATCACCTAATTCCAAGCTGCGGTGAATTAGTTATGAATTTTCTAAGATTAAACAGCCATTAAGATTTATTTTAGAAAGGAAAAAGAGACATTATGACATCATCGCCGGTGTAGCTCAAGCTCCCATGGTTGCCGGCGAACGAAGGCGAAACGGCACAAACCGAGGGCACCACTACAACGAGGACGATGAGAGGAACTCACCGGTGGTGACGGTGACGAAAACTGGTGACGGAAAACGGCCGGTGACGAGGAGCTTGCGGTGGCAGCGCTCCCGCGAGGTGCGGCGGCAGCGCTCCCGCGAGGTGCGGCGGCAGCGGCGGGGCGGCCGAGGGGCGACGGCAGCTGGCGCAGCCAGCGGTGGCGACGGCGAGCGGCGGCAGCGACTGTGGTGGCGAAACGGCTCTCGGCGGCGGTGACGGCGCAAAGAAACGGCGGCGGCGGCGCTAGAGGCGAAGGCGGCGGCTGGGACTTGTGGGGAACGGTAGAGGGGATCTAGGGGGTCCTTTATACAGGCACGGGAGAGAGAATCCTAGCTCGAATCGGATGAATTTGCACCGGAAAAACCTAGGGTTGGGTCGAGAGATAAACTTGAAAACAAATTCAAATTCGCGTCAGATTCAAAGGGATAAAGCCCGATTTTGGGGGGAGAAGATAGAGGAGAATAAGGGGTACAAATCCTCTCAACTAATTTTGGAAATACACGAGAGGAGGTCGGATTTGGAGGCGAAAACCCGAGCCAAGTCGGGCACTGTTCGGCCGGCTAGAGCTAGAAGAAGAACAGTGTCGAGGAGGTAAAGCAGACTTCACGCACGGGCCGGACCGAGAGAAAGAAAGAAAAGAGAAAGAAAAATAGGGAGGTAAAGTTAACTTTTTCCTGGACTTCCATTTCCTTGCTTGGGCCAGCTGAAAGAGAGGGATCAGAAACAGACTTATGCAGAGCAAAGGGAGAGGCTGCTGGATCGGCTGGGCTGAGGGAGAGAGATGGGCCAGATTAAGCCCAGAGCTTTGGGAAGGATTTTAATTCCTTTTTAACCTAAATAATTCGTGAAGTGCTATTTAGTTTATTAAAAATAACTCACTTGCTCAAATAATTCCCATAAAAATCCAGGAAATAGATAAAGAAGAAAAGTATTTAATAAAATTTTATATAGCCCAGCTTTAAATTGAGATTTGCACAAATTTTATTAGAGTGTCTCTGGTAGGTTTTTAAATAATTTCTGAAAAATATATTAAAGAAAGGATTTTTAATTTAAGCGATTTTCTGCAGCGTGACAATGTTCGCTGTCACCGACGCGTCAGCGAGATCTTGCCTCTAGATGTAGATATTCTATTTGATGATTCAACTTTTCCGGAAAAGAATGGGTGAATAGCTAATACGGTTCCTGAAGTTTCGCTCAGTTTAATCCCTGATGTTTCAAATCATCCAAACAAATCCTCGCAATAAATCGTTTGGCTTAACATAGTCTTTGGTCCCAACAAAAACACCGCATAAGTATGCCACGTCATCCTCATATGCAAAGGCAGGGATGAAAATGACCATTCTACCCTTATATAGCATATAAAAAAGAAAGAACAAAAAACAACCACTAGAGAGCTTGCGAAGGTAATTGGGACGATACGTTGGGTGTTGGCCAGTGTCGCGGTTGTACGGCTGAACTGGAGCAATCTCTGTGCAACGCTGCGATTAGGGATGGCAGTAATGCCCATTGGCTTATGGGTTTATGTATTCGTGGATAACCGATTCGATGGGTATGGGCGGGGGTATGTTCTTTTATCCGTGGGTATACTCGACCTGATACCTACAAACTTAGTAGGTGCAGTCGGGTTTTATATTTCATCCACGGATAATCTATACCAGATCTAAAAATTTGTAGCACATGTATAACCATCAGGCTTTCAATGGTTTAACCTCCTCCTCAGGCCCAATAGCCTATTGGCCCATTTATATGAGGCGGTATATATATTTCACATCTCCGGCTGCTTAACCCTAACCCTAGTCCCTCGCGGCGCCACCTCTCTCTCGGGCTCTCGGCAGCACTACGTATGGGAGGGAGCACGGGCAGCGGTGCACGGGAGGGCGCATAGGCGGTGGCGCAGCGGCGCAAGGGAGGGAGGGAGCAGGCGGAGGACCACGGGCGGTGATGTAGGTGGCGGTTCAGGTCAACGGCATTGGTGGCTCAGCGCGACGCAGGCGGCGGTGGCTCAGGGCAACGCAGGCGGTGGCAGCTCAACCCGACGCATGCGACGGTTCAAGTCGATGATGACACGACTCGGGGCAATGCAGGCGGCGCCAGCTCAGCGCGACGCAGGGGCGGCGACAGCTTTCCAGGCCAAGGTCGGTGACAGCATCCACAACACCATCGTCCAGATCCAGGCATAACCACTGGATATCCACCAGGCATACCCGTAGCCGTCGGGCATGGGAATGGGCATGAAGTTTCGCCCGCTAACCCTAGCGGGCAGGGTCGGGTGCCATGTCAAGCATGTTTTTACTCTACCTGTGCTCGACCCGACCCATTGCCATCCCTAGCTGCGATGATGCGGCCATCGATCGCCAGCGCCCAAACCCTAGATGCAGAAAACAAACCAATAGGGTAATAACGGGCCGAATTTTTATTTCTGTTGTTTCTTTTTTTCCTTTATTTTTTTCATTTTATTTCCTTTAATATAGTATATAAAGATTGTTGGCGGTATGCCATGAGACCCTTCGACCAGACCTGCTGAAACCATGCAACCAGCGAGGACTCAGACTCGAGGCGTCAAGATTCATCGAGGCGAAGCCTCATGGCGAAGACTATGGAGCGAAGGAGGCGAAGGGTGAAGAGTCGCGTTGGGTCCCCGCAAATCCAAATGCGTCCTGGGCGAAGACTGAATGATGAAGGGTGCATGCCGAAGGAGGATGACTTCGCCGTATCGAGCCCAGCTCCAAGGGGGCCCAAGGGGCCATCCCAGCCGCTCTAGCCCGTTGGCCAGTGGGCCAGCATTCGCTGTTTGGCCTGTTAGAGGCCCATGTATCTCAATTACACTGTATACCCATACAAGTGTCCCTTTCATAAGGGCAACCATGTAAATTTCCCTGAAAAACTTAAACCCTAATAGGGGATCTGTAATAGTACTATAAATAGATCCCTAGAGCCATGTAAAGGGGATCCCAAGAAAAATTCTTAAATTAATACATTTTACTATTCCCAACAATTGTTGAGTAACCACGTTCTTCGATGTATGCAGTTATTGCTTTGACAGCAAAGATAGAATGATCATTTCAACTCTATCTTTGCATGCGAGGATGACATGACACGCTTATCTGGTATTTTTTTGGTTCAAGGATTATATTAAGCCAAATGATTAATTTTGAGGACTACTGACCCCGAGCGAAATTTCCTGAACTGTATTGGCTATTAAAAAAATCCCTAAAATAGATTAGTTCAATGTTGCAAAAAGCAAAACATTTGTGGGGATGAAAAGATCTGAAATCAGGAATTTTCACCATATATCGTGTACTCCCTATTCTTAATTCTTAATATTTTAAACAAGATTTAAGTCAAATTTTTTAACTTTAACTAGCAACAAGTTTAAAAATATTCAGTTGAAAGGCACTAGAACAACATACATATATACATATATATATATATATATATTTGTCTTACAAAGTATTATAACAAAACAAAAGTAAAACTTATTTATTTATTTATTGTAAATATTATATAATAAAAAAATATAGCCAAAAATATATTTTGGAGATCGTGTCGTTGTCCAAAACATGGAACTGGAGGGAGTAGAAATTTTGAACATTTTTTGCTATATGCATAAAAAGATAAATCTTTGGTAAGGGAGATGGGAAAGGATGTCGAGTTAGCTTTGATAACCACAAATTCCGTTTCCTCGGTGAGGAAAAGAAAAACAAATTTGCATGTATAAAGTCTTTTTTTTGGAACTAGTATAGGTGAATTTAAATAGTGATGTTGACTAAGTGATGTATCAAATACTCCTTTTGTTGTAAAATAATTTACAGCAGGTACTATTCATTTTTTCACTTTAACCACTCGTTTTTTATTTCAAAGTTTTCCAACACTAAAAAGGATGTTGTATTTTTAATAAAGTGTGTTATGTCATAAATATAAGCATTTTTTTCAATTTAGTGTAACAATCTAAGGCAAATTAGTGGTTAAATTAGCAAAGCTAAAGTTGTCCGTTATTTTAAAATGGAGGGGGTAATTATCTATCATTTTTGTTTTATAAACTATACCTATTTATGTGACATGGAAATAACCGGTGTACTTAAGGGAATCACCTTGATACTAATATACCCGTGGAATTAATTTACCGTGTGCTATTATAAAAGAATCCATAGAGTTTTGATTGGCAGTTCCAATGTAACCGAAGGTCACCTGCTGACTCACACGATACTCGACATCCCCATCACTCGATGACCGAGACGAACATATACTCGTCCACAAATTCCACCGAAATTTCACGGAACCATCGAAAATCCTGCGAATCTATCCCCACCGTCTGTGCTCCACGCGTTGCAACCGGCGAAACAAGAGCATCAGAACCCACGATTCTGCCCATCTTTTCCCCAAATTTTCTCCGCAACTCCACCCTCCTCCTGCTCCGCTACACCTGTCCACCGCAGCCACCTCTCCGCGCCGCTCTACCCGCGAGTCGCGACCCATCAACTCCGCGATTTCCCACGCGACGCTCACACACACAACTATACGTGTCACCACGGCCCCGTTTCCCGCCATCCTCCGCCGAGGTCGACGCCCCGCGCCGCTTGACCGCGAGATACCCGAACCCCACGGCACCCCCCGTATACGGATGTGAATATGGTATCATGTTTCTACCGGTTACGATAAAACAGTGTTATTCGGATATAAAAAAAACCATGAAACATACTCTATTTCTTTTTCTTTGTAACTTTACTATCTTCAATATATTTTTTTTAATTTTAACAATAATCCATCTCTTAATACTAGTCCACACTATTAATATTATTTTATTTTTTAAAAAATATTATAAATTATGCTATATTTTATATAAAATGAGCTAATTATATACTATGATATTTGTTTCTGTTTATTAGAAGTTGGGTTGGTTTTCGTGTTTCGAGAAAAAAATTATTTCCGTATTCGCATTCAATCATATTCGATTCTTATTCGTATTTGGATAATCTATTTTTATTTTATATTCGAGTTATTCATATCTGTTTTTATCCGGTAAAAAATATAAAAGCAAATCGCAGCGAATCCCACGGCAAAAACCAGCGGTTTTAGCACATCCCCCACCTCGTCGATGCGTACGCGCGCGTACGTGCCACCGCGGGGGCATGAAAGCTCGTCTTGCTGGGTCCCTCCCCGGTGTTTGTGCGAGTGGTGGAGGGGGCGCGCGTGTAATCTGAGCGGAGCACACGCGTTAGGTGGCCGCTTTGCCGGGGCAGGGCAGCCAACCCCTCCCGACCCGGAGCCCGAAAGGCGAAGAAAAAAAAGAAGTGCGGCCCAAACGTGTCAACGTGTCACGCGACGAGCGGGAGGTCAAACAAAAGAGACACGAGTCGTCGTCGACGCCATTTCCGGCGCTGGCCAATCACGGCGCGGCACGCACCCACCCACGTCCTCTCCTCCCCATGCCTTTCTCATCGCACCAAAATATTAATCAAAACCGCTGCAACTTTAGATCAGAAAAAAGAAGCTGATTGTTTAGACATGGAAGACTAGTTGTTGTTGCTGTGAAGCTGTAATTATTATTGTAGATTTGTTTGGTACAGCTTTAAATCCAGTTTCAATTTTTTTAGCTAGAGTCCAACCAATTCAGCTTCACCCAAAAGTTAAATTCAGCTAGAAATGTGAAGTTTGGTTGAGATAGCTTTGTAATTCTACTCTGAAACTAATTTCTAAAGTTAAATTTAAAAGTTTTAACTCTATCGAACGAGCCTAACACACGTTGCATTAAGGGTGGGCCCAATGGGCGTCCGGACCGTGCATCGCGTGCGTCGCCATCGAACACGGCACAGCGTTGCGCGTGTCCAATGGACGATCGCCATCGCGGTGCAGCTGCATTATTCCGGTGCGATTAGATTAGGTTTTGATCTCGCGATTAGATTGGACGCACACGTAGTACGTGGCGACGACGACGAACGACAGCGATATTTTTTTCCTTTTGCGTTTCGCAGCAGTGGTAGCTTCGTCACGTGTCCGTCCGGCCCGGGTGGTCGTGAGGTCGTCGTCGACTCGTCGTGGGTGTGGACGCGAGGACACGTGTCGCGTGGCGGTGCGCGGCGATGAGGCGGGACTCGTGGACGGCCCGGATGCGGCGGCTCCACCACCTGTCGCAGCATGGACGACTGATCGCGACACGAGGCGTCCTTTATATTGCGGCCTCGCTTTCGTCTCCGCCTCTCTCACATTCTTTCTTGTTGCTGCTGAGATCGTCTCGTCGCCATTGCCGGAGCTCGGAGGTTGGGGGTGTGTTTGATGTCGATGGCGGAGGTGTGCTGTGATTCGGCTGTGGTGGTCGGGGCTGAGGCGGAGGCGAGGGCGAGGGCGCGCGCTGGGAGGAGGCGGCGGGCTGGGGTGGAGGGGGCAGGGACGTGGAAGGCGGCGGCGGGTGTGGCGGCGGAGGAGGCCGCGACGAGGAAGCGGCGGGCGAGCGGTGGCGAGGCCGGGGTGGTTGTGGTGGCGAAGCGGCACGGGGCGGCGTCGGTCGCCGGGAGGAGGAGGGAGATGGAGGACGCCGTGTCGCTGCGGGAGGCGTTCGCCGCGCCGGCGGACGGGGAGGTGGACGGCTTGGAGGTTGCGGCGGCGAGGTGTGACTTCTACGGGGTGTTCGACGGGCACGGCTGCTCGCACGTGGCCGACGCGTGCAGGGAGCGGATGCACGAGCTCGTCGCGGAGGAGATGGGCGCCGGGGCGGCGCCGCGCGAGCCGGCGTCTTGGACGGGCGCCATGGAGCGGAGCTTCGCCAGGATGGACGCCGAGGTGATTGCCGGCTGCCGAGCCGAGAGCGGCAGCTGCCGGTGCGAGGGGCAGAAGTGCGACCACGTGGGGTCCACCGCGGTGGTGGCCGTCGTGGAGGAGAGCCGCGTCGTCGTCGCCAACTGCGGCGACTCCCGCGCCGTGCTCTGCCGCGACGGCGCGCCCGTGCCGCTCTCCTCCGACCACAAGCCCGACCGGCCGGACGAGCTGGAACGGATCGAGGAGGCCGGCGGCCGAGTCATCTTCTGGGAGGGCGCCAGGGTCCTCGGCGTCCTCGCCATGTCGCGCTCCATCGGCGACGCCTACCTGAAACCCTACGTCACCGCCGTGCCGGAGGTGACGGTGACCGACAGGTCGGACGGCGACGAGTGCCTCATCCTCGCCAGCGACGGCCTCTGGGACGTCGTCAGCAACGAGGCCGCGTGCGAGGTGGCGCAGGCGTGCCTCCGACGCGGCAGGCAGCGGTGGTGCGCCGAGGCGGCGGCGTTGCTGACCAAGCTGGCCCTCGCGCGCCGTAGCTCCGACAACATCTCCGTCGTCGTCGTCGATCTCCGGCGAGGGAACGCCTTGTAGAGGGTGTTACCCAGCTGATGCTGTAGCATCAGTAGTAGTATTGCAGATATTAGCTAGCTAATGGTTCTACTGATCTTTTTTTTTCCTTTCCCTTGTGTTAAAAATCAATTTTTTTTCTTCTAATTTTCTCCCTGAATTAACCAAGTTCAGTGGAGCACATAGATCAGGTGATGGGGTTGTGCAACTGCCTAGTTGGTGTAACCAGAATTTCATCTGGATACCAACGGATATGAAATGAACATTAAGCAAGATTATTGGAGAAGGAAGTTTAGATCAAGAGATATTTGTAAGGCAAATAAACATGTTTCTAAAATTACTGTTTTCGCTGTGGTTCAGACTGTACCACTTGGATTTCAGGTTGATATTTACCTGAAGTTACTCTGCATCTTGCAATCATGCAATCTGGATGATATGATTGCACGATATTTTTCTCTGCCGTCCCGGACTCAAATTCAAATTAAAAAAACATCTCTGAATTGACTGGGGATACAAAGGACAAAATAAAATTCCAGAGTTCATCAGAGAAGCAGCAAAGGAACATTACATGAGAAACTCAATACTCAATTTTCAATTACTAGTGTAAGCTCTCATGTTTATGTCAGTGACAAGATTCAGAACCTTCCAAACGAAATTTAACACACCAGATATTTTATCTGCACAATTCGTTTGGAAGGAGAACATCTAATATCTTCGTCATGACTCATGAAGTCTGAAAACCTCAATCACACACCAACACTTGCGGTCCAGCTAACCCTGTTCTGTAGCTGCCTGCCTCCTGTCCAGCAAGAAGAAAGATTCTCATTTTCTCACGAGATTTGCCAATGCACAGTTCAACGATTCTCGCAATCTCTCAACTCCCTTTTCTAAAGCGAAATAGTACTATCAAGCATCAACATAGGCTGATGTGATTAGGCCAGAAACGGATTACAAAATTGGCTACTCCAAACATGCTGCTAACTGATTTATGGACGGGTTTGTTGCTCCAGCAGACAAAGAAATCTTTTGCTTAGCCACTAATAAAGAGAGTTTAGAGAGTAGGGTAGAGATTGCAAGCAACATTGGTGAATGATGTGATTTGGTGAGGCTATGAGGAATATGTGATGGCAGACATGGGGGTTAGTCGCCGGAAGTGTTGCGTGTCGACACGTACTCAGCATGTCAAGAAGATTGGGTAGGATTGCAATCTGCGAGCAAATCACAGATCCTGCTCAATCTTCACCGGGTTTATTAGTTTTTGTGGCTAAATCCTGCCCAATATGAATATGCGAGCAAATAGGGGGATAAAATCACAAATCCCCCTCAATCTGCAGCGAACAAATCACAAAATATTCTTAAATCTGCCGAGCAAATCCTTAACTTTACCTACCTAAAGCATTGGTAGTGTTGTTATTATCCATCAATCTAACGATCGTGACCCTTCATCCAGCAAACCCGATGGCTAGATCTCTACTCCTCAGCTCCTCCCCCTCACCTTCCATCTTTACCCCACCTCCGCGAGTGAGTCGGAGTTAATGAGAAGGAAGGAAGCCATGCCAGACACGAAGAGGGAAAGAGGACTTATTTGTTGATGAATCGGACTCCAATCACCTAAAAAACTAGTATTACAAAAGAAAAAATAAGAGATTGATCGTTTGATTTCTTGGGTTGAGGTAATTTGGATACAATAGAAAGGGGCGCGACGCATAGCCTAAGGTGCAGCGACGTGCGGTAGCAAGAGAGCTCTCAATTGGCACAGGCTGCTTTGCGAGGAGGCAGCAGAGTCGATCCGCTGGCTGGTGAGCGACGTAGCTTCGATCGATCGATGTCTCAACATGGTGTGCAAAGCGTGGAGGGCAAGCCAATGTGTTGATCACATGGGCTAGTTCTATGTTGTCTAAAGTGGCTATGTAATGTGACTTTCAGAAATTGTTCATGGAGAAGTTATCAATGAGTCCAACTAAGAGTTAAAATTATTTTTACAGATAATTGGCTGGTCACGCTGCAATTTATAAAATTTATATGATATTTTTAACTCATTTCCGGTGCAACTTGATCATCCACTCTACTTTTATGGTGCAAATGGATTTTATTGATGTTGCATCTTTACACTGATAAGCTACCTCATGTGATTATCATATTGGTGTAAAAAACTGAGATACTAGGTGGTTTAATTTGTTTACCTTCACTTAACGCACGTGTATTCTTGCTTTCAAAACAAAATGCTCAATATGCAAATCCAAAAGGCAAATCGCAAAAAAAAAAAATACAAACCCTCCTCAATCTGCAGTAAAATAATAATTTGTAAAATCACAAACTCTCCTCAAACTGCAGCAGTGTAGACTGAGCAAATTTTTGAAAAAGAGGTACAAGTCCAGCTCACTATGCGGCGAGCAAATCACAAAAAAGGCTCAACACAAAAAAAAAAAGAAGCAAACTTAGAGCAAAAAGAAAAAAAAAACACAAATCCCCCTCAATCTGCAGCGAGCAAATCACAAAATATTCTTAAATCTGTGGCGAGCAAATCACCAAAAAATGGTCGATCTGGAAAATCCAAAAGGCAAATCGCAAAAAAGATTAATATGCAAATCAAAATCACACTGCAAATCCAAAAGGCAAATCACAAAAAATGATCATTCTGCAAATCCAAAAACAATAATTTGTAAAATCACAAACCCTCCACAATCTGCGGAAAAAAAATGCAAATCGAAAAAAATAATAAACAATAATTTGCAAAATCACACTGACAATCCAAAAGGCAAATCACAAAAAATGATCAATCTTCAAATCCAAAAACAATAATTTGTAAAATCACAAACCCTTCTCATCTGCAGCAAAAAATGCAAACGAAAAATCAATTCGTGTCTGAGCCCAGGTTCGAACTGGGGACCTTTAGTGTGTGAGACTAACGTGATGACCAACTACACCACCCAAACTATATGAACGAATGTAAAATATTAAGATAATTGTCTTCAAACAAGAGAAAGCGTTTACATTTTTGTTATTATGTAAGTAACAAATCTATACGAATTTTGGTTTGCTCAAAATCTATAAAGTTCCAGAGTTTTTACTAGCCGTGACACGTCCCAATCCCAACACGAGAAAATCGTTTTCAATGGAAAACGAAGTCAATTTTGTTTCCCCCATTATTTCATCGGAGCACTTAACCACGTAAACAATTTCGCTCATTTTACACCATAGACTATTTAAAACGATTTATCTTAATATCTTACAATATTTCTCTCCTTTTTTTTCTATTTATATAAGTCATATTTTGCACTGAAATTTGGTAAGATTGATAAATACATTATAACTTACATCTTATATTTTTTACAATCTTTTATCGTTGTTTATATAGGTTAGAAGCATTACAATGATTTAAACACCGGTTTAAATTTCAAATTAATAATCATGAAAAATTTTAAAAATATTTTAAACTTTTGGTAATGGTGTTATCTTTAACTCTAAAATTTTTTAGCTTAAAATAAGACCTGTACAAGAAAACCACAAAAGATAAATGCTATTAAACAGAAGAATATATCATGTGCATGCAAATAGAAGAATATATCATATGCACACAAATTTCACGTGCACAGTAGGCAGCATGTTGAAAAGATTGGGCAGGATTGTGATCGGTGAGCAAGTCACAAATCATGCTCAATATGAATATGAAAGCAAGTAAGAAAAATAAAATCAGAAATCCTGCTCAATCTGCGGCGAGCAAATCACAAAAATGCTCAGCACAAAAAAAGCAGACTAAGAGAAAATTAAAAAACAAAACAGCCTGCAGCGATCAAATCACAAAAATGTTCAACACAAAGAAAATGCAAACGGAGAGCAATTTTTTTTTAAAAAAAAATCCACAAATCCTTCTCAATCTGCAGCGAGCAAACTGCCGAAAAAATTCTCAAATCTGCTGCGAGCAAAATCATCAAAAAAATACAAAAAGGGAATTAACATCCAACAAAATTAGCAAGCCACCAAAAGAAAATTAACATCCAACAAAATTAAATTAAATTTGTCTGAGCCCAGGTTCGAACTGGGGACCTTTAGTGTGTGAGACTAACGTGATAACCAACTACACCACCCAGACATTGTCACCCAGACATTGTGATTATCGTAAAAATAGTGAACTAATTGTATAAAGGAAAAAGAATAATCTACCAACTATAATGAACAGAGATAATACTGGAGCTCATATACATTTTTTGTTCTGTAAGTAACAAATCTATACAAATTTTTATTGGCTCAAAATCCAAACAAATTTTCAGACTTTGAGTACTCGTGACACGTCCCAGTCCATCCAAAGTCCAAACACGAGAAAATCGTTTTCGATGGTCAGTCCTGTCCAGTGCCCAAAAGTACAGAACCAGCTGACTCGCCCATAGAGGCCAACAACGCCCACTAACCAAATCAGAAAAGGTATAAGGTTGTGTTTGAATCAGGAACATTTAGTCCCTGTCATATTAAGATGCTTAGATGCTAATTAAAAGTATTAAATATAGATTAATAATAAAATTAATTGTATAAATGAGAGTTAATTCGCGAGATAAATTTTTAAAACCTAATTAATTCATAATTAACATCACATAGGCTAATCATGAATTAATTAGACTTAATAGATTCGTTTCGCGAATTAGTTTAGGGTTATGAAATGGGTTTTATCTATAGTGTATGTTTAATACTTCTAATTAGTGTACAAACATTCGATGTGATAGGTGCTAAAATATTTTAGCCCCATCCAAACAGCCACTAAGTTCACTTTGACTTCGAATCTAATTCGTACCCCTAAAACATAATATCAGATATCTCGACCCCCGAACAATTGAAACCGGTGCAATATAACTGCCTTGGTGATTTTAGAGGACAGTTTTCTAACATAGCGCTTACGTGACGGTGTTAACTTGATTTTCGTCCCACGTGACATTGACATAACACTTATGTGACATTTAGAATTAAAAAATATATATGACCCATCATCATTAAAGAAATTGTGGAGCCCACATGTCATACCGTCTCTCTCCTTCTCTTCTTCCTCCTCCCCTCCCTCTCCCTTCTCTCTCTTTCTCTTTCTCTTTCTCTCCTCCTCTTCCCCTTCGGCATCTACGGAGAATGGAGTTGGAGCAGCGGTGGCGGTCGGGAGGGCGAGAGCCGGAGCGCCACCGTCGCCTCCCGTGCCGATGGCGACTGCACTGTCTTCTGCAGCTGCTCCACCATCTCCGTGAACGCCGGGTCCTTGACGATCTGCTCCGCCATCTCCTTTATGCTCGGGTCCTGCTACAAACAAACAAATTACCATGCAGATTATTCATATATAATTGTTCTCATCAATGGACTAACTAATTATTACTAGTAATTACATGAACTGTACAATTAATTAATCCAGCTTCCATCTCAGCTAATGAGCTCCCATTTTTTGTCTGGTAGAATAGGTTCTCAAATATGGAATCCTGGATAGTTAATAATGGTGAACAAGTTAGATTTTGGGAGGATAAATGGATAGATAACACTTCCTATAAAGATAGATACCCATCTTTGTATTCTATAGTTCGTAGGAAAATTTTTTTGATTGCAAATGTTATGAGTTATGTTCCGCTCAACTTTTAAGAGAGCATTAGTAGGCCAGAATCTGATCAATTAGCATAATCTGTGTACTTCAATTGTTCATATTCATTTGATAGAAGAAAATGATATTTTTTAATGGGACCTTCATCAAAATGGTCAACTCTCGGTTCGATCTAGAAACTCAAGATGCCTCTTAAAATTAAGATCTTTATGTGGTACCTGCTTAAAGGAGTAGTGTTAACAAATGATAATTTGGCAAGGAGGAATTAGAATGGTAGTATGAGATGTTGTTTTTTATGAAAAATGAGAATTTATCATTTATTCTTGGATTGTTAATTTCCCAGATTTCTTTGGAGAGCAATACATATTGCTTTGGGGTTATACCATCCACATAGTATATCTCATATTTTTTGGGAGTTGGCTTGTGGATATTGCTAAAAAAACTAAGAAACTTATCCTTGTAAGTGCATCTGCAATATATTGGGCTCTATGACTTAGTAGAAATGATATGATTTTTGATAAAACACCATCAAAATCTTATATTCAGGTGCTTTTCAGGGCAACGTACTGCCTTCGGTGTTAGGCTAACTACAAAGGTGTGATGAAGATATCAAGCTAATAAATGATGTATACCGTAAATTTGAGTCAACGGTCATGTAAATTTTCACCAACTTCAGATGGAGGTTCACGAATAGGATTCAATAATTGTGGGTCTTTTATCCCGTGTTGGTGCTTATTAGTTTCTGTTTGCTTTATAATTGGTGTGTTTTGGTAGTCTTATTACTTTGTGAACGTTTTTGAACGATTTGGTGTAATAATTGGTTGTACCTCGTTGAGTAAAGGTCGGAAGTACATTCCATTTTTAAAAAATCTCAGCTAATGAGCAGCACCAACATAAGGTTGGTTACATAGTGAGTTGCTTAACTAATTCAGTCTTGAACAGATAACTGCTAATTAATTATTTATCTGGTAACTTAATTAGCAAATGGACGAGTGGTTCAGGAGGAGATTATATCCAAAATATAGTTGACGAAATTGCGCTCAAACGAGTAGGCAATTAGTAATATAAGTCGGCAGCGTGGTATGCTTACATTGAGCAAGTTCATCATGGTTGAGAAGTCGAAGGGGTTGGCCGGCGGCACAGCCCTGTGCGGCGGCGGATCTGCAGCTTGAGGTGGCTGTTCCTCCGCAGCCGACGAGGGCTCATCCGACTTGATGCTCGCCTTCTCTTCTGCACACACACAATTACTCATATCGTCTCGTCAGAAACCAAAAGAATTGAGCCGAAGCAAATCAAACAAGAAAGAAAGAAAGAAAGAATGGAAGAAATAAACAGCAAATCAGTTCTTTGACCTTAGAAGCCATGTCGTGTGGAGGAGGGCAGTGTGGGGTGTTCTTGGCTCAGGCAGCGGCGTTGTTAGCCTCCTCTTCCTCCTCCATCGCGCCAGCACCACCTCCAAGCTCCATCCGTCGCACTAGCTTCTCGTTGTCCGCCTCGTTGTCCAAGGTTGTCGCTGTGGGGGGCCAGGGGAGAGGGGGAGGAGAAGGGAGAGGGAGGCGGCGCCCCCGAGCTCGTGGGCGCGCCGGCGCGGGGCAGATCGAGGGAGAATGAGAGAGAGAAGGGCCCCTTCTGTTCCGCCGCCGCCACCACCGCTCCAGCTCCCGCCCTCCCACCCGTCGCCGCCACTCCGGCCCTTACGTTCCGACCCTCGCTCGCGTGCCGCCACCACCACTCCGGCCCTTGTGTGCCCGCCGCCACCGCTGCTCCAGCTCCCACTCCCTGGAGACACCGAAGGAGAAGAGAAGGGGGAGAGAAAGAGAAAGAGAAAGAGAGACTGGAGAGAGGGGGAGGAGGAAGAGGAGAGAGAGGAGGATGACATGTGGGATCCACATGTAAGTGGTCTCACAATTTTTTAATGATAAATAGGCCTCACATATTTTTTAATTCTAATACTCCCTTCATTCATTTTTGATCATCATATTTGGTTTGTGCAACAATACCAAGATAAACATTAATTAGCACTATCAACCTTTTATATCCTAGCATGTTTCATGGACTCCCCAATTAGTTATGATTGCATTAAATGCATGATCAAAATTTCTGCCAATGGAGCTGCAAGGCATGCATGCAACACAGCGTACGAAGCATTTCTACCACAATCCCACCAAATATGACGATCAAATATGAATTTTTGTTTTTTGAAAATATGATGATCAAAAGTGAATAGAGGGAGTACTATGTAAGCGTCACGTTAACACCACGTAGGATGGAGACAAGTCAACACTGTTACGTAAGCGCTAAGTCAGTAAAACCATCCCCAAAATTACCGAGAGAGTCAAATTGCAACGGTTTCAACGGTTCGGTGGTCGAGATATTCGGTATTATGGTTTAGGGATATGAATCAGATTCGATCACTTTGTTAAAGGAGTTAAGGTGAACTTATTCTATCAGAAAAATACACTAGTCCGCATCACAAATGGACTATCCAATTATTACACTTATTAGGACTGCTCAGAAATAATCCCAGCACGACATTTCTGCGTCAGCTTTTCACCTTTGGTACTCTTGTCTATGTAGACAGATAAACTTCCCTCTGATCTTTATGAACTGTTTTGTATGCCATTCAATGAGGTTCAACTTAACCTAAGTACTCCACTTCCTAAACTAATTTATATATGCACACATATAAATTCAAACATCTACTACTTGGTAACATTTGACTAATAATTATGAGGAAATATCAAGGGAAAACCATCAAATAAGTGAAAACATATGAAAAACATACCTAAAAGTTCTCTAAATTAATAAAAAAAATTACTAGAGATAAGTATAGGTATGAAATACTTTCATGTCAAATCTCAAGTCCAAACTCAACTTCATTTGATAGTTACTCCCAAATAAAGTTGAGTTTGAATTTAAGATTTAGTACAAATGTATTTCATGCATATACTTATCTCTAGTAATTTTTCATGAATTTATAAAACTTTAAAATATGGTTTTCACGGGTTTTCACTTATTTAATGATTTTCACATATATGTCCCCAATAATACCCTAACAAAATATAAGTTCACAGTTATAAAAGTGGTACAGTTTGATTCATATTTGAAACTAGTTTCACATGATGTTAATTTCGTAATTGTTGATAAATGTCTCATGGAAAAGGAATATGGGCCCAGTGAAAAAAAGTAATATTGCAAAAATTGGAGCATGGCTGATGTGATACTTTAGGAGATGCACATTTGGAGTGGGCCAAGTCATTGGATTAGCAAAAGGGAAAGAGGGAAAAGGCATTCTTTCTATGAATATGATACAAGCAGGCAAGTGCTCCAACAGTTGCTTTTCTTCTCACTTGTACAATCCTACTTACATCAGAACCCCCTGATGGTTCCTTCTCTTTTGTTACTTTTTTCTCTTTTCTTGTTTCATTTTGTGTTGGATTTCACCATCATAGGGGTGGCAATGACAGGATTCCGCGCCGACACTCACGTCCTAGTGGCTGCCTGGCAGCTCCAAGAACCCTAGTGATGTAGAGGAGACTTTTATCAAGAGGAAATTCTTGGAGCCCACAGGCATGCAGCTCTGAATTTATCATCTTGGGGGATCCATGAGTGTCATCTCAATTGGGGTTCATGGAGATTTTGCATTCATGAGAACAAATAGCTTTGAGTTGATTTTGTTATTTTGCATTCATGAGAACAAATAGCTTTGAGTCCATGTCATTAGTCAAAGTGATGGTGCGACTCGTGCAATCAATAACTTCTTCGTGCCTTGTTAACCAATCCATCCCAAGAATGACATCTAGGTCTTTGGATTTAAGAAGGATGAGATTGGCTAGATCTTTGGACTTCTATTACCACAGAGGGACAGTAGCTGACCGAGGTTGAACTATTCCTTGGGGTGTAAACCCGCATCGGTGTCCTAAGTTCTTCCTTCCTTAGCCCGTATACCTCCAACAAATCTCTTGGAAATGAAAGAATATGTTGCACCAGAATCAAAAAGTACTGTTGCGGGGATTGAGTTGACAGGAAACATAACCAGTATGACTTTGGGTGCTGCCTGCGCCTCTTCTACGGATGCGTGGTTGACACGAGCATGGACCAACCTAGGCCCGGTGCGCTTCGGCTTCGGGCACTTGTCAGCGAAGTGCCCGGGCTAACCGCAGTTGTAGCAGGCTCCTAGGTTTCCTCCATATTCCCTCTTGGGTTGAGCTGGCTGAGCTGGTGCCATTGGTGGGCGTGGAGCCGAGTTGCGGTTGTGTTGTTCACTGCTGTTGTTGTGGATGCCACTACTACTGGTGTTGAAGTTTCCAGGGTGGTATGGGCAGTGCTGATGAACAATCAAGGTGGAAGGTCCGCACTACTGCCCGGACATGAAGCGAGGCTTCTGGTGGTTCCCCTGGTATGCCCTGAACTGCGCTGTCTTCCTCTTGCATTCCATCTTGTTGTGTTGATCTTCCTGGCGGATCACCTTGTCAACCAACTTCTCAAAGTCAGCATAATCTCCCGAGATCAACTGGTTGGTCAAGTCATCATCAAGGCCACACATAAACTTCTCCTCCCTCTCAGTATCTGTGCGCACATCCTCCGGGGCGTAGCGCGCGAGGCGGTTGAACTCATGCATGTATTCTGTCACTGTCCTGCAGCATTGGTGGAGTGCCCGAAACTCCCTCTTTTTCTGGGCTACTATCCCATCAAGGACCTGTGCCTTCCTGAAGCTGTGGTAGAACTCTGCCCAGGTGACATCTGTTCCGGCTAGACGGGTGACCAAGTAATTATCCCACCAAGCAGAAGCGGGACCCTGGAGCTAGTGTGTGGCGAAGGCGACTTTTTCCTGGTTGTTACACTATAGTAGGTTGAGCTTCTTTTCAATGGCATGAAGACAGTCATTTCACTCCATGGGGTTGGTGGTGCTTGAGAAAGTTAACGGCCGAACGCGAAGAAATTCCGGCAACTTGGATTAGGGTGGGGGTGGAGGAGCGAACTATTGGTTCTGCTGGTGTTGCGCCTGCTGCTGCATGTGCTGCATCATATGTTGTTGCATCTGCTGGTGCTGTTGTTGCATCTGTTGCATCATCGTAGTCATCATTTGTGTCTGGCTAGCCAACACTTGATCAATGGTGGGGTTTTCAGGTGGTGGTGGTGGTGGAGGACCGTTGCCAGAAGCACCATTGATATGAGCATCACCAATCTGTTACTCACTGCTGCTGCCATCTCCTCCTACCGGGTTGCCTGTCCTGGTGTTGACCATCGGGAGGGAAAGAACATGCAGGACGAGATGGGAAAGAAGAAAAACAGACTGCTCAGAAACTAAGCTTTATTACATTTTAAATAAATTGTAATTGTTCTAATCTAGCTTAAAAACACTTTAAAAGACAACAAGCAAATCCTTATTAAGACAGTCATACCATTGGCACATGATATAGACTGCCAACTATCCCACAAGTAACAGACCTAACACACGAAAACTAACAAGGAAACAAACTAAACAAAGCGATAAACAAACCTAATGCTCGGAGCGGCTCCTGTGGTCGGTGGAGTCGAAGTCGCTCTCCTGCTCGTCTCCTGGCTCTTCTGAACGACTCCTGGAGTCTGCCATGAACATGTCGTTGTTGGCTGGCTCTGAGCTGGAACCACTGTCGTGCTACCACTGGGTGTAGCAAGCAACCAACCACCACTACCGCTGGCTGCGCCTTGGTAAACTGACGCTGGGGCGAAGGTGAGCACTGACGCTGGAGCAGAAGCTGGAGCTGGTGCAACAACTGGTGAAGGTGGAGAAGCTGGTGCTGGAGCTGCTGGATGCGAGGGTGGCTGGAAGAGAGGAAGCGGCTCGGGAGCTGGAGGCAGGTTCCTCAGTGCAAGCTAGATACGCACAGGAGCTGTAGTGGTCTTCCTAGGCATCGTGCGAATCCTGGGTCCACCAGGTGCTGGACGCCCCTGCAGAATGGCGTTCTCCTTCTTGAGTCGGGCGACTTCATCCTGTAGTCCTATCTTCACTAACTTGCGATCATTGAGTGCCTTAGACGTCTTGTGAAGATCAACGTGCATCTTGTCCAGTCCTTTCATCACGGTGCACATGTGCCCAAAGGTAGTGTCGTTATCCCTGACGCTGGACGGAAGGTGCTGACGTCATTGTTTGCAGCGCTACTGGGGTGGTAGCGGTAAGCAGTGTCGCGGAAGACGATGATGTGCTTGTCGCAGATCCTGGTCATCATCAAGTAAGCAGCCTCCTGTCAAGCATGCTCAGCAGTACCTCCCGAAGCAGTAACCACCATGTTGGGAAGACAAGTGCCTAAAATGCCATGAACCTCCAAGCGAACTCTGTGTGGAAACTCACCACTGAGGGGCCAGATCGCGGTGTACTCTGGTGCTTCAGGATAACCCACCACCAACGTCGTGCGGGCTAGCTCAGCCACAAAACCATCCATGTTCTCACCACGGTGCATAGGGGGATGGCCTGCCATCTAGAGAAGAGCAAAGGATGGGAATGAATGCATGCTCAAATCTAGGTTAAATAAATCAATAAAGGACTCAAGTGAATAAGCAAGTAAGAATAGCTTTTATGCATAGAACATTTTCATGAAGCCAAATAAAAGTACTATTGACATTATCTATGCAATAAAGTAATGTGTAAAATAAATATGTAATAATATTAAGCATAAAGATTGCAACCCTTCCACACTAGACATGACTTAGTGCATACCTCCCATTAGAATCCTGACCGACTGTCAAATAAAATTCCAATTGACTCCAATCCATTTGTCCCAAAGTTACTTATACTCTAGACCAACCGAGTTTTTAAATCACCCGTTTGAATAAGAGACCAAGATTTTCCCCATAACCCAAGGAAACAAATCCCCAAATTTTCCCGAAACAAATCCAAATGCAAAAAGAACATATGCATATGAAAGAGTTTCAGAGGGCTCTTAGGGTTCCAGTTGGCTTCTCCTACGGTCAAGGTCAGCTCTGACACCAACTTATCACGCCCAGAAATTCCCGAATAGAATTCCAAGCTGAATGTACATTAAAACCCCTGTCCAGGACCAACTAGAGTACATAAATGACAAAGCTGATATACAGATCCACGTCTTACAAACACATAAAAAGTCTTACATAAATGCAGCGGAAAAGTATAGCGAGCTAAACTAGATAATTTGACACTCGCAGCGTGGCAACTCCACTCCTCGGGCATCTTTGGTGGAAGCGACGAAGCCTACTCCTCTGAGTAACCTCCATCCGAAACGTACTCCAGCTCGGCCGTGGGGGAAGATAGAGCAAGACCAAGTACTACCCACTGTACTCAGCAAGTCATATCGGAATAGGGGATATGATGCAAGGAGGGGTTCATTTGCATAAAGCAGGTATTCAAAGATAGTAGTTGAAAGCAGTAAAAACTGTTGAAATAATTAATCAGAATTAAATAATCAATGCCCAACGCTACACCACGTTGCGACAGATCCAACCATCCACCTGAACTATGCCAGTTTCATTGTCAAATTATTAATAATGAGACTAATCACGGTAAATCTGGTTGATCGCCTATAACCAGGGGTACGACTATTCGAATAGTTTATACTCTGGTTAAAGGTGTATATCTGTACCCACAAGACATAGCCCCACGATACGTTTTCGCATGCCAGTGTACCACCATGATACCCCGGAAAGGGACTATGACAGGACCCTTCGCATAATCCCCTCTAACCAAGCATACCACACCTCAGGTTTCGCCCCCACTCCTCAACAAGTAGCGGGCAACACCCTCTGATGCCTAGATGAATCCGGCAGCTGCATAGGCCATCGTAGGGCCTATCCAAACTCCATCACGCTCACCCTTGCCTGGGTACGTCAGCTAGAGGAAAATTACACTACAAGCCCAACCGTTGCCCACGCTGGCTTGTGGTACACATGGTAATTCTTCCAGGGTTTCCTGTGAACTGGTCCTTAACTAACAGGAGCGCTACTAGCAAAACCAGGTACCCACAGCCCACCATTTAAGCATGTTTTAATTTAATTAGTACCATGGTGGCACCTAATCACAGTTATCATCATAATTTCTACAATAAATAATTAAGCGAGACGTCCCCTTTAGTGTGCTATTTGATCTAAGCATAGCTAAGCATCACCTAAACCAACAACTAATCGTATTATTACCCAATGTATCAGAGGAACAGGACACTCAAAATATAAGGCTAAGGACAATAGGTAAATAAGCCCATAAAGTGACATTATAAAACAATGCAATATTTAAAGAAAAATAAGACATTCACAAAATAGGTACAATATGTTCAAATGGAGATCATGACTTGCCTTACTCCAGTGTTGGTGCAACCTCTACGACAACTTCGTAGTACATAGGAGCGTCGGAACTACCAGTTTCTACGTGACATACAAGGCACACAAGCAAAACATGCTATAAGGATACCGAAACAGTAAACAAAGTTATTTTTAATGGATTCTCTGTATTTTTTAATTTACTGAGACTTGAATGGGCTCAAACGGAGCTCGAATGAATTAGTTATGAATTTTAGAAGATTCACTGTGTTTTTACTACTAACAGAAAAGTCCTTAATGATTTAATGCGCATTAAATCCAAGGGCTGATGTCACCAAGGGAGGGGTTCAGCGCCGGCAAGCGAGACCCACCCATTAGCGAGACAAGGACGCCGGTCCACGGTGGACTAGATCCAAGGGACCGCGGTGCGGGCGCACCACGTGGCGCACACGTGGCGCTGATGGGGCGGTGAGGTGGGCGGCTGTTGATGACGAAATTTGGTAAATCATACAACGAATTTGGAGTTAAGACCGAAGCGGATTTGGAAGGAAATCGGTAACAGAAACAGAGTATAAATCGGCTTCGGAACTGCATCGGCTAAGGTGTGCATCGGCTGATATTGAATCGGATAAGGAAGCCGATGTAGCCGATTCCGACAAGGGGATGTTGGAACCATTGTCGGGTTCGTTTAAAGTGCTTCATGAGGATTGCCACGTATGGATTGAGTCCAAAAAAGGCAATTGTATCTATTAATTAGGAATAGTTTGTTAGTTTCCTTTTATCTTTAGGAAAGTGTGTTTAGTGTCCGATAAGGACTTTATGTGTTTCCTTTTATCTTTAGGAAAGTTTGAGTCGTGTCCGATATGGACTAGTATCTACCCATGGGTATAAATATGTACACCCGGGGTCTATGTAAATTATCTCTCGATCAATACAACTTCGGCGCATCGCCATCTTTTACCTTTTTACTTTCGACAAGTTATTGTTTCAAGTTGGGCTGCATCGACTTCGATCTTCGACGAGGAGTAAGGCTTGTTATGGTGGCTTGCGTTATCGGGATTAGTGCTTCCATCGCTTCGACACTCTAATCTTTGTCATGTAAGTCGTCGAGTTATCATATACATTATATAATCTAGATTGACAATGTTTTCTACTTGCATCGGCCGATCTCCATCGAGGGTTTTGTCGATATCGGCTAGATTACTTTGTTGGTTTAGATTATATAATGTATCCACCACCCTGAAAATCAGTCAAAAGCTTGATTGTCTAGATATTATGTTTCTTTTCATACTTAGTGCTGCATCAGTTAAGTTTGATCTACTAAGTCGTGCTTAGAACCATAATCTCTAGCCTGCTTCTTGATTGCCAATAAGGGTTTCATCGGGGTTTCAGCCGATGAGTTATCTGGACGTTGCATCGGCATACAAGGATTATATGTATTCATATTATAGCCGATGTTCATATTTAAGTATGTATCGATTATAGCTCCGATACTACTTTATGTTAGGATATATTCTTGCAACAAATATATCTAACTACCGTCAACCCGATTGGCAGTAAGTCTAATATATTTATATTAGTTTAGATCTTGATATAAGGGGCAGATATAGCATATTAAACAAAACATAAAACTATGTAAAACGACTATACTAGGTAAGATCGGCTGAAACTCTGATACTATCCTTATTAACAACTATAAAGCAGGCTAGAGATTATGATTCTAAGCACAACTTAGTAGATCAAACTTAACTGATGCAGCACTAAGTATAAAAAAAGCATAAAATCTAGACAATCAAGCCGATGGTTGCCTTTTCAGGATGGTAGATATATTATATAATCCAAGCCAACAAGTCAATCTAGCTATTATCGACGAAACCCTATATAGAAGTTAGCCGATGCCAGTAGAAAATATTATCAATCTAGATTACATAACATATATGATAACTCGGTGATTCATAAAATAGAATTAGAGTGTCATAAAGATGTAAGCATTAATTCTGATAATGCAAACCGCCATAACAAGCTTTACCTCTTCACCGAAGATCGAAATCGATGCAGCTTGACTCGAAAGTAAGAACTCATCGAAACAAAGTAACGATAAAGGTGGCGATGCGCCGAGATTGAATTGAACAGATGTTAATTATTTTGGGTTTATATTTATACCCGAATATACAAACTTGTCCATAACGGACACGACTCATACTTTCTATTGCAACTCTAATAGTCAAACAAGTCCCTTGGGCGGACTCTTACCGAAAATATCTATAAGGAAACTACATAAAATCCTAATTAATAGATACAATTAGCTATCTTGGACTCTATCCTTTTTTGGCAATATCATCGAAGCCCTTCTTCTGAATCCGATATTGATCCCGCAACCAGTTTAACGAATATTGGCTGTATCGACTAACCATATCAAACTCGGCATCGGCCGATACAGACTTCCAGCCGATGCGTACTCCATTCCCGAGAATTCCGCACATCTTCAAATCCACTTCGGATTGGATCCCGTTTCCGATTCTCATGCTTACCAAATTCCATCATCAACAGAGAGGGAGGGGAAAAAGGCTATCGACATTGCCGGCCGGAGGTGGGGAAAGAAAGAGAACTCACTGGCGTGCATGAGGAAGGCAACGGTAGCGGGTTCCGGCCTATGGGAGGAGGCGGATGAGATGGCCCTCGGCCTTGCGAGGCCAACAGCGGCGACGGCACGGCGCGGTGACGGTGCTAGCGGCAGCTAGTGGCAGCCGGAGGCGGCAGGAGGCTGTGGCGCACAGGAGAAGCGGCGCGAGGGCAGTATGGGGCACGGGAGAGGACGGTGAAAATGGGAAAAGGGAGATGAGGCTGCGGGGTAGCTTTATAGGGGCTCGGGAGGGGCGGACGTGGTCGGGAGGTCGCCAGATTCCTCGCCGACGTGGGAGGTAGAGAGAGAGGGAGGTGGGATTCAAAAAATGAATCCCGACCTCCATACGGCGCGGGTGCGTGCGGGAAGGGCGGAGGAGTGGGTGGCGGTTGCGGCGACGTGGCCGCGTGCCGGGATGGGCACGGGAGAAGCAGCGTGGCGGTTTGGGGCCAGTGGCCGGAGGTTGGGGAGGACCCGATAGATGGGCCCCACCTGTCGGTGACCCGGGGAGAATAGGGGAGGGGTTTCAGGCTTAGGGGCGAGGGAGGATGGCTGCGGGCCATGACCATGGGCCGGCCCGTGGGGAGAGGAAGCGCGCGCGAGCGTGCAGGAGAGGAGAGGCGGGCTGGGCGGCGGTCCAAGAAGAAGAAAAAAGAGAGAAAAGAAAAGAAAAACTCCCTGGGATTTATTTATTGTGGGAAAAGGTTTTTAATTGGTTAAAAATTATCTCGGGGCTCTGAAAATTCCACTAAAAATCCTGTTAATGTATTTTGACATGGGAAGCTCAAGAAAAATTCCACCATGTCATTTCCACTTATTAATTACATTTCTTAATTAGGGTTTTCATCTAGGTTAATTTACACAATTTCTTCAGGCAATTTATTAAATGAATTTTAGACCAGAGAAAAGGGAAACCTCAGTGTGTGACAGTATGGGTGGTCCGACCCAAAATTTTTTTTTCTAAACACTGTAAATCTAACGATACTAATATATGCGATACAACTATAGATAATAGAATAGACCAAAAGTGTACCAGAATATATTAATAAAACTTCTTAAAACATATAAAATTTTAATGTAAAGAAGCTTATATGCGTATAAAAGTTTAAAGGATATTACCATACTACTTCTACTTCTTCTCGGGTCTACGCCTTTTAATTGCCATGAAAGTGTTCATTATATCTTTTTCATCCACTTTAAAGAAAACATCCCGCTCAATGAATGTGAATAGACAATCATCCAAAAGAGCATTACCCATCTTATTTCTCAACTTATGTTTGATGAATTCATAGCAGAAAATGCTCTTTCAACACTTACCGTCGCAACCGGTAGAATCAATACCAATTTAAGAAACAATTAGACCAAATCATAATTTAAGAAATAATGAAATTCATAGCAGAATATGCCTCTTTGTTTGACGAAGCTTAACTGAGAGATCAACAAGATTGTTTAGGCTTTTGAAACCATCGTCTTTTCTCATGTCATCAATATAATTCTCAAGTTGCATATCAGCTCTTAATAATTTAGAACTTGATATATCATTAGGGTACAAATCGGCAAGTTTACGTGCATCAAAAGAAAAATAATGAGTCAAGACTGAACAGGATTCAAGAATGCCATATAATAAACAAATTGGCAATTGTACATCAATTTGATCTTGTAGAGACGTAATTCCTCACTACTCCAGTTCTCAATTCTAATTCCTCACTACTCCAGTTCTCAATTCTATCGTCAATTGCAACAGTAGGATTCAAATATAAATTGTACCTCTCTTGAGCTGCATTATGCACACTTCCTACTCCACCAACATGTTTATTAAGTGCATCATCTATATTCCAATTTCTCCAACCATCATTAGTAAATGCATCAGTTCTACTATCTTTGCTTTGTTCTCTTTTAAACAAGTAGCATACAAAGCAAAATGCAGATTCATTCTTGATACTATATTAAAGACAATGATATTTATGAATATTGAACTCTATTTCCAATTTTTCTTTTCTTAAAATCATGCGGAAAAGGTATAAATGGACCTTTAAGAATATAGCTCTCCAAACTGCATCTTGATCATTTGCAGGATAACTTATTATGGGTAGTCTTTCCCCTGGATCATGTGGAAGGCAGTCAATGTCATGAACCGGCGGAGGCGGTGGCGACGACGACGGTGAGACATCTTCCTCAATGTTTTGCTCTTGAGTGTGCTCCTCTACCACAACCAGGGAAGAAGGCAGTTTAGAAGCATTCTTCTTTGCTGCATGTCTTCAAAAAACAGATGCAATATCTCCATCTTTCTTCATGTTTCAACAATCAACAATCTACTACCATTTAATATCACAAAGCAAATTATATAAGAGTTAAAATTTAAAAACTGAAAATTGAAAAAGGTAGAAGACCTAAAATTGAGCGGCGGCTGAGTCACGGATGCGGGGACGCGAAGGGCAGCAGCAGCCAGCGCCGGTGGGCAGCGGCAACGATCGGTGATCATCAGATCGTGGGGGTGGGACGGTCAACGGCCAGGGCCCAGGCAGCAGCGACGAGCTCCGCCAGTGGTCTCGGCAGCATGCAACGTTTGCGGCGCTCGGCGCTGGCGCTGGCGCGTGGCGCGGAGTTGCGCTGTTGCAGAGAGAAGGCGGCGGTTGGCGCGCGCTCACGGATGCGGAGTTAGTCGCGGTTTCGGCGACGTAGAGGAGTAGCGCTAGCGCCGTTGCGCGGATGCGGAGCCGGAGGTCACGCGCACGCATCTTTATTGGTGAGGTGGGGTGCCGCGGCGCAATACAAGGAGTCGGTGAGTCGCGAGGAATCCAGCACCGCCGTATTTTGTTTTTTTATATGTACCAGGGTCCATCGCCCTTTTTTTGAATGGTTCGGGATCTACCCGGACCACCCATTAGATCCGCCATTGCGCCACAAGCAAGGGATCTCTCTCTACCCTTCTAGCCGTCCATCCATGTGTAACCTGTACTGGACGACGACGCGCTCAGCTGGATGGATGCATCAGTGTTTTGCTTTGCCTTCCTGCTCCAGGTGATTCTTTGTTGCTTGCACTGGCCGGCTCTGTCTGTGCCGTCGTTACTAAAAAAATGGTTTTTCCTTGTGGCTAAAATGAGACTTTGCTGGCGGTTAGGCTAGCCGCTGTGACCAAAAGCCAGAGAAAATCAAATTTCTTCATTAGCGGGACTTGAACCACCAGCGACAATAGATTTTCGTTGGTTGCTGTGTTACGGGAGCCACCAGTGAAAATCAGTTTTCGCTGACGGTGTGTTAAGTGGGCTGCCGGCAATAATCCATTTTTGCTGACGTTTGTGTTAAGACAGCTGTTTGCGAAGCTCATTTTTGGTTTAGAAAATATTGAAAACAAAGGACATGCATCCGCTCTGACCGCCAGCAAAGAAGTTCAAAGAAAATTTGAAAATATCTGGATGCAGCAGTCCTGCATTCCAAATCCACATTACAAAGTAAATCCCAAGAACATTTCACAATACAAATCCACGGATCAATGAGCAGAAATTTCACAATATAAACATGTCACAAAGCAAATCCATGCATCTCCACTGCCAGCCATTGAAGACGTTGCCGCCCGCTGAGCTCGCTGCAGGTGTCGCTGCCCACTGAAGTCCACATCCCGATCCGTGCACCTGCCAAACCTGGGAGAGGGGAGGGGGTTGGAGGAGCCCGGCGGCGGCGGATTCGTGTCCCCCGTGGTCTAGCGGCAGCGGATCCGTCCTCCCCGTGGCCCGCCAGTGACGGATCCGTCCTCCCCGCGGCCTGGCGGAGCTATTCTCCTCGCCGTCGCCTTCCCGAGCAGCTATTGACGCCTTCGCGAGCCCCCTCCTCCGTCGCTGAGCCATCGCCTGCGCGAGCCGCCGCTGCTAGACTCACTGCCAGTGGGGAGGGAGGAGAGGGGTGTGGAGGAGGAGAAGACGAGGACGAGGAGAGGAGGAGGAGTGGGTGGCAGTGTATCTGGAGGAGTGTCGCCTTTTTTTAGTGCGGTAATATTTTTCGCTGGCGGTACTCTTTAGTAGCCCCCAGTGAAAATAGAATTTTCGCTGGCGAACGTTTAAGTGAGCCGCCAATGAAAATGTGTACATTTTCGCTAGCGGCCCTCTTAACCCGACCCCTAACAAAGATCTATTTTTGCTGACGGTCCGTAGACCCCCATCCCTCGGAGTATTTTCGCTGTTGGTGATCGTGTATGATCACCAAAGAAAAAATAGGTTGATACCATGAAAAATCGATTTTATAGTAGCGCGTTAACGTTTCTTTGTCTTGCACCGTGCCGCCCCCCCCCCCCCCCCCCCCCCCCCCCCCCCCCCTATATCTGGTGGCACTGAATTGTGAGAACTGATCGAAGTGATGCAGGGATGGATGGATGGATGGCTAGGTAAGCAGCGTGATGACTGGGAGGAAGACGACGCCGCCGCCGCCGCCTCAAGCTGTTGGTTCTAGCTTGGGTGTTTTTGGATGGTTCTGCAGGCTGCCGCAGCGAGGTGCAGGAGGCGCTCCGGCCGCGCGGCGTGAGCGTGGCAAGCGCCGGGCGCGTGGTGGTGGGTTGGCGTGCGAGCAGGGCAGGGAGTTGGGTCCGGGTTTCCGCGCGGCAACTGGCTGTGGCTGGCTACAGCCTACAGGAGTGGCTGCTTCTGGCCGATGGGCAGCCTGGAAAAGCGCACGCGCAGCACGGCGCACTGCGTGCGTCTCCCTGCATGCTCCACCATATATGGCGGTTCCGTTCCGGAGCTGTTTTGGCTTCGTCGTTCGTATGCTCTTTCACGACAAAAAAAAAGCAATTAACGTACATTAATGAAATATAAACTATTATAATCTTAAAAAATAAATTTACTTAATTTTTAAAATAACTTTTTATAAAAGTTTTTGAAAAAGTATTGTTCAGCAGTTTGAGATTTGAGCTTGGGAAACAGAGACTATAGCTACGAATAAAGATGAACTCATGTATGATTCTTTACTGACCTGTGTTGGTGTTTTGTTCTTGATTTTGATTCATGTCGAAACAAAAATTCGGTAATATGAAAAGGGGTAACGCACGAGCCCTAAAAGTGTATGAATGTAGAGAGAAGGATTTATACAGGTTCAGACTCTCTCAATGAGAGGTAATACCCTACTCCTATTTAGGGATTGTATCCACCGGGTATTGTATTGATCTAACGATCTAGTTGTGTCATCATGTCCCCTATAGGGTCTCCTACCCACCTTATATAGGATGGGAGGCAGGATTATAAGATATAAATCTTAACCAATACGGTATCGGTTTCCTAATACTACTTTACAATATTTTACAAAATTATCAAACCAAGACTTTAGACCGTTCCGTAATACGTAAGGATACGTAATACCCAAGTCATGATCCGTTACATATTATATAGATATAAGCAATCCCCTATAACTAATCGGATAACCATGTAATATGGGTATGGGGTACCCATAATCTCCACACTTCACCTCCTGCTCATCACCTTTGAGATGGACGAATTTTGGGAGGAAATTTGATATGTTTCCTCTCTTTCTCCATCGGATGCTTCTCTGTGTTAATCTGGTAGTGGCTAGATCTGTAAGGGTGGGTGGGTGGTTGGTGTGAGGTGACCATCGTTTTTGTTTGGTGAAATTGGGCTGCAGTTCATACATGTTAACTGGATCAAAGTTTTGGCCTTTTTGTTCTGTTTTCTTTGAACTCTGGGCTTTTTTTATTTTTGTTATAGCTTTGGGCTTTAGTTCGAATTAATATGGCAAGTTTGGGCTTGAATTTCATGTCTTGCGGATGGCCCATTTTTATGCAGCAGAAGTTTGATTTGTATGTAGCTTTAGTGTATTAATCCTGTCCATTCATCTGTTTTGATCCTATGGCTGAAAAATCGTGTGAGCCCTAAGGGTCGAATGCCTAAAAAAACTTGGATAGAAGTGGAGTAGTCGAGTATCTTCCCCTTGCGTTGCGTAAAAGAAAGAGAAATCTCCCGTCTCTCGTCTCCTCCGCTCCTTGCGCCAAGACGAACAGGGGAGGGACGCCGATCTCCTTCCGGCGAGCAGAGCAGGGGATCCTGGTGAGCATCCACATCCTCCTTCTGGTTCATCTCTCTCTCTCCCACCGGGACTACTTGCTTGCGTTCGTTAACCCTAGCTTCTCATCTACTCCTAGATCTGGAAGAAGCTCTTCTCTTAATTTCAGAGCCTTAAACTGTATAACAGTTTGTTGTTTGTTCCCCCAAAAGTTTGGATCCGCCCCTGCTTTTAGGAATTCTCATGGTCAAATCTCGTCAGATCGAACGAGTCTAAGGCTTGGAAAGTCGTTGATAGTCCTGATTATTAATTTGCTAGTAATGGAGTTTGGGTAACACAAATGCGTGTTTGAGTATTTTGCGGTCTATTATCTATGTATCAGCTCGGTCATGTGATGTTGAGTGGATTCATATACTCAGGCTGTTGCAGTTCATCCAGCTTCGATTCTTGTGCCTCGTGTAGTTTTTAGATAATACTGTTGTACTTCATGCTGCTAGGATGTGTTAAAACATGTTGCAATTGCATTAGTTACCATCTATTGGTTAGATTTTACTAGCATTAATTATTGTGGTGATAGTTATGAAACTTATGATTGTTTCATCGAATGTAGTACTCTGCAAAAGACGTGCGCTGTATGTTTCATAGTACGCTGAATTAGCCATTCCAGTATTTAGAGAGTGATCTATCATTGTGTAATTGAATCTCGTAGTAGTTGTACTGGTACATTGTGTTTCATCGTGCTAATACAACCATTCCCAGTTACTACTGCAATGGTTTGCCATCTGAAATTGAATGTTCGTGTTGTTTTTGCCAATCGCTATCGTATTCCTTATTTGTTATCCTTCCTTTTGTATTCATTTATTCCATGATGTCATCAATCTGCTCGGCTGAGTTTATTTATGGCATTGTTTACTATGCCAAGTGTGCACTTTTGATGTTGGCCAGCAAAATCTCAGTTTTATTTGCTTATGCATGGTTACTTCTTGACTCATAGTTATGTCGCACTTATGAGCTTCTGTTTTCTATTTTTCCTGACTGAAAGTCTCCTTGTCTATTTAGCTATGGTTGCACTTTTGATGGATATGGTTATGCTATTTGTTTGGTCCATAGAATTTCTGAGTGGTTATCCTATATAATATTGGTGAAAGGTTCGATATTACAGTAGTAAGCAGTTGAGCTAGATGTCACATTAATCCAGTATATGCTGAATGCGACAAATGTGTAATAAGTGCTTCAACTGTATAATTGTACGGACTGTTTGTTCCGTGTGTCTGATATATTAGAACTTCAGTATGCCTTGTGGTTTTCAACTTTTGCTGGCATTGTAATGTAGCAAAGGAGCCTATTGTGCATTACAACATGGTTTTGGTGCATGATGTTCATCTTGAATATACGAATGCCATCCTTGTACAGTATTTCTGACATGCAAATGGTTTTGTTCACTATCCCAATATGTTATACAGGATCATGCAAGTAGAATACAAACAGATAGATTGTTCACTTTGTTGATGGAGTGAATATTTATGTGATTAAGTGATTTATAGTATTTGTTTGAACTTTGGTATCATATATGCATCACATATGTCGTATATTGTATATTTTACTTGCATTTGAATTATTTCCTACATAAGTACAGTACATTTCTATGGTGTCTGTCTGAATGAAGAATCTGATGTTGACGTGTGATGCAGGAGGCAACATCAGTTTTTCTGCAATCTGACAAAGTGGAGGGTCTAAAAGTTGAAGCTTCTTTTATGTCTGAACAAGACTTGCTTTACTTGGGATCAGTTGGATTGCTTGGAGAATATTCTCGGACAACGAGAAAAAGGCACAAGCTCTCGCTTGGAAGGCCCTGCTGCGCACTGGTTTCTGCTGATTCACTTCAAGGATACAAGACAAGTGTTGCTTCTGGCTCTTGGTGCTTCTGACATTATCTCAGGGAAAGAAAATTAATCCAAGATGGCTCTGCAAAACATTGGTGCTTCAAACCGTGATGATGCCTTCTACAGGTATAAGATGCCCAGGATGATCACCAAAATAGAAGGCCGTGGCAATGGCATCAAGACTAACATTGTGAACATGGTGGATATAGCAAAAGCCCTAGCCAGGCCTGCTTCCTACACAACAAAGTACTTTGGATGTGAGCTTGGTGCACAGTCTAAATTTGATGAGAAGACTGGTACTTCCTTGGTTAATGGGGCACATGATACTGCTAAGCTGGCTGGTCTCCTTGAGAACTTCATCAAGAAGTATGTCCAATGCTATGGATGTGGCAACCCTGAGACTGAGGTCCTCATCTCCAAGACCCAGATGATTACACTGAAGTGTGCTGCCTGTGGTTTTGTGTCAGATGTTGACATGAGGGACAAGCTCACAACTTTTATCCTGAAGAATCCACCTGAACAGAAGAAGGGTGGTGGGAAAGACAAGAAGGCAATGAGGAGAGCTGAGAAGGAGCGTCTGAAGGAAGGTGAGGCTGCTGATGAGGAGATGAAGAAGCTAAAGAAGGAAGCAAAGAAGAAAGGAGCATCCAAGGAAAGTACCTCCTCTAAAAGTGGTGCTGGGAAGAAGAAGGCTGCTGCTGGCTCTGATGAGGATCATTCAAATTCACCAACTCGCAGCCATGATGGTGACAATGTGGCTGCAGATGAGGATGACGATGATGATATCCAGTGGCAGACTGATACTTCCTTGGAGGCTGCAAAACAGCGCATGCAGGAACAACTGAGCGCTGCAACTGCTGAGATGGTAATGCTGTCCACTGAAGAACCTGAGAAGAAGAAGAAGCATGAGGCCTCACACAAGGAGGGTGCCTCCAACGGAAGTACAAAACATATTGTTGAAGAGGCTAAAGGCAGTCCTTATGATGATCTGGTCAAGGAGATGAAGGATAACTTGAGCAAGGGTGCCACTGCTGTTCAGCTCAAGGTTCTGATGACTTCCTCAGCCCTGCCACCCCAGGATGCTATGAATGCTCTTTTTGATGCACTCTTTGGCGGCCTCGGCAAAGGATTCGCCAAGGAGGTTGTGAAGAAGAAGAAATTCCTCGCTGCTGCTGTGCCTGATGAAGCCTCGCAGATGGTCCTGCTGCAAGCTCTGGTGGCCTTCGGTGCCAAGTCAAGCCCCGAAGCTGTGAAGGAGGTGCCTATTGTTCTCAAGGCCCTGTATGATGGGGACGTCCTGGATGAAGAAGTGATAACTCAGTGGTACAATGAATCTGTTGCTGGTGGCAAGGAGTCCCAGGTGGTGAAGAATGCCAAGCCGTTCGTGGAGTGGCTCCAGAGCGCGGATTCTGAATCTGAGGAAGAGTGATGCGTCGAATCTCCTCCCATCATCGCCTACTTCGCCTTATCGTCTTTTCAGTATTTCGTTCGTCATGAGTATTTCCAGTTCGCGTCATGAGTGCTTCAAGTTTGTTCGTGTGTGCTGTGCGCTTTCTTATCTGTAATGTTGGTCAATAAATAAACCCAGACAGTCCTCCGAGACTATGTGGTGTCACACTTCCCGCTGGAGATCTTTTTATCTATCAAACCTTAATGTGTTTCACGTGTCAATGGTTAATATCGGAGTCTCTTGTTGGCTCTTGTGAGATTACTGGCTGCATCTGTTACTTGCTTGAAATTATCTGTGTTAATATTATCTTGCGCTGTGTTCTTAGCGGCTGGATGCAGGATGTGCTGGTGTTTTGATGGTTTTGTGCTTTTGTTGATTCAGTATGGAATGTCTTAATAAGCTTCTGGTCCAATTACATGTGTTTCTCAAGCTACTAATCTCTCTGCTGATACTGAGCGTCACGCTGTGTTCGACGTGTACTAATCTCCATACTTAAAACAGAAATTCACACACTGATCAGCATGTATTATGATCTCAATACCGATACTGAGCGTCACACTGATCGAAATGTACCGCTATTTGTAAATAAGGATAGGCAGTAACGTTGTGCCAATATATTTCCAAGTAGCAAGGGTATGTGGTACCCTACCATGTTCATTTTGTTTCATCTTATTTGTTTAAAATATTTTAGTAATCATTATATTAGAGTTTGTGAAAGTAGTATGTGGTAAACGATTCAGATCAGGTGCAGTTATAACTGTGACTATGCCTTAAGGACTGCACGTAATCTCAATAATATCCCTTGTTACAATATTTTTGTTACAGTACGATGAACAGTGTGACCGCTTGTCTGAACAGTCCGATTTACATCTGTTAATGAGAACTCTACTGTGTAAGTTGCAGTCACTATTACGACTGCAGCTGATCCGGATTGGGTAAACGAGCTTTCTGGTGAGGCATAGTCGCCGGAGAATCCTCAGCTCAAACGCGCCCATATCCTTCATTTTGTTGCCGTCAGAATAAACCAGTGGTAATCTGATGACATATATGCTGAGATAAACGGCAGTGCCAGAACATTCTTTGTGGAATTCCAGGTTGTGGTGTTGTCATGTTCTGCGTTGCATGGAGCTGCAGGAAACTCCTGAAAAATCTTTCAGTTTACCATTGCTTGCGACATCTCAACAAGGTGCTCACGCCAACATTTCCGGTCCAGAATTTCAAGTTCCCAAACATATCTGACATGGACTTCCCACCTGGTAAATTGTTAGTAAACATTTCTTGCCTTTCTATTCATCGAGGTAGCAAGTAATCCAGGACCTACATGAAGGGGAATAACTGGAACATACTACAAATCTCCAGAACTCCAGAAGTGAACATACAGCTGAACATGTGGACGCCTAAAGGTAAACTGCATTAGTGCCGTACAAAATTATAGATATAGGATGCAACAATATATGTCTAGATATAGAAATTTGAGAGGTTTATTATTGCCTCATATAATCAGTAATCAATTAGCCTCAATCATTTTGATCAACAGAGGTAAAATAAAACTTATAGAATGTGAAATACAACCAATCTTTTACACATACCAGGTAAGTGATTACACATCTTCTGCTTCCCACACAAAGTTCCTAAAATGAATCGAGTATACAGCTAGATATAATAACAGAGGCGACAGAAACAACCGGGTGGAGGAGACTGCATGAACCTCGACCGGCTGCTCTTCTCAACCCAACCCTCCCGTGGTGAGCCACCGCGCCTACGCCATACCTAGCGCCCGCCTTGGGCCGCAACCCGCCGATGCACGACGGCGCCGCCGCGCCATCGGTCGACCACCATGCGTGCGCCAGCGCCGTGCCGCTGATGAGGGCGCGGATGGAATCCCCTTGACGAGGCGAAGCCCCCGCAGCCTTCGCCCTCCTTGGTGAACTGCCGGAGCGCCGGCGCCCTCTACACCCGAAGACAGCCGCCGCCGCTGCACCCAAGCTCGGACGCCGCCTCACGCCGTCCCAACCGCTGCGCCCCCGCCCGTCAGTGGATAAAGCCCCGAGGGTACTCCCCTCGCCGGCCGCACCGGTTTCCGGCCCGGCCAGCCGCCGCGCGGGAGAGCCCTAGCGCTGGCGCCGCCCTGTGCCCGCGCAAGAGCAAGGAGAAACAGAGTGAAGAGAGTGTGAGACTGACCAGCGGGCCCCCCACCTGAAAAAGGTTTGTTTAAAATTAATAAAGGTCATTAATAAGTTAATAAAGTGGCTAAGATTTCTGGTATGTGGGCCATATTTACTAATAAAATGTGTTTAAAACCCTGTTTAAAAGTTGTGTCACTGACATGTAGACCTCCTGACTAAAATCAATTTTAATAACTTTATTAAAGTTCTGTGAGGCAGACATGTGGACCCATGGCCATGAGATGGTCAGTTTGACCAGGTCAATATTGACCATGGCCCCACCTATCACTGACTTATGGATTTTTCCTTTCAAAAACAATGTTTTTTAAAAGAAAAGGTTGTAGGTCCCACCTGTCAATAACACAAGATATTTGAAGATGTTTCCGTTAAAATTTTGGTACGTCGTTCGTGTTTGAGTTGATTTTAAGTTGCTTATATATTATTCGTATCCAATTCGACGTGCATCTATAATAACTATTATACACCCATATCCTATCCCAATCCCTCTCCCTCACAGTCCAACCCAACAGGCCCACACCACCGCCATCCCATCCCACGTGCCTCCACTCGGCGCCGCACACGCCACTCCCCCGATCAGTGTCTTTTTTCTCTCCCTTTTTTTTCTTTTTCTCCTTTTACTTCTCCCGATAATCCTGATCCACTCCCTCTCCTTCCAATCTCCTCTCTCTTCTCTTTTTTTTCTCTTTTTTCATCTTTTTTCTCTTCCAAATTACTCTCCTCATAAATATTTTTTCTTTTGAATTTATCATTGTTTCTAGTGTGTATGTGGCAAAGTTCGTTACTTTGCAAATGCTTTTCATCTATAATAAAAAACTTTTACTAATTAAATAATTAAAATTTCAATCTTTAAAATTTCAATCTTTAGTACATAAGGTATAGCAAAATATACATATGGGATAATCACCCAATTGATTAGTGAGGATATGGAAAAATGTACATATGGGATTTTTCGTGTAATGACACGTAAAGCGAGCACAAGCGGGTTTAATGTTGTATATGATATCTGACTTTGTTTTGCTACTTTTTTTTATCTTTTTTCGGTTTGTTGTTTAAATTCATAGAGTTTTTACCAATCATAACAATTGTCTTCACTTGTTGCAATGCACAGCCATTTTTGCTAGTAAAAAATAATTTCAAAATTTGAGTAAATGGCTGAATATAAGATTTTGCAATTGATTTGATTTAATTCAAATTTGAGCCTTTGAAATGCAATAAATCACACGTTATAAATTAGATTTTGATGAAACTTTCACCAAAATTCTTCTAAAATCAAGACATACCCGATGACACTGGTTTTGCATTTTTGTCCCTTTTTCTAGGATTTTGCACCTTTGTGTTAGATTAGGAAAGTCGGTCGTTAACTTGACGTTCGTCGAACAGGTTACGTGTGTGAAGAAGGACGAACAGGTTACGTGTGTGAAGAAGGAGAAGCTGCAACAGTCGTTGAGGAGTCGTTGACTAAGCAAGGCAAGTCACTACGGCACTGTGCTCACCTCCTTGAACATATTGATCCTACTTTTACAAATGTGTTGATTGCATATAAAATTGCATGCTAATTATAAAATGTGTACCAAAATTTGTTTGAGTCATCCTTGAAATTATTATCATATTCCTTGTTGCCCGAGTCTATTATTTATGTGTGGTCAATTATTGACATTGCTTAGCATTGCTTATATAGACGAATATACACGCCATGCTTATTATATGGATGTGGTTGTGGCGATCACTCGGTGGGACTGATTGTCGGAAGACGGGTGGAGACATGAGCGCCACCCGCAACTAAAAACCTTTGCGAAAACCAAAAACTTGATAATGATAAAATATTTTCGACTGGGGCGGCACAGATAGAATATTTTTGACTGGGGCAAACTCTTCTCACTGCCGGCTCGAGGTAGGGTTGAGCGCTGGGGTGCATTGGGGATTCATAGTCCTTCGAACGGGTGCTGCAATGCAAGGGTGATTGAGAAAGCGGTCTGTGACATGTGTTGGGTGCATCACGGAGTGCAGGATTAAAAGCGTACATCCACTAGTGTGAGTAAACTAGTCTATTCGAATAGTCGTGCTCGCGGTTAATTGAGCGTCGGGACTGTATTGACGTAAAAACACGATGGCCTGGGAGATCTGCTTAGCTCCAGTGCAGGTCCAAAATAATGATGAGATGCGGGCGTGCCAGTCAGTTTGATCCTGCAACTGACAAGATATATAAATTGAAGATCAAAAGATAGCCGATCGGCTGACAAGCCGATGGAGTGATTCCAGCTAATGCCGATACCAGCCGATATCCAGTATAGATCTTGATACTTGAGTAAATAATGACATAAAGATAATCGGTTGATGATAATGTAATAAAATAATAATATAATCCAGTAGAAACCAATCGGCTAGTAATGATAGATTAAATAAGCACTGATCCGAAGGTTGAAGCATTCATCGGCTGGTAGTTCGATGTCAATAAATCCAAATGATTAGATAAACAATAAAACCTTTGTTGTCATCGGCTAAATCCAACTTGTATGTAATCCTTATAAGCCGATGCAACGTCCAGATAACTCATCGGCTGAAACTCCGATGAAACCCTTATTGGTAATCAAGAAGCAGGCTAGAGATTATGGTTCTAAGCACGACTTAGTAGATCAAACTTAACTGATGCAGCACTAAGTATGAAAAGAAACATAATATCTAGACAATCAAGCCTTTGACTAATTTTCAGGGTGGTGGATACATTATATAATCTAAATCGACAAAGTAATCTAGCCGATATCGACAAAACCCTAGATAGAGATCGGTCGATGCAAGTAGAAAACATTGTCAATCTAGATTATATAATTAAAATGATAACTCGACGACTTACATGAACAAGATTAGAGTGTCGAAGCGATGGAAGCACTAATCCCGATAACGCAAGCCGCCATAACAAGCCTTACTCCTCGTCGGAGATCGAAGTCGATGCAGCCCAACTTGAAAGAAGAACTTGTCGAAAGTAAAAGGTAAAAGGTGGCGATGCGCCGAAGTTGTATTGATCGAGAGATAATTTACATAGACCCCGGGTGTACATATTTATACCCATGGGTAGATACTAGTCCATATCGGACACGACTCAAACTTTCCTAAAGATAAAAGGAAACACATAAAGTCCTTATCGGACACTAAACACACTTTCCTAAAGATAAAAGGAAACTAACAAACTATTCCTAATTAATAGATACAATTGCCTTTTTCGGACTCAATCCATACATGGCAATCCTCATGAAGCACTTTAAACGAACCCGACAATGGTTCCAACACCCTCTTGTCGGAATCGGCTACATCGGCTTCCTTGTCCGATTCAATATCAGCCGATGCACACCGTAGCCGATGCAGTTCCGAAGCCGATTTATACTCTATTTCTGTTACCGATTTCCTTCCAAATCCGCTTCGGTCTTAACTCCAAATTCGATGCATGATTTACCAAATTTCGTCATCAACAGACTGGTACTACTCTTGGCTAGCCTCTTAAGTTTTAATCTTGCTTAGAATAAATTTGGAAGGTGTGACCTTGCCCGATGTGCGGGAAGATCGGAATGGTGAAGAATGTATAAAACTGGATGCGAGGGTAAACCGGACCAAGCGAGGCTTGGGGAAGGTGGATGAACCCTCGTTGATAAACGACAACTTGAACTTAACGTTGTTTTCAGTTAAAACTACTAAATCATAAGTTTGTGAAATGAATTGTGAACCCTGACTTTATACAAATAAACCAAACCATCCTTGAACCCCTGTGTGCACTACATGCATTTTATAGTAATGGCTTGTTGAGTACGGTTGATACTCACCCTTGCTTAATTAACTCTATTAGAAAAAGAAGTGGGAGCTGACCTGTACGTGTGCTATTCTATTGAAGAGGTGCCGAAGACGGTGGAGTAGGGACCTAGGTTCATGAGATGCTGCCTGTGGAATAAGATGGACTATCGCTACTTCGCTTCTGCTATCTTATCTACTTCTTTTGGTCCTTAGTAATGTAATCGACCATGCTTGGTCTATTTGGGGCCCACTCGGACAACCCTTGTATTATTAATGTATTGTAAAACCTGTACAATGATATCAGCTTTGTGATATACAACTTTACCATGTGTGTACCATCTATTGATCCAGGGAATGATATTGTAAACACATGGGGTTTCCGTTGTAAAAAAGAGGGGCCCGCTTGGTTGGTATCAGAGCTAGACGACTACATGACCTTTGCACCCACCCTTGAGCCACATATTTGCAAAAGCTATTTTCATAAAACCCTTGATTTTTACTACTCTCCCTTCTCGAGGATTAAAAAAAATCTTTTTGACAAATCTCAATCCAACTCCGATTTTTAAATACTCCTATACAGACCATGAGGATTACGGTTGAAGAGATAGATGGTAAACTAGGGCTGCCTAAATTACTAACTAATCTAACTAATATCCCATAGATGTGTATCGTAGATGATGAATTGTGCATAAGCCGCTTCTTATTGCGAGTTCTCGCAATAAGGGTAGCAACCCATTGTTTGTGTGTTTCTTTACTTGTTGTGTAGTAGCTTGTTTTGGGCAGTTGTTGTGTGCTTATCTCCCCTGTGTTAACCAAGTGCATGATACACATCACACGAACAATTAAAACTCCTTAGTGAGTAGTCTACCCAAGCTCAAATTCTTATCCTTCTCTTCTAGATGGTGAACCCCCGAGCTTCTCGATCCGATGCAGCCTAAGACGAAGAAAAAACACCACCCCCTTCACCCCCTGGTAGTCATCCAACAATAGAAGAAGTGATGGTTACCCATAACCAACTGATATTGAACTTGACCCAGATGATGGCTGCGAACGCCCATGGTGGATCAACTGCCCAGGTTGGGACTGTTGTCCGAGGTGCCCAAGCAGCTCAAGCCAACAACAATCAAACCAGCTATGGAGAATTCATGGACCAAGCCACCAGTGTTCTCCGAAGCGGAAGAACCACTTGAAGCAGAAGATTGGCTATGAGTAATTGAGAGAAAGATGGATCTCATTCGTGCTAGGGATGAGGATAAGGTCAGGTTTGCCACGAGTCAGCTAGACGGTACAGCTAGCGACTGGCGGGAATCCTATAAGGCATCCTTAGAGGAAGGTGCTGAAGAGCCCAGTTGGGAAGAATTCACGGAAGTATTTCGTGAAAACTTTGTGCCCAAGGCAATCATGAAGATGAAGAGAGATGAGTTTAGGACACTCAAGCAGGGTAACATGAACGTGCAAGAATACCTGAACAAGTTCACTTAGTTGGCACGTTATGCCCCTTTGGACATATTGGATGATGAGGAAAGGATTGACAAGTTCCTCAGAGGATTGAATGATTCTCTGCGAGGATCCTTGCTCATCCAAGACCATACCAGTTTTCAGAGTGTGATTAACAAAGCCCTCAGGGTAGAAGCTAACAACGTGATGGTGGAAACCAACAAGAAGCACTAGTTTGCCACCCTGAAGAACAAGCAGCAGATGGAAAGAAAAACCTGGAGTGCCACGGGATCAATTTGGAGG
Source organism: Oryza punctata (assembly GCA_000573905.2). Taxonomy (NCBI): domain Eukaryota; kingdom Viridiplantae; phylum Streptophyta; class Magnoliopsida; order Poales; family Poaceae; genus Oryza; species Oryza punctata. Next base: position 14,533,909 of record CM002496.2, read on the forward strand.
CCCGTGTACATGGCACCCACTCGCACTCCTGCAGCATCTACAACGTCCACGGGAACTCGCACTCCGGATCCCATTCTCCCAACACCCGAAGGAACCAATCTCAATTGTTACAACTGTGGAGTCGCGGGACATTTCACTCGAGAATGCCCTCAACCACAGAAAATTGAAAGTGCATCTAGGCCCCTAATGATTTTGGTGATTAATAACAATGCGATTAGAGAGGACTAACAATTTTATTGAGTAATGTGCGAAGGAATGTTAGTTCTCGAAAAAGCACAGTTCAATGCAAAGCCCTGTGAAAGCGAGAAAACGATGTGATGCGGCATATGAGAAAATGGTATAATGTACATTTTTCCTTTGTTTGTGTCATTAGGAAAGCCGTACTATAAAGGGGGATGATGAATTGGTGATGAGAAATGAGTTACGTGCACAAAAATCTATTCTTTCTAGTGATATCTTCTCATTTGTGCTTTGTCTGAGTTTTTCGGACTTGTCCGATATGCCATTTCAGAATTTCCGAAAAAGTATGAGACAAAAACAAGCTTAGGGTTGTTTTCGGACTTGTCCGAAAATAACTTTCGGAATTTCCGAAAAGGTTGCACAAAAAACTATCCCTCTTGATGTTTTTGGACTTGTCCGAAAGACATTTTTGGAATTCCCGAAAAAGTGCATTTCCAAACCATCTCTCTGGAGTTGTCCGAAAATGTTTTTCGGAATTTCCGAAGAACGCAGTGAAGAAACACATCCCTCGGGTTGTTTTAGGATTTGTCCGAAATTCATCTTCGGAATTTCCAAAAAATGGTTTGGTACTTTTCATTTTCGGATTTGTCCGAAAAGTTTTCGGAAATGCCGAAAATCCCAGTTGGTTTCTTTGAGATTTACTGTTCTAGGGATTTTCAGACTTGTCCGAAAAGTTATTTCGGAATTTCCAAAAAATAAGATTTTTGCCTATAACGGGTAGATCTGTGAGTGGGAGTATAAATACCTCACTCCCTCCAAGTCAAGTGGCAGCTCTCATTGCAAAATTGGTGCCCTTGGCTTGCTACTCTTGAGATTCACTTTTGAGCCTTGCTTGCTTGATTCCCCTCTCCACCGGTCTTCGATTTGGATTTGGTGTGTGTGTGAGAGTTGCGGTTTCAAGTTTGTGTGAGTGCTTGGTGTTGACTTTGTGATGATTTGCGAGCACTTGCTTCATTTCCAAGAGATCTTTGCATCATTTATTACTCTTGGAGGTTGAGGACTCCTAGACGGTTAGGTCTCACTCTTGAGCCACCGATCTACTTGTGGTTGGCCGGGAGAAGTTTGTGAAGGTCGGATCTCACCTCCGAAAGAGAGGAGTGCTTTGTGCAACCTCTTGAGGAAAGGGTTAGCAAAGATCCAGCTCTTTGTGAGCTCCTCAACAGAGAGTAGAATCCCCTCAAGGATTCGAACTTCGGGAACAACTCATCTTGCAAGAACCTCGGTGAAATCCCTCCTCTAGCTTTACTTGCTTATGCCGCTATAATTCTAGTTGTTATTTGTACTAGTGATTTAAGTTTGTGAGTAGCTAGATCTAGCACTTCTTTACTAGTGCGCACTTTCTGTGATTTTCGGAATTTCCGAAAACCTCTGCTTTTGCATTTTCTTAAGTTTTTAACTTAGCCTATTCACCCCCCCTCCAGGCCTAAGTGACCCTTTCAAAAATAACACCAATTCTTGTTCCAATCGGCATAACGCCCGCTCGTGTCGCAACTACACCTGTTGCATCGCGTGTGCCGTTGCAGACTCCAGTGAAGATGAGGGCACTCACATCGTTCACCAAGGGATGTGTGAACCACGCTCATGTTGAAGAAGTACAAGACTAAAAGTTCAAGTGTCATTAATTTGGTTTTGGTGATTAATGATAAATCCAATTACATGAGGCTAATATTTTTATAAGCATTTCTTTGTCTACTAATCTCATGTGGATATGAAAGTGAAAATTGTGAGAAGTGGTTCTCGGACTTCATATGAGTTGAGATAGAAATATTAGTTTATGGTGGACCTAAATCACAACAAGAATAAAGTGCACGGAGATCAAGTTATACGTATCATTCCTTCTCTCCATGCACACATTAATATGTTCATATATAATATTTCCATGTGATTACATATACATGTAAGACTAATATTTTGTTTGAGCCATATCTTGTTTAGTCTCTTTACATTGAGAACATGTAGATGATGAAGGTATGTTTTTATTTTAATGTCTATATTTGATAAATGCATTCTATTCTTGTATAGGATAAGCTCTCAATGTTTCATATCCTTTTATGCATACTCTTGCTTCACACAAAAAAATTTGTATGCATACATTTAGGGGGAGCAAATCCTATACCTTAGTTATGCATGTATTTGATCCAAATTATTCAATTTCATTTAATTGGGATCTCTACATTTGAGTATATGACACTTGTGATGTTGATTAATACTCATCCACTTATTCATATCCTTTTATATACGCGATTGGTTGGTCAACATGTGGAGGTTGACAAGTGAATCATTGGAACTAATAATTTCATTGAGTTGAATGAGAGAAATAGGTACTAAGAATTGAAAAGGTGTTGATGCTCAAGTGATATCATTACACCTAAAGATACCAAGGATGACAAAGTGCAGATATTGAAGATGTGAGATACGAAGTGGCTACTACGGCAAGATGGTGAAGAGCAAGCGATGCTCAGTCGCGATGAACCATGCGGTGGTGAAGGGCAAGCAAGGAGCTTGGCACCAAAGAACTAAATCCGATGGTGAAGAGCGAGTGACGGCTTTATCATGATGGACCGTTCGAGATCATTTGAAACTACTAGTAACGGCATCAATTATTTGAAGAATATATGGTGAAACGGTTTTGATGTTGGTGTCCCGTAAGACAAACAAAGAAAAATGGAAACAAGGCATTCCTATTGGTATAATTATCTTCCTATTTACTTTTGAGTATAGGAATACCGTACTATTAAGAGGGATGCAACGTTGATATGTTTGTGTATGTCTCCGTGCTAAAAGTGACCCATCCTAGTGCTACCTTGAGTGAAAACCAAGCTTTAACCTATCATTTTAGTGGTTTTAAACCTTGATTTTGGTTGAGTTGGGTAGTCCTCTGAGTGAGCTTTCCATAGAGTCCAAGATCATCAAAAATGGACTCCCGAGCGAAAAGTTACGATCGTTTTACTTTTTGTTGATTTTCGGATTTGTCCGAAAATGCATTTTGGAAATTCCGAAAATTGCAGGCTTGACCTCCAACAGCTAGTTTTGAGAGTCTCAGGTATATAAACTCCTCCACCCCTCCTTTGAGTGGCTGTTGTTCTTGGACATTATTAGACACATCCAAAACCAAATAGGTATCCCCATTCCCCTAGCTTTGTGGTGCTTCTTTATGAGAGGGATTTGAGAAGGGGAGAGAGTTGGATTGAGAGATTGAGAAGTTGAGAGCTAGTGAGCTTCACTCCATACTTTGAGCACACGAGTTCATAGCAAGCAAATCTTCGATTGTGTTTGTTACTCTTGGGGACTAAGGTCTCCTAGACGGCTAGGCGTCGCCGGTGAGCACCCAAAGTTGTGGTGTGCCTTGGAAAGTTTGTGAAGGCTTCGATTTTGCCTCCGCAAGGGAAGAAATCAAGAGTGAAATCGAGGAATGCATTTGTGCAACCTCGTGAGGAAAGGGTTGAAATATACCCAGCCTCTGTGGCTCCTCAACGGAGCGTAGGATCCGTGGATCCGAACCAGTGGCGGAGCTTGAGCAGAATTGCAAGGGGGCCAGAAAGTAAAGTTGTACTTTGACCACTAGACTTTAAGAATTACCGGGTCACTTCAATTACAGTGTCATATGAATTAACTAGTAATAAATTGGGATTTAAGAAGAGAAAAATACCGGGTGGACTACTGGACTTGGATTTATCTAGGCTTGATACTTGATCGCGGATCACCACTTGCCCATTTCCATCCTGCAATTCGTCATACGCCGACAGCCGGCGACCGGCGACCGGCGACCAGCTGCAGGCCGCTGCTCTCTTGTCAGTTGTCACCACCCACTGCGGTGCCGCCTGCGCCCGCTACACCACTGTCCGCTGGCGCTGCAGTCCATCGCCGGTTCCACCCCACCCGTGAGGAGCAGATCTGCAGATGAGCAGTAGACGAGAAGGAAAGGGAAAGAAGCTGGAGCGGTGGAATGTGGAGATATTGATCGATGTGGCCTGTGGCTTGTGGGCATATGGCCAACAACCCACTCACCCAATATACTGATGGGCTTGCAGCTTGCTGCTTCTTTCTATAACCTATAAGCTATCGTGCTGGGCTGTGGGCTCATGAGCCTATTGGGCCAAATAGATGTTGCATGTTGTATATTAGTACCTAATAATATTTTTTTTGGTTTTTGACTGGCGGGGCCACCACCCAGTTTGGCCTCTACCATCCTCCGCCACTGATCCGAACTTTGGAAAACAAATCAACGTGTCTCCTCTCTTGGTTTGCTCGTTCTTATCTTCTCCCATATTGTGCTTGAGCTTGTTTTAACCCGATCTATTTGTATGCTTAATCGATATAGTTGGTGACCTTATATCTTGTTTAGATACTTTGTTTGTCACCTTTTGATTCATATATATTTTGTTTGTTCGAGCTACAAATTCATAGCTAGTGTTTTATTCCGTTATCCGCCAAATTTTTCGGTTGAGACCGGAACTTTCAATCCCATACCGGAAGTTTCGATTTGAACCGAAAGTTCTCATCATTCTAATATACTATGAAGTTGTGATAAATTTTAGGAACGCCTATTCACCCCCCTCTAGGCGACATCAAGATCCTTTCAAAGATGATCAAGGTGTCTAAATCGGTATGTTTTAGTCTATTCTATATCCACCCCCTTCCATTTTTGAAACAGGTGCATCATACTCTTTGTTTCGTTAGGAATTCTTTGAAACCTTCTTTTGAAAACCTTCGTTTTTGGAACATCCTTGTTTACCCTTTCACTCGAAAGCAAGAGAAATTCCTAAAGTAGGGTTTTCCACTTCTTTTCCAACCCAGAAGGCACATTCCATCATCAAACCATACAAATCGGACACAAGTACAAACACAACCCAGCTCCTGGCACAAAGGCAAAAAGATCCCAGACAAGCGACCGCAAGGATTGTACATGGATACAAGCTAGGATCTATCACTAACCACCAACACCTAATCTATCAGTACTCCCAGGAAAGAGAGGAAGATGATAGGTGCCAACACGGTGAGGAGACAAACCGCCTCATAAAGATAATCTGAGTGGCCATCCTCAGTCAAGTCGCGCCATAGTCCCCAGAGGAGGACCACCAGGTACACCACCCAAGCCAAGAAGGTGCAAGTAGCCACTCCAACTAACCACACCCCCGCCCACATCCAGTGCACAACAGTGGCCACTCCAGCCAAAAGATTGCTTCCGCAGCCGAAGCACCCGGCATTGCCACCATTCGAGCACCGCCGTCGGCGACAACTTCGCATGTCGGGCTCCACAACCGCTGACCCCGACCACCGACGAAGTACATCGCATTTCTTCTCACTTGTACAATCCTACTTACATCACAACCCCCTGATGGTTCCTTCTCTTTTGCTACTTTTTTCTTGTTACGTTTTGTGTTGGATTTCACCATCATAGGGGTGGCAATGACAGGATTCTGCACCGACACTCGTGTCCTATTGGCTGCCATGGGGACTTAAATTGGCAGCTCCAAGAACCCTAGTGGTGTAGAGGAGACTTTTATCAAGAGGAAATTCTTGGAGCCCACAGGCATGCTGCTCTGAATTTATCATCTTGGGGGTGTCATCTCAATGGGGGTCCATGAAGATTTTGCATTCATGAGAACAAATAGCACATTTGAGTTGATTTAGTGATTATGTCATTTTGGTGGCATTTGAAGATTTGCTCTGTTACACTTGTACTACTGCATAGGGGGAAAAACTCCATTTGCTCCGTACTCCATGTATATGAATATGATCTGAAATTCTGAATATTAAGTGAATGCAAATATTATGATCATGATCTCGGAGTATTTTTTTTCTCCACATTTAATTCACACATTTGAGTAGTTGTGCTAAGATAGCTGTAATCTGTATAAAAGAATCATCCAGGATTCAAATGCTAGAACAGTTCGGAGACCATGGAAATCAACAGAGGAGTAGAACATAAGAAGCTACTATCTCCCTCTATTTAAGAGTAACTTTTAACTATAAATCTAGACAAAGAATATAGCTATATTTTAGGACGGAAGTAATAATAAATATTAGGAACACGACAAGTACATCATATAACTCATGAGAAGCTGCAAAAATTGGATCCATTTGTCCAGCTAAGGCTTGATGAATCACTGGGACCCACTCAGGTGTCCTATGTTTTCTCTGAACATATGATTCAAAAATATCGAGGTGCATTCAGTGAAGTTTCGACTGTACTAGTTACGTCTTACATGTCCTTGCTATGCTTCCTTTTACCCGATGAAAAGAACAGTGTATTCTTCATCCTCAAAAAAAAAAAAAAAAAAGTAAAGAACGAGAGTAAAAGGAGTAACTTACAATTTATACTAGGGGGTGGGAGTTCACAAATACAAGAGAAATAATTGGAACTTCAGAAACTTGGTTCAGACCCGGCAAAAAATTGGAAATAACATCAGGCATAGTTACTTTATGTTTTTCAGATAACGTATCAAAGATTCAAAATTTATGTGATACTCCGTACTCAACTTTGCCAAAAGGCACGTGCAAGCTATAGTTCTCCGTCCCGCAACAAAATAGTCTCACTAACAGAGCAATGATTTCTGAACTGCGGAAGCTGGTGAAAAAACAGCTTCTTTGAATCCACATAGTACTAGTATACTCCAGATGACTAGTAGCAGCGCATTGTGCAGCTTCTGTTCATTCTGTTCCTATTGCAGCAGCCAGAGTCTGCTTGTCTGAATGTGATTCACTGCAGCAATGTCTGCTTACAAGGACAAACAGGAGAAACAAAAGCAGCAGCCAAAAGGGAAAGAAGAAATTCAGACAACAGAGCCATTGAAATTCAATCACTGTCACAGGTGCCTTTTTGTTACTAGCATGGTTGCATTTTTTTTCAAAGAGAAAAAGAAAGAACATTTGTACACAAAGCACTGATTCTGATGGAAACCCAATCATTGTTTGGTACTTGAGCTACTGTAGCATGATTTAGATAAGTCATGCAATGGCAAAAAGGTGGACAGCAAATGTCAAACACCATGTTTCTCCCTAATCATGCTGAAGTTCATGAGTGTCTTGTTGGCTCACTTTGCATAGCAGCATCTCCATAAGATGTTCCAAAGTATCTTACCGAGAGATTGCACCATGTGGAAAGGTTGCAAAAACATAACAAGGATAGTTTGATAGCAACAGGCACATTTCAGGATCAGAAATGGACACAGAAAGATGCAACTATACTCATTCAGAAAAAAAAAAAGATTAACTAGTCATCAACATCTAAACTTTGCCAGACAGAGATAGTTTGATAGCAACAGGCACATTTCATTCATTCAGAGCTGAACCCGACTAAATATTTCCAAGATTATTAGGTTACCAAAATGTTAAAGTTTCAGAGATACCTAGCTGCTATCTGGGGTGCACTTCTTAGGACTGGATATAATTCCAATGGTTTTGAGTACATTGTCCAAGAAGAGTACATACTACCACTAGTAGTATCATCCGTTGCGCGAAATCATGTGGTGGGGGGTGCCTCCGCAATCTTCATCGCCTTCGGTTTGTTCTCTCCCTTGATGTCAAGCAAGAACTTCACCACAAGCCTCATCGACGGGCGGTTGTTTGGGAGGTTCTTAACACAGAGCAACGCAATCCTCAGAACTCTACACATCTCATCCTTGAAATGTTCAGCAATCTTCTCATCTAGCACTGACTCTGCCCCATTCTGCTCGACATTGATGGCTGTCCATGCCACCAGGTCCTTATCACCAATATCAGATGACATGGGACTCTTGCCAGTAACAAGTTCCAGCATGACCACACCAAAGCTGTATACATCGCTCTTCTCAGTTACATGTATAGTGTAGGCGTACTCTGGATACACAACAGACAAACCCACGTAAGAAACTAGGAAGAAATTAAGGTGAATTATGACAATTTTTAGCCAATTACAACCCACAAGTACAAAAAGAAATCCTAATCAGAACATATGCACAAAAAGAAACTGTCTGAACTGATCATCAAATCAATCTCAAAAGCTACATTTGCATATACCAATTAGGAACACTTCTCAGAAACAAATTAGGCATAAGGAACTCACCAGGAGCAATGTATCCACAAGAACCAGCAATGACAGACATGGTGGCCGGCCCATCACCAATAGACTTCGCAACGCCAAAATCTGCTATCTTGGCTCGAAAATCAGCATCAAGCAAAATGTTGTTTGACTTCACATCTCGGTGGATGATCGCCGGAACGAAATCATGATGCAAGTAGCTGAGCCCCTCAGCAGCATCAAGTGCGATCTTGTACCTAGCAGGCCAATCCAAGATGCCAGCTTTGGCACTGTGGAGAAAGTCTCCCAGGCTGCCATTAGGCATGAACTCATAGACAAGCAGCCGGCACACCTCGTTCGTAAGACAGCAGAAGAGCTTGACAATGTTCTTGTGCCTTACTTTGCTCAATGTCTCCACCTCAGCCTCAAAGGTGTCGATCTTCTTGCTCGCCGCCATGCTATTTGCCCAAAGCTTCTTCACAGCCAAGGTATCACCCGTAGGCCTGACAACAGCCTTGTACACCATCCCTGATGAACCCTTGCCTATCAAATTGTTCTCAGTCAGGCTATTCACAATGTCCCTCTCATTGAACTCCACCTTGTGGAAGGATGTGAGCACCCACTCTGAATTTTCATTGTCAACTTCGACGGCGCGCTTATTGTAGCTCCTATACTTGTAAATAAACCAGGCAACACTCATGAGTAGAATGCCAGCAGCAGCAGTGAGGATGGCCACAGCCATCTGGATTCGGGCACGCCGGTTGGAATCGGAATCACCATTCCTTGAACATAGCCCATAGCACAGGCCAGGATTACCCAAGAAGCTCGGTCGGAATTGATCGGTGTCGAATAAGATTGGAAGATGCCCAGTGAGCTTGTTATAGGACAGGTTGAGAACACCCAGCAATTTCAGATCCTGCAATTGTGCAGGCACCTGACCAGAAAGTTCATTGTTCGACAAATCAAGCGTGCTCATCTTATCCATACCCCCAAGCTCTTCAGGTATACTACCACTTAGGTGGTTGTTTGAAAGATTCAACAATGTCAAATTCTTCAGTTCTCCGATACCGCGCGGGATCTCTCCAGAAAGGGAATTGTTGCTCAAATCAAGCAGGAAAAGCACCAAAAGAGAGGCGAGTGATGGCGGCACTGTCCCGGTGAAGCTGTTGTCCGAAGCCGACAGCACCACCAGCTGGGTTAAATTCCCCAATTCAGCAGGAAGAACACCGGTAAATCGATTGTTGTCAATGATAAGGTTGGACAGGTTTGCGGCACGGCCAATGGCGGCGCCGACATTGCCGGAAAACGCATTGCCACGGAGCTCGAGCAGGTAGACATGGGGCAATCCCCAGAATTCCAGCGGCACCGGGCCGGAGAGCCGATTGCAAGGCAGCCTCACCCTCATCAGCGACCTGCATTTCCCCAACTCGGCAGGAATGGCGCCGTCGAACTTGTTGTTCAGCAGCAGGAGCTGGCTCAGCTTCCCGCCGGCGCAGAGCGTCGCTGGAATCTGGCCGGACATGCGGTTGTCCGAGACGTCCAGCGACTGGAGCGGGCAGTTCTTCCCGAACTCCGGCGGGAACGGCCCTTCGATCTGGTTGGCGAAGATCATCAGCTCGGTCAGCCTCGCCGCCGCCGCGACCGTCGCCGGCAACCGCCCGGTCAGGTTGTTCTGATACATGTGCACGCTCTCCAGGCTCGGCGCGGTGAACATGTCCTCCGGTATCTCGCCCGAGATGTGGTTCATCGAGATGTCCAGCTGCTGGAGCTTCTTGAGGCCACCTAACCCCGCCGGAATCCTGCCGGAGAGCTGGTTGGAGAAGAGCTCTATCTGGACCAAAGAACTCAAATTCACAATGCTCGGTGGTATCTCGCCGGTGAGGTTGTTGCTCGAGAGGTCCAGATCGACGAGATTGTGCAGCTTCCCGACGGAAGGAGGGATGTTACCGGTGAGGGAGCAGTTGGCGAGGAAGAGCACGCGGAGCGCGGCGAGGTCGCCGAGGTTGTCCGGCAATGACGACGGCGAGAACGAGTTGTAGGCGAGCAGGAGCTCCTGGAGCGCGGTGACGTTGGCGAGGAACCCCGGGAACGCGCCGGAGACGAGGTTCTGTATCAGGTTGAGCACCGCCAGCGACGGGAACCCGCCGCCGTAGGCCGCCGGGAGCTCGCCGGAGAAGTTGTTCGACGCGAGGTTGAGCGTCTCGAGCGCCTGGAGCCCCGCGAGGCAGGCGGGAAGCGGGCCCGTGAGGTCGTTCGACGACATGTCGAGGTGCCGCAGCGACCCCAGCGAGCAGAGCGCGACGGGGAAGCCGCCGGCGAGGTACAGCCCACCGAGGTAGAGCCCCACGACGACGCCGTCGGCGACGGTGGTGTTCCCGGCGGCGCACGCCACGTGCGGCCAGCGGCAGAGGTCGTCGCCGCTGGAGCGCGCCCGCCATGCCGAGAGCGCGCCGCTCTGGTCCGAGAGCGCGGCCTTGGCGGCGAGGAGCGCGCCCGCGTCGCCGGACGCGGCGTCGCCGGCGCCCGCGTGGACACCCGGCAGGATGAGGCCGGCGACCGCGACGGCGAGGTGGAGCAACCACCGGTGGAGCGGCGCCATGGTGGTGGTGGAGGTGGGTGGAGGGAGTGGGGAGCGTGGTAGGGGAGGAGGAGAGGTTTAAAGGGAGGGAAGGAAGTTGCCTAGGAGGATTGGAAGCCTCTCCTCCTGGGTTTGTCTTTTAGATAGACGAGCACATTGAAAGCGATGAGAGTTGGGCTTTTGGCTATGGCTACCAAGGGAAGTGTCCACAAGGAGTACAATCACTATGAGATACGCTGGGATGAGGTGGTCGGCGTCGAGAGGCTGGATAGAGTGTGATGTTGTACGGACTATGTACCAAGTTTGGAAGATCTCTATATGGCGAACGCGGTAATGGGATCTGTTGCTTTTTTCCATACATGTAGGGTCAATGCGCTTGGATGACGTATGGGAAACGTATTCGGACGTTGAGTTACGGTTGAATGTTGGTAACGGTAAGTTGGCATTGGAAGAAAGCAATTGTTTATGTTGCCAAGATGATTACGGTTTTGGTTTTTTCGAATAACATATATTATTTTAGTTGCTTCAAATAAAATTAGAAAAAAAACTACAAAAACATCTTACGTTACAAAAGTGTCGCCAATATAACATCGGATAAAAATTACCCATTTTGTCCATCTATAAGAGATTATATTAATCTCAATAATTTATGATGTTCTTGCTATACCGATTGCCATTAAAATAATCTAACAGCTAAAAGGTCTCCGTATTTCAAGTATGAGATTATTCCTTGGCATTCTAAGAACATATTTAGTTAGCAAACTTTAATAGAGCCTTTGGATGTGGCATACGATTGAGTCATGCCTTTTTTTTAAAAAAAAAGAACAGCAAGAATATAACATCTGGGAACCTCAGCTGCTCCAAATTAAATTAGTACGAAAAAAAGATCATTCAAGATTAATCTCCTGTCTCTACTCTATCAATACATTCATATTCAATACATTCATATTTTTTTCTCATCGGTTTTGATAGAGGTGGTAGCCTTTATGTGCAAAAGAATTGTGCTTTACGAAAGTGTAGCTCAACTGGTTAGATTTCTTGTGGTGGAAATAGCCCACCCAAATTTAAATCCTAAATTAACATGGGTGATCGTATTTACGTCTAATTAATTTTTCAGTGCTAGGCAACGTATCCGTTGATAACAAGACGTTTATGGTAACTTAAGATATGCCGGCTCAAACTTTCGAAGGTGCTCAAAGGGTTAGGGTGTGCATGTGTGTTTATAGAGGTGAGTGTATGCAGGTTGCGATAGTTGCGTTTGTACTATATTTCTTTTTTAAAAAAAGAAATGTGCTTTGCTGTGGGGTACACGGTCCCGTGTGGACGCAACGATATTTGCGGTTGCTTGATTAAGTCAGTGTTTGGGCCTGGGAAACGCGGGAAGCGTGGTTTGGTTGGCCTCGCTCGCTCGCTTGGCAGCGCCTCGTTTTCCAGCGCTAAAATAGTAACAGAAACGCCTCGTCTTCTTCTTCCTCGCGCTCCTAGGTCCCTCCCTGCAGTTACTCCTCTCTTCCTCTAGGCGCCATGCACACCGCAATCAAGGGACCACGTATTCACTCTTCTCTGCATGAAGCTATAGCCTGCCTTGATCTGCTACGATCTCTCTCTACCCTTCTACCTGTTCTGGTCTTCTGGACGACGCGCTCGCTCTCTGTTCAGCGTTTCGCGTTGCCTTCCTGCTCCAGGTGATTCTTTTGTTGCTTGCGCTGTGCCGTTTCTTTAGTCTTGCACGCGCGGCTCCCCTCCCTTTCTATCTCTGCCTCGGCCATTTCTGCCACTGAATTGAGAAGTGATGCAGGGATATGGATGGATGGCTAGGTAAGCAGCGTGATGACTGGGAGGAAGACGACGACGGCTCAAGCTGTTGGTTCTAGCTGCGGCGCCGTTTTTGGATGGTTCTGCAGCAGCGAGGGGGCAGGAGGAGGCGCCGCGCGCGCGGCGTGAGCGTTGCTTTCCGCGCGGCAACTGGCTGTGGCTAGCTGCTCCACCGGTGGGCTGGAAAAGCGCTGTGTTGGTGTGTTGTTTGTGTGTTGTGTGCGGGAGCTTTGTGACAGATGGACCGCATGCCACACGCGCACTCTACTCCCTGCATGCTCCATATATGGCGGTTCCAGAGCTGTTTGGCTTCGTTGTTCGTATATATATACGCTCTTACGCGACACGGAAAAAATAATTAAAAAATGAAATTAGCGTATGATTAATTGATGGTATATGAACCGTCACAAACTTAAAAAATTAAATCTATTTAATTTTAAAAACAAGCCTTTATAAAAAGTTTTTTGAAAAAACGTATTGTTCAGCGGTTTGAGATTCCATCATGCTTAAGAAAAAGAGATAGTAGCTACAAATTAAGTTAATGTAGCTTAACTAGTATATGTTTCTAGGGTGAAACCTGTTCATATGGGTTCAAATTCTAAACTTAATAAAGTTGCTTGTATTTACGGATAATTATTCTTCCAATGATAGACGATATATTTGTGTCAATAATAAGACATCCGTGGTGACTTAATGAACCTACCGGCATAATTTTCAGAGATGTTTATGGAGAGATACGAGGCATATGTGGTGACTCCATGAATTTTGAGTTATATATGTTGGCCCAATCTTCATTGATGCTTATGAATTTTGAGTTATGTTGATCTAATCTTCGTTGATGCTTGTACAACGGGTGTGTACGCGTTTATATGAGTGGATATGTTTATAGTTTGTTTAAAAAAAGAAAGAGGAGCCAAATCAAGAAGCTGATTCGTCGAACTCAGCTAAACATCTGTAGTAATAGCAGCGGTATAGTTAGAATTCCACTCCCAATGAATTTTGAAAATGATCCCAATTACAACACACAAAGATCAACCAGATCGAACACCATTCAGAAATTGATAACTAAAGTTACTAAAAAGAAATATTTTTAACATAACATCCGGGTATATGCTAAACAACCTACAAATCCTTATATTTTATAGCGGAGGCATAGAAAATAAACCCCACATTATGTCATGAATTAATTTAGTACAAATAAGTTAAAGAATGGTTTTTACATATCATTTTGTGATATGCCAAGCTATTTCCCCTTAGCTTGGTGTGGCTAGGCTAGTGCTCCCTCCGTTTCATTTTAAGTGCAATTATAGATTTCTGTATCAAACGTTTGACTATTCATCTTATTTAAAAAGTTTATAAAAAAAAATTAAAAACAAGTCACACATAAAAAACTAATCATAAAAAAATTGTAAATAAGACGGACAGTCAAATATTAGGCACAGAAACTCACAACAACACTTAAAATGGGAAAGAGCGATTAGGGAGCAGGGTTGTAACCTTTTCATTTTTTGAAACCACAATATACCTCGTGATAACCGCGTGATTTTCATGATAACCACGCGGTTACCACGGTAACCATTAAACCGCGGGTGAAGGTATACCTCGTGATAACCGCGCGATTTTCATGATAACCACGCGGTTACCACGGTAACCATTAAACCGCGGGTGAAGGTAACCACACCTCAAACGGTTTGGTAAACGGAGTACTGCTACACAAAGTTGTACAGTATAGGAGTACTAGTCACAGTCATCCAAAGCTATGTACTCTAGCGTGTTATAAATGATTTGCTGGTCATTTCTGAACCTTTTGCAGAGTTTGGCAACGAATAGATTTCTTAATTTGAGCTATAGGTTGTGAAGTTCTACGCTTGATGCAAACCAATAAGTGAAAGCACCCATGCAACACAATTGAGCATTTCCTACTAGTTTCTAGTAAGATTTTTCTCAGGATTCAAGTTTGACACATGCCACCGTAATTTTCACTGGCTTTCCTGTTTGTTTTTCAAAGTCCGTGTTCTGGCATACAGATACAGTAGGCCGAAAATTGCTAAGAAACGGCCAAGAAAATTCAGTTAAAGTTGCAAGGCAGTTTCCGAATGATCGGTAGTATATATAGCTTTGTTCAGATTCTGTTGCTAGCTGCCTGCTGCATGTAACGTGTACTACTACAAACAAGCTAGACTGCAGCAGCATCTACTACAGTGCATAAGGCACATGTACCATGCAGTACCCGGGGTAGTTTGACGCTAGCCATTGGCCATGAAAATTTACGTTAAATTATTTTCCTTTTTCTTTGGTTGCATGTGTGCATCGTTCATCACATGAGTTGTACGCTTGACTTTGCACGGTTGCTTGTTGTTTTGGTGGCTTGCGGCTGCAGGTTTTGCACTGACACGCATCGATCTAGGGGCACGTTTGTTTCAGCTTCCGCGAATAAACCGTCAAATTTAATTAGAATCTGTTGCTTTTCTCACTTTTTTTACCCTCGGTTCCAGGTACTTCCAATATTTGAATTTTATTGTAAAATATAGCTACTATTTCTAAATCTCTTATCTCAACCAATATTTACAACCATCTTTTATTTAATTTCTTCATATATTTTCTCAACCCAACCAATCACTATCATTTCTCTTTTACTTTCACGTCCCTTCTTAATCCTATGAAATAAAACATCAGAAGTACTTGTGTTTTTTATATGGGAATCATTTTTCAAACCTTGACTTCTGGACCGTTTATGAATACAAGTATATAATTTTTATTTTATAATCATATATTGTATAACTAAAGCAATTAAGCCGCGTACAGTATGTCTCTGGTTTATAAGCCGCGTACAGTCGTAAAATTACTGTACTAAAAATGCTAGTTTTGAGTTTTATCTAGTAGATTTTGTACATGATCCATACTACTAATTAATACTTCATCCGTTCCGGACTAAGTTTATTTTTTCCTCCCATTTATCTTAAAATAAATTTATTTAATGAGTAATCGTCACATCAGAGTTAATATATTGAAAGTAGATAAGAGAGTAAGGTTGTGTTCTTTTAGATATTTTGTCAACTTGTAACTCTCGTTTTTCGTGTGCACGCTTCTTAGACCGTTCAACTGTGTGATTTTTTTAAAAAAAAATGTAAAAACCTGATTTAAAAATACTTAATACTTAATTAATTATACGTTAATCTATCGCTTCGTTTGCGTACCCATATGAAAGGTTACCAACACTGGCTATCAAACACAACCTAATGATTGCATTGAGATTTGATAAAATAAGAATACTGTAGTCTTTTCAATTTTATATTGGTATGCTATCGAACACAACCCGATAGTTGTATTGAGATTTGATAAAATAAAAATATTTTAATATTTTAATTTTGTATTTGTATGTGTATGATGTGTAAAAATAAACTTATTTTGGAATGAAGTGATCTTGCGATGATTGTATTGCTCAAGTTAGAGGGAGAGACCTGAGAGGCTGAGACACCGTGTTTAGAACACAATAGTCTCGCAGGACTTCCAGTTAAAATGGTTCAACACGCGAGAGAAACGGTAAATACCAGAGCATCATTCCCTCCGTAAAGAAAAAACTTAATATAAGAGATGATGTAACCACTTCTAACACAATAAATCTAAATAACTCTACCTATACATCCTTACATTACGAGCGATCAATTTTTTTAGCCTCACTTTTTTTCCTTCTTTTTTTGTTTTTTATAGAATATAAGCAATACCAACATAATTGATAATCACATATCGATCTAGCAGGAAAAAATCTAAATGATAAAGTTATAGTAAATTAATAATTTACCCTTAATATTACTTAATAATATTACTTGTATTACTTGTAGTGTAAATACTACGTGTGGAGATTATAGAACCATTCATCCATTCTTTTTAGATTAAGTTTTTTTTTAAAAAAACGAAGGGAGCAGACTAGAAGAGTAGGATACGGAGATGAGGCCAGCAGAGAAGCAGGGGTAGTCGAGTCGAGATTCGAGAAAGGCATGGAGAAAAAAGCTGAGCAGAGCAAGGATCTCCATGCATGTGGTCCTCTTCTCTGGCCGGCCTTTACCCTTGCTTCCGTCCCTTCAAGCTACTCTAGCTTCTACTGCTACCTTTCGCTGTGATGTGAGAGATGGCCAGCCTGCTGCCTGTCTTTCACGTCAGCCCGTTGCTTGCTTGCTGACCTCTCTTTACCCACTGTCACGTTTGTTTTTACCAGCCCAGTTGGATAACAGGGATGCACGCGATAAAACATGGGTATACCACCAAGGAACCAGTGTTCACGTTATCGCACGGTTACCGCACCACGATTACCACGGGAGGAAGGGATCGGTAACCGTAGCTAGAGTTTAAGAAATTCTGAGTAAATTTAAATTTTTAAAAAAAATAAAATAAATCAAAAAAAGTCATGGATGTAGTTCTTGATTTTTAATGGTAGATGGTGAAGAAAGTTTTTGAAAAAGAGTAAGATAAAATCAAATTTGAGAGCAAAACCGATAATTGTTTAGAAAATAGAAAAAAGAAAAAATTTGGGCTTTATTTTTATATTTTAGGAGGTTTTCATGTATTTTATATATTCTTCCCCAATTTCTACACACATTTAAATATTTTTCATTCTTTTAGATTTTTTTCATGTTTTCTACAAATATCGCGGTTAGCGCGCAAATACCGCGATTACCACGTCAAATCGTGCGGTAACCGCGATAAACCTCGTGGTAACCACGAAACCGTCAAATTTTTGAAGGCGATTTTTGTACGGTTTCCGGCGGTTACCACGGTTATCGCGTTGTCATAGGGGTACGATAACCCCAGCTCAAACGATAAGGTAAACCCTACAATGAATACAATGAACACGATTAGAGCAGTGCAAGCTACTCACAGTCATGCCCCACTGTGCCACATAGAATAAGGCTCCTACGTGGACACTTAGCTTCACAATGGAGGCTCCTCCTAACACCATTTTGTCATCTATTAAATTCTTGTATGTCAGTTCTTCCTATATTTTGTATTAACAAACTATCTAAATTTTTATATTTTAGACTTTATAACAACAAAACAGAGCTACATACATACTCCTGCCTACCACACACATACTCCTGCCTACCAATGGACAATTGATTATTTGATCCTGTTTTAAAATCTAATTATCAAGTTAACCCTATTTTTCTTAGTTTGCTTATTTAATCCTACTTTTCAAAAAACCAACATTCTATATAACCCCATTTCATTAAGACCCATTTCATTAAGACAAGTTAACAGTGTTAAGTAAGGGGTAAATAGTCCTTTACCCTATTATATCATAATATGTATATCTATTGGCATATTTTTAATAAGTTAGACATATCTGTTCACATTCAAAATAAGTTTGACAGATTTGATTTCAATTTGATAAATTTGACTACAATATGATAGATTTTTGACAAATTTAAGTGAACAAATCAATTTGACAAATTTAACTTCAGTTTGACAAATTGTTGGTAAAATCAAGTGAACTATTTTTTACGAAGGGACAATTTTATAAATCACATAAACCCTGAATTCTCTGGCTGTGGTCCGGCCAACCTGGAACGCCTGCACTTGAGATCATACGTGGTGGTTCGACGAGACATGGCTGAAGATCTGGTGCTGGTTCGACTGTAGGGTGAGGCATAATTCCTGCGGCTGCTGGTTGCTTGTCGGGTGCGACAGGAGGTCCGGCGGGGATGCCCTGTACTCGTCGTGTCCGGCGGAGGCGGCGCCGCTAGCTGTGGACGAGGAGGGGAACAAGGACTTGACGTTGTCGGAGACTCGATCTGAGCCCAGCGAATGTGGAAGGAAGGAGCCAGCAGCGGACGCGGCGCTGGTCATGACGCCGCCGATGTTGCCCAACCTGTAGGACGTCGAGGTAGCCGAGGTGGTACCGCACGTCGTAGAACCGGATGGCGGTGTGTGCGGCGAGGCAGACGCGGAGGTCCCGCAGCCCCGCGCACCGTGCACACCTTGCTGTGCCGGTCCTTGCGCCCGGTCGCGGACCGCACGATGCGGCTGGCCCCGAATGCCATGGCCAGCGCGTCGACGAGCCGCTGCTACCGCCACCATCGCCGGCGGCGGCTCCTCCCGGCCCACGGTTCGCCGCCTCGCCGATGTCGGAGGAAGCTGCCGAATCCCTGCCGCTCCCTCCCTCCCTCCCGAGCCAGCGCCGCCGCGGTTCCCTCCCTCCACAAGCCAGCGCCGCCGCTGATCCGCTCCACGCGCCGTCACTGGCACGCGAGAGAGAAAGCGTTGGGCCTGAATGGATAGGGTTAGACGTGGATAGAGTTCCTTCAAGGGTATTTTGGTTAGTACGGATAGTAATTAGATTTATTTTTTTTAAATGAAACCTTATCAGGGTCAGACAGAGAGTTTGTTTTTGAAAAACAAGGTAAAATTAGCAAACTAGGAGATAGTTAGGCTTCAAAATATGATAAATAAGCAATTATTCCTTACTTTTCCTCCCCTCACCTGTTCTCTCTCCCCATCGCATTTAATCCCGATCCCCTCCCATCGTGCAGAGCGAGGGTGGCAATGTGGGCGGAGCAGCCTCGTCTCCGGCAAGCGCTGAGCGGAGCAGCGGCGAGGCCGTTGTGACGTGGAGTGGCGACGGTGTCCTCAGGCTCATCTCCGATAAACGACGAGCAGAGCAGCGGCAGGGCCGCTCATGGTCGTCCTCCTCGCTTCGAGAGGCAGCCCCGATGGTGGATCTCTACGCCGCCAGTCAGCGCCCCAGTGTGGATCTCAAGCGGTGTCCCCGGTGGTGGATCTCGAGCGACGGTCCGGTGATGACTCCAGCTCCACGAGCTCTCCTGGTCGGCGCCCCTCCTCTCCCTTTATGGCAGCACTTCAAACCGGCGGGGTGGCGATGGTGGTCCGGAACACCATCGTTCCGAGTGGAGTACATGACAATATGTGATCGATTAAAATATTTAGAGCAACATTCTACAATTATATTCTTAGTAGTCCAAAACCAAATCTAAGTGACAGGAATACAAAAGAAAGCATAAAACTCAAACTTTAACAATTAATTCAAAATTGGCCATAGCTATGAGGCGTAGTTCAAACAAACATGCATTTCAATAAAATTCCTACATATTCCGTTAAACTTTGGGGTTTACGTGATTCATAACCATTACGTAGCAATTAAAGAGTGTCACGATTCTACGTATCTATAAAATTCATCTTCATTAAGATTTTTTTTCTCATTAAGCCACACCATATTAATGCATTTAAATGATTGATCTATTTTTCAAATTATCTTTTTTCTTTTCTTCTCATACGAAGTCATATCACTTTAATTTTCCTTTAGATGATTAATGTATATTATCTTCCTTATTTTCCTTTTCTTATTGAGACACATTATTTTAGTTTTGCTTTTAACTTCTTATTATTATAAACCAAATCATTTTAATTGTTTATAGCTTTTTTCAATAGTGAAAATTATATAGAGCATATAAAGTTATGTCGGGTAGCTAGCTTACATGTTAGTTTTACCATTGGATGATTAATTTATATTATCTCTTTTTCGTATCTCATTGAGCTAATACACTACTTTAGTTTTGTTTTTATTTATCAATATTAATTGTTTATAGCTTTTTTCAATAACTGAGCAAAGATGAAAATTATATAAAGTTATATCGCATAGCTACGTTTACGTTATTTCTACTATTATTATAAAAAATTCTCGCAAAAATTTCTAGTTACAAACTACTGCTTCGTAAAAAAAAGAATGTAACTCTATAGTACTATGGGCCCGTTTGGTTTCTCTGTAAGAGCATCCACAATGTTAAACCTTAAGGAATAAAGCAGTATTTTTATTCTACCTTTATATGCATTAGAAGAGGAGACAACAAAGAATTTTGCTATACCTTAAGCTTATGGCTAGACTATAATATATAAAAAAGACTTCATGCCTTTTGCAACATGCATGGGTTCTTTCATATTGAATATAAACTTTTTCATAAGTGGGTCCCAGCGTAAGATCAAGAAAAAACCATATACATTATAACATGTGCTATATATAAAAGGATATAAGGTTGTAGGTCCCATCTTATTGCTCTAGTGATTTTAAACATTGAATACACTAGATATTTGGAACCAGTAAAAGAACATGCTTTGAGGAGCAAGCTAGCCTTGCGGGCGAGAAAAATCCGCTGGCCAGGGAGAGCTGATTCGGCTCGCCTTCGATGGCAAAACTCCAATTACGCAAAAAAAAAGAGGAAAAGCTCTACTCGCAAAAAAAAAATAGGATAAGATGAGAGCGACCCGGGTGTCTCCGAAATCAGAGATATTCCTCAACTCAGCCCAATCTCAGGCCTCTTCTCCCACCGCTGATGAAGTCTTCCGCTGAAATCATCCTCTCCACCTACCCATAAACATCGCGAAATGGCTAATGAGCGATCGATCGCTCGTGCTCACCACGCACGATTAGATTTAAAATTCCTTTTTTGGCACAAAAGTACGTATGGGATTGTTTTGTTTCAAATACGAGAAACAGTTTGATTAGTCACGGACTCTCACTTATTCTTGCTGGTTAGCGTTTTCTCTTTTTGCTTGCATCTTTTCCACGGAAGGCCCATCGAGCAGGCATGCCATGCATGTGGTCTGCCCCTATGCTCATCTGGACGTTTTATTTTTTATTTGTTTTAAATTCATTTGCATAAATTTTGATACGAAAATATATCTATGTAAAGTTTCCATCTACGAAGTTTCTGTGTAAAATTTCTATATATAAAATTTGAAGGTATAAAGTTAGTAGGTATACAGTCCCTCTCAATATATATGTTCCGGGCAAAACACACTACTACTAGTTACGCTGAAACATGTAAATTTTGAATGATGGGAAAACAATACGAGGCTACGCGGACAACTTTTTTAAAACCACAAGATAGTGTTCTTAGAAGAAAACAGATTGTGAGCTGAGAAAAAACCTGAGAAATAAAAATAGCTAATATATAGCATGTTAAATAGAAATGTCCAAACTGGATTAGCCGCATTTGGTAGGATATCGTGCGATCGCTCGGGATGTTGGACTAGCGATCAATCGTGCATTAGACTTACCCTAAAAGTCACAGCCATCTGGAGGAAAATAGATTAGGAAAGAGGCGAACTCATCCGCAAACTCGATCTGAGGCAAGCCTATCCACACAGCTGCTCCTGCATCTTGTTTCTCTTTTTAGAAACAAAACGGGATGCAAAATAATCATCGGCAAAGCAAGAATTTCGTACACGGTCCAAACAGCTACTCACTATTTCTTGCCCCAGGAAGTAAACCATACACAGGAGGTACGGCAAGACAAGCAAGCTGACAAAGAGATGGTTTAGCCTTGCCGAGCTATGCTAGCTGGGCCAAGATCCAAATGTACCATATCTCTCCCTTTCACCGCCCCTCGTTCAATTTTTTTCCATCTTACCACTAACTAGGGGTAGGCATTAGGTGGTTTGTTTTATTTTAAACAAAATTGGTCATCTAAAAGTGTCTAAGATCGAGTAATTGTTCGGTCTTTCATCAAAACTGAAACAGTTGACAGTTTCATAAGATAAAAAAAATCAAACAGATTATAATTAAATTTTAGCAACACTTCTCTTCTTTTAAGACTTCTTTTGATAGTAAAATATTACAAAATAAAAATAAATAAATAACACACCAAGTCACCAAGATAGCATCATAGCAAGTATGACTTAACATTAACATTCACATCACGTATGATACTTAATAAATAGGTTAATTTGATCTATGCCATTGTAACTTTACCGATTTAGAAAAATACCACTACTATTCGCGACATCTGCGATATCGGCTGGCTATCACTACTATTTTGCAAAATTGAAACCGTGCTATCACCATCACATTTTCCATCCCGTCCATCCTCTTCCTTCTTCTCCCTACTTCTTCCATTCCTTCCATCACATCGACATCGCCCCGCTCCGGCCGCCGCCTCGTCCCCCAATCCCCCTCTTTCTTCTCCCTTCCCTCAACTCCATCACTCACCGGCGGCAGCGAGCCGAGGAGGACAACGACAAAGAGGGGCCGAGGATGGCAACAACCGGGGACGAAGCCAGCTGGGTGGAGCGGAGGGGGGTCGAGGATGGTGGCGGGCGGGGGTGGAGGCCGCACCAGATCCAGAAGGACAATGCGGGCGGTTGGCATGGACGACGCACTCCGCCTCCGCCTCCACCTCCACCTCCACCGTCGGTCGCCTGAGCTCGCTGCCTCCACCACGCCCACCCAAGCTCGCTCTGCCGTAGCCAGCGACCGCCCGAGCTCACTCCGTGTCCGCCTCCACCGTTGGCTACTCGAGCTACCTCGTCGAGGTAAGCTCCGTGTGGATTCAGCCACCTCGAGGTCAAGCGGCGCCACGGTGGTTGGGGACGGCAACAGCGAGAAGGACGTTGGAGCGGGGATGGCGCAGGGGAGATTAGGGGTGGGGATGGTGCGATGGAGATTGGGGCGGGGGTGGCGAGCTCACAGAGGACACCGGTGGATATGGCAAGCGTCAGAGAAGGGGGGAAGGATCGAGAACGTTACGCCACCCGCTGCAAGCTCCAACCTTGCAGCGTTGCCTTCACACTACCACCGCCGGCAGAGAGGCCACCGCTAGTCGCCCGAGCTCACTCCACCTCCGCCTCCACCACCGGCCACTCGAGCCTTGTTGCCGGAGTGGGACGATGTCGGTGTGATGGAAGGGATGGAAGAAGAAGGAAGAAGACGGAAGGGATGGAAAATGTGATGGTGATGGTACGGTTTTAATTTTACAAAATTTCAGTGACACCCAGCTGATATCGTGAATAGTAGTGGTATTTTTTCTAAATCGATAAAGTTCTAATGGCATGTATCAAATTAACCCTTAATAAATAGGCTTCTTATATTTTAGTCTATTCGGTTAGTCGGTTAACTGAGATCACTTATCAAATTTTTGACTGAGATATCCTGTCTCGATCATTTCTTTTTTTATCTTGGTTTTTCCTGTCGGTTTCCTGCAATCAACTACACTCCTAGTCGTAACTATCCCCTTATTTAATAAGGGACATCTAGCAACTCATTTTTATTGGTTACTAATTTATATTTTGAATGTTACAATTACATTATTTACATTATGTTTAGGACACATGGAGCAAGCAATGAAGAAGAAGAATCCTTGCGTCTGAGATATACCAAAATTACTATTAGAAAAATCATTTTCCCAAGCGACCAAAAATAGTTTTTCCAGGTGAGGGAAAGAACCGCCTGTAAGCAAAGGCCTGCGAAAATAGATGATTTTTGCAGGTGGCCCCGCGTCCCGCCTGCGCGACATCTCCATATTTGCAGGCGCTAGATCCACCCGCCTGCGAAAATATTTTCAGCGCACAAAAAAAATCCACCGTCACCACCCCTACCCATTGGCCTCCCCCTCCGGCCGACGGCTCTCCACCTCCATCCGGCGCCGCTGCTCGAGGGGAGCGCCGCCTCCGCCACTACCGGCGGCCGGCTCCCCTCTTTCGTGTAGATCTTGGAGGGAAGGGGTCGGCGCTGTCTGCGCCACCGCCGCCGTCAGCTCCTCCTCCTCCACCGCCGCCTCCACCGCCGGTAGACGGATCTAGGAGGAAGGGAGGGAGAGTATTGGAGTGCCACCGCCGTCAGCTCCTCTTTCGTCCAGATCTAGGAGGGAGGAGATGGGCCGGCGCCATCTTCGGTGGCCGCCTTCGTCGTTGGCGACGTATCTGAGAGGAAGGGAGGGAGGGGAGGGGAGCGCCGTCACCGCGGCTCCTCTTCCCTCCTCGCCGAGCCACCGCCGCTCCTCTTGGCCTCGTCTCACCAAGCCGCGCATTGACTCCTCCGACGACCGTTGCCTCCTCCTCCTCAGTCGTTGCTGCCGCCTCCATGCACGCGCCGAGCCACCGACAGCCGCTGGCTCCTCCTTCGTGTACATACTCTGAGGAGAGGGCGAGGGAGAGGGAGAGAGAGGGGGAGAGGATAAGGATAAGTGTAGTGGGTGGTTGTGGGGAAAACAACATACAAAATTTTTTTAGTGAGTGGTCCTGTTTCCGCAGATGGACTTCTTAAGTGGTCCGTCTGCGAAAATAAGAGTTTTTAAAGATGGATCCCTTAAGGGGTTCGTCTGGAAAAATTGATTTTCACAGATGAATGATGATCTCACCCCCGGTTACCCTTTTTGTAGGTGGCCGTTTAGCTTCGAGGGATCACTCACCTTGGAAAAAAAAGACACGCATCGACGAAAATGGTTTTTGACATGAAAGAAAAAGGGCAAAACGAGCTGGACTTGTACAACTAAAAATGATCATATATCTACTGCATATAGGTAGGAGTAGGATGTGACACTGCAATCTGACGTGGATAACAAGATGGGTTGGGAGCTCCTTTCCCATAGATTTTGTGAGCAAGCATAGCTGCATGGGCACTGGGCAAGCTAGCAGAAAACCGGTAATTGACGTGTGTGTGTGTTGTCTGCTGGCTAATGACCGGTGGTCTCAACTCTGAAGAGAGGCGTGGCAGAAAGGGGTATGGTTTCGGTTGGGATTCTTTCCAAGCCTCCTGCAAGATTCTCAGCAAAAGGGCACACATGGAGAACTGAAAGGCAGGGATAGGTTCGAAAGGCAAGGGATACTCTCGTGACCATTGAGGTCTTGACGAGAGCCTTGATGACGTGACAATGTCACGACAATTATTTTTTTAAAAGGAAATTTGGTCTTGAAGGATTGGAATGCAAACTTGTTCTAATTAATTTGTGTTTGGAAAGTAAAAAAGTAAAGCACGAAGGAACTTAACATCCAGCCCTAGAATCACTAGGTTTTTGCTATCGATTTACCTGTATATGTTAAAAGGGGAGCTGACTTTTTCTCCTTTCCCCTAGCATAAGCTGGTCTTCTTTTCCTTCTAATATATTAGCGTATATTAGCGTGCAATCCTTATGCCCATTCACGAAAAAATTTATGCCCATTCACGAAAAAGAGGAGAGCCGGTAGTACTAAAATTAATCCATTCAAATTGTAATTTTAAAAGGCTCAGGAAGCAATAAAGGAATAAAAATCCAATGACATCAAGCCATCGTAGATATGCCACAAGCCCCTTCTAGTGAGAGTTAAAGCGTGATATTCATACGGATTGAGATTCTCTGCAGTTAAATACACAGTGCCTTTGTTACTGACATGTGAGTCCAGGGATTATCAGGCCCACATGTCAGTGACAAAGTCACGTGACTTCGACTGCAGAGGATCCTGATCCCATTCATAGGTGTGCATGTGTGCATCATCCGTGTAATCAAAAAAAATATTTATAGAGTTTGAACGCTAAACGATATCTTAGCTACTTCAAAAATTAATAATTTTTCGTTCGTCACATCAACTTTTTTTGTCCGTAAGTCCAATGGAGCGGTGGCCTATGTTCCCATATCGTGTAAGTTAAGTTCCTTCGTGCTTTACTTTTTTTCTGTTAAAGTACTTTCCAAACACATCTGCCAGCAACGAGTAACCCATCGTGTAAGACGGATAAAACACAAATTCAAAGATAGATACAAAATCCAATCAGAAGAGAACCCCAGCAGAAGAGAAAACAAACGGGAAAAATAATAGAAACCGCACAAATCAATTTTTTTCCTCCATCGTTCTCGCGTCATTCCGAGCATGCATCAAATCGGATCCGCTAGGGATTTCACATAATCAGTTTGTGTTACACCTGTCTTAGAAAAATCCCTAATTTGCAGAAACCCTAATTTTCAAAATCTCTTTAAATTAGATACCAAATACAAGAACCGAAGAACGACAGACGAAAAAAATGGTCTCACCGGTTTCCATCTTCGGTCGCACATGGCATGATTTCAGAAATCCGATTCGCCCTGGACTACCGTGCACGCACCCTAGCCATGCAACACTCGTGAGTAGAATGCCAGCAGCAGCAGTGAGGATGGCCAAAGCCATCCGGATTCGGGCACGCTAGTTGGAATCGGGCTCACCGTTCCTTGGACATAGCCCATAGCACAGGCCAGGATTACCCAAGAATACCAGTCGGAATTGATCGGTGTTGAATAAGATTGGAAGATGCCCAGTGAGCTTGTTAATAGGACAGGTTCGAAGAAAGCAAATGTTTAGATTTTTTTTCTGTGTCGACGAGATGATTGCGGCTTTGGATTTTTGCGAATAATTATCCTATAGTTCCACAAATAAATAGTTTCATTCATTACGTATTTTTTCATTCTTTCACTATCACCATCACTCAATGGTTGAGATCATCCCAATGAAAATTGAACGGTCGAGATCGCTCCCCCGCCTCCCACCTTAGATCCAACGATGGCGGCGCACGCGGGGTCACGCACTGGGAGGGAGATCGCGTAGTCACCGCTCGCGCCCCCTCGCCGCGCATCCTCCGCAACCGCCGACCTCGCCGTGCAGCGCCGCGTCCCCATCCCATCAGCCGCCGATCTCGCCGCGTAGCGCCGTGCTCCCATCCCGTCAGCCGCCGACCTCGTCGCGCGACCTTGCGCCCCCATCCCGTCTGCTGCCTGGTTCCCCGCTCCTTCCCCGTCGTACGGGCCTCCTACTCCTTGCTCTGATCTGCCGCGGCGAGCCGGAGGTTGCCCTCGCCTCGCCTCGCCGTCCTCGCGCGCTGCGGTCGGCGAGAAGGGACCCCGCAGGCCACCGGAGACTCCTCCCCTCCTCGTCCTCTGAGTGTCCGCCCCTCCTCTCCTTTGCGTGCGCGGTCAGGCGAGCAGGTGGGATTGGGTTGGAGGGGGCGGGGAGACGCGGCGGAGCTCGTTCTTCCGCCTGCTGGCTACGTCTCAGTTCGAATTGATTCGAAGGTATTACTCATTCTTCTCTCTCATAGTAACCCGGAAGCCCTAGCTCTTGCAGCGAGTGCGGCTTGGATGACCTAGCGTGGATGGAGTCCATACCTGAACTTGGATCGGATTCATTCGCTCGAATTAACCTATCCAGTGTAGTATTAGTAGCAGCTCGTGTTTATAGAAAAATTGGGGTTCTGCTTAACCCCATGTCCATGTCCCATAGGTGGTCCTCTCCTGCTGAACTGGACTGTGTTCTGGTTAATTTACTGTAATTGTCAATGGCCGAATCATTTCCATGGCTGTCTATTCAACCGGAGAGTATATGCAATACTGAGCTATGCCATTTTTTTTGCAACAAGTAATGTCGGAATATGCAGTAGGCCAGTAGCAAGCTATGTGTTTCCTGTGCATTGTGCAGTCTTTCTGTATTCTGTCAACTAAGTTTTTTTTAACCTGTTTTATTCAAGCAATGTTGCTTGCCACCATTAGCAGGTGAACGGGCGCCTACCAACAATGTCGACATCTCGTGGAGTAGATGATGGGCCCTCTGTGCAACAGTTATAATAGATGGAAAAGATCCCAACAGCATCTTGAACTATCGAATTTTTGAGAAGCTTTTATATCTCCTATACGGCGCCTATTTGGACTGCTTTCGGACCATGGTGAGGTTTTGTTGCTTCATTGTTCTCTGCCACTGCCATTCCTGCGTAGCCCTTCATTGCGCGGCGAGATCAGCGGCTGACCAAAAGGGGGCGCGGGCGCTGCGTGCCGAGGCAATTGCGAAGAATGGGCGGCGAAATCGGCAACTGACTGAATGGGGACGCTGGTGCTGTGCAGAGAAAGGTATGCGAAGGAAAAGGGGGAGGGATTGATTTGCGTCTGCGTGGAAGAAAATCGAGCGATGAGTGCGTGCGTGATTTTCCGGCTGGTGACCCCGTGTGCGCTGTCGTTGGAAGAAATGCGTTGGATGATTTTCAGACATTTGATTTGATGAATGAAGTATGAAGGATGTAGGAGTGTGTTGGTGAACTATAAGGTAGATTTTAGCTTATTTCTGCTATCCATACTAATAATGTGCTCATCAATTTTATTTTGGGGAATTAACTAAATCTTAGTGGAAAATGAAGGACCTATATTTTCTGAAGGATCATCTGATGATCTATCTCGTTGCACAATAGAGATTTCTCTTCATTTTTTATCGGATGATTGCTAACTGATCCCTGCCATAGCTTACTATCCATATCTGTATTCATGTGATTTCCCTTTTGTGATGAGTGGACATCAACTAGGTTTATTCCTTAATTTCATCTCAGGCTCATAGCTGAGGACATGGACTCCTGTGATTAACCCTAGCAGCTGATGGCGCCCTTAAGTGGCAGTATAAGGTTGAGTCCATGCCTCCATGATAATGCAGCCATGCAGGGCACGCTATGGTGGAAGCCAGTCATAGCCCGAGGGTCGTCTCCGCCTTCCTCGAGGTAGGTATTGATATACTCCCTCCATTTCAAAATGTACGACGCTATTGACTTTTTAATAACGTTTGACTATTCTTCTTACTCAAAAATTTATATAAATATTATTTATTTTATGATGACTTGTTTTATTATCAAATAAAATATAATCTTAATTTATACTTTTACATATTTACACTAAATTTTTTAGTAAGACGGATGGTCAAACATCGTATAAAAAGTTAACAACATTATACATTTTGAAAAGGATGTAGTATATGATATCCATAACTCAAGCTATGAGTATAATCTATTCATAGCTCAAGTTATTTTGCCACATGAAAAAAATGATTAATTTGTATATTCTGCTAAAGCAATGTTAATCACAATGTATATGATTGTAATTTCCTGAAGAAGGTTCATAGCTAAAGCTAACTTTTCTTCCTCCAAGGAGATTTACAGAAGTGAATAACTTGCATTTTTCTGCTCGAGAAATGTGATCCCCACGACACCGCCATCCCAAAGAAGCCACTTGGGACAAATGACACTCACGGCCACCAGCAAGCGGGGGTAGTGCACCAGCGTGATCTGTTGAATACCGGACAACAAGTATATTTCTCTGAATTTGCATGTATTTTTTTTCTGAATTTGCATGTATTTCTCTAAATTAACTTGCAGTGCAAGATTTCATGATGCCTGCAACTCCGCCACCGAGGTAGCTGCCCTTGGCCTGCTGGTTAGTTAGTTACTTTTAAAAGATTCCTCAAATTATATCATGCCAAAATTGTTTGGTGCTGCTTGAATTATTGCTTTATCGGGCATCAGCCGTGAGCGTAATATGCGGCTCTGAATTTGAGTTTGCTAGAGATAGAAATAGAATAATGATTTTTAAAAAAAAGTACAGGACACTGAATTTGACAAGGATAAAATCCCCCATAAGGATTGATTTTGTGTTTTGTTTGTGAAAGGCAGCTCCTATGTGGAGTATGATCAAATGGTATCAGATTTTTACCTTCTATATTAGTTAGAGATTTACGTTCCCATGGAAGATACATTTTTTGGTTGAAATGCTGGAAGATATTCTGTTATCATTACGGTACATAATTGCTTTTACTATGTAAATCTATATGGTGGTATGATCCAATCTCTACCTGGTTTTCCTCAATTAGAGCATGATTTTTCACGAGTTGCATTTTTTTTCTAATGGCAACCATGAACCAATATTGTGTAAATGTTTTTTTTTGACTAATAAGTGCACAGATTATTCTGGTGATATCTGAATATTTCTATGTGATTCTTTATTTTTTCAATTCTCATAGGGGAACAAAAAGTATTTGTTATAAAAATATTCTCACGGGTTTACGTATTTTCAGAACTTGGTTTGTCGAGTAGCTCGAGCTTGGTTTGTCGTAGGCTCGATTCGAGCTCCCAACGAGTCAAACCCGAGCCTAAGTAAAAGCTCGTGAGCTTTATCGAGCTAAGCTCGAGCTTCTACCAAGCTTGATAATGTATAGTTTATATTGTTCGTTCACCTTATTGATTTAATAAACTAATAAATAAATATTTTTTAAGTATCTATTTACACAATAGATTAGCATCTGTTAGCACAATATATTTATTTTAATCCTTTCCACCATTTTATTAGTATGATTAACAAAATTTAATTATACTTATCGAGAGGTTATCAATTAAAATAGATATTATATTATTTATGACCGAACTTGGTAGCTAAGCTCAAGCTCGAACCAGCTTACCTAAATGCTCAAAGCTGCAATAGGCTCTACTCGAGTCGGCTCGAGCTTGTGTCGAGCTTGAGCCGGGGCATACGAGCTCGCTCGAGCTCGGCTCGTTGACAACATGGTGTTGATGCAAAAAACACACACTGGCCTGAGAGATCTGCTTAACTCTAGTGCAGGTCCAAAATTAGGGTTTTAGGTTCAAGGGCGTGCCAGTTGATTTGATCCTGCAATCAATAAGAAAAAATATGCAAAGAATGTTAATAAACGATAGACAATCGGCCATAGGGCCGATTTCATATCGTATGTGACCTAGCCGATGCAATAAAGCATGAATCGGCTGTAAGGTATAGTCAAAGATAGAACTAACCCTAAAACTAGTATATCGGCTGTAAAGATCAGTGTTATATATGATAGATCGGACTGAACCGAGACAGTATGAATTGCTCAAGTCTAAAGATAACATAAAATAATGATTACATATACTCATGTCATAGCCGATATCTAGATTTAAGTATGTATCGGCTATAGCTCCGATACAACCTTATACTAGGATATTCTCTAGAAATAAATATATTCAACTATAACCAATTAGATTGGTATCAAGTTCAGTATATTTATATTAGATTAGATCCTAATATAAGGGGCAGATATAGAACATTAAACAAAGCATAAAACTAAGTAAAACATCTATATCAGGTAAGATCGGCTGAAACCCCGATACCATCCTTATTAACAATCATAAAGCAAGCTAGATATCATGATTCTAAATACGACTTAATAGGTTGGACTTAACCAATGCAGCATTAAGTATAAAAAGAAACATGACATCTAGAGAATCAAGCTGATGGTTGCCTTTTCGGGATGGTAGATACATTATATAATCTAAACCAACAAAGTAATCTAGCCGATATCGACAAAACCCTAGAAAGAATCCAGCCGATGCAAGTAGATTGCATTGTTGATCTAAATTATATAACATATATGATAACTCGGAGATTCACAACATAGAACTAGAGTATCATAAAGATGTAAGCACTAACTCCGATGATGCAAATCGCCATGACAAGATATACCTTTTCGCCGAAGATCAAACTGATGCAGCACGACTTGAAAGCGCAAGCTTGTCGAAAGTAGAAAACAAAGGTGGCGATGCGCCGAGATTGATTGAACGTGTGTTGTTATTATTTACAAGACATCGGGATTATATTTATACCCGAAAACACAAACATTGTCCATCACGGACATGACTCATATTAACCTAATATAAATCCATCTAACGAACAAGTCTCTTAGGCGGACTCTTACCGAGAATATCTATAAGGAAATTACATAAAATAATCTAATTAATAGATACAATTGCCTTCTCAGGACTCTATCCGTGCATGGCAATCCATATGAAACACGCTAACACAACCCGATGACGTGTACCGAGTCATATTACCAAAATCGGCTCAATCGGCTAATATTGTCCGACTCTAATTCTACCAATCCAGTCCACAGCCGATTCGGACCATAACCGATTCTCAGTCTGTTTCCGATACGATCTAATCTCTTCGATTCTCTTTGATTCTATCTTCATCTCCGATACTTGAATTATCAAATTTGGTCGTCAACACATGGTTCCTTGTCAAATTGTTCAGGTTACTTTCATTGTACAACTGACGTTGTCAGGCATGGCTTCAAAGTCAATCTCGAACCTGACTAGATTACCATCATTGCACACCATGAATATTTGTTTTAGTCTGTATCTGTTGTATCGGTTGACTTTGTGTATTTAGAATTTCCAAGCATGTTGATTAATGGTATGATGTGATGAAATATCTTGAGATTTTTTTGTCATGTCCTAAAACTTGGTGAAGGATTTGCATTTTATACATGCTTATAAATTTTAATTATCATCGTAGTTTTAGAACAAGCATATTACCTAGTTAGTTTAGTTGCTTCAAATAAAATTTGAAAAGAACTGCAAAAATATCTTACGTTACAAAAGCGTCGACAAGATAACGTCGGATAAAAATATGCTCAATTTTGTCCATCTTTTCTTAAACAGGAGGGCTATATTTATCTCAATAATTTATGACGTTTTTACTAATATTGATTGCCATTAAAATAATCTAATAGATAAAAGGTCTCCGCATTTCAAGTATGAGATTACTCCATGGCATTCTAAGAACACACTCAGTTAGGAAACTTTAATAGAATCTTTGGATCCGGGGATACGGTTGAGTCATAATTTTTTTTCTGGAAAATCAGTAAGAATATAACATTGGGGAACCTCAACGGCTCCAAATTAAATTAATACGAAAAATAAACCATTCAATACATTAATACTATACCTTAAAAAAAATACATTTATGGTTTTCTCATCAGTTTTGGTAGAGGTGGTGGCCTTGTGTGCAAAAAGAAATGTGCTTCATACGAAGTGAGCGTAGCTCAACTAGTTAGATTTTTTGTGGTGGAATCAGTCACCCGGGTTCAAGTCCCGTTGAAGTGAGTGTCCTAAACTTGATACGAATGTTCACATTTACCGATTTACGGCTAGTTATTCTTTCAGTTGTAATCGATGTACTCATCGACAATGAGATGCTTGTGATGACTTCGTGAATCTCAAAATATGTCGGTCCAGTTTTCTGAATGTGCTTATAGGGGTAGGGTGTGCAGATGTGTGTTTATAGGGGTAAGTGTGCACATGTTGTGAGCATCTTTGTTTGTACTGTGTTTTAAAAAAAAATGTGCTTCATATAGTGGGGTACACTGTCCCGTGTGGACGCAGCGATTTATTTTGCGGTTGCTTAAGTCAGTGTTTGGGCCTGGGGAAATGCGGGAATCGTGGTTTGGTTGGGCTCGCTCGCTTGGCACTCCAAGTTGGCAGCGCCGCGCGCCTCGTTTTCCAGCGGTAATACTAGTAAGAGCGCCTCGTCTTCTTCTTCCTCGCCTCCCTGCAGTTACTGCCATGCACGCTGCAAGCAAGGGACCGTACTTACTCTTCTCTGCATGCAGCCATGATATCTGATGCAATCTCTCTCTACCCTTCTGGCCGTCCGTCCAGGCGACGCGCTCAGCTCAGCCAGGTGATTATTTGTTGCTTGCGCTGGCTCTGTCTGGTGCCGTTTCTTTTTGTCTTGCACCGCTGCTCTGCTCTGCTCGGCTCCCCTCCTTTTCTCTCTCTCTCCCTCGGCCACTTCCGCCACTGAATTGAGAAGTGACGACTGATGAAGAATTGAGGAGGAAGACGACGACGTACGACGCCTCAAGCTGTTGGTTCTATTCTAGTATACTAGCTAGCTGGGGCGTTTTTGGATGGTTCTGCAGCAGCGAAGTGCCCCGGCCGCGCGGCGTGTGAGAGCGTGGCGCGTGCGCGAGCTTGGTGGTGACTTGGCGTGCGAGCAGTGCAGGGGGCGCGCGCGGTTGGGTCCGGGTTTCCGCGCCGCAACTGGCTGTGGCTGTGCCTGCAGCCTGGCTACAGGAGTGGCTGCTCCTGGCCGGTGGGCTGGAGGAGCGATGTGTTGGTGTGCGGGAAGCTTGTGACAGATGGACCGCATGCCACACGCGCACGGCGCACTGCACTACAGCACTACTACTCCCTGTACCCTGCATGCTAATTAAATTTTAAAATATACACGATTATATATATATATATACATATATGTTTTTGAAATATTTATGTAAATATACATACTCCGCTGGTAGGGGACGCGACACCGCGCCATCAACGCAGGTTGGAGGTGCGGGACGGACGATGGCGCGGCACCAACACGCGTGACCGCGGCGGTTGTCGCGGTGGCGCAGCACCATTCTGCAGAGCCGACGATGTCCCGCGGATTGGTCTCGCGGGACCGCGCCACCAGGACATGCATCTAATTGTATCGTTAATCAACATCATAAAAACCTATCTTTTGCTTTCACACGTCAATTAATCAAATACCATGCCTTAATGATCTAATGCTCTATTGCATTACACGGTTAATTAGCAAAGTAGTTGACCTGCTTGGCGCAGTCCCACGCGACCATTGTGCGGAACCGTCAGTTACAGATGACCATAAGGCCCGAGGCCTGAAGATACCGCCCACAGCACGACCATTCAGGCCGGTCTAAGCATGGCATGGCCCAATGGTTGGATCGTGGGCCGTGCCTAGGTCAATACCTTGGTACGGTGGATCGGACCGGCCCATCATGATCCAATGAGCAGCGAAGAAAAATAGTTTAGGATCCTAAATAGACTTAATTTAACCATATAAGGTCTACCTCAAAGAGAAGAGGATGTAAAATAGACTTATTTCAAACCATATAACACGCGACCGAAAGAGATAAGAGAGAAAAAAATAAACTTATTTCATGAAGAAGCACGATGAACTATCGTGCTTTGAACTGGGCTGGCACGATCCGATTCCTATTAGATCATGCCTGGACTATTGGTGCAACCCGTGGAGTAGCACGGCGCGTAGGTCAGACCGTGCTAATCCGACTATTCTCGACTCGAGCTAGATCGTGCCTGGTCGTGTCCGGACCGTGCTGTGCTAGACCGGGCCCCCTTTAGCCATCATGGTGCTGCGCCACCGCGGTGGCCGCACGCGGTCGCGTGTTTTGGAGCCGCGGCATCGTCGGTTCCGCGTGTTCGAGCCTGCGCCCATGACACGGTACCAGGTCCCCAACTAGCGGGTATGTATATTTACACAAATATTTCAAACGCATGTATATATATACATATGTAAAATCATAAGAAATAATGTATATTTTCAAATTTAATTCCCCTGCATGCTCCATATATATATGGCGGTTCCAATCTGTTTGGTTTCCTTGTTCGTATGCTCTTTCACGACAAAAAAGAAAGCAATGGCGTATGATTAATGGAATATAAACTATTACTCCCTCCATCTCAAAATATAAAATATAAGATACAACAATTTTTTTCTAATATCCATCTCAAAATATAAAATATAAGATACAACAATTTTTTTCTAGTATCTTATATTAACGTGCATTCATGCATACATTAACTATCACCTCATTTATGCATTAACTATCACCTCATTTATGCATACATTAACTATCACATCTTGATCCTTTAATTAGGTTTATTTTAATTCTCTACCATTAAACGTAGATCCAATTGAGGAGATAATTAAATTATTTCTTGATCTTTGTATTAGGAATAATTAAACCTTATATTTTGGGATGGAGGGAGTAGAAACTTAAAAGAAAGTGTGTGCGCGAGGCACATGTGGTGACTCCATGAATTTTCAGATATGTTGGCCCAATCTTCATTGGTGCTGGTAGAACGGGTATGTGCGCGTTTATACGAGTGAATATGTTTATTGTGTTTCGGAAAAAAGAAAGGCATGAGAAAAATCAAGAAGTTGCTTCGTCGAACTGAGCCAAACATCCACTACTAAAAAACAGTTTTCGCTGACAGCCAACATGGGTTTTCGCTGATGCCGACTGTATTGCTAGCGACCAATGCTTTGTGCTGACAGGCGGTTGGCCGCTAGTGAAAATCGATTTTCACTTACGGCCACGCTAAGATGACCGCTAGTGAAAATTGATTTTTGCTGGCGTCCAAGGTAAAATGACCACCAGCAAAATGGGATTTCATCGGAGGCGATGTTAAAGATACCTGCCAGCGAAAACATTTTTTAGAGAAAAAATATTGAAAATCCAGGTTCGAAACAACTATAAAAAATCACAAATTTCAATCCCAAATCCACAAGTCATCGGTTGCCATCGTCGAGTTGCAGACGTCCTCGTGGCCACTACGGTTGTGGTCGTCACCACCCACCGAAGCCTATGCTCGAGCCGAGCCACGGTCACCAGGTGGCCCCGACCCGTCGCCTGCCGGATCTAGTTGAGGGGAAGGGGTTGAAGTAGCCCGACCGTCGTTGTTGTGGAAGGCGCTATTGGATCCACCTCCTTGACCATCGTGGAGGACCGCCTGCACCCCCACCACCCGTGCACTGTCCGCCGTCGAATCCACCACACGGTACCTCCCGCTGCGCCGAGGGGAGGGGAGTGGGGCAACCGCCGCCACCGGCCTCCTCTCCTCTGGCCAGATCTGGGAGGGGTAGGGAGTGGGGGAACTGCTGCCTCTCTCCCCTCTGCTGTTGCTGCACCGCCGCCGGGCTCCTCCCCTTCGGCCAAATCGGAAAGAGGGACGCGAGGGGAGGAGAGTGGGAAAGCCGCCACCGCCGGTCTCCTCCCTCCGGCCAGATCTAGGAGGGGAAGGGAGTGGGGGAGCTGCCGCCACCCTACCCTCTACTGTTGCTGCGCCGCCGACGGCCTCCTCCCCTCCAGCCAATTCGGAAAGAGGGACGCTAGGGGAGGGGAGTATGGCAGCTGTCGCTATCGATCTCCTCCCCTTTGGCCAGATCTGGGAGGGGATGGGAGTGGGGCGCTGTCGTTGGCACCGCCACCGGCCTCCTCCACTCCTTCAACCGGCACTGGCACCAGCCTCCTCCATCGCCGCCGCACGCTCGCACCGCCGCTGTTGCCATCTGAGAGATGGAGAGGGGAGACGAGGAAACGATATGGGGAGAGGAGGAGGAAAGGAGTACTAAGGAGGGGGATGACTAGCTGGCTCCTTGGAGTCTTCATCAATTTAATGGGTGTATTCCTTTTCACGGACGGGGCTCTTTAGCAGCTATTTTCGTTGGTTGCTATTTCTACGAGCGGATGTCTTAAGTGATAGACAGCGAAAATCGATTTTTACTAGCGGTTCGTGACCTAAATAAAAGGGTGGTATCATGAAAAATGATCTTTTAAGTACTGATATGATATGTAGTAGCAGCAGCAGTATAGCTAGAATTCCAATCTGAGTGAATTTTGAAAATGATCACAATTACATCACACAAAGAGATAAACATGAATAACCAGATCGAACACCATTCAAAAAATGATAATTAAAGTGACTAAAAAGAAATATTTTACATAACTATTGGTAACTTTTTTGGCGAGAAGACAATCACAATCGGGACACCTAAACACCTTGCGGTGATATGGAGTCGCCAGTCACCTCAATCTAGCCAAATTTAAGCCAAGATAGGTTTCGAAAAACTAAACCGGTTAGAGGAGAAAACTAAACCGGTTAGAGGAGCTGATTTAGAGGTCAAAATCAGCCTCTAGGCCTATTTAGATCGGTATGGAGATAATCACTCGTCTCGTGGACGAATGAAAGGTTTACGGGACAAACCTACAAAGGGATAATCGCACTCTCACGGCGAAGATAGACGATTTTCAGTGTAAACCGATGAAGATGGACAAAACTAAATGCAATATTAAAAAACGATTCAATTGGCTAATTGCGTTGGAAGTAGATTATGTGTCCAATTGAACTGGCTTTGATCCTTATAAAGGGGTTGGTCTTGCATCTTATAGATCCTCCTCCACGTCAAATTCGGGGTAGAGATCAATTAGAACTCAAAAACACCTCCGCATGCAAGGAAACCTGAGATCCGACGAAATTCGACCCGGACCTGGACTCAGCCGGTCTGACCGGCCACATGCCAACGGTCAGATCAGCCCTACACCACCGATTAGACCGGCCTATAGATGGCGGTGGACCGGCTCCGTGAAGGAAACCCAATCCTTTTCAAATTTTGGTAATATTTTCCTATTTTAAGTCGAGGTGTCAAAGTTGGTCGTAAACAATAACTTTTGGATATATACTAAACAACCTACAAATCCTTATATTTTATAACGGAGGGGTATAAAATAAACCCCACATCATGTCATGAATTAATTTAGTATTAAAGAGAAGTTTATATATGCAGTAACTCAACCTAATAAAATGAATGGGGTTAGCTGCACTAGTTATATGCCAAGCTATTAGTTGTCCCCTAGCTTGGTGTGGCTAGGCTAGTACTTCTACACGAAGTATTGAGAGTTGTATAGGAGCACTAGTAATAGTACTACTACTACTACTACTAGTCACAGTCATCCAAAGCTATGTACTCTAGGCGTTAAATGATTTGCTGGTCATTTCTGAACCTTTGGAAAATATAGACCTTTTGCAGAGGTTGGCAACGAATAGATTCTTAATAGGTTGTGAAGTTCTATGCTTGATGCAACGTTCATTCTTAGGTGCAGTCAAGTATGTAGATGTCATCATGTGTCCACATCCAACACCTGGGAAGTTGTACCCACTCCCACCGCATTAAGGATTGATGCATTGTGCATAAACTCAAGAGAAGGGCATCGGTGTTATTTTAACATCGTTGCATCATGATGGTTTACGCAAACCACTCCAACCAGCACCCATCGATGGTTTACACACATCCTGCCGGAGAATATGGTCACCACGAAAAAGGGACCTACCGTTACCGAAGAAGATAGACGATTTTGTTTACTTGGGAGGAGCATGGTCTACGCTGATATAGCTATGGTTTACGCTGAGGGAAAGGGACTTGCCATTACTGGAATTTATTATCTTATCAGTCGTTGCTTTAGTTAGTGTTTGTAGAACACGAGTTATATATGTAAAAGAAAGTTTCGTATGCTATAGTAGTTTACTGTACACACCTCAATATACTACAATTTAGATGACCCGTCTTAGAAGATCAGGAATAGGTGAATGGTTATTCATTTACATAATAAGTTCTTAGGTTATGCAAGAAGTTAATGCAAGTACATAGCCGCAACAGATCCAGCTTAAGTGAATGGTTTACATTATGTTAAATAATAATGTTCTGTTGTGGGCCCGTCCCACAAACCGTTGGGTTTGTAAACATCGTATTTTAAAATTGCTCAAGTTCTTACATCGGTTTTCCATTTAGCCCCTTAATAGGTTTCAAATTTTGTATCTACATTTACATATTTTATGTGATACCCCTAGATTGATAGGCAATTACATTTTGGCAGAATAGAGGTACTGGCGTTCACATGGTGTAAATCATCATGTGGTTACTCTCTCATAGGATCTACCACGGCTACCATTCATCCTCCTTGGAATGTTTAAAAATTAGATCTTGTGATGAGGACATCCCAACTACACATGATGTAAACAAGGGTGATGGATCACATCATACATCACATGAAGAAACTGAAGATGACTTAAACCAAGTTGATGGATTACATCTCAGCAAGAATGATCAAACATACCATGGTCCAATTACGCATAGCCGTGCCAAGAAAATACAACAAGAGGTGAACTCACTCTTTGCTCAAGTTAACCCAAATATTAGTGAGAGTTTTATACTACCTAAATGCTCTTACTTTGTATTGCTAAGGTTTACACCCGAAGACATCATCACTACACCAAGAAAGATGGGTTATATTGAGGACAACAAGGGTTACGCCAAGCAGGAATCAGCCCATACACCACCAACGGTTGTCTACACCAACAAGAGGATAGTTTAAGCTGCAAAAAGTCAACTTCAAAGGCTTGTGCGACCCAACCAGTCAAGTGATGAGTTGCATGGCATACATGGTTGGAAAGAGGGACAAATCTAGTTTTACGTGTACGATGTGATTGCGCACATAATCGGGCATGTCAAGCGTAAAATGTAGACCCAAAGATGCGTAGAATTGATGTGTTGATGTCCGCAATCTAGGGAAGGCGATGCCCCGAGGACAATACCTTCGACACCTCGGGGCCCCGAGGACATGGCCACGGGACCCGAGCTCTCCTCGGAGGAATCCTTTACATTAAGAGGGGTCATGTGCCCTTCTTTGTCCCGTCATTCCGCATTAATTGCGGGATGATACGAAACCCGTGGATGGCCCACGGGCGACATGGGGGACGTGGCCGTGCATCTTGCCTCTCGCGTGCCCATATCGCCTCGGAGGAAAAGGAACGTAACGTGGCATGCACTCAAAATTCACTCCACGGGCCCCACTCTATAAGCTGCGATGGTTGACATGTGGGTCCATGGATAGGTAAATTGAAGGCTTTTGCCTCCCCTGCTCTACATGTCAGCCAGTAAGTGAGTCTATCACATCTGGCCATCCCGCTTGGAGGGACAGCGACAAGATCACCTTGTGGGATGGGGCCCTCTTCTGCATGCACGCACGTATGAACAAAACCGTTCACATATGTCAGTGACATGGGTCTTGATGGGTTGGGCTCGCTTTCCAGTTAGTCCCCTCATGAAGCACAGTAGGAATCAATATGTTCACTTTCAAAAGACCCACAAATGCGTAGGTTCGATGTGTTTACAT
The DNA here is from genome assembly GCA_000573905.2 of Oryza punctata. Lineage (NCBI taxonomy): Eukaryota > Viridiplantae > Streptophyta > Magnoliopsida > Poales > Poaceae > Oryza > Oryza punctata. The sequence continues at coordinate 14,574,669 of CM002496.2, forward strand.
CCGAGATCTTAACGCACGCGTAAACCATTCGTGGCTCCACGCATGTCTCGCAAACCACAACACTGTCTGTACGCGTAAACCTTTGGTGAGTAGGCTCGGTGTGATAGGATGAAAAAATCGATTCCTCTTATTTCCGTCGATTATTGTGAGTACCAATATACCACCAATCGAGCCATCAGCTCCAAGGGCAATGGTGTCTTTACACCATGTTGCTAATAATATACTATATCACTAAGTTCTAGTAGTATTATAACGTACTTCCAATCTTCCATATTTATAGCCTACAGGCTAGCTATTGATCTGCAACAGCAAGGAGGAGATATCGAAGCGGAAGTTGAAGGAGGAGTTGTCCATTGATAGTTACCTCAAATACCTTACTCAGCAGAGATTCATTTTGAGCAACAACCCTAGCCACCCCCTCGTCTTTAGTTTCGGCGAAAACGAGGACACCGACTGTGAGGTGCAAGGGAACGGTTTATCGGAGTTCTAGGCTGACATGGACGGGACTATCGAGAAGGTGATGGCAGAGGCTATGCATTCCATGAACGAGACAGCGACCGAGCAGGTGGTTGCCGAGGCCGGCACAGAGGCGGAGGCTAACACCAGATTAGGCTTGGCTGTCGAGGCCTTGGAGACGGTGACGGAGGCAGAGGCCTTGGAGGCAGTGACAGAGGGCGACATGGTGACCGCCGTGTCTCGCCCGTCCGACGACAATGGTAATTATGTTTTTGCTTATCAGCCAAATTTGAATTTTAGTTAAATCTTAAACTTGAAGATGAATTTGTAGTGTATTCATCGTACTTTATTTTACAGCATGTGTATCGCATGTGCACATGTACCTGCTGGCCTTTGAGAGGTTAGAACCTAGTACACCTGGAGAGCCCTGGAGTAAACAGCCCTGTAGTTATGTACCCTATCGTCGCTAGTACTGTTCATATCGAGAGGTTCATGGGTTACGTGACGTCAGTACGTATATATTGGTGCTGAATTCGAGCACATCGCTGTTTACACCGAGGATATAGTACTTTGATTGGGTTTTTGACTATACTGTAGTCGATGTGATTTGGTGTAGGCCGGAGTGAGTAATTTTGATTCAAAAGATCATGGTTTTATTGATTTGACAAATCGTAATTCACCTCCCACAACTAAAGTACTCCTACTGAGTAGGAGTAATTTTCTACTCCCAGTCAATTAAGCTTACATAAGAAGCGGGAGTAATACTCTTCAGAGTATTTCGTTCCGGGACGTTCTCGCTGAAGTTTGTGGCATGCGTACTTGGGAATATAGGAGTATAAATTACTGCTCTGTTGGAGCAGGAGAGATGCATCCACAATGACAAGATCAGGAAAAGACAACCGTATTATTGCTGGTGCAGGTGTCCAACCTGCCAGATCTAATCAATCCTGATGCGTAACAACATTCCACTCTCTAATCGAAGGAGTTGCGACTCTGCCACAGGTCATAGGAATTGAATAGACTTTTACTCCGTGACACAGAGAACACTCTGCTACACCTCTTGTTGATTTCAAGCATCGGCAATATAATTTATGGGGTGCACTAGACCAAGGAGAGATGATGACACATATTTATAATGGTTCAAGCTCTCGATGAGAGGTAATACCCTAGTCCAGTTGGTGTAGATTGGATCTGTGTCCAGGTGCGCAAGTCAGCAATGAAATAGCTGACAATGCATATGTGGAGAATTGCGTAAGAGTCCAAACCCTCTAGTAGGGGTTTCCCCTGGTGCCCTTTATGTAGAGCTAGGGCGGCCGACGGCTAGATGGTAAGGTAACCCTTATAATCCGGGTTCCTACCATCTATTTACAAGGGATAGGATTGATTTCCTTATCCAATATTTCTTTCTTTCAGTACAAGTTAGCCGCATGGGCCTAGGGCACTCAGCCCACCCCATGCCGTACGACCCAAGGGCCTCTCCTTGGGTACCCAGGTACCGTGTACCCCAAAGTAGCCCCCGAGTACTTAGCTTGACGAAGACTCAGAGGTCGGTGAAGCCATCTGGGAGAGACAAGAATGGCTGAGTACTTTCCCCAGCATTGCCGAGTGAAAACTGTTGCAGCCGTGTGGTTACCTTATCAAGCAAGAGTCGCATCCATCGAAGGATGCAACCCTCAGTCAGTGGCGATGAGGTAGTCGGCGGTGAGGTAGTCATCCTGCACGGGCACAATGTCACCCGGCAATGGCGTAGGCGGCCAGCCTGGAGGTGCAAGCCCCCAATCGATGACGAATTGGCCATCTTGCACGGGGATGATGTCACCCGACGACGGTGTAGGTGGCCGGCCTGGAGGTGCAAGGCTCCAGCCGGCGACGAAGTAGCCATCCTGCATGGGGACGATGTCACCCGACGACGGCGTAGTTGGCCAGCCTGGAGGTGCAGGCCCCCAGTTGGTGACGGAGCAGCTGTCTTGCACGGGGACGATATCATCGGTGACGGCGTAGGCAGCCGACCTGGAGGTGCAAGCTCCCAGTCGACGATGAATTGGCCGTCCTGCATGGGAACAAGGTCACCCGGCAACGACGTAGGCGGCCGGGCTGGAGGTGTAAGCCCCTAGTCGGCGATGAAGTAGCCGTCCTGCATGGGGAGGAAGTCACCCGGTGGTGGCGTAGGCGGCCGGCCTGGAGGTGTGAGCCCCAGTTGGCGATGATGTGGCCGTCCTTCACGGGGAGGAAGTCGCCCGACGGCGGCATAGGTGGCCGTCTTGGAGGTGTCAACACCCAGTTGGCGACGAAGTAGCTGTCCTGCACGGGAGGAAGTCACCCGGCGGCGGCGTAGGGAGCCGGCCTAGAGGTGTAGTCCCCCAGTCGACGACGATGTAGACATCCTGCACGGGGACAATGTCACCCGACAACGGACGAAATAACCGTCCTGCATGGGGAGGAAGTCACCCGCGGCGGCGTAAGCAGCCAACTCGGAGGCGCAAGCCCCCTGTCGGCCCGGATCTGGTTCTCTACAATATAGAACACAAAAAAAGTATATACAACCCCCGACTTTTTGCTTAGTTGGATGACCAACTAATCGAAAATTGAGAGTATAAACATGCAGATACTTCATGGGTCGAGGGCGGTCATGGAAGCAGTGAAGCCTCCAAGTAGGGATCAAAATGGAGCGGATAGTTTCCGTCCGCTCCGGAGAAAAATGAATACGGATACCTTTCGGAGCGGATAATTCTTGGATAGTTCGGATATAGATAAGAATACGGATATCTTCTCCCGGACACAGATACGAATATGGTATCGGGGTTTTCACTGGATACGGATAATAATACGGATATCCGTTGAACAGTGCTATTGGGATATCTGCAGAAGCCATGAGACATACCCCATTTCTTTATAACTCTACTACCTTTAATATATCTTTTTAGATTTTAATAGTAGTCCATCTCTTAACACTAGTTCACACTATTAATATTATTTTAACTTTTTTTAAAAAATATAAATTATATTATATTTATATAAAAGGAGCTAATTATATAATATGATATTTGTTTCTATTAGAAGTTGAGTTGGTTTTCGTGTTCTGAGAAAAAATGTTTCCGTATTCGTGTCTGATCATATTCGATTCTTATTCGTATTCGAGATAATTCGTATTTGTTTCCGTATCCGAGTTATTTGTATCTGTTTCCGTATCCGGCAAAAAATATGAAAACGAATATGGTATGAGCATTATCCATCCGTATCCGCTCCGTTTTCATCCCTACCTCCAAGCGCGAAGAGGGCGGTCAAATTGGTTAGGGTATAGCTAGGTCGGCGAAGGCCGCTGAGGGTTTTGAGCCCCCGGGCGAGCAATACCAAGACAACGAGGGGTGTCAAGCCCCCCGAGTCTGTAGTCTTCCGTTGTGCCAATGGGTGGTTTTGATCCACGGGGCAAGCAGGGGCTGAACACCTGGATTAGCCGGTTAAGACATGGCTAGAGCCGAGTAGGTCGATGGGAAGTTTTGAGCCCCCGGGCAAGTGATACCACAGACAATAAGGACCGTCAAGCCCAAGAGTCCGTAGTCTTCCGCTGTGCCACGGGGCAGGCAGGAAAGCGGAACACATGGTTTAGCTGATTAAGACATGGCCAGGGCTGAGTGGGTCCTCGGGAGGTTTTGAGCCCCTGGGTGAGTGATACCGCAGACAATGAGGACCATCAAGCCCAAAAATCTGTAGTCTTCTGTTGTGCCACTAGGTGGTTTTGAGCCACGGAGCATGCAAGAAAGCGGAACAACTGGCTTAGCCGGTTAAGTCATGGCCAGGGTCGAGTGGGTCGCCGGGAGGTTTTGAGCCCCTGAGTGAGTGATACCACAGACAATGAGGACCGTCAAGCCCAAGATTCTGTAGTCTTCTGCTGTGCCACTAGGTGGTTTTGAGCCATAGGGTAGGCAGGAAAGTGGGACACCTAGCTTAGCCGGTTAAGACATAGCCAGGGCCGAGTGGGTCACCGGGAGGTTTTGAGCCCTCGGACGAGTGATACCGTAGAAAATGAGGACCGTCAAGCCCGAGTCCATAGTCTTCCGCTATGCCACTAGGTGGTTTTGTGGCACGGAGCAGGCAGGAAAGCGGGACACCTAGCTTAGCTGGTTAAGACATGGCCAGGGCCGAGTGGGTCGCCGGGAGGTTTTGAGCCCCCGGTCGAGTGATACCGTAGAAAACGAGGGCCGTCAAGCCCAAGAGTTCGTAGTCTTCCGCTATGCCACTGGGTGGTTTTGAGCCACGGGGCAGGCAGGAAAGCAGGACACCTAGCTTAGCCGGTTAAGACATGGCCAGGACCGAATGGGTCACCGGGAGGTTTTGAGCCCTCCGGCGAGTAATACCGCAGACCGAGGATCGTCAAGTCCAAGAGTCCGTAGTCTTCCGCTATGCCACTGGGTGGTTTTGAGCCACGGGGCAGGCAGGAAAGTGGGACACCTGGCTTAACCGGTTAAGACATGGCCAGGGACAAGTGGGTCGCTAGGAGGTTTTGAGCCCTTGGGCGAGTGGTACCGCAGACAACGAGGACCGTCAAGCCCAAGTGTCTGTAGTCTTCCACTATGCCACTGGGTGGTTTTGAGCCACGGAGCAGGCAGGAAAGCAGGACACCTAGCTTAGCTGGTTAAGACATGGCTAGGGCCGAGTGGGTCATTGGGTCGCTGGGAGGTTTTGAGCCCCCGGGTGAGTGATACCGCAGACAACGAGGACTATCAAGCCCAAGAGACAGTAGTCTTCCGCTGTGCCACTGGGTGGTTTAGCCACGGGGCAGGCAGGAAAGCGGGACACCTGTCTTAACCGGTTAAGACATGGTCAGGGCCGAGTGGGTCGCTAGGAGGTTTTGAGCCCCTTGTCGAGTGATACCGCATACAATGAGGACCGTCAAGCCCAAGAGTTCGTAGTCTTCCGCTATGCCACTGGGTGGTTTTGAGCCACGGGAAAGGCAGGAAAGTGGGACATCTGACTTAGCCAGCTAAGACATGGCTAGGGTCGAGTGGGTCGCCGGGAGGTTTTGAGCCCCCGGGCGAGTGGTACCACAGACAACGAGGACCATCAAGCCCAAGAGTCCGTGGTGTGGTTGGCATGTAGCACCTAGACAACGAGGGAGGTCAAGCCCCTTAGTTCGTGTTGGAGTCGGTGTGACGCCCCGGACAAAGCAGGCGTACCCCGGACGAAGTTGAGCTGTGCCAGCCGGGTGAGGAACGAAGCCCCGGGCGTGCAGTGTAGCACCCCGGACGTAGTAGTTGTGCCCCAGGCGAAGTCGGGCCACGCCAACCGGGTGAAGAGCGAATCCCCTAGCGTGCGACATCGGTCTGCCGTCATCACAGTAGTGATGCCAAGTTGATGTAGTGGTTACAGTGGTAGAGGACACGATCGGCGGCGTCGTCGGTGGCATGGCCGATGTGGCCGATGAAACATTTTGTTGGTGAAGACCATCGGTGATACAATGTCGCGAAGATGGTCATGTTGTCGGTGTAGCCGCTCAAGGTGATGCGACGATGCGGTTTCTTCACTATATTTTCTTGCGTATGACATGTATACTTTGCTTGGTTTGTGCATGGTCCTGTTAGGTTCAGCTTCTTGGATTGCCTTGTCTCCCCTGATGACGTCATGGTTGGAGTGTGGTGTAGCTGAACGAGCCATTGTTGGGGAATTCGCCTGTTGATGATCTTGCCGGCGGTGACAACGTGGAGCTTGAGTTTGTCGATCTTGGTGACATGCATGGCAGCAACATGGGCGGAGCGGCATGGCTTGGTGATGAGGAAGACAGAGCCGTAGTAGAAGATGTTGGCACGACGTATGATGTATGGCCTCTTCGCCGGCGGCGGCGCAGGCATCGTTGGCTTGTTGCCGGCGTGATGGCTGCCGAGTTTTTGCTGATGATGGCGATTGACGATGACTGAGGAGGCGCGGGAGTGCACCGGTGCCTCCCTCTTGAGCGGCGGTGAAGAAGATGGAATCGGTGATATCCACGGTGGTAGAGGTTTTGGCCGGTTGAGGAGGAGCAGGACTTGCTGTTGGAGCAGTCTTCCGATATCTGAGCTTGACGTGGAATTCCTCGATGCTGGCGGTGGTTTGTGGTTGAAGTAATGCGGGCTATCGATGCCGATGAGGGGGATGCCCGGTAGGAGACGACGCTGGTGGGATGGGGTCGTCCCCTCCAACTCCATTGTCGCTGCATGTACCTGCAGACGGTTTTGGCCGATGTGTTTGGAGTGGGGGTGTCGGCGTTGGAGAGCTGGACGAGGACGCCAACAGGGAAGACCGAGCAGATGGCATCGTGCGATGTGTTGATTGCGAACAGGGACCCCGCGCGTGTGAACTTGAGAGATGCCAGCGTATGGTGGATGCAGGGGCGCTGGAAGCGGAGGAATGAACGACGAGCGTCCAAGGGCTGGTCGTCGCCCGTGGTAGATGAGCACCGGAGAGTAGAAGCCCTCCCAGTTGGCCTCGCTAAGGTCATGGACCACGCAGAGGTCATGCGGCAGCGGCGACGAGGCGGCGATAGAGTAGCTGGAATTGATGATGGCCGCGGTGGTGAAGATCTTGGCTGATAGAAGCTGTGCTTTCGCGGTTTAGGGTTTGCCTCGGTGGTGGCGCCCCTGGTTCGGAGAGGCAAGGATGGCGACGTTAAAGGGGTCGAGGTCAATGACGATGATAGTAGCGATGGAGCGGCTGATCTTCGCGACGCCATGCCTAGGGGACGAGATGCGGCGGCGGTTGATCTTGTTGTCGATCCGTTCCCCGCCATATGTGGATTTAGGGTTTGGCCATCTCCTCCTTAGGTTTTGACGATCGAGCGCCCCTTACCTGGTGCGCTAACTGTCGATTTCTAGAATTGGCAATATAATTTATGGAGTGTGCTAGACCAAATAGAGATGGTTACACAGATTTCTTTCTTCGAGTACAAGTATGAGCATACATGTCATCAGTCGGCGAGAGGTAATACCCTAGTCTAACGCTGGTGTCGCGAGACTACGAGATCAATCTCTCCTGATGGCATCCTCGGTACCCTCCATCACCGCGCTGCCTCCCAAATGCGCTTCGGGATCGATCGGGGATGCGTCGCCATATCACCAGCCGCAACGCGCGCTTCCTCCCGACGAGCTCGATGATCTGCGACTCCATACGCGCCATTAGAGAGTTGGCGGCGCGGATTGGTGCTTTCACCGATGACATGCATGTATGGGTGGGCCCGACATCCATCCATGCATGAGATCGATCTTGGATTGCCACCGGATCGGTCAACTAACATGCAAGTCACTACTACAGAAATGGTTTTTGCAGACGGGCGGAATCGATCTTCGCATATGGTTGGCAGGCCCGCATGCACGAAATGGTCTGTGAAGATCACCATTTGCACATGCGGCTCGCATGCAGTCCACTTAACAAGACCGCATGTGAAGATCTATTTTCGCATGCGGCTTGTTAAGTGGACCGTATGGGAAAATCAATTTTCCAACACCAAAATTAATATTCTAGCCATTTGGGAAGATGTGTGTTGTATTTAATATTATATTTTGTATGATTTATTATCGTATTCTGGAATAGTAAGCATGTGAGATAGTCGGATTGTTGTTATTACTGTAACAAACATCAAATGCATAACCAGAAATTCAAACGTTATTTACATACGAAGCATATAGTACAAATGCCACAATTGTTTTATCACATATATAAGTAGTGTACATGTCATTGCATATGTTCTTTCTCCCACTCTCTGAGAGGTTGAAATTTATCTTCCAATGCGAGTTCACTCTGGTTGTCGTAGAAGAAACCTCTTGTGTTGCAAACATCACGACGGATGAATCGGCAGAGGTCAGCGCACACGTTCTAGATAGTCCTGTCGTCGAATCGTTGTGCAATATAAGGGATTTCCGGGATCTATGCACAGAAAAGACAATAAAAGGTTACTAAGTGAAATGTGTTGTTCTAGCTGGGTTTCTTTGTAAAGAAGAATATGCTGACTTACTCGGTCACTGGTTGTTTGGTACCTCCCGTTGACTCTGAGCATCTCGCACACGTAATATCTGCACAAGTTGGTTCCCGCTGGTTGTTTGTAACACTACGTTATAATTACGAGGGACCGATCATTAGACATAATTCAGGAACTAATGTACGATAATATGCTGTATTGGCATATATATGTTCGTATCGACCAGCCAGTCTTGACGGATAACTTCTTCTTGGCCGGACCATGTATTGGTCCACCTCTTTTGCGGTAGTACTTGTGTGCTCTGTTTGAAGAAAACAATTGTTTCTGCAGTAGTTAGAACACTGGAAGTCGCAAAAAATGTCTATTGAAATGTTTATCACTTACAAATTCAAAATAGTGAGGAATTCCATAAACGTCTCCTTGTCATAGTGTGCGGGGTCCAATGATGTAATCAATTGGTCTTTTGGATATACGAGGAATAATATGTAGTGGTCGCTGCAATTAAGAAAGACTAATTAGAGACAGAAAATTCCAAAAATGATAAATTAATTTAACACATAGAAGAGAAAACTTACGTCAACACGTAGGGGACCATTAAGACATTTTTGTCGGCGTGCGCCAACATTGCTATTGCCAAGTATGTTGCTACCTCTAGCTTCTTGGTCTTGTGCAAATTCTTGATATATTCTTCCTTTTCTTCAGGGGTCTTGTCAACCATTTCCGCGCAGTCGGCTCTCATCTCTACGGTGTGTTGCGTTTTGCATATCCTTGTTGGATCGACGTATCGAACCGGTGATCTAGTTCTATCAGTTTCGTGGAATTGTATCTTGTACAATGAAAATTGAAGTAACAAGATTTGGTTTTTTTGTTTGGAATGATACGTGTAAGATATAAGAGTTCAGATTTACAGGCAGAACGTGGCAACGAGATTCACGTCCATTTTATCTAGCTTGTAGATGGCGTACAAGTCCCAGAAAGAGATAAAGAATATCTCATTAGGACCACTCATGAAAGCGCCTTCCGGGACGGCGACGCTTATGAAACCTAGACCCTTCCTAGCTGCCTTGATGTACCATTCATGCATTACCGTCATTTCCTAGGGTAGGTTGTTCAGAAGATAAGTTGGTAAGAATGGCTTGCCATATTCGTATTTTCAGTCACATCTGCAGATACCCAAGATTGCACTTCATCTTGGGCACTTACTACTGACTTATGGCAGTCTGACATGATGTGAGCAAGTTCTTTTCTCTTATCAGAATTCCTGAAAGTTGAAAACATGAACTTCTCCTTATCCTTGTCAATCTCCTTTGGGTCGTATGTTGATATCAACTTTGGAATTAGACGACGAGGTTCCAATGGATTAGACTTCGGTCCGGATTTAGTTCCTTCAGGTATGGGCATTTGTTCCACTAGAGCAGATTGGGGTGTGGGCGGAGAGGGGGGGTGCTGGAGGAGCTGGCTCTTGAGCTGGGGAGGGTAGTGGAGTAGATAGGCGAGGCGGGGACCTAATCGGTGGTGGTGACGCTGGATCTGGAGGGGAAGGTGGTCCAGGAGGCGAGGTGCTGCTGGAGCGGCAGTTGTCTTTGCTCGCGATGAGGATGGAGTTGAAGATGTTGGTGCTGGAGCAGTAGCTATCAGGATTATGTCTCGACGATGCCACAAGATAAACTGATTTACTGCATCACCGAGAAGTTCAATCCCCTCCGGTGCAGGGATGTCTAGTTCCATAGAAGTGTGCTCGCTATGTACATTAGCGACTTGTACCCTTGCATAATCCTCAAGGATTGCCGTGTTGTGGAATTGACTGCCGGGTATCGCTAAACCCGTTGCAACCTCTTTAGTCTTTCCAGCGCGGCTGATAGGTACTACGAGTGAGCATGGAGTTGGTCCAGTTATACCATCCACAGTGCAGGAAGTTGTGTCCACTGAGCCTGCACTTCTACGTACTTGAGTTGTTTGCTGTGGAGATTGGATGGTTTGCTGATTGTTAGGGAATAGCCTTGGAAAGGCTGTGGGGTTTTCAGCTGCCAACGAGTAGAAGTGTTCCTTCACTTGCGCATAGATTTTGTCTGATAGTTGTTCTTTGTATTTGTCTCTCTTCTTATAACTTGATGCGTCCTGTGGGAATCCTATCCTCCAACTCGTCTTTGAGGACAAACCCCTTACACGTCCAGAGTGTTCGGCGGTCCCCAACGCCGTAGTAAGTTGGTCATTCTCCCTCCATGGGACGAACTATCCTGCTCTTTCTTTCTCGGTGATTTGCTGCAAATTAATTGTCACTTGTTCTATGTCCAGAGTATCGAATAGTATATCTCCCTCCTCCGAGACTTGACCTATGCTACGCGCCCAAACCCAGTTCTTGCTACGTTCCACCATGGGGTCTACCAGCAAAGGTTTGCTAGCCGCTGCAAACTTTTGCACGGTTTCTCGCCATTGATCGATGTGCCCAGCTTATCCGCTTGACCCCAATCTATGGGGATATTTGTTCTTCTTCGCCGGATCTGACATTTTTTTCCTCAACGCCAATACTTCAGTTGTGGTATGATTTGCAATGAACGTATCCCAAGTCAGCCTGCGATATATGTCCATAGTCGTTGAACGGAGGGAGATTCTTTTGAACGTAATCCTGATTTAGATCAGACTTTCACTGTCGCCATCGATCTCCCATCTTGTTCAGTGCGTACTGTCTGCCCCTGACCTCCGCTCCAGGAGGGTAGAAGAAATACTTCTGCAAAACATTCCAGAGGAGTGTCTTGATGTTGTTGTCGACCTTTTCCCACAACTTGACAACGATTGGATAGCGTGTCCTGACTAGAGTGCCATAGGTGTTGCTGAACCTATACCTCACAATCGGTGGCTCGACGGGCTTCCCATCCTAATCGAGAGCAATCACGTTGTAGATTTCCTTTGGTAATTGTTCTTGCTTCTCTCACCACGTCTTTTTTCCCACTCCCGCCTGCACTCGCAGATGTATCCGTACGGTCCGGGGCAGACTTAGCAGTGTCCATTTCAACTTCTTCCGCTTTGCTAGTCCTCACGGCTTTACGTTTTGAGCAGCGTCGGACTACCATCCGCACAATATAAGTAACTCTCTATACCATTAGGTGGATTTGCTATTTAGGTAGGAAATAATAGATGGCTAACAATGTTCAACACTTACGGCCTGTTCCATAGGTACGTAGTCCGGATCATCATCGTGAGGGGCGACTTGTGTTATTTCCATCGGAAACGGGTCACTTGGTGTACGCGATGTTTCTTCACTAGAAGCGTTAGCCTGATTGTTGCTACCGAAATTTTGAGGAGCTTTGCCTTCTTCAGCCGCTACTGGTGCGTTCGATGGAACCTTGTCGTTCGACATCTTCCAAATTGACGTAAAAAATGAGTACATAAGACCGAATATTATTTCTCATATCTTGTCTACTCTATATTTCATATCTAAAATTGTAAAATGTAATCTAATATTTTATCTCGTCAGTCCCACAATTCACACAAATCACAAAATTCATCGAGACTACATAAGTCCCGAAAGCACAGCTAACCTTTAAAATCATCTCGAGACTAACAAAATTTACATCTCAAATTTAACATAAGTCCCAAATTGTAATATCATATCATCTCATAAGTCCCAATATTACATAAATCCCATAATTGACATAAGTCCCAATTTAACGTAAGTGTCAATTTAACATAAGTCCAAAAATTCACATAAGTCCCAACTTAACATAAGCTCAATTTAACATAAGTCCCAATACAAAACTCACATCTCACATCACCATTGCACAATTTATATGAAAAAAATGTTACCGGCGGCAGCGAGGGGAGAGGACTTGGGGAGGAGGAGCCAGCAGCGACGAGGGGGAGGAGAGGAGGTCGGCGACGAGGGGGAGGGCGTGGGCGGCGTGGATGGGACTGGCATGGAGGAGGCGGCGCGAGGCGAGGCGGCAACGGGGAGGTCTTGGCAGTGGCGGGGAGGTCTAGGCGGTGGCGACGACGACGAGGGGGCCGGGAGGACTTGGGGAGGAGCAGCCTGCGGCAGCAAGGAGGGAGGAGAGGAGGCCGGCGACGAGGGGGAGGGCGTCGGCGGTGTGGATGGGACCGGCGTGGAGGAGGCAGCGGGAGGCGAGGGGACAGGCGGCAACGGGGAGGTCTTGACGGCGGCGGGGAGGTCTAGGTGGCGGCGGCGACGATGAGGGGGCCGGGAGGACTTGGGAAAGAGGAGCCGACGGCGGCGAGGGGGGAGGAGAGGAGGCCGGCGACGAGGGGGAGGGCGTCGGCGGCGTGGAGGAGGCGGCGGGAGGCGAGGGGACAGGCGGCGACGGGAGGTCTTGGCGGCGTGGTGAGGTCTAGGCGGCGGCGTGTCCGAAATTTGGGTAGCCTGGCGGCTAGGGTTCGCAGGCGCCTGGGGACTTAGAAATTTTCGGCACCCCGCGCTCCATATGTATAGGCCCAGATCATTGCATGCGACCGGCTTAAGCGGCCGCATGGAAAAATGATCTTTCCACGCGGCCGGCTTAAACCGGCCGCATGCGAAAATGATCTTTCCATGCGGCCGGCATAAGCGCCCGCATGTGAAAATCATTTTTCCAATTTATTAGAGATAATATGTTACACATTTTTTTGTTTTCATCTAAGTAAACTGTAGAAAGATAATTTTTGCAGTATATTGGTACAACTAAAATTTCATATATTTTGGTAATAAATAAACTCATTACCAAATGTTACATGCTAATGAGTACAAAAGACGGGTCACTTTAATTCATCCCGGTAAATTTGGAATACCATGACAACTAAAGGTTACAAAAGAACTAGGGCTTAATTATCTTTGCAACACCATCTGATCGAACGTACGACATATTAGCTTCGTCGATGGTTCGCTCAACCTTCTTAATTCGCATAGGAAGATCAGTAAAGAATGGTACATCATCGAACTGGTTGTAATCAGCGGGGTCTTCGATGTTGTCAATACCGACAATCTGTTGCTTTCCAGATATGACAATATCCATCCTTTCATCCGAAGGGTCCTTCACATAAAAAACTTGAGCCACATGCTCTGCTAAAACCCATGGATCATCCTTGTGGCCTGTTTTACTGTGATCGACTATCGTTAGCCCGTAGTCATCCACGGAAACCCCTGTGGTGTCTTTCACTCATTGAAAATGGAGCACAGGGATCTGGATGTTCAGGCCGTAGTCGAGTTCCCATATTTCCTTTATGGTCCCGTAATACAACTTCTTTTCAACAGTCGTGTCAATCGCTTCGACACGAACCCCACTGTTTTGTGCTCTGCTTTTCTTGTCCTTTGTAGTCGTGTACAAGGTAAATCCATTGATGTCGTACCCTTGCCATGAGTTGACAATACTTGAAGGCCCACATGCCAATATTTGTAAAGTAAGTTGCTCCATAGAATCACCGACTGGCATATTTAGATCTTTGAACCATTGAGGAAATCGATGCTTGTGCTCTCTTGATACCCAATCGGCGGATCGTCCTGGGAAGCAACCTTTGATTTCTTCAATGTGTCGCTCAATGAATGGCTCAACGATAGCGAGCTGTTGTAGAACGTTGCAGTGTGCCACGACCACCGTTTTGTAATCATTATCGAAGAACTGCTTCCTACCAACAGTACCCCTTCCAGATAATCTCCCTTCGTGTCGATGCACAGGAATCCCAATGGCATTAGCATCCTTTATGTAATCCATACAACACTCGACTGCCTCTTTAGTTGTGTATCCCTCTATCATTGATCCTTCGGGGTGAGCGCGATTGCGTACATAGCCTTTGAGGATCGACATGTAACGCTCATACGCCCACATCTGATATAAGTATAAGGGACCAAGTTCAATAATCTGAGGGACGATGTGAACGATCAAATGCTCCATCATATCTAAATATGATGGTGGGAAATACATCTCAAGCTGGCATACGGTCTCGACAGCAAATGTCTGAAGGGGACCTAATTCGAGAGGATCAAATACCTTTTATGATATTCGATTAAAAAAGTAGCACAACTTTGTTGTAAATACCTTGGTATGGATAGGTTTGACTGCTCTTATAGCAATTGGTAGGAATACCGTTAGCATCCTATGGCAGTCATGAGGATTGTATCCGAAAATGGTCAAATCTTTCGTTGAGACTAGCTTCCTGATGTTCGATGAGAAACCAGTAGGCACTCTCACCCCTTGCAAGCATTTACAGAATGCTTTTTTCTCTTCAAGTGTCAACGAGTAACAAGCAGGAGGAATCTCGGTCTTTCCACTTGCCAGCTCTACTGGGTGAAGGTCATGCCTTATGTCCAAATTTACAAGATCGTTACGTGACTTCAGTCCATCCTTCGTCTTACTCGGGATGTCCAGCAAGGTGCCGATGGTGCTATCAAACATGTTCTTCTCGAGGTGCATAACATCAATTGCATGACGAATCTCTAGGTCCTTCCAGTAATCTAAGTCTCTGAAGAAAATTGAGTGCTTCTTGAATGGCAATGTAGTATCTTCGTCATCATCAACTTTCTTCCTCTTTGTTGTCTTCTTCTTTCCCTTGCCAAATACAACCTTAATCTTCTTTGCTATCTCATACACGTAAGTACCACTTCGTGTTTCAGGGGCAGTCTCGTTCTCCACTGTCTTGTCGAACAATCTGGCCATCTTATGATACTTGTGTTTTTGTGGTAGAAACCGTCGATGCTGCATGTACACTATCTTCTTAGACAACGTCAGGTATTTGTACGAAGTTTTATCCAAACATATCAGACATCCAGTCTTCCCTTTAATCTGCCCGGATAATGAAAAGTTTGCAGGTAAATCATTGATGCTAACGAATATGATCACATGTAGATTGAAGTGCTCTCGCTTAAACTCATCCAACAGTTGGAACCCCTCTTTCCATAGCCCCTCCATGTCCTCCATCAAAGGCTCAAGAAAAACATCTATATCGATTCCAGGTTACTTCGGACCTTGTATGAGGATAGTGAGAAGAATATACTTTCATTTATGACATATCCATGTTGGAAGATTATACATTGTGAGAAGAACTGGCCATGTGCTGTGTGAGCTGCTTAAATCACCAAACGGGTTCATTCCATCAGTGCTCAACACGAACTTTACATTCCTTGGATCCTTAGCAAATTCTGGGTGTTTTACATCAAATGTCTTCCAATGGCGAGCGTCGGTAGGATGTCGAATCATACCATCTATCTTCCGGCTCTCTTGATGCCATCTCATCAACTCAGCATCACTCGGGTTTGAGTACAGACGCTTCATGCGGTCCTTAATTGGTAGGTACCACATCACCATTGACGGAAGCTTTCTTTGCTTACGCTCCGATGAATCTGGGTCGGTAGACTCTGTATCAACGGGCCCATTTCCCGTTTTATACCGACTTGTGCCACACGTTGGGCAACTTTCCAAGTCTGCATATTCTTTACGGTATAACATACAATGATTCTCACAAGCATGAATCTTTTCAATACCAAGAGATAAAGGACATATGAGTTTCTTCGCTTGATACATGTTCGATGGTATAAAGTTAGCCTTAGGAAGCAACACACTCAACAAACTCATCAGATCATTAAAACTTGTGTCCGACCATCCATATTTTGCCTTCAATCTCAGAAGTTCAAGCACTGAACGCAATACTGTGAAATCCTTATCACATCCCTTTGTTTCATCGTAAACAAGATCCTTCGATGCCTTCTCCAATGCCTACCAATTCTCTAACCCTCGTGATCTACCCGCTAGAACTTCTGGTTCAACATGGCGTAGCATATCCTCTAGATCAAAACCACCCTAAAAATCATCACTATTTGTGAAAACATCTACATTCATCCTTTCACGGGATATATCTTCGATTAAAAAATTCTCTGCCTCATTCATCTCGAAACTTAATTCTTCATCGTCATCTTGGGGATCAGTGATTTCCCCGTGATAAGTCCAAACCTTATAATTGGCGGTGAATCCATGCTGCATTATGTGTCCCAATATTTCACCAGGATCTACCACCAATTTTTGATTCTTGCAATGATGGCACGGATAAATTTTTTTTGTCATATTCTCCCTCAAAGCATGCGCCTTAGCCTGATCAATAAATTTAGATGCTTCCTTCACAAATATTGGCTGAGTTCTCCGTATCTCATACATCCATGACGACCAATCCATCTATATATAAAAACAAAAAAGTTACAGATACAAATAATAGACCGCAGGTATTTTATAAAAACGTGTAAATACATTTATCCCTCCAAAAATATACAACAATACAAGTAACTAGTATGTACAAGTGTTTACATCTAAAATTTGCCCATCAAAACATATATTTTAAAGCTAGATTTTGCAAAAAACTAGCTAAAACAAACCTTGTCAAAATTTAAAAAAAACTCCAATTTCCACCAACGAAATTTAAGAAAAATGGAGCTAAATGAAGGAGGAGAGAGAGTTCTTCACCTTTCATATAAACTTCAAGCAAAGATTTCGAGTTGAAAACCTCCCCTATTTGTTGCTTGCAATAGGAGAGAGGAAACTTCGGATTCAAATAGTCAAGGTCAGGCCTGGTGCAGGATATATGGGCCCAATATCGCATGCGGTCCCTTAAGTCAGCCCCATGCAAAGATGCATTATCGCATGCGGCTACTTAAGACAGCCGCATGCATTAATACGCCTATTTTCGCATGCGGCCGTCTTAGGTAGCCGCATGCAATAATGCATGCGACCCCTTAAGACGGCCACATGCGAAAATAGGACTACTATCGCATGCGGCTATCTTAAGCAGTCGCATGCGATAATGCATCTTCGCATGCGGCTGGTTGATCCGCCCTCGGGGGAGTGATTTTGCAGGCGTGGCTACAAGTCGCCCGCATGCAACCTATAGCCCCCCTCGTACAGAAAAACGCTTTCTGTAGTAGTGTGTTGCATGCATGCATCGACACATGCACCTTAATTACATCATGAGCATTAATTCCTTGTTGTTAATTAGATTAATTTCTGATTACAAATTAACTGATGCTTTGTTGGCTATTTTGTTCACATATCTAGGGATTCGGCCTTTGCCAGCCGACACGGCCCGACTTCACCCGGAGTACATCTACCTACACTTAGGGCACGACGCCGCACGCCTGGGGGCTACGCCGCCTTCGCACGACCGACACGGCCCGATTGCACTCATGGTACGACGCCGCACACCTGGGGGCTTCGGCCTTCGCGTGGCTGACACGGCCTGACTACACCACCTCCATCGCATGATCGGGGGCTTCGCCCTGCCCGGCTCGCGTGGATTCGGCTAAGCTACCTTCACCGCATGCTCGGGGGCTTCACCCCTACGCAGCTCATGTGGACTTGGCTACGTCTCTCTGGTTGTTCTCAACTCATGGAATACCAAACAAGCTAAGTCACTTTTTATGGTATTTTTATTTGAGTAATTTATTTTGCTTTTGACTCACTGTTTAGTTGGTCACCCAACTAAGCAGAAAGTCGGGGGCTACACCTATTAGGTGCTCATACTACGTTAGTTCGTTTCCTCCTCTTAACGGTTGCAAAAGTACCTGAGCAGCACAAACTTTGATCCGCAAAACTCTGTTATCTTATAACGACTCACACGGTCAAGGTCACACCACCCTCGCTGACCTGGCTACGCCCTAACCGTCTACGCCCCCTCGCCGACCTAGCTACACCCTAACTAGTTACGCCCCCTTACCGCATGCCCGGGGGCTACCCCCTCACGGCTCGCGCGGACTCAGCTACGCCCCATACCATACGCCCGAGACAGAGTGTTTAAACATAAGAAGTCAACTACTCAGGGAAAATAATTCTGATAAGAGGAGGAACGAATGTTTGCACGCAGTTAAACATACTCGTATTCTTCTTGAGTGGATATTTTCTATACAATATACTACTCTTTCTATATGCTTTATGATGCAGGGCCCAGGTCTAGATATGCGTGCTTGCGATCATGCACCCATCTACCACGCTTCAGGACTGGACCATCCCGCTAAGTGAGATGTGCCCCTGAGGCATACCTTACTCGGCCATCACTTCACTGGGTGAGGCACACCCCCGAGTGCAGCTTCACTCGGCTACTTCCTTGCCGACTGGGGGCTCGTACCTCCGAGCTGGCTACCTACGCTGTCGTCGGGTGACCTCATCCCTGTGTTGAACGATAATTCATCGCCGACTGGGGGCTTACACCTCCAGGCCGGCCGCCTACGCCACTGCCGGGTGATGTCATCCCGGTGCAGGACGGCTACTTTGTCGCTGACTGGGGGCTTACACCTCTAGGTCGCCCGCCTTTGCCGCCACCGGGTGACATCGTCCCCGTGCAGGATAGCTACTTCGTCACCGACTAAGGCTTACATCTCCAGGCCGACCGCCTTTGCCACCACCGGGTGATATCGTCCCTGTGAAGGACGGCTACTTCATCGCCGACTGGAGGCTTATACCTCCAGGCCGGCCGCCTTCGTCACTGCCGGGTGATATCGTCCCCGTGCAGGATGGCTACTTCATCGCTAACTGGGGGCTTACACCTCCAGGCCGACCGCCTACGCCGTCACCGGGTGACATCGTCCCCGTGCAGGACGGCTACTTCGTCGCTGACTGGAGGCTTGCTCTGGGACTACTGTGGGGTAAACGGTACCCGGGTACCCAAGGAGAGGCCTTTCGGCCATGCGGCATACGGTGGGCCAAGAGCCCTAGGCCCATGCGGCATACGGTGGGCCAAGAGCCCTAGGCCCATGCGGCTATCTTGTAAATTAAGTAAGAGATATTCCCGGGATAAGATATAAATCCTGAGGATCAAGCATATTTTTAATAGATAGAATAGGGAGATCTCGTTGCAATCAACTATATACTTTCCTTGTAACCCTACCCCTCATTCTATATAAGAGGGGGTAGGGGTCCCGAGATTGGGAGAACTCCTAGCATCTCCACAACCCGACATACACGTCAGGGGTTGGACTCTTATGCAATTCTCCACATATGTGCCGTCAGCTATTCCATTGCTGACTTGCGCACCCGAACACAGATCCAATATACACCAACTGGACTAGGGTATTACCTCTCGCCGAGGGCCTAAACTAGTATAAATATGTGTCACCATCTCTCCTTGGTCTAGCGCACCCTATAAATTATATTGTCGATTCTAGAAATCGACACCTTTGGACAATTAACATCAATACAGTAGTAGGGGTAGGGTACATCATCATCATAACTGGACT
Source organism: Oryza punctata (assembly GCA_000573905.2). Classification (NCBI taxonomy): domain Eukaryota; kingdom Viridiplantae; phylum Streptophyta; class Magnoliopsida; order Poales; family Poaceae; genus Oryza; species Oryza punctata. Next base: position 14,594,267 of record CM002496.2, read on the forward strand.
AAGTAGTATGGAGTATAGTACAATATATGACTACTTTTAGCGATGAATCTGTACTGGACAAATAAGTAGAATTAGGTATAGGAGTACGGTAAAAAAACCTGAAAATGGATTAATGATTTGCTAAAGCAACTTTTCTATAGAAAACGAGAGGGTAGAAAGTTGGGAAAGTGAAGTTCTTTTGGTAAAGCAACTTTGCCACGCGCCGAAGGGCCTGGTGCTTGACTTTGCGGTGAAGCAATGCGGCGGGACATGTGCGGTGACTAACAATTGGGCCCATGGACAGCTAAATTGAAGACTTTCGCATCCCCTGCTCCACATGTCAGTTGGTAGGTGAGGTTGTCACATCTGGCTATCCCTCTTGGAGGAGTAGCGACAAGACCACCCTGTGGAATGGGCCACCACTTCTGCAGGCATGCACGTATGAACAAAACTATTCACATACGTTAGCAACATGTGTCTTGATGGGTTGGACTCGCTTTCCATTTATGCCCCTTGCGAAGCACAGTAAAAATCAATATGTTCACGTTCAAAAGACTCATAGAGGCTAGATGTGTTTACGTCTGCGAGCCGCACGCACACGTAAACCACATCACTGTCTGTATGCGTAGGCTCGATGTGATAGGATGTCAAAATCGCTTCCCCTTAACGCATATAAATCTATTTTTGAATGAGAAGAAGTGAAAAAAAAACTCCACCATAACGTATGCATATAGAAAATATGAGTGAATCTCATATGCATATATTCTCTCTTACTATGAAGTTATAACCCACTAAATCATAAAGCTTAACATGCAAAGATACCACATCATCATCCACTAACCATTATTATATTTAAGCATCATGCAAGAATGCTATATTATCTATAATTTTATAATTTATTAAATTTTAGAGATTTAAAATATAAGCATGTTAAATCATCCCAAATAATTCACATGATATTTTAATATATATGTCCATCATTTTTTTATAATATCTTATATACCTCACTTTGTTAATGTTATTTCTCTTTTATCTTATTAAATCATATCACATCAACTGTTTTAAGTTCTTAGATGATTAATCTATGATTTAAATTATCTCTCTTATTTTTTCTCTTAGTAAATCATATCATCTTAATTTTTTTAGCCTAGATGTATGATCTAAATTATATTCCTTCTAAATTATCTTCGTTGTTTTGTTATCTCATAAAACCACATCATTCTACTTTTACATTTTACTTTTACATTTGAATCTATTATATATACTATTTAAATTTAAATCATCTTAATTTATGTAAGCCTATGTTTGTGTAAGCATACACTATCTTACAAATTATTTTTATTTATGGTTATCAGAGTAAACTCATGTAATAACGTGGGGGTTTCACCTAGTTGAAGGGATAGGTGAGAAGAGTTTTGTCCAACAATTCTCATTCGCGAGGTGCAGCAACGTCTGATAATAAAGATATGAAAAAAAAAGAGGCAAATGTCATGGCAAGCACACAAGGAAGGACCTCAACGGGCCGCGCCGCGCTCCTCTCGCTCTCTCGCCTCCGCGGAGCTCGATTCCTAAACCCTACCTCGCCGCGCCGCGCCGCCGCGGGCCGGGGAGATCGCCCTCGCCATGCCGCCGCGCGAGGACCCCAACGGAGGCGCCTCCTCCGCCTCACCCTCGGAGCCCGCCCCGCCTCAGCCGCAGCCGCAGCCGTCCAAGGGCAAGGGGAAGAAGAAGGATGAGAAGAATGACGACGACCTGGTGAGCTAGCCACCCCCCGATTCGCCGTCTCCTTCCCCCCAACTCTCTCTCTCTATCTCTCTCTCTCTCTCTCACGGATTGCTTGCGTGGTTGCAGTCGGAGGAGGACCAGGCGCTCAAGGAGCAGCTCGAGCTCTACGTGGTGCGGGCGCAGGACCCTGATCCCGGCGTCCAGAAGCTCGCCCTCGAGAGCATGAGGTAACGAGGAGGATTTTCTGATGGTGTGGAACTGTATAATTCTGATAATTCGTGATGCGTATTTCAGGGACATATGTCAACCTGGTTTGGGTGGATGCATTTATCACACTACTTATGGTTTGGATGAGAGAGGAGCTAGCAAATTGAGGATGATCATGTCATCTAGTAGACTATAAGACTATTATTAACTGCTAGGTATTTTGGTTGCACTGCTTACTTGTCCTGTGCAAGAGTTCGTTGTTCTGCAAACTTACTGTCATGAGAATTTAAAATGCGCATAAACTCGGCCCAAGTTATTGGTTTGCTGCTTAGTTGCTGGTGTTGCAAGAATGTAGATTTTTTGGCACATTGTTGGAGGCTTGTTTATCCTTTTGCCCTTAAATCTTGGGTATTATACTACGTAATCACAATTACCACGTGGTCATGCTTTAACTGTTCAATTTCTCTAATCTCTACTGCATCATGGTGAGATTGTTTGATCTGCTCAGCTGGAATCTCGCATCCTAGTGGCTACTGCTGCTATTGGTGGCATCACTTTGAATTATTCAACCAGTTAGTGCATACACAGTTTTCACATTTGTCTTATTGATCTCTTGTTAATGGTAATTTATGCTTAACAGGCAGGAGATCCATTCTGCGACAAGTTCAATGACCTCTGTCCCAAAGCCTCTCAAATTCCTTCGCCCGCACTATGGAACTCTCAAGGCTTACTTTGAGACAATGCCAGAATCTGAGCTGAAGGTATCAGTCAATCCTCGATCTCTTGGTTGAGTCACGGTTCAAATACTACTTGATGCTTATATGGTATTCTTCAATTATTTTACAGAAGTATATGGCTGATATTTTGTCAGTATTGGCCCTGACAATGTCCGCTGAAGGAGAAAGAGTATGTGAAAATACCATTCTGATGTCTTTTCCTTGTGTCAATTTCCCAGTGTTTTTTTAATTTGCTTGCATGCTAACTTCTGAGAATGATTTACTTCTATAAATAGTCATACATTTTTTTTGTGTGTTTTAAATGATACATATAGAGTTTAACTTTTTCTCACCATTAACTGTACAATATCAATCCTTCAAGAATTGGCTAATATGTTCTCTTTTCTCGTTTCAGGAGAGCCTCAAGTACCGAATGATAGGCTCTGAAGGTGACATTGGTTCATGGGGTCATGAATATGTGAGGTAACATCAATTGCCAGGCCTCCTAAATTGTTTAGCATGCACTTTTATTCATGAGATAGTTGCTTCTTGTGAATCTTAATGGTAAAGATTTATTCCTGACATAGTTTATGATGAACTACCAAATAATTACCTTCATATCCTGTTTGACAACTTGATGTTTTTCCCTGTTATGTTATGAAGTTGAATCCTTAGGCTTATTTAGAATTTATGGTACGGTCAAATATTTAACTGTTCTCAGTGTATTAAATAATATTGAATTGTAACTCAGGAAATTATAGATAAGAAGTTATTCTTTTCAGGTTTTCAAGTGCATGCTTATTTGATTAGTTGATTTAATCATTAATCAAAAGAGTGACTGGTTAGTTATGCTGCTGATTTAGGTTGTATCTGGAAATAACTTTGGAGCTTTCAGTTTTGCTGTTTCCTTTGTTTGTTATTGAGAATAAGGTTGTTGCTGTTGGAATTCATATGTTTGTCTTTTGAATTTGGATTGGATTTTCTAACAATGTCAATGTCTCGCTTGCTAGAAACTTGGCTGGTGAAATTGCACAGGAATTCCAGAAGCGCCAGGTTGTACCCTTATCCACATCATCATATGAATTGCATAATATATTTCTTCACCCCAAAGAAAGAAATATTTTAACTTTTGTTTTAATCCCTAACAAAACTTTAATTCCATTAGCAATAGGTCTTAAAGCCACAAGATAAGATCGCCCTTGTTTATACTATCCAAATCACTATATTCTTTAGTTTAACATCCATTGTCTTGTCTAGCTGCTGTTGATTTTAATAACAAGTGTTTTAAGTGATCTTCCCTGAGACCCTTTTGACCTTTGTATCCCACATCTATACTGTACTGATTGATGTATACACCATTGTTATTTGGCAGGAATTGAGATAGCTTGATTGCTATCTTGTATTTTTTTTTTGTGGTTCTGTTAGAAGCCCCACACATGTTTTCTTATGTCAATTATGTTATCACATGTGTATGGACTAAGACAATGAAAAGTTTAGGTGTGTGGACCTCGTTTTTATCATCCTAACTTTTTTTTTGCACTTTGCAGGATGATGGCGTGACAACTGATTCCCTGAAGGAACTGGTGGAGCAAATCGTTTCATTCCACATGAAGGTCAATTTTAAGAAGAGTCCATGGGTGTCATTTGTTTTATTTTAATTTCATTACAAATGTCTTGTTACACTCTGTGTAATGCATTAAATATTAGCAAATAAACTACTAATACTCGATCAATGGATGGACTGATACTGATTATCATTTATATTGCAGCATAATGCTGAACCTGAAGCTGTGGATCTTCTAATGGAGGTATGTGAAACTTCTATTTTTAAACATATAAAAAAATGTTCCTTTGTTTGTATTAAGAGTTCTCATTATTTGTTCGTTGGTTCACAACTGATGTGTGATATCAAATTACTTCATAGGTCGAAAAGCTTGATTTGCTAGTTAAGCACGTTGACTCCACAAACTACAAAAGGACCTGCTTGTACCTTACTAGTTCTTCTAAGTATGCCACTGAAATTGGTCTCACTTGATTAAAGCTTAGGATTCTCTAGTTTTACTGAATTGAACTTTCTTTACTCTTTTGTGTTGGGATGCAAACTTGCAGATATCTTCCTGCTCCTGATGATATGTCGGCACTTAAAATAGCTTTTGAGATTTACATGAAATTTGGAGATTTTGCAAATGCTTTGCGTATTGCACTTCTGCTTGATGACAAGGTGGGTGAATGAATATTGTCATGTCCTATTTGCTGTCCAGTACATAATGGCACTGACAAATTTCATTGATTTGTTAGTCCCTGGAGTTGAAGCAGATTTTTACAGCAACTGATGATTTTCACCTGAAGAAGCAATTCGCGTTTATCATAGCACGCCATGTGAGCCTCATCCCATGCACATAAACATGCAACAGAAGCAAATTTTCTGTTTGTGTTCTTGTCTACAATTCAGTATTATTGGTAGCCTGCATTGTTCACATTTCCTCTTTGCTTATGTGGTCAATGGTTTTTTTTTTCCCTTTGCTGAAGGGTTTAAGCACCGAGATTGATGATGATATAGCTGCAGATGAAAATGAGAAGGAGGCTTTGCAGGACATAATTTCTAATATTAAATTGAGTGAGGGGTACCTTACACTTGCACGAGATATTGAGGTCATGGAGCCAAAATCTCCAGAAGACATATATAAGGTTAACTTTTTTCCCCCAAAATGCTATCTGCTGATTGCATGTTTCTACTTATCTCTTTGTTTATGAACTTGCTATTAATGATTAAAAAATGCATGCTAATTTGTTAGGTTCATTTGATTGATGGCCGAGGGGCTACAAGCTCCAGTCTTGATTCCGCAAGACAGAATCTGGCGGCAACATTTGTCAATGCATTCGTGAATGCTGGATTTGGCCAGGTTAGTTATGCGAATTTCATCGAAGGTTTCCAGGGCAAGCAAGGTTCTCAATGTTCTTGTTGCAGGATAAACTTATGACCGCACCATCAGATTCTTCAGGCAGTGGTTCTTCTGGAAACTGGTTATTCAAGAACAAGGAACATGGGAAAGCTAGTGCAGCCGCTAGTCTGGTAGTGCAACTGCAACAGCTTGGTTTATTTCCTTATACATGGCATTTAGGTTATTAGGTGATCATAGTGCTGATAAAACAATCATTTTCAGGGAATGATTCTTCTGTGGGATTCTGATTCAGGACTTGCCCAACTTGACAAGTACCTGCACAGCAATGATATTCATGTTGTTGCTGGGGCTTTGCTAGGTATTGGAATTGTTTCTTGTGGTGTGAAGAGTGACTGTGATCCGGTATGTTCATATTTTACCTCTCTCCACATCTTCTAAAACTTCTAATGCGCAAGTCTCTGTACTGATGTTGTGACATCTTTTCCAGGCATTTGCTCTCATTTCTGAGTATTTCAGCAGGGATGAGTCAATTATACGAATTGGAGCAATCCTTGGTCTTGGTATTGCTTATGCTGGCTCCCAGAAAGAGGAGGTCAAATCCTTGCTCTTGGTCTTGCTATCCCACTGGTTAAAACTATTAACCATGTGTTATTTTGTATTAACTTGGTTTCCAAAAATTTCAGGTTAGAGAGAATCTCACAGCTTTTCTGAGTGACTCCCAAGTACCTCTGGAGGTGTTAGTCTTTGCTGCCATCTCCTTAGGTTTGGTGTTCGTTGGTTCCTGTAATGAAGAGATTGCACAGACAATCATATGTGTCTTAATGGAGCGTAGTGAACCAGAGCTTGCAGAGCCAATTATACGCTTGCTTCCTGTTGCCCTTGGCCTTCTATATCTTGGAAAGCAGGTAATTTGATTGTATACTTATTCATACTCCCAAATTCTACATTTATGTTTTATTGAGGTCAAGGACCATGAAGTACATATGAACATATTTACTATATAATACTGCCTGTACTGCTCTGTACATTGTTTCATGATTATGTCTCACAACCAGTCTCTTGTTGATTTTTCCTTTGTTTTCCCATAATGAGTTTGATAATCTTTTGATGCTATTAAGCGATTATAGTTACCAGTTATATGTATGCTTATCCTTGTGCATTTTGTCTATTATAATTGTTGATCTTAACTGCTCGCGGTCCACAAACTTGTAAGATGGGTGCAATTTAGTACAAGTTGTAAAATGCTCAAATCAGTGCAATACTTGTGTGGGTGGTAATGGGCCCAACTTTTTGGCCTACAAAATGTGAGGGCTGGGCCCAAAAAGGGTTGGACTGCAATTTAGTAGTTTTTTTTTTGCTAAAAATATTTAAGGGCTGAGATGGATTGTGAAAGGGCCCATGGGCCTTGACCCATTACCACCCCTATGTGCGTGTGAACCAAGGGTGAGAATAGTCCACATTTTGGTTAATCAAATCATTTGAGTGCTGACTAGGATGCCATACCAGCAAGCATGTAATGCTTATAAGGCATGTGAGTGAACAGTAACATGCCCTCCTGAAACTTGCTTCTTTCCTGCTAGAGGCTAACCTTCTCTTTGAATATTTCATGCGACGCATGGGGCCCACTCATGCAGTGTGGCACAAATAGTGCAACCAGGCCATCGAGTTGTGAGATGAGGGATTTGTGCAGTGAGGAGGGAGGTCAATCAGCGTAAAGAAACTGGAATTTCGTTTTTCTGGGTGGAGGCACGGGACGTTCGCAATGATAGACAGCTCAAGGATGAGATGACGATTATCCAAAGACAAGGCACGCAACCTCATTTTATGGTGACTCATTCTGCTCATAATTATCAGGAATGTCAGGCACCGCTATCAATCTTCTGCAGATTTCCCTATCAAGATTATTTCCAAAAGGCATAGGAGAGCTATCCCTATCTTTTCTGGATCACAAGATTCATGCATGCATTCAGCAGCGTAACGCTCCGATTCGCTAACGTGGACTATTTTGGCCTTGTTCGCACACACCATGCAAGTAGTTAAACTGGCAGAAATGTTTTTTAGTTGTGCTGAATTGCACCTACCATGTAGGTTCATGCATCCCAAGTACAATTTTACTCTTTCGGTAATTGCTATATTCTCTGGATTAAGCACTGTCAATTATCTTACATACGTAACATGCAACCTCTTCATGAACCTACACCGTCTGTTTTTAGCCAATTTTCTGTTTATATACTACTCCCTCCGTTTCATATTATAAGTCATTTGACTTTTTTCGTAGTCAAACTTGTTTAAGTTTGACCAAGTTTATAGCAAAATATAATAACATTTTCAATACAAAACAAATATTGTATCAAAATATATTCAAAGTTAAATTTAATGAAACTAATTTGGTGTCGTAGATATTGTTAATTTTTTCTATAAATTTGGTCAAACCTAAACAATTTTTACTAAGAAAAAAGTCAAACTACTTATAATATGAAACGGAGGGAGTATTATACTCATTCTTGAGTTCTGTTCTCAGGAAAGTGTGGAGGCGACTGCAGAGGTTTCTAAAACCTTTGATGAGAAGATAAGGAATTATTGTGACGTGACACTGATGTCGCTGGCGTACGCTGGGACAGGGAACGTGCTTAAGGTTATTCCCAATCAACTGAAGAACTGTGCATGGATTGTAGGATTACAATTTTTGTACCTATTTGTTTTTGACAAATCTTCCTGTTTGATTTGCAGGTTCAAAAACTCCTTGGAATCTGTTCCGAGCATCTTGAGAAAGGTGAAACCCACCAAGGGCCAGCAGTTCTTGGAATCTCCCTAATTGCCATGGCTGAAGAATTAGGGGTGGAAATGGCTGTACGTTCCCTTGAGCGTCTTTTACAGTATGGCGAGCAGAATATTAGAAGGGCGGTTCCTCTAGCTCTGGGCTTGCTTTGCATATCCAATCCAAAGGTATGGTACATGATTTGTTCCTTTTGTAGTAACGTCAAATGTTTGTTATCTTTGTGCCGTTGCACACAATCATTCAATATATAGAATTGCTGAGAAAGAATTATTCAATAGCATGCCATGACGGTTAGTTTTGCACTCTGCTACATCATCTATTTCAATTCAATACTCTTGAGAATGTGCTTTGTCACACGACTATTATTTGATCCTGGTTATTTGAGGAAAAGTAGCATATTTCTAGTTAAAATTAGTAGATTGTATCATTTGGCTAGATAAATATCTCATCTAGTTTTCTGATGTCTACATTTCTACCACTTGCCTGTCAATTAGGTAAATGTTATGGACGCAATGAGCAGACTGAGCCATGATGCAGATGCGGAAGTTTCTATGGTTAGTAACCTCACTAACAGAACCTACCATATTAATTTCTATGAGCATTGATATTAATTCAATCAAATTGGTACATGCAGGCTGCAATAATTTCCCTGGGCTTGATAGGGGCTGGTACAAACAATGCCCGTATAGCTGGGATGTTTCGGAACCTCTCAAGTTATTATTACAAAGAAGCAGGACATCTGTTTTGTGTAAGTTCAAATCTAAAATAAACATTTTTTTATCTTTGTTTTGCCAGTTATTGTGATCTCATGCTTTTATATTCAAGTTTCATATCAGTTCATTTCATTTGACTTTCAGGTGAGGATTGCTCAAGGTCTTGTTCACCTTGGGAAGGGTTTGCTGACCCTTTCGCCATATCACTCTGACCGGTTCCTTCTTTCCCCGTGAGTAACTTACAAAGTTGTTGAATCTCCTTCAATCTTATTGGAACCACATTTTCTAAGAGAGAGTCCATTGTTTCACTTTTCAGCATAGCACTTGCTGGTCTTGTGACGGTTCTGCATGCCTGTCTTGACATGAAATCCATCATTCTGGGGAAGTACCATTACATGCTTTATATCCTTGCCCTAGCTATGCAGGTATATATCTCGTTCAAAGATCTTGGTAGTGGACATATTAGCTAAACCAGTCACATGGATTCTCAGTTTTTTCTCTTACTGAAACAGCCTCGGATGCTATTGACTGTGGATGAGGATCTCAAGCCCCTCTCTGTTCCGGTTCGTGTTGGTCAAGCAGTTGATGTCGTCGGTCAGGCGGGTCGACCCAAGACAATCACTGGATTCCAGACGCATTCAACGCCTGTATTACTTGCCGCAGGGGAGCGAGCAGAGCTGGCAACTGAAAAGTAAACTAAAACATCTGGAGAACAATTTTCAAATTTGTCAGTTGATCTTTGCTTATGCTTATGTTCTTTCTATGTGCAGATATCTTCCATTGACACCAGTTCTTGAGGGTTTTGTCATCCTAAGGAAGAACCCAGAGTATCATGAAGATTAAGGGATAGATATGGCACAAGCAAAAGGCAGGAAGGGCCTGGAGTATTAGGAAGAGGCTTGGATCAATATCTAATTGTCACACAAAGCAATGAACAAATAGCACGATGAAGACAATGCATACTTGATATGGTGAAGACTGAGTTGTAACAAAGAGTTCAGGTATAATGGGGCCAATATGACAGGAGAAATTTGTAAGAATTAGGAATAGAATCTGTGGGTGTAATGGCATGTAGGGATGCAAGCGGGATAGGTAAGCGGGTATTTTTTATCCTGTTTATCTCACTTCTAGTTTATTTTTTTCTTCTAAATTTTATATACATGTGAGAAATGAATTAGCAAGCGGTTTTTTATGCTGGTAGCGGGACCATCAACTTGCAACCCTAATGGCGGTCGATCGACTCGACTCATTTCCCTACCCGGCCTCTCACTTCGTTTCACCGTGCTTTCTTTTATTTAGTAAGCTCAGCCGAAGAGCCATGCTCAGCTGGTTAGAGCAAAGGACTTCAAATCCTTTTTTTATCTTGCTCGTGAAGGTAATGAAATTATCCGATTAGCTTGTCCATAGGTTCAGTAAAGAAGAAGGAAGGCGTACTATAGAATGGCATGGCCGAAAATGTTTTTGACTCATTATACCATAATGAAAATGACCCAAGAGTTTGTTTCCACGTCCATGTATATGCACTACTACTACTCGGTTGTCTGATGTTTCCCTCTTCTTTTTTGTTGGAATTGATCGTTTTTTGTTTGGGCCATTTGTTACATAGTGGCTAGCACTCTAGCAGCACGCTGTACTTCATGTAATGTTGTGCACGGAATACAGGATATACAGCTGGGGATATCCTGATGGTAAATGCCACCAACTGCATGAGAGCAAGTATAACGGTGGGCTCTAAGAAGACTAAATGCTGAGTTGGATGAGAGAGAAGAGGAGAGAGAGGAAAAGCGGGCTGTAAACTTATAACCAGTTTATGTACAGGAACAAAGAAAATTTATGAGAGAGACAGGTGGACCATATATTTATAGGTAGCCTGTAAAGATCTATACAGTCAGCAGCTGGTTATATTATTAGTCTGGCTCTGAATATTATTAATCTTGCTCTGAATACTAGCTCCATCTCTTACTGTTGCGTGCTTGTGTTGATAGGAGTAGGTTGCTAGAGGGGCGTTAATTGCTGCATCACAGTAAGGATATATATCCCCCTCGTTTCTCGCGCCGTTTTCTCAGGAGAAATTGGCTCTTATCTCGTGGTGGACATCGTCGTCTCCGGGGAATAAGTTGTGCTTCATTTTAACGTTGAATTTGAATCGTATCTCTAAACTGTAAAACCGGATATAACACATTCTCTAAAACCGTTGAAGGAGTTAAATTATACCGGTTTTAATAGTTAAGAGATCGAAATACTCGTTAATGTTGTTTGGAGATATGAATACGATTGGTCACTATTTAAGGGACTCCAGTGAACTTATCTCTTATTTTTATTATAGCTTTGGGCTTTAGTTCGAATTAATATGGCAAGTTTGGGCTTTGTTAAATTAGTTTTGGTGTTGGCCCAGTGAATTTATATGCAGAAGTTTGATTGTTTGTACTTTTAGTGTATTAATCCTGTCCATTCGTCTGTTTTGATCCTATGGCTGAAAAATCGTGTGAGACCTAAGAAAAAACCTAAGTAGGGTACTCGAGTATCTTCCCCTTTTTTCCCCATGGCGTAAAATAAAGAGAAATCTCCCGTCTCGCGTCGTCTCCTCCGCTCCTTGCGCCAAGACGAGTCGCGGCTCAACAGGGAGGGGCGCCGATCTCCATCCGGCGAGCAGAGCAGGGGATCCTGGTGAGCATCCATATCCTCCTTCTGATTCATCTCTCTCTCTCTCTCCCACCGGGACTACTTTTTTCTGGAATTTGCTTGCGTTCGTTAACAACCCTAGCTTCACTTCTAGATCTGGAAGAAGCTCTTCTCTTAATTTCAGAGCCTTAACCTGTATAACAGTTTGTTGTTTGTTCCCCAAAAAGTCTGCCCCCATGTCCCAAGTTGGATCCGCCCCTGCTTTTAGGAGTTCTCATGGTGAAATCTCGTCGGATCGAACGAGTCTAAGGCCCCCTTGGAAAGTCGTTGATAGTCCTGATTATTAATTTGCTAGTAATGGAGTTTGGGGGAACACAAATGCTTGGGTGAGTATTTTGCGTCTATTATCTATGTGTCAGCTCGGTCATGTGATGTTGGGTGGATTCATATACTCAGGCTCAGGCTGTTGCAGTTCATCCAGCTTCGATTATTTTCCTGCGGAGATCCACCGAGACGGGATTGGGCTAAGCCCCTCCCATACTGTGATGGTTTCTTTGTTTGTTTGGATAAGAGCTCCGACGACGATGCCAACCGCTGCCTTGCCCCGCACGGGCTGCCGCCGTGCGGGTTCCTGATGCTGGCGTTATTTTTTTTTATTTTTTTTTATTTTTTTTTGGAAATCAGATCATACATAGACCTGGCTTTCAAAGAAAGCCCGGAAATCTTACCTGGCTTTCAAAGAGTACTGCCATTTTCAGTATTTAGACAATGGCCTAGCCTTGTACAAGTGAATCTCGTACTAATTTTACTGGTACATTGTGTTCCTTCATGCTAATCCAGCATTTTGTTATTACAGTGACACGTACCAAATACAAAGAGCCCACAAAGGCACTAATCTACTGGCCTAATCTATCCAATCCAGGAGGCAACCCAGCCTGGTAATATATTGGATTGGTGCTTGAGGTTGAGGGGGAAGCAAAGCACGATCGACCAGGCATCAGGCAGGCAGCCAAGGTGAGGAAGGAGAAGAAGCTGAGAGCCCCTCCCTGCCTAGACATCCCTGTGAAGCGGCCTGGGAGTTTCCCAGCCAGCTCTCGCCTGGCTGGCTAGATCCAGCGGTCATCCCTGCCACGAGGTACTACTTATCAGTTCTCCTCCCCTACCTGCTAGGTACATGTCTGGCCTGTAGAAGGCTTTCCTTGCGCAAATTGATCCAGATCCCACTTATAGAGTGGTTTCTTCTGGTGTGTCTGAGAGCGCTGGGTGGGTGTATGACTTGATCTGTTAGGTTGAGCAGGTAGGGACCATAGCTAATCCCTTTCATGTATGCTACTATTCCTTCCAGATGTCATATAGCTGGGGGAATTCTTGGCACTGGTCACTATGCCAGCATCATGATCAAATGATCTACTCATGTCCAATCTTTTATGACAGTATCACGTTTGTTTTTTTATCAGTGCAAACCTTATGATTTTCATGGAAATTCTACATGTATACTTGTATAGATTTAATTGCTCGTATTGTGCTATTGAAAACCATAGTGTATGTTAACATTTCAGGATGATGTTGCTGTTGCTTATGAAGAATATTTTGTTTGATATGATAGTTTTGTCAGGTAGTTGTACTGGTATATATTTATTTGAACTAAAATACCTGCTACCTGCAGGAATGGGCCTGTGGACGTTGCTGGAGGGCTTTTTGCTTCTCGCAAATGCATTAGCAATACTAAATGAAGACCGCTTTCTTGCCCCCAGAGGATGGAGCATGTCTGAAGTCTCAGGAAATGGACAAACGAAGTCACTGAAGGGTCAGATTGTAGGGCTCATCTATGCCACACAGTTCTTGAGGATGCCGTTGATAGCTCTTAATGTTCTTATCATTGTTGTGAAGTTGGTATCTGGCTGAGAGTGTGCAGGTTTCAGTTCTGGGGTTTGCTTTGATTTCAGTTCCAGCGTAATGTAAAAGTAATCACAGTAAAGATTGCTGCAGTTATTTTAATTTGTCTCTAATGTACGCTGTTACTGTTCTAGTAAATTAATTCTGAGCAGCAAACTGTTTCTTTGGCACATAAACCATGAGAGTATGTGGTCTTTCGATGTGTTGTGAAGGTTCCTTTTCCTTATTTCTGTTCTGAATCAATCACACATTTGTTTGCTTGTTGGTGTGTGTTATGCTCAGGGGTTGTCTGACATTCAGATTTTCAGATACCGTTTAATGGAAATAATACCTACTACGGTCATGCCTTATGTCAGACCTTAATTGAGTATTTTCTTTGCCAATTGTATACCTGATTCCCAGAGATGTATTTTTATCCACCCTCTTATATTCTGTAGTTTATTTTGAGGAATGTTTTGTAGTATATGGTCATGCTCAATTAGCTTTAAAATTGATCAATGATATCACTGCCATCTGTTATTAACTCATCATGGACTTGTTTAACTTTTAGATAACTAGCAAATATACCCGTGCGTTTCAATAGGTAAATATAAAACAAATAAAGATGGTTAAGATTGCTTGTCTTTTAAATAACTAACAAATATGCACGTGTGTTTCAATAGGTGAATATAAAACAAATAAAGATGGTTAAGATTGCTTGTGTACTTGTAACACATGCTCACAAAATCTCGAATTTGTACGTACCTCGCAAATACAAAAGTTACTGCAATTTTATATCTTAAAATAATGGCTTAAAGTGATTAAAAATTAATTCTGTAAATACTAAATGGTTTTTGGGCAATAAAGGGAAATGAATAAGGCCCAAAAGCTGGCGGTGGCCCAAAACAGCGTGCGCTAGTTTGATAATGCACGAGGCTTGGTTGGCGTGGCTCATTAGGCGAGGATGCCCTTCATCGCGCGTGGAGGCGCGTGTGGGCAGCCGAGCAGGCCGTGGGTGAGCGCAGCGGTCCAGACGCGAGCGAGCACGTGCGGCTCAATTACCGCCCGCAGGTCTATTAGCCTGTGTCGTTGGATCGTAATCAATAGCTAGGATTACTCGCGGTAGTGTGAGTAAACGCGATTGATGAGTTTATACATGAAACTAATTTTTTCAGTCATCTGAATATAAATGATAATTTTTATCTACTAGAATAATACCTGATCATTTGAATTGTTTGAATACACGTTTAGCCAATGCTGTTGTGTTCATCGATAGAAGATTCTCCAACAATGTCACCAGTTGTATATCTTGGATTTATCTGCATTATTTTTATCATTTGTACTAATGAACTTGTTCTTTTTCAAATAATACATGCACACACATGGAAATCTAAACAGTACTTGTAGTAGCTTAAAATACCTCCAATTTGAATGGCTTGTTGTTACATTTATAGAACTCTTCCATATTTCTCTCTTTTTCATTCTGCACATATTTGTAATGTTAGTTCAGTTCAAATACATACTTAAGTGAATAAGGAGCATTATGTTTATAAAAGCTTTTACCTCTGTCAATGGCTCTATGTATGTGTTGTTGTATATCTCATCAAATTTATTATTGTATTAACTTTCTTTTGTTGATGCCAGCTGACATAGTATTGTACTCTTTACTCCCCAATCCAAAATTGCAGCTATAGAAGATGTTAAATTTGTATCAAGAAGTTAGCATCTGGAGTACCTTTTCATCATATATTTCTGCTGATTGCGTATGTTGAGTTGTTGCTTTTAGGGAAAATCTACTTGCTGTCAAAATCATAGAATTCTACAAGAAAAAATGATATAAAGTATGTTAATATTGTATTCTTTTTGATTGGTTACAAAACATTTAATTCTTTTTAGAGGCTTTAGACTCTAGTAATTTATGTTGTAACTACTTTTTTTCTCTTTTATAAAATACACTACTGGATAAATGCATGGTAGTATTTGATTAAAAAAAATATTGTATTCTTTTTTATATTGAAGTGATTGTATTTATTACCTTAAATCCTAGTGGTGTTTGAAGTAGGTTTCTGAATTCTTGTAGTCCTCCCTCCATTGGTAGAAAGTTCTTAAACTATTTTGGAGGAGCGGTGGTCGGGAGCAGCGGTAGCGGTTCTGGCTCTCGCCCTCTCGACCGCCATCGCCACCACCGCTTCTCCAACACCCACTCTCCGTAGTCGCCGAAGGGGAAGAGAAGGGGGAGAGAGAGAGGGAGGAGGAAGAAGAGAAGGAGAGAGGGAGGGTGACATGTGGGCCCCACATGTTAGTGGGTCCTACATTTTCTTAATGTCAAATGGATCCCACAGTTTTTTTTAATTCTATTGCCACATAAGCACCACGTCAACGCCACATGGGACGAAGACCAAGTCAACACCGCCACGTAAACGTCAGCAAAACCGCTCTCCAAAATCATCGAGGGAGCTAAATTACACCGGTTTCAATAGTTCGGGGGTCGAGATATGTGGTATCGTGGTTCAGGGATTAAAATCAGATTTGGTCACTAGTTAAGGGAGTCAGAGTGGACTTGGTGTTGGCCCATTAAATTTTATGTCTTGCGGATGGCCCATTAATCCTGTCCATTCGTTTGTTTTGATCCTATGGCTCAAAAATCGTGGGAACCCTAAGAAAAAAATCTGTCGAAAGATAAAAGTGGAGCACTCGCGTGTCTTCCCCTTCCTTCCCTCGGCGTAAAAGAAAGAGAAATCTCCCATCTCGTCGTCTCCTCCGCTCCTTGCGCCAAGACGAGTCGCGGCTGAACAGGGGAGGGACGCCGATCTCCTTCCGGCGAGCAAAGCAGGGGATCCTGGTGAGCATCCACATCCTCCTTCTGATTCATCTCTCTCTCTCCCACCGGGACTACTTTTGTCTGGAATTTGCTTGCGTTCGTTAACCCTAGCTTCTCTTCTACTCCTAGATCTGGAAGAAGCTCTTCTCTTAATTTCAGAGCCTTAAACTGTATACCAGTTTGTTTGTTCCCCCAAAAGTTTGCCCCCATTTTCCAAGTTGGATCCGCCCCTGCTTTTAGGAATTCTCATGGTCAAATCTCGTCGGATCGAACGAGTCTAAGGCTTGGAAAGTCGTTGATAGTCCTGATTATTAATTTGCTAGTAATGGAGTTTGGGGAACACAAATGCTTGTTTGATTATTTTGCGGTCTATTATCTATGTCAGCTCGGTCATGTGATGTTGAGTGGATTCATATACTCAGGTTATATTTTACTAGCATTAATTATTATTGTGATAGTTATGAAACTTATGACTGTTTCATCGAATGTAGTACTCTGCAAAAGGCGTGTGTCGTATGTTTCGTAGTACGCTGAATTAGCCATTCCAGTATTTAGAGAGTGATCTATCATTGTGTAATTGAATCTCGTAGTAGTTGTACTGATACATTGTGTTTCATCGTGCTAATACAACCATTCCCCAGTTACTACTGCAATGGTTTGCCATCTGAAATTGAATGTTCATGTTGTTTTTGCCAATTGCTTTCCTGTTCCTTATTTGTTATCCTTCCTTTTGTATTCATTTATTCCATGATGTCATCAATCTGCTAGGCTGAGTTTATTTATGGCATTATTTACTATGCCAAGTGTGCACTTTTGATGTTGGCCAGCAAAATCCCAGTTTTATTTGCTTATGCATGGTTACTTCTTTACTCATAGTAATGTCACACTTACGAGCTTCTGTTTTCTATTTTTCCTGAGTGACAGTCTCCTTGTCTATTTAGCTATGGTTGCACTTTTGATGGATATGGTTATGCTATTTGTTTGGTCCATAGAGTTTCTGAGTGGTTATCCTATATAATATTGGTGAAAGGTTTGATATTACAGTAGTAAGCAGTTGAGCTAGATGTCACATTAATCCAGTATATACTGAATGCGACAAATGTGTAATAAGTGCTTCAATTGTATAATGGTACGTACTGTTTGTTCAGTGTGTCTGATATTTTAGAACTTTCAGTATGCCTTGTGGTTTTCAACTTTTGCTGGCATCGTAATGTAACAAAGGAGCCTACTGTGCATTACAAAATGGTTTTGGTGCATGATATTCATCTTGCATTCATACGAATGCCATCCTTGTACAGGAACTTTGACATGCAAATGGTTTTGTTCACTATCCCAATATTTTATACAGGATCATGCAAGTAGAATACAAACGGATAGATTGTTCACTTTGTCGATGGAGTGAATATTTATGTGATTAATTGATTTATAGTATTTGTTTGAACTTTGGTATCATATATACATCAGATATGTCATATATTGTATATTTTACTTGCATTTGAATTATTTCCTACATAAGTACTCCATTTCTATGGTGTCTGTCTGAATGAAGAATCTGATGTTGATGTGTGATGCAGGAGGCAACATCAGTTTTGCTGCAATCTGACAAAGTGGAGGGTCTAAAAGTTGAAGCTTCTTTTATGTCTGAACAAGACTTGCTTTACTTGGGATCAGTTGGATTGCTTGGAGAATATTCTCGGACAACGAGAAAAAGGCACAAGCTTTTGCTTGGAAGGCCCTGCTGCGCACTGGTTTCTGCTGATTCACTTCAAGGATACACGCCTACTGTTGCTTCTGGCTCTTGGTGCTTCTGATATTATCTCAGTGAAAGAAAATTAATCCAAGATGGCTCTGCAAAACATTGGTGCTTCAAACCGTGATGATGCCTTCTACAGGTATAAGATGCCCAGGATGATCACCAAAATAGAAGGCCGTGGCAATGGCATCAAGACTAACATTGTGAACATGGTCGATATAGCAAAAGCCCTAGCCAGGCCTGCTTCCTACACAACAAAGTACTTTGGATGTGAGCTTGGTGCACAGTCTAAATTTGATGAGAAGACTGGTACTTCCTTGGTTAATGGGGCACATGATACTGCTAAGCTGGCTGGTCTCCTCGAGAACTTCATCAAGAAGTATGTCCAATGCTATGGATGTGGCAACCCTGAGACTGAGGTCCTCATCTCCAAGACCCAGATGATTACACTGAAGTGTGCTGCCTGTGGTTTTGTGTCAGATGTTGACATGAGGGATAAGCTCACAACTTTTATCCTGAAGAATCCACCTGAACAGAAGAAGGGTGGTGGGAAAGACAAGAAGGCAATGAGGAGAGCTGAGAAGGAGCGTCTGAAGGAAGGTGAGGCTGCTGATGAGGAGATGAAGAAGCTAAAGAAGGAAGCAAAGAAGAAAGGTGCATCCAAGGAAAGTACCTCCTCTAAAAGTGGTGCTGGGAAGAAGAAGGCTGCTGCTGGCTCTGATGAGGATCATTCAAATTCACCAACTCGCAGCCATGATGGTGACAATGTGGCTGCAGATGAGGATGACGATGATGATGTCCAGTGGCAGACTGATACTTCCTTGGAGGCTGCAAAACAGCGCATGCAGGAACAACTGAGCGCTGCAACTGCTGAGATGGTAATGCTGTCCACTGAAGAACCTGAGAAGAAGAAGAAGCATGAGGCCTCACACAAGGAGGGTGCCTCCAACGGAAATACAAAACATGTTGTTGAAGAGGCTAAAAGCAGTCCTTATGATGATCTGGTCAAGGAGATGAAGGATAACTTGAGCAAGGGTGCCACTGCTGTTCAGCTCAAGGTTCTGATGACTTCCTCAGCCCTGCCACCCCAGGATGCTATGAATGCTCTTTTTGATGCACTCTTTGGCGGTCTCGGCAAAGGATTCGCCAAGGAGGTTGTGAAGAAGAAGAAATTCCTTGCTGCTGCTGTGCCTGATGAAGTCTCCCAGATGGTCCTGCTGCAAGCTCTGGTGGCCTTTGGCGCCAAGTCAAGCCCCGAAGCTGTGAAGGAGGTGCCGATTGTTCTCAAGGCCCTGTATGATGGGGACGTCCTGGATGAAGAAGTGATAACTCAGTGGTACAATGAATCTGTTGCTGGTGGCAAGGAGTCCCAGGTGGTGAAGAATGCCAAGCCGTTTGTGGAGTGGCTCCAGAGCGCGGATTCTGAATCTGAGGAAGAGTGATGCGTCGAATCTCCTCCCAATCATCACCTACTTCGCCTTATCGTCTTTTCAGTATTTCGTTCGTCATGGGTATTTCCAGTTCGCGTCATGAGTGCTTCAAGTTTGTTCGTGTGTGCTGTGCGCTTTCTTATCTGTAATGTTGGTCAATAAATAAACCCAGACAGTCCTCAGAGACCATGTGGTGTCACACTTCCTGGTGGAGATCTTTTTATCTATCAAACCTTAATGTGTTTCACGTGTCAATGGTTAATATCGCAGTCTCCTGTTGGCTCTTGTGAGATTACTGGCTGCATCTGTTACTTGCTTGAAATTATCTGTGTTAATATTATCTTGCGCTGTGTTCTTAGCGGCTGGATGCAGGATGTGCTGGTGTTTTGATGGTTTTGTGCTTTTGTTGATTCAGTATGGAACGTCTTAATAAGCTTCTGGTCCAATTACATGTGTTTGTCAAGCTAATAATCTTTCTGCTGATACTAAGCGTCACGCTGTGTTCGACGTGTACTAATCTCCATACTTAACGTTATTGTAAATAAGGATAGGTAGTAACGTTGTGCCAATATATTTCCAAGTAGCAAGGGTATGTGGTACCCTCCCATGTTCATTTTGTTTCATCTTATTTGTTTAAGATAAAAGAAACTTCAACTGGAGCTACTTCAGTGTGGAAGTGCTTCGATACAACCCTGTCATTGCGCTGGTAATCTTGCCATTTGAGTGTCTGATCTGAAACTGGAAGCTTCCAGCTCTCCTTGGCTTGGGCATGAAGAGCATCTTATCCAGGCCTTGGGCAGTGAACTTGACATACTTGTTCGCACTGGCATCCTGCTGATCGACAAGCGGTCCACAGTTTTGCATGAAGCTCCGGTATACAGGCACTATATAGCCTGCACCACAAGGTGGCATGTCTTGTGCTGCAAATCCCTATCGGATACATCTCATCAAAATTTTCATTGAATGATTTAAGCCGCTGCTTCACTAAATCTCTTGCTGTAGCCCGCTCTTTGCAGAACAAGATTATACCCTCCCTGCTCAACAGGGGTGCAAGTGCTCCCCAGCTCTCCCTCATAAAAACACTGCTGAGCTGAGTAGTAATCCTTGTACTGCTCATGCTCCCGGAGCCATTCAT
This sequence comes from Oryza punctata, assembly GCA_000573905.2. NCBI lineage: Eukaryota > Viridiplantae > Streptophyta > Magnoliopsida > Poales > Poaceae > Oryza > Oryza punctata. Next base: position 14,614,925 of record CM002496.2, read on the forward strand.
CACCTAAGATCTCACCCATCTTTAGTACCTTTGAGGTGCTTGAACAAGTGCCAGTGTGTGTTCACCATGATAGCGTCACATCCTCATACTCTTTTGACCATGCTTCGAAGTTGGCCTCGAGGGCCTTAACAATGTTAAGTATAGTCTCGCAGGACTTCCAGTGGAAATGGTTCAAAACGGGAGATAAGGCCAGCAGAGAAGCAGGGGCAGTCTGAGTAGAAGGGAGCAAAGACGAAGCTGGAGAAAGAAGCTGAGCAGAGCAAGGATCCGTGGTCCTCTTCTCTGGCCGGGTCTTTACCCTTGCTTCCGTCCCTTCAAGCTACTCTAGCTTCTACTGCCACCTTTCGCTGTGATGTGAGAGATGGCCAAGCTGCTGCTGCCTGTCTTTCAACGTCAGCCCGTTGCTTTGCTTGCTGCCTTCTCTTTACCCACTGTCACGTTTGTTTTTACCAGCACAGTTGGATACCAACGATGCACGGGATCAAACATCGAAGGAACACGATTATCGGAACGAGGGATGGTACGCTCCCCTAACACGCATCATACTTTTTTTTTTAAAAAACAAGTTAGAGAAAAAAATAAATAGAAAACAAATCTAATATCCTTATTCATTTGCATTGACTTTATACTTTTATATATAAGTAAACAACTCATGTATAAACTTTATGTATAAAAATATTTTATATTAAAAATATTTGAATCCGAATACGAATTTGAATCATGTATATAAACTTTTGACCTATAAACTTTAGGTCTAAAATTAGTACAAACTTAGATGTGTAAACCTAAGGTGTATAAACTTACTAAAATAGGATAGTAATGCAGTGCCAAAAAAGGAATTCACGTGGGGAGGGGGAACCTATCGCGCCCAGCGATCAATCACCCGTTAAGATTTTCGCAACGTTCCTCCCTACTACCTCTGTGCAACTCCAAAATATAAAACTTTTGCTCCCCTCGATAAAAATAGTAGTTTAAATTTATCGTAAAATATCGTAGCTATTTTTTTTATCAATCCTCTTATTTCAACCAATCATCTCGTTTTAATTTTTTCACATGCTTTCTTTTCTCGATCAATCATAACCTAATCATAACCTACCGCCATTCAATTTCACATGTTTTCTTAATTCATGTGAAAATCTCCATAAATCATTTATTTTGGAACAGAATGGGTAACTATGTATTTGGACAATGTTTGTCCAGGTATATATAGTTAAAAATTTCTATAATTTAGGATGTAGGTAGTTGTGAAATAAAAAATCACGTGAATTTTCATTGATTACTGGTTGGCTTACCTATCGGTGGCTAAAATTCAAATCTTAAAACTCGATTTTAAGGGGTTTTCTTATCGTACTTTATTTTTAGCCTTAGCCATTAAACTGCTTAAAAATACATATGAATTATTTGCTTTCTTCATTATTTTCCGACTAACCAATCGGAGCTCCACCCATAACAACAGATCAAAGCCTTAAGTTGGGTAGCTGACAGCTGGATTACTCGTATCACTCTCCGTCAAAATATAGCTTTCTTTTCAGTTTAATTTTGAAGCTACCTTTCCGATTTTATTTTAAACTATAAATGTAACTATATATTTTAGGATTGAAGAGTATTTTTCTACGGCCGGATTACAGGAAGACATGTGATCGATTAAAATATTTAAAGCAGCTCTTTTACAATTATATTCTTAGTAGTCCAAAACCAAATCTCAGTGACAAGAAGGCAAAAGGAAAGCACAAAGCAATTTTAAAATCAAACTTCAACAATTCAAAATTGGCTGTGCTATGAGGCATAGTTCAAACAAACACGCATTTCAATAAAATTATTCTGTTAAATTTTGGGGTCTGTGTGATTCATTAACCATTACATAGCAGTTAGAGAGTATGACATATAGAAACTACTGCTTCATCAAAAAAGAGTGTAACTCTATGTAACTGGTAAAAAAAAACTGGCTTTTAGGAACAAGCTAGTCTTGCAGGGCAAGAAAAATCTCAATGGTCAGGGAGAGCCGATTGGCTCGCCTTTGATAGTAAAACTCCAATTGCGCAAGAAGAAAAAAAAAGGAAAGCTCTACTCGTGCAAAAAAAAAGGATAAGATGATGGCCTTCTCCGATACTCTTCAACAACTCGTCCCAATCACCTAGGGCTCTTCCCCCACCTCTTGCTGGCAAAGTCTTTCGCTGAAATCATCCTCCCATAAAAGACGCAACCATCTTAAGAAAAATTGATTAGGGAAGAAGTGACCTCATCCGCAAGAACTCAATAAGGGTGGGAGGCAAACCTATCCAGGAGCCGCTCCTGGATCTTGTTTCTCTTTTTATAAACAAAACGGGAAGGAAAATAATCTTGGGCTTCTCGCCACAGCAAGCAAACCCACCAAACACAACAGGTGAAGGATCGAACAACAAGAACTAAGCCAACCAGAGGGGGGTGAATGGTTGGTATGCCCAAAAACCAAAAGTTTTAGTGGAAATAAAAGTTACCCTCAAATTCGACGGATCGCGATCTGACCGAAAGTGTTGCGTCGGTCTGACCGCCTGGTACACGTTGGTCTGACCGAGATCGAACTCCGGTCGAACTGCCGAGATCGCCTGCCTCTGCCTGTTGACGCCGCCGGTCTGACCGCCGATCTGCCGCCGGTCTGACCGCCGGTATATCGCCGGTTAGACTGCCGAAGCCCGGTGAAACACAAATCGAAGAACTCTTAAAGTGGATGACGACTTTATTGATTCTCTCTGTGTTTACAAAATGCACCAACAGCATTCCTTACAAAAATCTCGACTAAACTCGAAACCCTAACAAAACTATCAACTCAATTGCTCTCAAAAGCGATACCGGGAAGCCTCACGCTCCCTCTCTATTTATACCCAAGGTAGGCAGCCTAAAGCCACGAACCAAACTCATACTAGAAGTCCTAATCACCCTAGGAAACCTTCTCGTACAAGAAACAAACTTTACATAACCAATTCCACCAAATTTGGACTCCTTCCAAATTCGACTCCGCATCCCATACGCACACAATACCTCCATCGTATGCCATATGGAACCTTCACTTTCCACGTGCATTGAACTCTAGCCTTAGTATCCCGCATGATCTCTGACCACATTGGACGTCATCTTATCCCCAAGACGACTCCCGGTCCATCACCGCAAATACTCTCCCGGCATTAATTCACCTACACATGGAACAAACAAAGAAACCATATTCCGAGACCAAGCTATCCCCAACTTGACTCATTGTTAGCAAACAACAGTATTACATACGCATAGTATCCATCTAGAAGTCATATTCATGAAACAATCACGGATATCCAAACAAACAACCTGAAACCGAAACCAATACAGCGTCGGCCGGTCAGACCGCGGGCTGTGCCGGTCTGACCGCGCAATACATGCCGGTCTGACCGGCAGCCACTGCTCGGTCTGACCGGACCCAATCCAGTAGTACCTGTATATCACCTGTGAAATCCACCTGTGAAATCCAACCATCTCCAAAACCACTTCGCAAATAAATTCCAAATATCAAAACCAATAATCTCCAAAGCCAATTGTTCATCACAGAATAACAATCAAAAAAACACCTTTGATTTTACAATCTCCCCATTGATGAACACATTGGCAAACCCATCAAAAATGTTTTGGTGTTTGGAAAAATAAAGCACACTTTCGTACAATCGTACACATCGTGCTCGAAAATCCAAAGAAAAATTCCCAATTGAGCCAAAAACTCATTTGCTTCTCAATAATTCACCTTGCTTTTCCCAAAAACACTTCTCCCCCTTTTGACAATGATTTCATCAAGCATACATTAATGTATAAGAGCTTAGCATACATATAGCATATCAAGTCATGTCATAGTATTGTAAGGACCCCCGTTTTACAACAGGAATCACTCGTGTATTCTGTGCCATTTCCCTGGATCAAGTAGTTTGGCACACACGATACATCGTTGAATTACCAAAAGTGCATACATATGCGTCGAGTACGAATCATTACATCATAGGCCCGAAGGCATTGTCTTAGAATAAAGGACCAAACAGCCCGGAGTACATTCCAAAAACAGAATATAGATAAGCAGCAGAACGGAGGCAGTGGCATCGCCATTGCCACAGGCAACAACCGTGTCTAGACCTAGTGGGCACCCTCTTCGTCCGCATCCTCCTCATAGTAGGCGTATGGATCCTCCGCGGGGTCATCTTCGACTTCTAATTGAGTTTATAATTGCAAGGGTGAGTACCAACCGTACTCAGCAAGTCACCACGACAACAGTGCATATGACAAGTTTTATCCAAGGCAAGGCATAGGTTCTTTTGCATAAAGCTAGTTTTGCAATTCTTTTCACAAACCTAGGACCTAGCATAACTGATAAAGTTTTAATACCAGAGTTTACTTAAAACAACGACGGTTCTGTCCACCATCCATTATGATTCCAAGGATAGCTTCCCGTCATTGGTTCGTCATGGTTTTCTGTGGATATCCACCTTCCCCCCTCTCAGGAAGTGGCTCCATCAGCATAAAATTCATCATGCATTATCCCATCCCACAAAATTTAAGAATTTAGAGTCTAGCCAAGTGTAATACATGTCCCGGTGCTCAGTATCCGCGAGCACGGCTATTCGAATAGTTTGGTTTACTCACACTGCAGTGGGTGTACACTTTACCCGTACTCCGCGACTGCCCAACACATGAGCCTCGTCCCAACACATGAGACGCGTCATGACAAAGCCTTTCGATAACCTTGCATTGGCAGTACCCGCTCCATGAACTATCATCCTCATGCACTCTAGGCGTATCAGTTTCTAGCAGTGAGAGGAGTTCTGGCGCTCCTGGGAAGGGAAGCCTCACACGCACGTAAAGTTTATAGTTTAAGTTTAGATTCTCACTCTCACACACGTGGCAGTCCTACCAATGGCGACACCGATGTAGGGCACGCATCACGCCCCTACCTCAACGGCTGCCCCACCGTAGCGTACCTGCCTCACACACGGGGGTGAACCATCTATGCAAGGATACTGCCTCTGCTCGGCTACCTAGTCCGCTAGGTCTATACCCATCCGAGAAGTACGGTTGTACGATGGTCGTTTCATGCTTAACTTCATAGCTCGGTCCTTAACTGACCGGGGACGGTACTAGCCTTTTCCAGACACCACCCAAATCCACCATCCGCCCCAATCGAAAACAGTTGCTTAATTTTATTTCTCCTTTCACAAATCATGTCATCAACATCATGGCAATGTGGCGCTCATATCTCCACATGCCGCATCTCAATTACTTTCCCAAAAGTAATTGCCCAAGCATATAACTTTTTGATAAATATGAGTATGCATGATTCTAGAATAGCATTTCTAAGCATTTGTCATAATTGACTAGGGACTCATATGTAAATATGGTTACAAGGGGATATGGGGTAAACAATATTCAAGGCATGGCATAATAACAATTAGGATGTTCATCATTGTATGCAACTTTATTTGTAAACAAAATAATTTCGCCATTGGGATCAATATGTTCAAGGAATAGTGATGACTTGCCTTGCTCGAAGTCCTGCGGGTCTTGATCCTCGGTCGGACTCACAACTCCCTCGGGATCTATAATTACGTGCGAAAGAAATCGATTTGAATTCGGTTGGAATTCAATTAAAATCCAATAAAATCCGATTAAAGAAAAGATCAAGCGCGAGCGTCGAGTTTCGATATCTATTCCATTATTTTATGAAATAGTTATATTCCGATTTTAATCCATTTATCCTAAAATATTGCGTTAGCCGATTAAAATATTAACTCATTTTAATTCATGCGACACCGGATAAGTTAGATCCCGATTCATAATGATTAACCTTAGTTGATAAATAAGTGACTAAATATTCGCAACGAATAACTAAATGGATAACTCGATTAACGGGTAAAAACTAACTAACGAACCAACTAAATAGACATCTAAATAGTCAATACATCGCCGCGATTTATTTCGTAGACGCTTTAGAAAAGACCGACGATTAATCCTCCGATTAATATGCATATATATAACTCAGTAAATAATTATCTAAATAAATAGCTAGTTAAATAACTTGCTAAAGGAATTACTGATTAAATGAACGAATCGCAAATAATCTCGATGTATTTTCTTGAAACCCCTAAAAATGATCTACGATTAAATCGCCAACTAATATATATATATAGGTATATATATATATTAAAATTTTCCCTCCTAACTTCCTTTCTTTCCTAGGTTTTATTTTATTTTCCCTTTTTCTCCCCTCTCTCTTCTTTCCTCTTTTTTCTCTCTCCTTTTCTCTTCTCTCTCTTCTTTCTCTGTTCTGCCTCCCTCTCTCTCCTTCCTTCTTCTTCCTTCTCTGCTTTCTCTCTCTCTACCCTGGCTTGGTCGACAGGCGGCGCGGCGGCGAAGGATGGCGAGGGGGCTTACTGGACAGGGGGGGCGTCGTCGGCGTGGCGGCAGCAGGACGGCGAGGACGGCGTGGTGGCCGGCACGGTGGGGAAAAGAGGAGGAGAGGGGGGGCTCCGGCGGTGTGGGGAGGGAAGAGGAAGGGCGCGGGCGCCCTTTTATAGCGCGGGGGAGGGCGCGGAGGTGGCCGGCGCCGTGCGGTGGGCTCGAGGCGTGCGGGCGCGCGGCGCGGCTTTCGGCGATGTGCGCGCGGTGCGAGGGAGATGGTGACGTGCGCGGGCGGCAGCGGCGACATGCGCGCGGCGCGGGTACGGCGGCGACGTGGTGACGTGCGCGGGCGGCAGCGGCACGGGGCGCAAGGGCGCGCGAGGCGCGGTGCGGCCGGGGGGCGACGTGCGCGGTACGGCGGTGACGTGCGCGGTACGACTGCGACGTGCGCGGCGGCGGCGGCGGCAGCGGCACGGGCGCTAGGGCGTGGCGGCGGCGCAGGGCGCAAGGGCACGGCAGCCGGCGGTCGCGCGCGTGCAGGCGGGCGGGGATGCGACATGCGCGCAGCGCACGCGCGGCTCGAGGCGCGGCAGCGGGTGATGGCGACGGCGATGGGATGGTAGGCACGGATTGGGCACGTGGCGTGCAATGAACAGTGCACTTTAGGATTTAATAGATTTTTAGGGTTCTAGTTGATTTAAAAATTGAGGAAAAATGCAATTTAAATTTGTACTTTCACCTAAGCATTTGAGTGACAATTTTAAGTATTCCAAAGTGATTTTACCCAAAATTTAATATTGCCCATTATTTAATATTTATATAGATTATTTCATGTTTTGTCACTTAAAACCCCCTATGTTTTGGAATTTATTTACATTCACCCACAAATAAATTCGTGACACTTATTTAGAATATTCTCCTCACTAAAATTTTGCCTCAAAACATATCTTAGTTTGTTTTTCTTAATTGTCCACTTAGTTGATTTTTCGTTTTAGGATTCACGCTTAAATAGAATCGATAAATCCGAGCTTTGCAATTAACGATCCGAATAAACGAGCGATTAAATGCAGCATGATGCAACTCAATTTAAAAGTTTTTTGAAATTTTGTATTTTAGTGTTTTGTATTCGATGGTCGAATTTTCAGGGCGTTAAAAGTATCCATCTAGAAGTCATATTCATGAAACAATCATGGATATCCAAACAAACAACCCGAAACCGAAACCAACACAGCGTCGGCCGGTCAGACCACGGGCTGCGCCGGTCTGACCGCGCAATACACGCCGGTCTGACCGTCAGCTACTGCTCGGTCTGACCGGACCCAATCCAGTAGTACCTGTATATCACCTGTGAAATCCACCTGTGAAATCCAACCATCTCCAAAAACCACTTCGCAAATAAATTCCAAATATCAAAACCAATAATCTCCAATGCCAATTGTTCATCACAGAATTATAATCAAAAACACCTTTGATTTTACATGAGGTATGGCAAGACATACTAGCAAGCTGACAATGAGATGGTTTAGCCTTTCCGAGCTAGCTAGGTTAGCTGGGACAAGGATCCAAACGTCCCTATGGCTTTGTTCTTTCCCCCCTTTTCGCAACTCACCTCTCTCGTTTCCCGCGTGCACGCTTTTCAAACTGCTAAACGCTGTGTTTTTTTGCAAAAAGTTTCTATACAAAAATTGCTTAAAAAATCAAATTAATCCATTTTTGAAAAAAATTAGCTAAAACTTAATTAATCACGCGCTAACGGATCGCTCCGTTTTCTGTAATCACTGTGCGGGCTGGGAACTCGTTTTCCCGAACGCAGCCCATCTCTCCCTTCCACCGCCCCTGTTCAAATTTTTTTTCATCTTACCTAGGAGTAGGCATTAGGTGGTTAGTTCTATTTTAAACAAAGTTGGCCATCAAAAAGTGCAAGATAGTTCAGGACCAAGTAATTGTTTGGTCTTTCGTCATAACCAAAATAGTTGCCAGTTTCATAAGATAAAAAAAATCACAAATTATAATTAAATTTTGGTAACACTTCTTTTTAAGACTTCTTTTGATAGTAAAATATCACAAAATAAAAATAAATAAATAACACACCAAGTCACCAAGATAGCATCATAGAAATTCTGACTTGACATTAATATTCACATCACATATGATACTTAATAAATAGGTATATAGGTTTATATTTCTATCTTGGTTTACTTAATAAATAACTCGGTTAACCGGATCATTTCGGTTTCTATCTTGGTTTTTCGTCGGTTTTGTGCAACACTCCTAGTCATAACTATCCCCTTATTTAACAGGGAACATCTAGCAAATCATTTCTATTGGTTACTAATTTATATTTTGAATGTTACACTTACATTATTTACATTATGTTTAGAACACATGGAGCAAGCAATGGAAGAAGAATTATAGGCGAACACGGTATAGTATCTCATCCATCAAACTAAGGACCATCCTTGCGTCTGAGATACCAAAAGGACATGAAAGAAAAAGGGCTTCCTTGAAATGATCATATATCTACTGCATATAGGTAGGACTGTAGGAGTAGGATGTGACAGTGCAATCTGATGTGGATAACAAGATGGATTGGGAGCTCCTATCCCATAGATTTTGTGAGCAAGCATAACTGCATGGGTAAGCTAGCAGAAAACCGGTCACTGACTCACTGGCGTGTGTGTACTGCCTACACCATTGGCTAATGATGACCGGTGGTCTCAACTCTGAAGAGTGGCGTGGCAGAAAGGGGTATGGTTTCAGTTGGGACTCCCTCCAAGCCTCCTGCAAGATTCTACCAAAAGGGCACACATCTTGCGTTTTAGACTGCGTTCAAATGTGGAGTTTGAATCAACCAGAAAAATCTAGGCTCCTGTAGTTGGCATGTGAGTGAGCAGTTTTGTTATTGCTTTCCACAGTGACCGCTAACGTGCGTCAGGGAGCTGGCGGTGACCGAGACTTGCACGGCGTCAGGCCGCAGAAGCTGCTGGAGAGAGTAAAATTTGTTGTGTAATCTGCTACACGCACACGTGAAACGTACGCGGCATTTCTGGAATGAAGCAGAAGTGCAGCCGAAATTAATTATTTGGCCGAAATTACAGACTAGATTAAATGAGACAATGTAGCTTAACATACAGTACTTAACCAAATAAAGTAGTACATGACTGACGATAATTGTGGACAGATACATATCCATTACATAATGGATTTGAAACAAATTTTTTTGAAAAGCTTGCTACATAAAGTAGAGTCGACTACCCGTTGTACACCTGATTTGCAGTAGCCTCACGGTAAGCCGACATGGTAGCCTCGCTGTTGGGTGAGTCGTACCAGATGCGCAGCGGTGGAGCCTCAGCCACCTGCAGGTACCCGTTGTATAATGGGTTCTGTGTCATAAAATGGGGTCAGCACTATCAATCTTAGTTGTGAAGTGCAAAAGCGGCAATTATAATCTTCGTTTGATCACCCGCCTCTCCAAATAAATGAATACCCCGCAAGACTCTCCACTGACTCTTGATCACACCAAATGCTCTTTCAACTGTATTACGCATGGCAGAGTGCATATAGTTGAAAGTCTCCTCCTTTCCATCAGGGGGTGTAGTCTCGTCGCCTTCGAAATCATCCATATGGTACCAAACATGAGGATACGGAGGGAGGAATCCATACCTACTGGGATAACCCGAGTCAACAAGCAGATATTTCCATGAAATTAAAATAATGTCAAGTTAATGCTATGTCGTCAATAGGAGTGGAAATGCACATATATTACATACGAAATACAATCTCACCCCATGGCAACCTCGGAAACGCGAAGGGATATCGCCGCACAGCCTCCGATAGCACTCTTTGGTCGTGTACCGATCCCGGCCATCCAGCGTCCACGAACATAACTCGTTCGTCCCAGCCAATAACGGTTAGCACATTCCTAGAAGTTTTGTTGTGGCGATTTCGGTGCTCAATGGACGTAGCACGCGACACAAGAAGGGGAATGTGTGTCCCATCAACTGCACCAACCGCATCTGCGAAAGGTCCGAAAGCCGCATCTTGCACTACGCGGTAGTGAGGAGGGAAGTTGTTTGGATTGATAAGTTTGATGATATCAGCTACCATAGCATGAACAGCATCCAACACCTTGTGAAAATATCTATTCACCGTGCCATTGGCACGCACCATCCTATTGTTAACAGCCCTAACACCATATCCACCTGCCATACTATAAAGGAACATTCCTATTGCTTCCATAGGGCATACCTCGTACGTACCATGCAGGTGGTATCTGTTCGTAAGTAGATTGTATAGGGCATGAATCTGTTCCGCAGTCATGCGAAACATGTTATGGCATTGTTCCGGGTTCGCCATTGTCTCCATAATCCATTCCATTCCAGACTGCTGTGGGACCCACCGTGGAGCTCGTACAATCTTTTGAAAATCAGCAGCCAACAGCTCTACAATGGTATCATCCTCCTCAGTGCTGGTCCCATCATCCGAAGTTGCTCTACTCTCTGAACTGGTGCTCATCTTCCTAATTAAACAAGACAGCAAACACAACAAGTTATAGCCATACATATTAATAAAGTTATAGCAATTGCCAATAATAGCCCACATAAATAGGTTTGAACGAACGGAAATACAATGCAAATTTATTACAGCCCATGAAAGTGATGAGTCAAACATTGCAACACAATAAGCAACTCAGAGAATATTAATTAAAAGTGTGCCGAATTGTTCAATACTACAGTACACACATACACAGATGTTCAATTTACGAATCGAACACATTATTTCACGCTCTGCACGATGGATTAGAACGACTCAGATAACTGCACACACTAGACTACACATACTCTAGCAGCATGGAGCAGCTTTCTAGTTACAAGCACAGCACTACAACAACTCGGAAACTACATGCAGCTGCCTAACTAGCATCCAACAGCTACAATACAATCCTGAAAATGGAAATTTTCGGCATACTGGAACACCTGCAGCTCTGCCTCAACACACGGCTGCACCATCAGCCGGTGGTGCACCATCATCCCCCGGGTCCCCCTGTTGACGACGAAATTTGGTAAGCCTCAAAGTCATCATCGGCTTAGAGTAAGAATCGGCTGGAGTCCGAATCAGCTGCGGTCAGAATCGGTAGAGTTCGAGTCGGACAAGGTTAGCCGATTGAGCCGATTTTGGTAATACGACTCGATACACGTCATCGGGTTAAATCAAGGTGCTTCATATGGATTGCCACGCACGGATAGAGTCCTGGAAAGACAATTGTATCTATTAATTAGGAATATATGTAATTTCCTTATAGATAATCTCGGTAAGAGTCCGCCTAAGCGACTTGTTCGTTAGTTGGATTTGTATTAGGTTAATATGAGTCGTGTCCGATATGGACTAGTTTCTACCCATGGGTATAAATATGTACACCCGGGGTCTATGTAAATTATCTCTCGATCAATACAACTACTCTCGGTGCATCGCCACCCTCTTTTTGAGGTTTTTTACTTATCAACCGGCGGAATTTGGCACCTGACGCGGGGCTGCATCGGCTTTCGATCTCCGGTGAAGGGGTAAGCCCTACATTTCATCGGGTCCTGGTGAATTTATCGGCTACATTGGTGTTGCTCAAGGCTGCATCGCTTCAATCTCTTGGATCGCTCTGGTTCGGTTGATATATTTACCTGATATCTCAATTCTATCTTAATTGCATTGTGTGTAGAGACGCATCGGTTTAGTTAGGACTGTCTCGGTTAAGTCTGATCTTCTGTCTTAGCCGATATATCTCTACAATCACAATGTTGTTTTGAATAGATTTGTTATATCCATCACATTAGTCAGATCTATCGATTCATCAAGTATTAGTTTATCATATACAATCTCGTGCTCCATCGGTTAGGTTCGACCTACTAGATTGTTGTTGATAATATAAATCTTGTTAAGCCGATAGGTTCATGTTAATGTCTTATCAGAGTGCTAGCCGATGAGTTATCATATACATTATATAATCCAGATGGACAATGCTTTCTATTTGCATCGGCCGATCTCTATCTAGAGTTTTATCGATATCGGCTAGATTACTTTGTTGGCTTAGATTATATAATGTATCCACCACCCTGAAAATCAGTCAAAAGTTTGATTGTCTAGATATCATGTTTCTTTTCATACTTAGTGCTGCATCAGTTAAGTTTGATCTACTAAGTCGTGCTTAGAACCATAATCTATAGCCTGCTTCTTGATTGCCAATAAGGGTTTCATCGGGGTTTCAGCCGATGAGTTATCTGGACGTTGTATCGGCTTACAAGGATTACTTACAAGTTGGTTTTAGCTGATGACAACAAAGGTTTCACTGTTTATCTAATCATTTGGATTTAATGACAACGGATCTCCAGTCGATGTATGCTTTAACCTTCGGATCAGTGCTTATTCCATCTATCATTACTAGCCGATTGGTTTCTACTGGATTATATTATTTTTTTATTACATTATCATCAGCCGACTATTTTTATGTCATTATCTACTCAAGTATCAAGATCTATACTGGATATCGGCTAGTATCGGCACCGGCTGGAATTACTATATCGTGCTTGTCAGCCGATCGGCTCTTTGATATTCAATTTATATCTTGTTAGTTGCAGGATCAAACTGACTGGCACGCCCGCATCTCATTATTATTTTGGACCTGCACTGAAGCTAAGCAAATCTCCCAGGCCGTCGTGTTTTTACGTCAACACCCTCCCATCGCCCCATCACCAGCACCACCACCGGGTGGTACCCATCCACAAGTTGGTGGTGGGAAAAACCCTCCACCACCCTGAAACTTCACCATGTAGTTGAAGCGTATGTAGTATTCACGCATCTCTGGTGTGATGGCATCGTTAATGAAGAATTCACATAAATACGGGTCACTAAAGAGCTGCACCGCCATGAGGTAAACTTCGGATGGAAATTGGTGCCCATCTGCCTTAATCAGCTCAATGCACGCCGCGACACTCCTAGCCTCTCGCTCCCGCAGCCTAGCAGCTTTGCTCTCACTGGACTTTACTCTAAGTTCAGCAAGCCGCTGCAAAGCTTCACCGATGGAGTCACTACGGGTCCGTTTGGAACCCCTAGAACCACTAGCCGGTGTCGCTACCCTTTTGCCCTTACGCCTAACACTAGTATCCCTAGGCTCAGGAGATGCAGGCTGAGCAGTTAGGTCTACAAGGCCCTCAATGTCAAGTGGCTCAGTGGCAGCTGGCTGGAGATCCTCCTCAGGTTCAGCCCCGGGAACATTGGAGTGATTGCCGATGATAGTCCTCCCTCGAAAAACAGCATGGTGCTCCGGGATGTATTTGAGGGGTCCATTCATGAATGCTCTTGCCCCTGACCTCATCTACAAAAACAGAGGACAACAAAATTGGTGGTTCAATTAAGCATGCACTATCAGCAGTTATGTAGGGCAAACATTCAAAGCTTTGCTAACAGAAGCGTCATATGAAATATTAGTAGATATTTCAATGCAGTAGATACTGATACCATTTGTAATGAAGTACAGAAAGGTCACTCTAATCATATAGGCTACAAGGTAGGCAAGAAATGACCATACTTTAATCAAGTACAAAGCTACATTGCCAGACCATAGCTAATAGGAACATATTCAATTAAATGCATGCACTGAGAACACATTAGCTAAACATTAAATCAGTACACAACTTATATATGTGGTAAACTAGGATTTAAATGGGCAAATAAGTACTACACATCATTAGCAATGGTATAAAATCTTTGGCTTTCTCCTAGTTCCATTGTACAGAAAACCAATCAGGGCTGGCGCTCGTAATGTTCATTTGTTATACCAATTAGTCAGGCAGTGTTCATTTATTACACCAAATTGTCAAGCACAAAATGTTCATTTACAGGTTTTCTAAGCCTATTAGCACAGTATGAAATAATGGATAAAAAACTAACAGGTCTTCAACTATATTCAGCATTGTACACAGTATAAACCAATTATTCTACAAGATATACCTAACAGCTAACTGGTTTTCTACATACTATGTTCGGAGTATGAACTAATGGATTATAACCCGACAGCAACACTATATTCTACAATGATTAGAGTATGAACCAAATATTCAACAAGTTATACCCAACATCTACAATGGTTTTCTAAAGCCTATGTTCACAGTATGAACTAATGCATAAGAACCTATCAGGGTTTCAACTATTCTCAGCAATGTTCAGAGTATGAGCACATATTTCTTCTAAAGTTATACCTAACAACTACCAAACATATGTTCAGATAATGAAAAAAATGTTGACCAATAAAGGATACAGTATGAAAAAAAAATTGGTTGGAGGAGGACTTACAGCTTCCATTGCATCCCACCACGTAGGGCTGGCATCGATTCCACCGGTGTATGGATTCCTCCCCAGCCTGGTTGCCATCGACTCCAGCCAGATCCAAGTAGACAATCACCGGCGGCAAGCATTCCAGTAGTTCTTGAGCTGCTGCCTCATCACACGCTTGCCACACTTCTCCAGCAGCTTTGCCTGTAAGTTGGCGTACCCCGAAGCTTTGGGGCACGACGAGGTGATGTTCCGCGCCTGGATCTCCTCCATGCAACTTTGCAGGAATGCTAGCAACTCGTCATTAGTCCAGCGAGTGTTTCCTCCGCCGGCCATCTAACCAAACAAGTTGAGCAAACAGAACGATTGCAGTACAGAATAAACTAAAAACGATCGAAGAGTTCACCTTTCTTAACTTCTGATTGTCGAGGAGGTCCCAGTCCAGCGAGCGCGCAACTGTCTCTGGTGAGAGGCGTCGGACGAACCGGCGGACGGCTTTAGGTTCCTTGGCAGCTATGGATGCCAGACAACGGGCAACCAGCTCGACATCGTCGACGTCGATTGTGCCGGACGCGACATCGGACAGGTAGCTCTTGGTGGAATCTTGACTGGATTCCAGATCGGCCGATGCCTCACCGAGGTTAGCTACTTCGACGGGCGACGCCGAGGAGGGGGAAGCGCAGGCCAATGGTGGATCTGAGCGGAATTTCCTCTTGATGCCTCGCGCCTCCATGACCAACCTCGGAGATCTCCTAAATAGGCGCAGCCGTCCCCCCAAATTGAGAGTGAAAAGTTGAATCGGATAGGGACGAATCACCTCATACTGTGTTGCACGCGGTCAACACACAGATCAATAAATTCGTGGAGGAAGGCTGCACGCCCGTAGCTCGAATCGCTGAATTGATGCAGCGGCAATGCTGCTCCTACTGGTCAGGGCACCAGGACTTTGCAGTCAATTCGGTCGTCGAGGGGCTGCGATGAGTGGTCGGCGTCGCTCGGCTTGGATCGAGACCTGCAAAAGCCGCAGTGCATCAGCACGCGGATGCTTTTCTCGCTCGCCTCACCGACCGCCGGACCTTAGCGTGCACTCTGACGCAAAGTGGGGAAAGGGGAAGACCCGGTGGACATTTCTGCGTGCTCATTGCGGTGAGGAGATGAGAAGCAACGCGAAAGTAGAGGGAGGCGGTTTGCTTAACGGAGGGGGTAATGACGCGTCCCGCACACGGCGCCGTCACGTGCCACATGGTACATGAACAGTAATTCCTTCACCCAAAGTCAGCAGTTCCTACTCGATAATCCCATCCTATTTAATCCCCGTTACCACTTTTGAACTCACCCTTAATTCTAAAGCCCAACTAATCTTGCGTTTTAAAGCCGACCAATCTTATATATGTACGGGCCTTCATCTAATCCATGCAGTTGTGCCGAACGTACCTATGAAAGCAAATATGTATTTTTTTTGCTGTGATTTGTTGGCCAATTTGTTGACTTTTTAAAATCTGAGTTTATAATTTGTTGCTACCTTGATAGATTTGAAATTTGAAATTCGAAAATAGAAACTTTTAATGGTTGAAAGAATGCAATAGATTTGAATAATGAAACAAATAATATACCCATTGATCTTGGTTGTGAACGTTACTATAATGACATGTCCTAGTGAATAAACATCAATTAATTTTACCTTTTCACTCTAACCTTTTCATCTTTGCACTTGTTGAGAGTCAAAATAATTGCAACTAATACTTGCATAAATTAATTGATTTTAATTTGATACAATCGGAATTCCGCTTATGTGACGACTTGTTTTTGTTTCTTCAACCTCTGTTACATAAGATGCTAAAACCAATAATATCCGCAGAAGGGAGAAGGTGGTGTCAATATGAATTATTTAACACACGTGGTCCTCTTTTAATAAAAACTTTGTGGGGGCAAGGATTTGCCGCCGGAGACCGTTTGTAGTCAGGGTTTGGAATTTCATTCTGCATATTTATCTCATGGAAAACTGAAATTTTCCTAGTTCTCAAATTTTGGAATTTTTTGGGATGATATTTTTTTTTGAAATTTGAACAAATTTTGATTTAACTCATACAAAAATGAAATAAAAATGAACATTTTAGGCGAAACGGTGCCGTGCCAAGGGATTTCGGACCGAAATTACAAACACTGATATGGGTGTGCTTGTGTGTTGTGCATGCGTAATGGTGACTGTGCATCATCCTGGTAACATTTAAAATAAATCTAACAATGTAACTAAATAGTCAATAATAAGTGGACATTATACAATACAGACAAATAAATTCTTAGGTGCCGAAAGCTAGAGCCTAGCTAAAAGCACAAAAAAGGTATACACAGTGTAGTTGGACTATAAAAAAAAATCTGATGGAATACCTTCATAGATCAATTGCATATGCGGCGGCTTCAGATGAATCTTTTTGGGTGCAAGTAAAACTGATTGGTTTATATATCAACATCTCAGGACCTAAGATTTATAGGGTTAGACGATGGCATATTTAAGTCTTGAACTGAAAAAGAATTAATTGAAAATTGATTGAGAAAAATAGCAATAGGAGTATTACTGCATTAGAGATAGATTTCAGTTTGATCTAAATCACGATGGAGAAAAGTAATATTGAAGCTGGAAAGATCAAATGAAAAGACAGAGCTCATGCACTCAGCATGAAGCTCTGCTCAAGCTCGTCCAGCACTCGTTGCGGCCTCCGGCCGGCGTGGATGCAGAAGTGGTTAAACGCCTGGGTGAAGCTGGTATGGTTGCTTATTAGCAGAAATTAACATAAAGGATTAAAACTTTGCAACATAACATCAATAAGAAGCGATATAGCACGCGTACTATTTGTTTGAAGATGCTAAATGATAGAACAAAATTGTGGTGCATATAGATTAGTACGACAATATATACCTTCATGGATTCATCGTGATGCCGGCGGCGGCGGCTGCACCAAGTGGATAGTCAGCGGCGTCCTCGCCGTCTTCTAAACTGCTCGTAGATGGTGACACAGCCGATCTGGCGATCAAATCAGTCAAGTAACTGCTCGCATGGTACGTACATACGTGAATATTCTTGTTGTGTAGGGCACGATAGATGGTGATGGGTTTCTTGATGTTTCTGCAGGGCCTGGAGAACGGCGGCCAAATCGATCGATCGTGGTGTCGGCGTGTGCTTCATCTCAAGGTATCGATGGCTTCTTCGCGCGCGTACACAGGCGGGTTTGCCGGTTTGCCCTCGTCGTCAGAGAGCTCGGCAGTTGTGATCTCGCGCGACGTGTGCGGAGTCCTGGCCAGATACCGATATCCACATAGGCCAACTACCGAGATATCCGTACTTTCATATGTACGTTCACCACAACTGCATGGATTAGATGAAGGCCCGCAGATATATAAGATTAGTCGGCTTTAAAAAGCAAGATTAGTTGGGCTTTAGAATTAAAAGCCACATGTTATATTAATATGTGGTCATGATATTATGTAGCATCTAAATACGGTCAGATGTTTCTGGTTAACGTGAAAGCTCCAAGAGAAAGTGCCTGATTAGTATAGGTAATATTGTAATGTAGGATTGCATGTACATCTGTGGATAAATTTTCTCCAAAAAATTTAACAAATGTAACAATCGTGATGTAACTTGTACGTAACTTGTATATAACTTTTCAAAATCCCTCGTTAACATACTATTTTCGTAAAACCGGGGACCAAATCCCCTCACATGTGCGCACGTTGTGACTATTTTTCTTCCTTACTTGAATATATAAGAATTAAAGCAACTCTAACGGTTTAAAATTATGTAAAAGTTACATACAAATTGCAATCTAATTATATACAAGTTAGAATATAATTACACTATGATTGTACTGTATTTACATTTGTCAAATTTCAGTGAGAAAATTTGTGGATAAATACATAGCAAAATAGTTGTAATTTAGGAAAAACCTCTTGTTAATTGACCGCATTTTGGGCCTTGGGACACAAGTGCGACTGATCGTGAGATCTGTGCTGGGCGATCAAGAGGCATGCAGATCAATGGTGGGCCGGGCGGCCTAAACCATGCACAACTGCAAGGTACAAACATTTTATCCATGCACAAATTCGAATTTTTTTATTTTTAATTTTTACAAAATAATTTTCTATTTGAAATTTTTACACAAGTAGTCGCCCAACGCCCTCCCTCCCATAGGGTATTTTTTCCGACGTGGCAAACGGTCGTTGGACTTCCCCTAACGGTTGGCCACTGATGAAGGGGAAATTTGCAGGCGACCCCCTTGCTGCCCTCGCGGAGGACGGTTTTTGGCTCAAGGAGGCCACCTGCAAAAGAGCGGTGAGGGCCTGGTATTTTTGCAAGCGGCCCCCTTGCCACCCTCACAGAGGACTTTTTTTATTGTGCGGGAGGCGCCTGCAAAAGGGCAGCGCAGGCAGCCTAGCATATTTGTAGGCGGCCCCCTTATGGCGACTTTTTGCCCCCGTGGTATAAAACCCCTTCTCCCTCTCTAATTTTTCATTATATTCACTCAAAATCCAAAAAAAAAAAGAAAAGGAGGGAGGGGTGAGGGGAGCAGAAGGGGAGCGGTGAAGCTCTACCGGTTTGCTGACTCCATCGTAGGTAAATACATTATATCGTATTGTCTTTGCAATTTATGTAGCATTTTAGTTTTATTACCATATATTTTAGTTAGACGGTAGATCTGGAGTATACATCATATTTATATAATTTAAGAACAAGAGCATAGGACATATTTATAGAAATTGAGACTTAGGGCATAGTGCAAATTGTACCATATATTTTAGTTAGATGGTAGATCTAGAGCACACACCCAATTTGTAGAATTTGAGACCTAGGACAAACAACATATTTCTAGAAATTTTAACTTAGGGCGTAGTACGTATGCGACGTTAGATCTGGTTAGTATGATATGAACTTAGTTAATCTAGTCTTTTTTCTTGAGGCATAATGTCAAGTAAGGTCATATTTCAGTTAGTTCACGGTCAAGGCAACCTTAGATTTGATCCAGATGGTGTTGATCCGTCAGATTTTAGAATGACATCGAAGGGCATCGATAGGTCTACCGAGAGAACTGTTCAATCAATTTATAGTTGGTTGCTGCGAGGATTTAGAGTAGACCCAGAAGTCAACACAATGTCAGTATCTGTTGTAGTGAGTCGTCCAACGAAAGGTTATTTTTGAGAACTAATGCCGATGGATAGGACTGATGCTTCGAGACGGTATGTGAAGATGGCTTTTGAATGGTCATGGCCCTTTGTTATTTTTGTGTCGGTGCATGAAAAGGATAGAAATATTGCAATGGAAACAGAAGATATTGAGGGTCCAAGCCATGTGGGGGATTATGTTAGACCATCGATGAAAAATGAGGGAAATCAAACAAGGGTGGTACATGCCATGGGCGTGGTAGACGAGGGGAAGAGAGTCGGTACAATTGTTGATGAAATGAAGAGGGAAGATTCAGATAACGAGCAAGCGGAGGGTGACGCATCATCCAACGAGGAAGATGATGTAATGCCCACGGATTGGACAAATAAGGACTTCTCGGGACTTGTTATCTCAGAGGGGCATCATGTACCTTGGGAATACGAGGAGAACGAGATAATTCAGGGTGCTAGGTATGCTCATAAGGAGGACTTGATGGAGGCGGTGAAGCATTGGGTGGTCTCATTGCAGAGAGAGTTTAGGGTGGTCAAGTGAACCAATTATGTGTACGAAGTGAGGTGTGTGAAGGAAGAGTGTCCGTGGTGTGTTCATGCATATAAGGGTAAATGGAATGATCATTGAAAAGTTAGCATTGTGACCGAGCACCAGTGCCACTTACAAGGGGTGGAGAAGTATCACCGCAACATCACTTCAGCTTTTGTTGCGGTGTTGTCTATAACAATGGCTTTGAACCAAGATTAATTATTAACCACATTGAAGATAAATTCAAGTACACCATAAGTTATGCCAAGGCATGGAGGGCCAAACAAAAGATATTAGAGATGATGTATAGCACATTTCAAGGATCCTATGATAATTTGCCTCGTCTGTTAGCCAGCATTGCCTCGATGAATAGTAATACTTACTATAACATTCATATATTTCAATCGTCTGATGATCCAACCAAGAGTGTGCTGCAAAGAGCCTTTTTCTCATTGGGTGCTTGCATCAACGCTTTTGTGCACTATCATCCTATGCATAGATGGTACATTTTTGACTGGTAAATACAGAGGTCAGATGTTGACAGCGATTGGAGTTGATGGGAGCAATCATGTGTTACCTATGACTTTTGCATTTGTAGAATGTGAGAACACTGAAAGTTGGTACTGGTTCTTGGAGAGAGTGCACAGCGCAGTCGTGCGTATGAGGCCCAATGTTTGCCTTATACATGATCGTCATGCGGGCATGTTGCGGGCTATTGACTACTTGCAGAACGGTTGGGATGAGAAGAAACTTCCAGCTAGGTGGTCTTATCTTCAGAGTAGGTGGTGCATGCATCACATGGGTGCTAATTTCTACAAGCAATTCAAGTACAAGCATCTGATGGATCTTTTCAAGAGGCTTTGTGCACAGAATCAAGAGAAAAAATTTAATGAGTTGTTGAGAAGGTTGAATGAGTTGACAACGAAACAAACAGACGAGCAATCTCGCAGGCCACAAGCTGAAGGTGACGAGCCTCCAGTAGCTCTTGGTCTACTACATGACGATCCACCCACAGTGAGAAGGAGGTCGACGTCATCTATTCGAAATTTCACTCATTGGATTGAAAATGAACCAAAGGAGAAGTGGTCTCTGTTGTTCGACACTGATGGTTCTCGATATGGCATAATGACAATTAGTCTGACCGAGATTTACAACTGGGTAATGCGAGGAGTGCAAGGACTCCCATTGGTTGTTATTGTTGAATTTATCCTTCACGGCGCACAAGCCTACTTCAGGGATCGATACAAGAAAATTGGTCCCTCAATGGTAGATAACAAGAAAATATTTGGGAGCGTATTGTCTAAGTACATGGAAGATAAAATAGCTAAGGCACAGAGGCATAGAGTTGTTCCTCAAGGCACCAAAATTCATCGGTATAAAGTAATGTGTGTTGATAGGAGCAGACATGGTATCTACCGCAAGCAAGCCATGAAGTAATGTGTCCTTAAGGCGGATGGCGGATGCAGTTGTAGCTGTATGAAGCCTAAGCTTCGACACCTTCCATGCTCTCACGTACTCGCCGCAGCCGGTGATTGTGGCATACTTCCTGATCTATACGTGTTACATTATTTCAGGAAAGAAGCAATCTTTCATACATGGAGTGAGGAGATATATGGGTTCGGGATCTCATGATCTTACACAACTCTGAGGTCCCAAGTTTTTTACATTCCAGATCCATCCAAGTTAAGGGTGAAAAAGGGTCAGCGTCAGACAAGACGCATCAGAAATGATATGGATGAGTCCGAATTAAATGGTAGGACTCTACGTTATAGCAAGTGTGATCAGCGCAGCCATACTTACAAGAAATGCCTGAAGAATGCGGGAGGTCCTAGCGTCACGGATGTTGGTCCATCTGGAGAGGCAAGTGATGGAAGGCAACTACCTAGGGAAGGAACAACAACCAGGAGAGCACGTCCCAGGTGTCCTCGTGCGGCTGGCGATGTGATGGTCTAATATTGTTTGTGAACCATGAAGTAGTCTGGTATTGTATTGCGAACAATTCAGTATTGTATCCTAATAATGTTGTACTAAGTAGTCATATCCTGTAATTTCAATGAACATCTTTGTAATCGTATTGTTTGTGAATCATGAAGTAGTCCGGCATTGTATTGCGAACAATTTAGTATTGTATCCTAATGTTGTCATACTAAGTAGTCATATGTAATTTCAATGAATGTCGTTATAATCATATTGTTTGTGACCCATGAAGTAGTCCGGTATTGTATTGCGAACAATTTGATATTGTATTGTAATGTTGCTAACTATATTGTTGTAATCTCTATAGCATGCGTCATTAAAATTTTTAATGTTCTTAACTATGTT